>CAUJGJ010000397.1:1435000-1442500 GCA_963170055.1 Halisarca cf. caerulea
GCATTATACTAGATAAAACTTTTGGTGGGTCGATGAGAAGAGCACCTTACCTAGTGCGCTGGCAACTAAGTTTTGTGCTAGCCTACTGCATGGTCTTCATTATTTTCAACTGATGGCATTCATTGTTTAAGATTGATTTGTTATGATTAATGGGGCGCTAAAGGTGACAATAAATGATTGAGCACAGTTGCGGTTGACATCATTAAAAAAAGTGTGCAATTGTCCTTGATATAGGCACACTTTTCCCTTTGATGTTGACCACAACCATACAACAAATATATATATATATATATATATATATATATATATATATGTATATATATTATCTATATACATATATACAGTCAGGTAAGCATACATTATGGGATATGTTATAATTATTATAAACATAGTATCATTATACTCATGTACATGATAAAAGGAGAAATAAATCATGTTAAAGTTCAATCGTGCATTATACGTCTGTATGAAGGATGTCAAGGACTGCTTCAAACAACTCAATTCCATGATTGTCACTGTTGGCCAGGGGATCCACATGTTGAAGTTGAAGTAATTGCCTTGTTGTTGGTACAAACCTCATATCAGGCAAGACCACACCTTCATCATCATTTTGCACACTGGTAGACAAGTCATCATCTATTCCATAGGAATCATCAACATCTTCCAAAAAATCCAGTGCATCAAGCCCAGAATTATGCAAATGTAGAACTCCTTCTGTAAATAGTTGCTGGGGTGATTTATGCCTAGTTGTTCTGATGGAATGATGGTTCCAAGATTCACGGAACATAGACAGGGCCCGATTAATTCTGGGTAGGTAAACATAATGCAAGGCGAAAAGATGTTGTTCATTTAGCGGGTCCAATGCCTCTTGGTGCTCAAGGAAGTAAAATAAGCGATAATAGAGGGACGTCACTGCTCTGTGTGTATCATACCAAAGACGCTCAATGCGTTGGTTGTGAATCGACGAACCAGTTATTATACTACGGCGATCCAGTCCTCTATTTCTTAACATGTACCTTGCAACCATGGTATTCTCTCTACCTTGATCTGAACGGACGCGAGATGGAAGACCATACCTATCTACAGCCTTTTCGAATTGTGCCAGAACGGTTGAAGCTTTGTTGTTACTGGAACACTCAAGGAACACAACCATTCTACTATATCCATCTATGCCTCCATGAGTGATGAACCTCCAACGGATCAACTTATGATGACCATCTGTGGGTGAAAGAAACTAGTAATAAATTAGCACATGTTGATTACAATAAGCATGCATGAGTATATATAGGACCCTGTGTTTATATAGCTGCATCAGCAGACATGGGGCTTCAATACAGGATCGATTGAATGGATACCAAAATTGGAAAAATTACATGTCAAGGGTCTAATAATATAGTGGTGGTATTATGATGACCATGATAATGAATACTAAATGAAATGTGTATAAGATAAACTTACAGCTCAAACGGTGATTTAAACATGGCCAGACATGCATGACAAAGGTGGTGTAATAAAATTACAAATTTAAACTATTATAGATACAAGTTAGACAACCATCTGCATACATGCATATATTATGCATATGAGGCCTAAACACTAAGTTAAACATGAAGATAGACTTATACAGGATTGCATGAGTTCACACTAACTTCCACAAAGCCAATGTTATAATAATATACTGTTACTGTAACAGTAATAGCTAGTACAGTGAATATTCATTAATCCGCCCCCTGTTAATCCGCCAAACCTCTTTATCCGCCATTATTTTTTTAAACGAATTCAAAAGTATGTCAGTAGTATACACATAATCCGCCATTCCACAAATCCACCATCCGCCATATTTTTCTTGAACCAATTAGTACTTAAGTATGAATTTTAGTAACAGATAATCCGCCACCTTCCATTTTCAAAGATGGTAGCTGCTAATAAGCGTTCTAGAGTTGACCTTAACTTCTTTTCTATCACTTTTTCTCCCTTGTAAATTTACATGGAAATGGTTTAACCTGTATGCTGAGTGTCTAACTGTATCTTACTATTGTGAATGTACAATGCCTTGAGAATATTGGATACCATTGCAATAAGCACTTAATTTATAATCCGCCATATCATTAATCCGCCCAAAAGTGGCTCTAACCAATTGTGGCGGATTAACGAATATTCACTGTATACTGCATGCCAAATTATATATAGCACACAACAAACCATGCAATCATATACACTGGCATAATATGTGACCAGATTTTAAACCCGGCATATCGCAAAATATGTAAACTGTAGACATAGGGCAAAATTACAATTTCATCGATACTTCGGTGAATGCGAAATTTTTTCATATTCTGGTCCAAAAATTTTTAAACTGTGTTCCTGGGAAGTATCAGACACTAGATCATCCTACAAAAGGAGAAACAAGTGAATTAAACAAGCTAATATTTTAAGTCACTCGCCAACTTTCTTCTTGAAACGAGAATTTAGGACGAATTTTCTCGACAGCCCAATGATACGAGCATCCGTATAAAAAGACCTCTATCTTCCAAACAGTACAGGTAATCACAATCAAATTTGCATGGCCGTTTGAACATGACATCATAAAGTTGTGTACAAAAAACAAGCAAATTTCAATTTTTCGCAATATGCTGGGTTTAAGCAAATCCGGTCACATATGCACTAACTCGTGCATGCACTGCTAACAATAACTCAGTTGAACAATTGATTGGACACATTACTGCTAAACAATACCATGATATATAATAATTTTAAATTCACGTATGTCAAACAGTCATGCTGCATGTATACACACATACCAATATGCCAGAGAGAATTAGGACCCGGAACTGAATATGGGCGACGAATAGTAGTCCCATGCCACCGTCTTACAGTATTCAATGGATCACTGATTTGAATACACCTTCTTATGCGTTCCCTTGAAACATGAATATCCATAGATCGTAGTCTTCCTGAGACAAGACATTGTCCAACGTCTGGCATTTCTACTCGGATAGTCTGAACTATTTCAAGCAGCTCACTATCGGAGATGTTGCTTTCCAATGTTTCCTGCAACATTCCAAATTCTACTCTTCTCCTATACAGGGTCATCCTAGATACTCCCAACAATACAGCAATGTCTGTCCAAGAGAATGACAGTGACCGTAGATACTCAATCTGCTCTTTCTCAATCGCCAGTTTTCCATTTGCCTGTTTTGGGACATGATATCTGTTGGCATTGACATAATCAGGCTGGGACAATTCGACCAGCAAGGACTCCCATTTCCCCTTTAACTCCGACACAACCGCTATCAGCTGACCAAGAGCTTCAGTTATGGAGAAAATAGCTGGTGATTCCATGGTGACATTATGATCCCGAAAATCAACACTCTGCATAGTACGCTCTGCCAGGATTGTAGTGTTCCTCAAACCAATAGCCAATCGATCAACAACATATTCTGCATACTCTGATGTGACATAAGGACTATAGTTTATTTCAGTTGATTGGATAAATTGCCCCAAATCTTGAAAATAATCCTCCCATCCCCATGTTGAGATGACCACCTGTTCCTGTACGTCCTCAGTGTCTTCATTGTCAGCCATGATGCTACCACTCGTCGACGCGAGTCCCTTTCCGCCCGACATGCAGTTAAAGGGGTTTTTCCTGTTAAAATATATGAGTCATTGACGTATTATTGTTAGATAATATCTATCTGTCGTAATAATTATTATGGGTAAGTAACATGTATAATATAGCCGCGGCAGCAGTCCACACGACGTCCTGCACGTGCAGATGATAATTTATAGACTAGTTGGCGGACTCGCGAAATGGCGACGAACAGTGAAGCCATGGCCAGCTCTTCTACTCTTGGTATGAAGACTATTTTGGTTTGTTTTCATGAAATGAGGCGTCCCATATCATTTGAAGCTAAAAGCACTGCAACGGAAGAGCGGCATGCTGTTTTTGAAGCCGTTAAAGAAGTTTTCGGAGACGTCTTTGCGGAGGGGCGATTTGACACATCCAGCTTTGTGTTACAAGCTAAAAGTGAGGATTGGGGCGGGGAGTTCGTTGATATTATTGACGATCAGCTTTTTGGAGATAAGCAAGTGGTCAGAATAGTATGCAAGGTAAGGTGAAACTCGTTTAAGCTATAGTGCATGTGCATGCATGACGCTCGTCACGCACTTGTCAGAGACAGGCCATGCATGCAGCAGATATAATCTCTCTTTTTTGTTAATTTTACAATTATATAGCCAGGCAACCAACCACGCACCTCTGTTGCTGCCAAAGGATTGGACATTTGTACTCGTCTTTCCAAATCCAGTGAACAAGAGGCTCATATTCTTGGGCGTCTTTTCCCTTCTTCATCACGTAAACGGGGCCCTATCTTTGACCCAACTAGTGATTGTTGTGCCTCCAAAGCACAGAGCAAAAAGAAGGCTTCAACCAGTTCTGGACGAGCATCCAATGTGCAAGTTGTAATGTTGGAACAGGCCACTTCTAGTGTCCCTAGAGGCAAACATAGGACAGCATTGAACAATTGTGGAAGGATCCAGACAATCAAAATGACACGATCTATGAGCTGCAGTCAAGTTTCTGATCAGATCAGATTGGGCTTCAAACATCTGAATGTAGAAACCTGGCATGTTCTAGATTGTGTGGACAATTGCTTGATCAGGTCAGGGAACCAGAGTTTGAATGGGAATGACGCTATCAGTCGAAAAGGTTCTGTGTACTTAGCAGAGAAATATGTGAGTGAAAGCCATAAAAGCCTTTAGTTGGCATGCATGCAATTAATAATATGTCTTTTTTTCATTTAACCCTGGCATGCACATATGTTATTTGAGAGGGTCTTTTCTGTTTCATTGCCAGAATTGCTCGACACAATCAAGTAGCGATGATGAACTACCTGTTGTACGATTGCCATCATTTTCCAAGAAGGTTTGACATAATAATTATTATTACAAATTTTCTTGCGGGTGATTTAAATGTATTCAATTTAATGTTATTGAATTTTATTGACATTGCTAGTCCAAGAGTACCACTGACGATGCACACTGCTCCAAACACCCTGTGTCCATTTGGGAACAAGCCTCAAATCCATTGATGCAGAAGGATAAGGTAATACTATAATAAATATTCATGCATGCATGCTTTTATAAATCAATATTAAATAAAAAAATATTGTCTGTCACGCCATAGCTTTATATATTATAATATCATTCATTGAGTGCATAGACCACCGCATGCACACAATGTCATGCAGTTGGTCCGTAAATGTATAAAAACATGGTGTCTTTTTTCTGCTGTGATGGTATCTGAGGAAATCCACTCTCTTACTGAGGACTGGGCAAAGCTTCATTTATCTACTCCCCCATGCATGACACTTCCGCATTTACATGCCTTCAAATAATTATCTACATATGTATTCTTCTAAGGTTCTTAGAAGTGTTACTGTAATTGTTATAATATACAGTTAAATCCTACATGGACCAGTTACCCTTGGTCTAGCTGAAATAATGCATGTGTATTCACAAGTGCAGAATATGAGTGTGGGGATCCATATACTGCAGGGGCGTACCTCCATTGTTTCCTGGTTGCCAGGAAACCCCCCTCATTAGAAATCCCTTTAATCTGAAGCCACCAGTGTGCTAATCAATTCCCAGCAGAATCCCTCCAATTGTCACATAGCATGCTCCTGTATACATGTGGTTATACTGAAAGCACATAACAAATGCTGTTCTACTATACATTCATTCATGCTTTGTGTTCTTGTTAGCTGTTTCTAGCTTGTCTGACACACTAGTTTTCAAACTACCATTACAAATTTCCCTTGCATGCATATGGCCACTGTGTTGATACCATGCACATGCTACAGAATACTAAATTAAGGCTATTGAGTAAAGCACGTTCATGCATGATACCACTATAACTATGTATACCAAGTGCCCATGATCATGGCTATTACGAAACCCCCTTATTTTTCTTCTGGCTATGCCCCTGTACTGTATAGCCTACATGTATTTTCAACTTTTATAGTTAACTGTTTTTATATATTGTAGGATGCTCTTGAAGACGTAACGGTTCTGAAATGTGGTATTGCTGATGATTTCCAAACAGATTTTGAGTATCTAAGGAAAGGTATGTTATGACATTGTGTGCATGAATAGGAGGGCACATCAATTCACAAATTCCACCCTGCATGCAGGCGGATCCAGTTGAAATACTTTATAGCACCATGTATTACATGCATGCATGGGTCTGTTATTCACAAATCTCAGATTCCTTATAAGCAAATTTTGCTGAAGCTGACTAGCAGCTATATAATTTTTGCTGGAAAGTATGCCCTTGCAGATGTGCCTACTGAGTATTTGCAGAGCAAATGTCATCCTTGTCTGTACAATTCAATGACAAACTGTCACAAGTTGTGTACATCAGTTCTATATATAGAGAGTTAATATATTGTTGCGATCAATGACATGCACATCTTCATCATCAATTACTCCATGCAAGCTGCAAGTGTTCTCATTATAAAACTTCACTGCATGTACACATCACTTATTTGACAATGTCTGCACATTTGAATTCTTTTGGTCAATTACCCTATGCAATTGCAAGATGCATGATGCATTCCCAAAAACAAGGTAATAGGGATGTTTAATGCATAGTCAGCAGACAAGCTATATAGACAGAGTTTTGTGGACTGGGTTGCATGCGATGTTCAAATTGCTGCATCCCCTATATACAGCTTTTAAATTGTGTGTGTGTGTGTGTGTGTGTGTATTAAACTTCTTTTAATGTAATTTACATAATATTACATAATATTATGTCATTCCCCACTTCTGCAGGTGATACAAAGAGAGTAGATTTCATGCAGTCTTTGATGCTCAAACATGGAACCACACACATGGTCAGACGTAGCAGTGTTTACCACGATGTGATCAAGCTATATGATGAAGAGCTCACAGGCATTCTGGAAGAATATCCTTTCCGTACAAAGTTTGTAGGTGAATGTGCGGTGGATATTGGTGGGGTCACTCGGGATATGTTCTCCGCTTTCTTTGAGGAAGTGTATTCCAAGCACTTTGATGGTACATCACTTCTTGTACCAGTGGACACACCACATTCTGGCCTACCACCATTTTCCATTTTAGGTGTGATCTTTTCTCATGCTTACGTGGTCACTGGCATGCTACCAATTAAGATTGCATTTCCCACCCTTGCATCATTCTTCCTGGCTAAACCAGTCAACATTCCAGATCAACTACTTATTGAGGCATTCATCGACAGCCTCAGTGCTCATGATGCTGCCATTTGCAAGGAAGCTTTGAAATTTGCAAAACAAGGCAAAGAGTTTTCACAGGTTATCCAGTCAGGCCTGATAACTGTCTTGAGCAGATATGGCGTTTGTGAGATGCCCAGGAAGGATAGCTTATTGAGTTTGTTTATTGGTATTTCAATGCATCATTTTGTGAGGAAGCCAGCCTACTTCATTGCAGAGATCCAGTCTGCCATTC
>CAUJGJ010000397.1:1447500-1477500 GCA_963170055.1 Halisarca cf. caerulea
TTCCGGTGAAAGTAAAAACAATATAGGGGCCGCCTTCGGCGGCCCAAAAACTGTTACACTATAGGGATGAAAACTGAATGCACATGATGAGCAACAAGTGGGCTTAAAAAGCACCCTGTAAATACTGTTTGTTCGGTAGGCCAAATAACAGCATAATAATAAAGATGTAGTTTAGCCGAGTTTTTCACCGAGCCACATTATCGCTAGCTGTAGTTATATTTGCACAAACCATGACACGCACCTTCAAAAATATCACAGACGTCTAATGAAAGGCCTTCCATATCGAGCCATTGAGCCACTTCTTTTGCTGTCTTCCTTTTGAAACTCTCCATCTTTGAACACGAGCAGTGTGTGCGCGCGGGCTTTCAGATGCTATTTTTAAATGTCACTACTGTAAATAGTAACAGCAAACCTAAAATTAGACTACCTCGTGCGTAGGAAGAAAATGGCGGCTATTAGACAACAAGCGTTTCAGTGTACCCTGTGTGCGTTCCTCTCTCCATCGCTCGGGCTGCACGTTAGTCATCTTCGCTTAGTTCACGCAAGTGACCGTACTTTTCACCTTACCTGCAACATCAAAGACTGTTCTGAGGAATTTCGCTCATTTTCGTCGTATAACAGCCATGTATATCGTAACCACCGCAGAGCTATGGGCTTGGAAAAGGACGTGGAATTTCCTTGTGATGGACAGCCAGACATGCCCTCTGATGCTGAGATTCTCAACGTATTCAACCCTGTAGAGATTCCAAGTAATGACGAAGGCGTGATCCTAGCGGAAAATTTGGAGAGTCAACTTTCAAAGGACAATCATCAAGCGGATCATCAAACTACAACACAAATAGAAAATGCGGCATTCCTGTTAAGCCTCACTGAACAATACGGTGTATCTCAAGTTGCTGTCAAGGAAGTAGTGAGTAGGTGTCGCCAAATATGTCAACAATCTGTAACGGCTGTTCAACGTAATATATCTGAAGCCCTCCAGGATGAGGGGATAACAGTATCACAAAAGATAAAGGTAACCCTCACAAGTATACCAGATCCATTTGAAGGGATTGGAACTGCGTATCTGCTCGACAAGTTTTGCAGAGAAAACTTCAGTTATGTGGTAAGCTTGTGTGCACTTGTGTGTGTGTGTTTGTGTGTGTGTGTGTGTCCTATGTGAGGAAAAGCTACAGAGAAAACCTTGATTTTGAGCAATAATTGTGGCTAAGTCTTATAATAAATGATGCACTTAGTTACTGTAGTGTAACAAATAATCAGATTTTAAGATTCATGCAATTTTTCACTTCCATAGGCTGCTAAAGAAATTCCCTTTGGTAAAGCATACTGGACCACAACATTATCTGGATCCAAACGAAAAAAGGTTCAACGGTGCGATCTTTTCTATTATGTACCTTTGTTGGAAACCCTGAAAAAGCTGTTACTAGTAGATGAAGTCCTTGCGGAAGTATTGAATCCCCATTTTTCAACTAATGGTGAACTGAAGGACTTCTGTGATGGTGCTGCATATAGATCACACCCTTTATTCAGTTCTGACCATAGCGCATTACAAATTGTTGCATATTATGATGAACTCGAGGTAGTCAACCCAATCGGTTCCTACATCTCCAAACATAAACTTGGGTGCTTATTCTTTATGCTTGGAAATATTCGACCTAAATATCGCTCCACCCTAAAAGCTATCAATTTGATAGCAGTTGCAAGACATGAAGACATTGTAGAGTATGGAATTGATGTGTTTTTGATGCCATTTGTACAGGATTTGAAATCACTCTATTGTGATGGAGTTAATATCCTCGTAGGGTCCAACACACAAACATTTTATGGTGGGCTATTAGCCTTTTTGGCCGACAACTTGGCTGCACATGCTGTAGGAGGTTTCAAAGAAGGTGTGGGATTTGCTCTTCGCATATGTTGCACTTGTATGGCAACTAAGTTACAAAGCCAAACGCATTTTACGGAAGACAAATTTAAATTACGTACACCTGATTCACATTTTGAACAATGTCAATTTTTGCAAGGTCCTTTAAAAAGTCACTACTCAACTAATTTTGGCATAAACAGGAGGTCAATTTTGGAAGATGTTCCAGGTTTTTCAGTTGCATCATGCATGCCTCATGATATAATGCACGATTTATTTGAAGGGGTTGTGCAGTATGAAATGAAGCTACTAATTGTGCACTGTGTGGAAGAAAAGCTATTCACCATCGAGTTATTGAACGATAGATTGTCACGGTTCGATTTTATCTCAAACAGACCATCCCTCTTAGACAAGGATTTTGCCCGTAATACGTCAAAGTTCCGGCAGTCAGCATCTCAAATGATTGCATTGTGTTTCAACCTGCCACTATTAGTAGGGGACAGAGTTCCAGAAAATGATGAATATTGGTTGTCATTCTTATTGCTGTTGCGTATATGTGAAATTGCTATATCCCCCATTTCTACACCTGACACTGTTGCATATCTTAAGCTCTTAGTTGAGGAGAAGCTGATGGTGTTCAAACAGTTATATCCACAATCCAATATTACACCTAAGTTCCATTATATGATACATTATCCTACTCAAATTGAAAACTTTGGCCCACTAATTACATCCTGGACTATGAGACATGAGTCAAAACTCAGTTTTGTGAAAAGAGCTTCTAAACGTAGTAATTTCAAAAATGTACCAAAAGCCGTTTGTGAGAGACATCAGCGTTGGCTATGCATCAAACTTAGCATGGGACATGCTTTTCTGCATGTTACTTTTGAATGTAGTTCTAAGCAGTCAACATCAACATTTGACGATGAATCTGCAGACATGTTTCAGGTAATCCTTCGTTTATTTCCAGCAGTCGATCATGAATTGTTGCTTATTCATCCAGACTGGATCAAGTTGCATAGTTACACTTATTCAAAAAGTATATTCTTACTGTTACATTATGATCCCATGTACCCAAGATTTGGACAAATAACAGACATTGTTCTGTTCAATGATACTGTACTCTTTTCTCTGAAAGTTTTTACTGTTGACTATTTTGACACGCATTATAATGCTTTTGTGATTATTCCAACACAGGATAATGTAATATTGTCTTTGGATTCTCTGTTGTTCCATCACCCTTTGTATCAGAAATGTTTCTTTCAATCTGGCTATACTCGCCGGTTTATTAGTTTGCCATTTTACTTTTAGTCTGTCTGTTCTTATAGACATTTTAGTGTTTTGTGTATGGTTATGCATGGCTTTACATTTGAACATCTTGTGTACATCTGAATATGTTTCATGTACAAGTTTTGAATGTAATAGTGTTTATTAATTATATTGACACAGTCTGAGTTGAAAAGTATACGTATATATATATATATATATATATATATATATATATATATATATATATAGTGCTAGCTGCATGTTGCTGGTGCCGGGAATATATTAACATCTGCATGGGAATAACATGTATAGTGCACCACCTCCTGCATGCATGGATGTAGTGCTGATCAAGGGGTATCCGTATACCCGCTCCCATGGTTATAAAGCCTGTGTTTGCAAGCACTTTATAATTTTTAGCCAATTTAACACATTCACATGCATATTATCAGGATGCAGTTAACATGCAGAACACCATGATCTATATAGAAGTGCCTTGTTCTATTCAAGACTGTGCATACCTAGTAATGCATGGGGTTTTGCTATTGAAGGTTTTTTTAGAGCTAAAAGGTAACTAGAAAATGCACATGATACAGGTATAGGTATGAAATAGGGCAAAATTACACATGATGCGGGTTAAAATAACCATGAAAAATAATTAAAGTAAACATTTTTTGTGGTTGGAACAACTTGTTCATTGAACAATTGTTTTAACCCCTTTTTATTGAGTAATAACAACTAAATGGTAGTAGATATTACCTTCTATAGGTTAAATGTACTGGGATGTGGTGAAAATGAACATCTTAACGTATTTTAACTACCATGTGGGTTAGAATAACCGATTTTAATAATGGTTAAAATAAACATCACTGGTTGTTTTAGCATTCATTTTTTGCAGTGTGCATGCATGCGTGCATGTGTATGTGTGTTGTGTGTTGTGTGTGTGTGTGTGTGTGTGTGGTGTGGTGTGGTGTGTGTGTGTGTGTGTGTGTGTATGTGTGTGTGGTGTGTGTGTCACTGTGTGTGTGTGTGTGTGTATACACGTGTGTATGTGCGTGTGTGTACAAGTGTGTGTGTGTGTGTGTGTGTGTGTGTGTGTGTGTGTGTGTGTGTGTGTAACACTGTGTGTGTGTGTGTGTGTGTGTGTGTGTGTGTGTGTGTGTGTGTATGTATGTGTAACACTGTGTGTGTGTGTGTGTCTCTGTGTGTGTGTGTGTGTGTGTGTGTGTGTGTGTGTGTGTGTGTAGGTAGTGGTAGTGTGCATATATTTATGTGAATTGTGTGTGTCACTGTGTGTGTGTGTGTGTGTGTGTGTGTGTGTATAACACTGTGTGTGTGTGTGTGTGTGTGTGTGTGTGTGTGTGTGTGTGTGTAGTGGTAGTGTGCATATATTTATGTGAATTGTGTGTGCATGTATATATTGCATGGCAAGGTGTGTGTGTGTGTGTGTGTGTGTGTATGTGTGTGTGTGTGTGTGTGTGTGTGTGTGTGTGTGTGTGTGTGTGTGTATTTGTGATAGACAAGATGACTTTTGAAAGCTCTATTTCTTTAGCCAACTGTTTTCGAACGTATATGTAAGAATTTCTGTATTTTCTTGGATATGTTCACTTGCTTTTATGTTCGCTTTTGTCTGTGTGTTTATTTGAGCATGTTCCTGTGTGTATGTGTGTGTGTGTGTGTGGTCTCATTGTTTATTATTCTTTCTTTTCATGTTCAGAATATAGACTAAATCATGAAGGCAATTGGTGTTTTGTATGATTTGATGTGTGTGATGTATAGTTGAGTGCTTGTGTGTGTGTGTATGTGTGTGTTTGTGTGTGTGTATGTGTGTGTGTGTGGGGGTGGGTGGGTGGGTGGGTGTTTGTGGAAGTGTGTGTGTGTGTGTATGGTGGGTGTATACCTATGTGTGTGGTATATGTATGATGTGTGTACATATACCCTTGTAAATTCATGGTTGTGCACATGGTTAGTGTTAGTTTTGTATAATATTGTGAGTAGATATACCTCTGTAAATCTCTGTTTTTCATTGTGTGTGTATTAGTACGTGTGTGTGTCTGTCTATGCAATTTTAGCATATGTATCCTGGTGCGGGGGCGTTATCTATTAACATGAAAGAAACCGACTTGAGTACATTCCCCATGTACTAGCTCAGAATAGGTCAAGTTGATGTACTTCTTGATGAAACCTAATTAGTTCTGATACATTTCTTGACATAACTTAATTGACACTGATACACTTTTTGATGAACTTTAATAACTCATACTGCTGCCTCCTTTCCCTGGAAGCACGTTTCTCAACAACTAAACCATGCATTCTGTATAAAACTGGCATTTTCCTACAATAGGACTTCCAGACATTGCACGATAGTAATAACATGCATATATTCAAGTTAAACTCAAGCATTATCTTCAAATCAACCACAAGTACTACTAAATTCTATATCCAAAGCAAGTAAAGGCAGCACATACATACACTACTTAAAACTCAAAACTGCTAAACAACACAAAATGCTGTAAAAACTGTTGCTGTTCAACTAGTTACTATCAAAATGGCAGTTTGTCTAAGTTCTTTGCCATAAATTTGTCAAAACTGTCCAGGAATGATTGCTCTGGACTCTGCATAAAAGTGACATTACACCCTTGGAAGATGAATTTGCATCTGAAGGAACAAACATCCTTGGATTGACATTCATGACCTGTTCTGTTTCTGGCACCGTGTTCTCATTCTTAACAGGGATGTATTTTTTCTCTTTCTCAATGCTTCCCACAACATCATTGAATTGTCCAGATTGGCGGCCATTCTGCTCAGTTAAAATCTTTGAAACAGCCATTTGTTGCTCGCCTGAGGTACGCTCATAAGCACATACCCCATCCAGGGACTTGTGCCCAGTTCTTTGCATAATAATTTTTTCTGGGACTCCAGCACAAAAAAGCTGAGATGTTCCTGTAGAACGCAGACTGTGGTTTGTAGCATTTTTTTCAATGCCCGCTTCCACGAACATGTTAGGAACCATTTTTGCTAGTGTATTTCTTCCAACAACTTGCGTAGTGTACCAGAATCCATCACTGCCAACTTGTTTTACAGGGCGCAGATAAAAATAATCATGTTGAAAAGCCGCAGGAGGGATTTTTGATAAGTATTTGTTCAGAATGCAGACATGGCATCGATCACCTGAATTTGCCATGATGGGAACAATTTTGTTTCCTGCATGGGACATGACTTCATCCAAACCACCTGGGTGGTTTTTTGAACCTCCTTCAACATATTCATACCTTTCAGGATCTCGGTGGTACTGTAATTGAGAAATCCGAAGGAATTTGTGTTCATCCCCTCCTCTTAAATGAAAATTCTTTCCATTCAGATAAAATACGGCATTCAGGAGACTTCTTGGTGTATCCATACCAAGAATCCCCTTCTTCCATAAAGTATCTTCCTCCACAAAGGTGATGATGGCAGCCGTTTTTGGTTTTGCTCTAATTCCCTTTGCTCGCAATTCTCTAAACAGTCTGTCACAGGCAGACCAAAGACCACGGTAAGCTGGGTTTCTTTTGTTCATGAAATTGAGGTGCTCGCCAGATGGATTCTTGTCAACAATGTGCCGATGCAAGCCCGACAGCAGCATGGTAATGGTTCTGGGCAAATATTCCTTACCATTAGCACTCCGTGTTCCTAGAACAAAACATGTCAGCCAATGGCAGAGCTCACGTTCTTCCTCGATGGCTTCCAATTGAGGACACACATTCTTACTTACTCTGTTATAATGCTGGCGCCAGGCATTAAAATAGGTTAAAGCCCATTTGGTGTTCTTTCGAGTGCTTTTAGAAACAAAAGGAGTCATCCACTCGCACAAATTACTCAGAGTATCTGCAAATCTCTGATCCCGGCTCTGCTCACTATCGGTAACTTCATTTCTTGGGCCGTCGCACAACAGATTCTGTTCGCTGCCTCCGCTTCTTACATTGTTGAGGATATACTGCTGTTCATTGCGCACACTTGTTGGGTTGCCGCACGGCTGTTGTTTTTCGTCTATGGGCTTTCCTGGCAGCTGATATCCATTCTGATACATACCTTCCAAACTTTCTCCTCTCAAATACTGAGAAAATTGCAGATCACCACGAAGAAACGGATTGATCGATTTATCGAGCTCTTCTAGAAAAGCTTCTTCAGAAATCTGTACGTCAAAATCGCTGGGCAACAAAGGAAAATCAAACTGATCATCCATTCTACGATCGTTCATTGGAAAAGCACATTATACAGTAGCAGAAAGGCTAGCTAACATTTTATATTTTAGATCGCGTAAACAATAGTGCAGACGTCATTTCGACGTTTGGTTACCAGGATATGGTGCAATTATGGTGGGAAAGTGTAGTTGCCAGGATACATAATAGATAAATCCCTCCTGGGGTTGGTACATGGGAAATGAACTTACTGCAAAAGACTAATTTGGGCTGCGCCCTCGGTCAATTAGTCTTTTGCAGTAAGTACATTTCCCATGTACCAACCCCAGGAGGGATTTATCTATTACATGTCTGTTGGTTCTTGTACCGAATATGGGATGTGTGTATATGTGTGTACATGATGTGAAAATATGTGTGCATATGCATGGTGTTTAGAGTATATGTACCTACTTTCACTAAATTTTCTTTTCCTTTGCAAGGCAGGAAGTGAATGTGCATTGAAATGAAGATTGTAACTTCAATATGATGAATGTTTGTGTGCATTTGTAGTACGTTGACTATTGAATTATATTTTAATTGTTGTATTATGTTTAATTCGTATTGTAAGCAGTAATGTGACATGTTTCATTATAATTATTACAAATTGAAGTGATAAATATTTGATGCATATAATTATATGCACATAACTATACAATAAATATATTATTATTAAAACAGTAAATAATGAACTGTTAACCCTCGTACCCTCGCATACTAAACGCGCGACCGGAAGTAAATGCACAATGGCTACTATTCTTCTTTGTTTCGGTAAAACGTTTCAGAATTGGCAACTGTGGATATTGTAATCTAATAGATGTTGTAATGGGCTTTCGATTGATCCAAAATTTGTTACTGTGTGAGTTCTAAAGAAGAAGAATTGTTCAGCCGGAAAAAATGGCCGCCTCGCGTACCTATTTTCTATCTTTGGGAATATTTTTCAGCACTGTGGACTTAGTTGAAGTACAGAAAGAAGTTTAAAAGGTGAGCACTATATATTTATATTAGGTTTAACCCCTTAACGCCCATAAGCCACTTTAGTGGCTTTCTGTTTACATACCACTGAACGCCCGTGAATTTTTTATTTGCGATTTTGGCAATACTTTTTATATAGAAATGTACAGTAGTACAATAGTAATAACTGTAGCTAGTTTTATACAAAACGCATGTGTAATTCTCCTATAAATCGCTACACAAAAGTCGTCCAAAACGCAGCTGCACATACACAAACGCTAATATACTATTAAGTTTACAAAATTTTACAATGTTTACACAAGAAAAATGGCTACCCAAATTATCACTGTTGGCGTTCTCGTGGAAGAAACGGGACAGTGTGATATATGCGGAAACATTTAGTGGGACAGAGAGGTACAGGACAGCTGGAGGAACAATCAGAACAGCAGAACTTTGTTCTTTTCCTCGTGGGACACACTCGGCACTGCTTTAATTCAGCCATCATGTCTGGGAAATGTCTCTCGCAGAGCCTGGCAGCAATAGGAGCTTCTCTGGCATTGGATTTTCTTTTCCGCGAACTGAAGATGGACATCATCTCGTCAGCGATGGCAATAGTGTAGTCTTTTAAGGTAAGCGGTTTTGTTCCTGGCGTTTCTTTGTAAATCACGTAGCTGTTCGTTACCGCTGTGTCAAGTAGAAAGTAAAACAATCTAAGCCACCATTTCTTAGACTTGCGGCTACAAGAATAGGTCTTTCGCCTAGAATCGAACAAGTCTACTCCTCCCATATGTGCATTGTACAGCTTGACGGTGTTAGGGCAGGAGATTTCCGATCTAGACCCATCCTTGTTTCGACGGGATACTTGGGTCTCAGCGCTTGGAGCGCTTATAGTGCTGATGAAGGCCATGGCTTTCTTGTCCTTCCAAACCAGACACTGGACGTCATTGTCCAGTATCTTTGATCTATGTGCTCCCCGTTCTAAGCTTTTGTTTAGAGCCTTCATATCCTTCAGCTCCAATGGCCACCCTTTGTATGATACCCTTGCTGTGCCAATTGTGTAGGTATCTTTACTTTTCAAGTAGTCTGCTAGTGCAACAGATGAGAAAAAATTATCCATGTAAACATGGTGCCCTTTACCATATAGAGGCTCGACCATGGATTTCACCACTCTAGTGGCTAGCCCATCCTCAGGGTTGTCATTAGCAGTACTTTGGGATACCTTTCCCGTGTAAATGTCTATATTATACATATATCCATTTACAGAATCACACAAACACCAAGCTTTGTAGCCACGCTTAGTTGGTTTCATGGGCATGTATTGTTTAAATGTGCTGCGAACTTTAAACAATATCATTGCTTCATCGACGGCTACTGGCTGGTGTGGGTAGTAGTGTGCTTGACTGTTTGCCTTGATTTTGTCAAGCAATGGTTGAACCTTGAATAACTTGTCGAACTGTGGGGATTCTCTTGATGGCATGTGCTGGTTATCATTCAAATGTAGGCTACTCAATATGTCAAGAAACCTATTGCGTGGCATTCCTCTAGATATCCCTGGCACTCCCAAAAAGGCATGCTGACTCCAATAATCTCTTATTGAGGGCAATTTGTGTATACCGGTGGCCAGCAGAATTCCCACAAACGACATCATTTCTCTGTCGTTTGTGTCAATCCATCTCCTTTTGTCTTTCTGCAGTGCATAGAGATTTGTTTGCTCGGCAACACAGGGGCATTATAGCGCTTTGTGGAAGTTGGGGATTATAGGCGACAAAGTTATGGAATTTGTGGAATTTGTCACATTTTACCTCTACGTCATTACCAGCAGAAGGTAAACGTTGTAATACGTCATCAGAAGCGGGCGCTAACGGTGGTTTAGCGATAGCAGAATCTTTCGAATCTTATCGACTTTGACAAGGCAAAAAGCCGTTTTGTGCCTTAATAAGTTTTGTTTAGGTATTTGTGGAAGCACATCAATGTTTAGTAGCAATGTTCAAGCTACACTAGTACCGTCAATAAGGGCCAGGTACCGCCGATATCGACCTTCCCACCTCGAATGATCGTTGCAGAAGGCCGAATCAATGTAAGAAAGTGCTGTGACAGGTAACTGCACTATACTATCCAGGATATCCTAGATCACGAATGAAACACTAGCTAAAATCGGCAAAATGTTAGCATGCTCAGTCTACTTTCTGACTTTGTACTACTGAATCGATTGATTTCGCATGCAAGCTAGTGCCACTGTCTCTGCGTCTTAGTCGTCAAGTATGCCACTTTCGCCGCAGATATGACTATCAATGAAAAGAATATATGCATAAGAACTCACCGATACTTGTTGGAACCATTAAATGAAAAATAGAACTTTCCGCACAAAAAATTGCCGACCAGATCGATTGTTCACGTAGTCGATAACATTGTAGGGCGCTTATTTCCAATGTACCATACGAATTAAATGCCCAATACTGATGACGCGCACCTTACGTCATCCTAAAATGGCGGATTGGAACCGTCCTGCAAATATATCGTGTTTTGGGGACGTTTACCCGGGACTTTTTCTGAACAACAAAAGAACCCAACGATTTAAAATACTTTTGTATACTTGTTTTCGCTGAGCGGGGATTATATAAGCAGGTTAGCCTAAGATATTACCATTTTAATTGTCATTTTTAGCCATTTTTACCCGCTAAAAGTACATTTTTCGTTATAAGTATTTCAGTTGGAGTTATATGTTCTCCGCTCAGCATCCATATCTTAAATGAACTTTACTCTTTCATCTCATGCCAGTTTCATCTCTTTGGGAGGCCGTCTACACGTCCCCAAATCGACATTTAGAGAAAAAGTGTACCTTTTTCAAAATCATCTTTATACTTCTGCGTATGACACATGGGCCTGTTTTGTAGTTTATTGTTTCGATAAATAACATTAAAACACTAAACAGTTGTAAAAATCGACGTACATTGTTGTTTGAGCTGTAAAATTTGATGTATATATTACCATTTCGAGCGGCGGCCATTTTCTCCCCCAGTCGAAAAGCGCTATAATGAGCCTGTGAAGGTAATCAAAGGAATCTTCTCCCCATATAAGCTCAAAGAACTCACATGGTGAAGATGTGGAATCCAGTGAAACCTGAGGTCCAGGTTGTCTGCGAAACACTTGATTGGCCATGAATGATGGCTCATCTGCCTGTAGCACCGGAGTTGGTGTATACTGGCCATCATTCTGTGACGAAGATGGGAATGTGTATTCCAAATGACTTTCATCCTGTACTGTCTCTGCAGCCTCAGTTGAGACCTTAAGATTTCATTTACGTGTAACGCGTAACCTGTAACCGCAGCCACAGGTCACACGTTTCCGCAAAAGTGATGATAAGTGCGCTTAAGATTTCTTGTACGCGTAACCTGTAACTTGTAAAGAGCGGTTAGAAGATGGCAGCGGCAAGAAGGTAAGACTTCATACAAGCCTTAATTTACTTGGCCTACAAACCTAATAGAGGGCTATCTCTTGTAGACAAGATGTAGCAGACATGTTGCAATTCCTTTTATACGATGAAAGTGAAGACAGCAGCGATGACGAAGACATTTCGATTCTTTTCTTGGATGCTCTGTTTGCACCCAAAGTCACGTTGGAACGAAACTCCTTTTCGCTCGAAAATCTTAGTGAACAGGAGTGCGAGCAACTGTTTAGGTGAGTCCACTGCGTACTTTATATATGCACATTTGTCTAGTGTAGACATTCACCCCGTACAGGTTTGCAAAAGGTGACCTACAACGACTTTGTTCCGCCCTAAGCCTCCCGCGATTTTATCGTTGTGGACAAGGCACCAAAGTTACTGGATTTGATGCTCTCCTCATCATGCTTAGGAGATTATCCTATCCAAATCACTGGTGTGACCTTGTCCCTTTGTTTGGAAGAGCAGAGCCTGAACTTAGTGCCATCTTTAATAAGGTAATTTGTTTAGCGTGTACACTAATATGCTAAGACAGTGGTTGTACTTTCCAACTCTTTTGTAGATCATCGATGATGTACACGGACGGTTCGGACATTTGTTGGATTCTCTGAATTTGATTTGGATGAATCCGGAACAGTTTTCCATGGCCATCTATAACAAAGGAGCAGCTCTCCAACACTGCTGGGGATTCATAGATGGTACAGTGCGTCCAATTGCCAGGCCAACCAGGAACCAGCGAATCATGTTCAGTGGACACAAAAGAGTGCACTGCATCAAATTCCAGGTAATGCACTGGAATAGCTAATGAAATTACACACATGGTGTACTGTTTTCCTTTCCCTTATGTAGTCTGTCGTTGCACCGAATGGTCTTGTTACACACATGTTCGGACCAATCGAGGGTAAGCGACATGACGCATTCATGCTTAGAGCCAGTGGAATTGCCCAGAAGCTCCAGCAGTTCAACCAGCCAAATGGACAGCCTTATGTCATTTATGGCGATCCAGCTTATGGGATGTCAAGGAATATAATGGCCCCATATCGCGGAGCCCGCTTGACACAACAAGAACAAGAGTTCAATCGTTCCATGAGCCAAGTCCGCATCAGTGTGGAGTGGACATTTGGGAAGGTGGTCCAGTACTTTTCGTACCTCGACTTCAAAAGGAACACAAAGATTCTTTTACAACCTGTTGGCAAGTACTATCTGGTGGCAACCCTTCTAACTAACTGTCATACATGTTTGTACAGTTCATTAACAAGTACTTTTTTTGGGGTTGACCCCCCTACTTTAGAAACTTATTTGTCCAACATGTAACTGAACCCTTATAAACATGTAAATCTGCTAACTGTTAAAAAATTTGGAGTAAATTTCACTCCAATCAGCGGGCGAATGTATTAAAATTGTGGCTGATGAAGAGAACTCCTGATGAAGAGTCCTTTGGTTACATCTTTACCAATCTATTTATACTATATTTGTGATTTATTCTCTGCGGCCGAAGCAATAATATCAAATGGCATTTTAAAAAATATCAGTATGACTGTACAGAGTTCCATAAACAAAAAAGAAAACAGTCCACTACTTGTTCACTAACTTAGATAGCAACTCCAACATCATCTTCCGCTCAGCAAACTCCATTTCCATCCTCTTCTCTCTCTCCTCAGCCGCTCTCTTCCTCTCTTCATCCTCCCTATCCATCCTCCTCCTCATCAAATCAAGCTCCTCCCTCTTCAAATCCAATTCTTTTGCACGCAGTACCGAATTGTGCTCAAACTTTGATTGCAGCATCTCTATGGCCGATAACTTGGACATCCTTTTTTTAATTTTCTTTCCTTTGCCTTTGTCTACAATGAAGACGGAAACATATCATTCTACTTGTACATTTAAATCATAGTCACCATAGGTCCTTACCTCCATGCTCTTCATCGTCCAAGTCATCATCAGTGTCAAGAGAAATCATGGATGACTCTGCAGAACCCACTTCCTTTTGCCTCTTTCTACCTGGCACACAAAGACACATAAGAATCATAGTCAGATGATCATTATGATGTTATACAGATCTAACTCACTGCTCATGGTCTCCATTGCGGAGTTCCTCATTTCTTCCCCCTTCTTCTTGTCCTCCATTTCCTTCTTCTTTTTATCTTTCTTTTCCTGATTAAGTGCAGCAACTACATCACGTTGATACGATGCTATATCCTCCAACATTTGTGATAGGTCGTCGTATTCTTCCTCAGTTCCCGACCTGCGATACGCAAACTATGGCATTGCACAAGCACTTCATACGCACTCTATTCACACTGTTACTCACCGTTTTAGAGACTTGGAGTCTTCTGCTTTGAATTTGTCCAGCAAACGATCCGTTCGATCACGACATCCTCGCCCTTTAAGCTCCACCGGCTTGTCTTCACTGGAGAAGACCTCGCTGAGCTTGGTTGCGATCTTATCCCAGTCTTGCAGCTTGCTAGGACGACAGGAGATTACTTCACGGGCAAGAGCCAAGTCGTGTTTCAGTTCTGGCCACCGAAATTGAGGCATGATAAAGTCTCTTTGAAAAAAACAACCAAACAAGGTACAGAAGGAATCTGAAAGCGCTTTTTTCGATCTGTGTACCGGGGTAGACACTTGGCTTCACCATGACAACGACCATAGGTGCTAATCCTTGTTATCCGGCGAGTACATACACAAGGAAATGTTTTACCTGTAGAAGCCCTTCTACAGGTTGAAAACGTGTGGCTCGCACCTGTGACTTGTGGTTTGTGGTCACGCACGTGACTTTCCCACACGTTACGCGTTACGCGTATGGCTAAAAATCGAAATCTTAATGTCCCTAGTATCTGGCTCTGACGTCCTTCCATCCACAATTGCGGTGTCTTCCATTGTTTCCAGCTGGGCTATCTCGAGGGGATCCTCTCTTGGCCAAGAAAAGCTGTCCATCTCACTTTCATTGTCACTGCCAACCAAGTCATCATCAGACTCCAACCACTCTCCATCAGATTCACTCCCACCTATTTGTTGTGTAGCTTCATTTACTGTTAGCTTTTTGGGCATTATGCATGTGCAAGTGAACTTGAGCGAAAACTATCATGAAATATAGGTAGGGATCGATTAAACAGACGAATATTCAGAATGACTACAAACAAGAGTTGTACCTGCATAGGTACAACTACGTACGCATACACGATAGTGGTATATAACGGGTTCAAACACCCTTAAAACATTACCTTTCGGGAAAATTCGACCAAACAACGGTTAATAAAGAAAAGAAAAGACACTAGGGACTTCTTCTGCAAGAATTCGATTGCAAACCTGCTCAAATCGGCTTTAAAAACTATGCAGAAAGTTTGCGCCACTATAGTGGCTTACGGGCGTTAAGGGTCTAACGATGACAGAGAAACGCGGGCGCTAAAAGGTTAATGAGCGTTTTTGTGAAAATAAGGCGAATTTCGACAGTTATATCGCATTTTATCTGACCACCTAGATTCCAGACTTTTTGTCAATGATAACTCGTAGTCTGGTCAGCCTGTTTTGTTCCTACACTTCATATAGGCCATATTCAAAGAACAGCATTGCTATTTGTACATTTAGAGTATAATGACTTGCCATGCTATTGAATCAGTGTTATGTTTGACCTCAGCTCAGTGTATGTTAGCTACTGTGTGCATATTGATTAGCTTAGTTATTTATTCATGTATGCAAGAACATTCACAATTACACTGTAAAGTTACTTGATGCTACTAAATCCTCTTCTCTTTATAATGTTTGTAGATCCAGTGGGTCGTCCACGTTTCCTCATCCCTGAGGCAAGTGATGTTGTCAGTGGTGTAGTGGATGGAGTGGAAGTATGTGTTTGCTGCTTTGAAAACCAGATACTTCGTTGGATGTCAAACTGGGGGGAATGCCACAGAGCATGGCAGTCCTTTGCAGCTGTCTGGCACAATGCAGGTGAATAGGGACAATCGAGGCAATGGCGGGAAGTCCAACTTGATTGCTTGTTTTGTTGGCAGTAACAGCATCGCTCCTTGTGAGATATCAGTGAACTCCCATGCCTCATGCGACATTCATGTGGTGCTGGTATAGTTGAGTGTGGGGTGGTATGTGCTTGATCTTGTTGTTGCTGGCGGTAGTGGCTGATAATTTGAAGGATCAGTGTGTCCCGGAAGTAGTTTTCAGTGATGGCTTTTTCCCCTCTTTCCATTCGACTCCAATTGTACAACACAAAGGCATTCGTTACAGCTACATCTAACATATGGTAAAAGAGGGTTTTCCAGTAGCGGGTGGCACGTCTCAAGCTGCTGTGATATTGTAACAGCTGGTCGCTTTTGTCTACTCCACCCATGTAGCGGTTGTACTGCTCAACCATGATTGGAATGGTAACATCCTTGATCTCGAAGGTACCTGCTGGACTCTTGCATTTACGCTGGATGGTACTGTTTGAATGGCCTGGAAAAGCTGTTGACATGCAGCAAACAACTTGGTTGTCATTCCAGCAGGTGTACACAAGGCGAGAACCCCTTTCCTGAATGTAATACCCCTTCCCCCTCGGTGTGGAACGGTTCTTGAGACAGCCTTTAAGGTCCCCGACAGCAGGTGGTACTCCTCTACGATTGACCTGTACTGTTCCTGTTGCTGTAATTCCGAGGGTTAGGAGATGGCTAAAAAGTTGTGGTTCAGAATAAAAGTTGTCACAGTACAGCTGATAGCTTTGATGGTGTAGAGTAGCTACCAGCATGGTGACAACGTCATATGCCAGGCCATGCTCTGACCTGTCACTCTGTGCAGCACCCTGATACAACTCAAAGTCATATGTGTAACCAGAGGGATCAGACACCACCCAGTATTTAAACCCCCATTTGGCAGGCTTATCTTTCATATACTGCCTAAACTTGGCTCTTGCTTTACTTTTTACCATTCTCTTATCGACTGACACTTGCTGAAGTGGCTGGTATAGCTCCTTGCACTTGGTTTTCATGTGGTTGTGCAAGAATAGGATCTTCTTCAGTTGGTGACTGGCATGTTCAGTTTCCTCATCAGGTGTTACCACATGAAAGAAGGATGACAGGGCCTCAAATCTGTTGCGTGACATCAGCTCATTCAAACGAACAATGAATTGTGCATTCTTTTTGACCACGCATGTCTGTAACTTCTGACACCGGTGATCCCCAGCAAAAGCAGAACACAAATAAAGCGCATCATCTCATTTCTGGTGAGCTCTCTAAAACAGAAACGCTTGTACATGGCCGGCTTCTTTGACTTGTTGGCATCAGCATATGCAATGGTTGCGTTTACCAGATGTTGCGTTATGTCTTCATTGAAGAACAACTCAAACAAGCTGATTGCTGACAACTCGGTGTCTGATGGCAAATGTGGACCTGGAGTACGTATTGGTGTAAAGGGTGGTGGCATTGTAACACTTGCTTCTGGAGTGACTATGTCCACAGCACTGGTTAGCAAGACACTCCCTGGTATTTGTAAGCCTGTACCATTTGCAGTCCTGCCTGTTGCTCTTCCTTGTCCTCTACCACGGCCCCTACCCCGGCCTCTTCCACGACCCCTACCCTGGCCTCTTCCACAACCCCTTCCTCGTCGGTTTGTTTTGGTGGTTGTTACAGATGTTCCTGTGGTCTCCATTGAATCAACTGTAGTTGCTAGCGTGCTGTCATCCTCTGAGGAGACCGATTCTTCAATGTTGGGTTGCTCTTCACTGGCAGACCCTGACTGTCCATCCATGCAGTCATCCGAACTGCTGCTTTCACTGCTAACATCTTCCCAGTGTGGATGTGTGTATGTATTTGTTTGCTTTGGTGCAATTTCATTTTCAGCGAATTCATCTTCCTGTATAGGCATATCATCATCGTTTTGGGATTGAATAGCTATAAATGAAGGACAGTAAATGTCCAGAAACAAGCATTTTAACGGTAAATACCATAGAAAAAGGCGTAAAGACCTACTTTCAGTACTAGATGAGGGAAAATGACTGGAATCGTAATTATCGGGCAAAATTTCACCTTCGCTGTCATTATCACTTGATTCGCTTCCATTCTCAATAGTTACAGCATTGCAAAATGCCATAACTTCGTCTCCTGAGAAGATTCTCTTAGTCGACTCGACATTCTTGCGCAAGACAGCCATATTTTCCAACTTGATGACATAATGTTATGCAAGAATCGCCAAAGATATACAGATTTTATCGGCCGCAACTACATGGGATGGGTCAGGGCCTTATTATAGCCAGCTGAGAGAACAATTGCAGGGTTTTACTCATTAAGTTTGTGACTTACATGGCGCGCTAGATCTCTGGCAAATTTGGCGATCCTGGCGCTTACGATCACGGAGAAAAATATTTGTAAGTTTTGTTGCTTTAAAGCAACAGCGGAGGGTACGAGGGTTAAGGATACAGTTTATAGTAAGCCTATAGTGCAGCTGCTGTTTTGCTTACACAGGGTATTTATAACCGTCCAGGAATAAAATGCAAAAATGGCCATCTCGAAATAGCTTCACAAATTATCGATCGTTTCTACTTAGTTGACTTGATTTTCGCTGAGTTCTTCTTACTGGACGAAAGTTGCATATATTCCGCGCATGTCGGTACTTAACTAGCGATTGTTTCTATTGTCTGAAGGAAGATAGCGAGCTAGGAATACATAGCCAGGGTTTCTTTCAGGAAATGCGTCAAGGGGGGGGGGCAAATTTAGCCATGAAGAATATGTGGGGGGCAAGTCTAAAGCATTACAGATTACCATATATCCGAAAATATTGACGATCATTAAATTTGGCGATTTGCACAAGATCAGACTGTAATTTAATATTGGCGAAAATTAAATTTGGCAGCTGCACAGCAAGGACAAAGCATAGTAAGTAGGTCTATGTAAATCTGGTGATAGAAATTTGGCGATTTTGATCCTGACCGCCAAACCGCCAAATTAATAATGTTGCCAATATTTCTGGATATACGGTATATGCAACTAAGAAATGGAAGGAGGCAGATGTGTACATACATGACATCCTAGATGTCTATAAACACATGCAGTGCAGTGATGTAACTAGGGGAGTCTGGGGTTAATCTCCCCCAGGGAAAATTTGAGTTTTTAGGTTATATAAGGTAGTATTTGAGGCCATTTTGGACCATCGAAGGTTGATTTTGACACTCAAGTAGAGCCTTCTCTATAGTAATTTGTACTATATACAGTTTGATGTTTTGACGTGGAAGCTTCCCTCCCCCATTAGATAGAACCCTGAATGGTTAAGACATTGGCACTCCGGCTGTATGGCAGATAAACACACTCACCCTCCAGTACCCAGTGCCCAAGGGCAAGTGCATTTAATATGCCATACAGCCCTCAAGCCCATGTCTTAGCCACTAAATAGAATACAGCTGTTATACAGAGAGCTTTCTTCGTAATCCACCTGACAACATCTTCGACCTATACAAGTTTCCTTAAGTGATAAGCGGAGGTACGTACATGGTCACTGCCATATGGCACAAATTTTAAGATGACAGGAAATTAATCTCTATCTCATGCTACTGTGTAGGGGAAACAAACAGCGACAAAATTTCCTGTAATGGATGACTTATAAGGCAATTACACAATCCTAGCAGAGAGAATTCTGATAGTGTCAAGATCAGAAACTATAGACAAGGTGTTTATATATGGATATCGGTGTAATGATCCTACTTAAACAAAAATATTAACATTACAACTTATAAAATATTACCATCCCAAATTTTCAAGGGGGCAAGAAATTTCCAAGGGGGGGCGAATGCCCACCCCTGCCCCCCTAAAAGAAACCCTGATAGCAGTTTTAGACAAACTTCGCCTTGGTTGACCTTTAGATCCCTCTCAATTCCCATTAAACAACACCAAATGACAGAACAAGTGGTGAGCTATCCGAAAATCGTCCCGGGCTATAGGTTATAATCTTCCGTAAGAAAGTTATAACCGAAAAACCTGTTTTTTCACCCTTCAAACGGCCAAAATTTAG
Organism: Halisarca cf. caerulea; assembly: GCA_963170055.1. NCBI lineage: Eukaryota > Metazoa > Porifera > Demospongiae > Chondrillida > Halisarcidae > Halisarca > Halisarca cf. caerulea. The sequence goes on from CAUJGJ010000397.1 coordinate 1,467,218, forward strand.
CATAAATGATCCAATTGCGAAAAAATGCTTGATTGTAGCACTATGCCCAGAACGATTTTCGCAAACCGAAACATCTTAAGATTCCATCAAAGTTGCATTTGGTGAGATTCAAAGGCATCTGAGGTCTAACCGAGCGACTTTATCTTCACCCTCAACAAAAGTGCCATTTTCGTGACGTTTCACGGATATGTAAGCATAGCTTCACAAAAGTCGCCTTCTTCCCCCATTCTGTTGATACGTGACATTTCATACGTCATCTGAAAGACACCAAATGACGCATTAAAAACAGCTGCTAATTGATGATGGTGAAAACAAGCACCGCCCACAATTGGAACAAGCAACAGACGGTTATAAACACCCTGTGTACTGCTTCCTACATGGGGAAAAGAAGAAACATAATGACATTTCACCAGTACGTGTGGTGTATGTACAGTACTAACTTGGGGAATACAAGGGTATACACAGGCACGAGGTGGAGGACAAGGAGATCTCATTGGAGACAGGATCCTCCTCTCTTGCTTTCTTCATCATCATTCCTTTTGGAGCTGACGTTGCTTTATGATAAATGAATCTGTCATAAAACAATCAATAGCAATTGTACCTACCACATGTCAGTTGAATTTCTTCCTAAGGCTTATTTGTATTCTAGAGGGAGAGAAAGAGTGTAACATAAGAAATGCCTTTACACGCACACACGCACACACACACACACACGCACGCACACACACACATACACACACACACACCAGCATGAATACATTGATTCACAAGCACAATAATGCTATTAAACTCACCATCCTTTCCATTTGGGATTTAATTTAGTCTTCATGTGAAGAAGCACAACAGAACACAATAATTCCAGAAACTGGTACACACACACACACACACACACACACACACACACACACACGCACACACACACACACACACACACACACGCACACATACACACACACACTGTGTACACACACACACACACACACAGGCACATACACACACACACACACATTTTATCATAAAATATTTAGTCTACACAAAACCATGCATTATATCTCAGGCCCAGGATCTTTCAATTCCGTGAGGATGATTTCCAAGTGATTCGAGTTTCTAGGGCCGTAGGTGGCCCATGAGTTTTTTAAACTCGAATCACTTGTTTTTGAGTCATGGACATTGCCTTAAAGTTGCTTTCAAATCACTGAGATTATTATATTGATGCTTGTTTCTTAGTATCTTAGTTAAGTCTTCTTTATGTAATTAAGTATTACCATAATGTTATATGTGGCATGTGTTATATCTGATATTGGTATTGATATCTCCATTGAGCTTGTGTGGTCAATTGCAACTAAGGATGTTTGCAATTATGTAGACTGTATTGCTATTAATTGCAAAGGTGTACGCACATACAAACATGTGCTATAGAGTACAAGTGGATGCACACTACAGTATAATTGAGTATATGTACATAAAGTACAAGTGAGCTTATGATTAACAACATGCCAAGGACATAGGATAAACAGATGAAGGCAACATCAAATAGATCAAATTATGAATATACCAATGTCAAGTTTACAAAAATTAAATGTTTCATGGTAAAAGTGGTTTGCAATACATCTGGATCAAAGTGTGTTGACAGAAGTAAATACATGCAAAGATATAAATGTATGTCTGGCACTAAGATAAAATTAGGAACTTAAGTATAGTCCTGGCCAAATCCAGTTCAGAATCTGTTCTTAACACAACTAGTACACAACTCTCCCAAAATACTGTAGCGCACCAATTTGAGGTAGCATATATTAAAAGCATCATCGTACATGCACTCGCTCCTTCAAGTTCATACATGTGCTGCCAAAATGCATGAAGTACTTGGGTGGTCAAACTGGTATGTGCTTGTGCCTAGAACAATGACACCTATCAGTTTAACTTTCCGCCATCTGATACAATAGAGGGAATACTTTAAACACAATTTCAATTACACAAAACCTCTATGCAAGGATTACTACATGTATAATTCTTACAATCATGATAAAATAGTCTTGATTACATTAATCAGTGTGGTAATTACCCCTATCCGCTATGCACAAAAGAATGCTTCATTCAAACGGTGAGGATGTCAAGGGTAGTATATGGACATGATTGGATATCAACGTTATACATACAGTCACAATATACGTACATCTTAATTATCACTGAACATGATCAACACAGACATGTACCTTGATCTATATACACTGATTTTCACATGTACATAAAGCAGGGTTCTGCCTAGATAATCGTCAAAGGTGGTAATGAAGTTAATCAATTTACAGCTAACACCCTGATAGATTACAAGTACAGACATGTACATATAATACAAGTACAGACATGTACATAGAGTACAAGTACAGACATGTACATAGAACACAGGTACAGACATGTACGTAGAGTCTAGTACAATTTTTAGGGGCTGCCGCAGGCAGCCCCTATATTGTTTTCATTTGGACTTCCGGTGTGTAACGCTCGTCCGATATATATATATATATATATATATATATATAATATGGATTTGAAGAAAAGTCTTATAATAGACAATTTATATAATAGTAATAGAGAAGTATGAATTTATACAGGAATGAGTTATAGGAATTGTTTTGAAAACAATTGCCAAATATGGACATTGTTTTCAAAACAATCGTCCAGTTACAATAAACAGTATGTTCAATGAATGTTCAGCTGTGCACTTACACTCCAATGCTTTGCAAGTGATTCGAGTGCGTGGGGCGGCAGCCCCCACGAGTTTTTAACTCGAATTACTTGTTTCATGGTGCTGATGTTCAAATGTTTTCTGCAAGGTATGGGTAGTCCTGGTAGTAGTGTATGTGCAGACGACTGGCCATTATGTATTATAAGCCTTGGTACATAAGCTACGTACGTATCTCTTCTTCCACACAATGGAATAGCACACAGAAGGGTATGGACTTATTGTACATGAACAGGCAATGCGTGTATTACACGCGAACACGGCAAGCACATACCACAAACTCAATAGAGCGCCGTTCACAAAAATATCAGAACATCTATAAAATGAAATACTAACTCGTTGGAGACAACAGCTAACCGTAGCGGAGCGGTGCGTGTAGGCTATCTGAATACTTCAGCTTTGGCCTTTGACTTACCTGACAGTTTAGGACAGCCAAATGTCTGTATTGAAGATCTAGAGCTTTCAGAAGGAAGGACATAGACGAAGGATGTAGACTCTTCTGACATTGAATACATTGAAATGGAAGCAAGAACGGGAGAAAATGGTCAATTGTCGCCTTGCAATCAATTGTTGGATCGTTTCCAATCACTTGTAGAATTGATTTTAACTATCGTATTATAAGTGTACTTTTTGTCCACTACGGCGTTCCATATACGTCAACCCTCTGTGCCATGCTAGACGAGGCCTGAACAAACACACAAACACAAAACCATACATGTATGCAAAAATATCCAAGAAAAGCTAAAGAATTTCTTCTACTAAAGTCCAACTCGTACTAAACCACACCAAACCACTTTGAATACACATTTAGACATTCCAAAATGGTTAAAAAAAGAAACAAAGCTTTCAGCAGTCATCTCACCCGTTCCCGAAGCTTTATTTGACCTTTTCTTGGGGGTAATACTAATTCATGATGCACGCATGTGGAACATGTCCATTTACACTTGTAAGTCTTCAGGTTGCGAAAAAATTTAGGTTCGCTTTTGGTCCCATTTCTTTTTGTAGGTCTATTGTATCTCTTCGAAAGAAATATCATCGTGTAGCGTGTTGTATTGTCTCCATTTTGAGCCCAAAATCGAAGTAATAGCATATGTGAAGACGAAGTTAGAAGTAGTTTTTTTAGCCATATCTAAAGGCACAAAAACGCCGGGAGCCACTGGAGATTGAAAGCTATGGAGACCAAAAAGGGTAAAGAGGTTCCTTATAGCAATATCTAAAACTTCCATGTGGGGGATTTTTGTACGTGGAACAGTTACTGAGAAAATCACTGAAAACCATAAATTGACACAACAGACACTCACATTTTGGCTTGTAACTTTTGTAGGAAGACAACAATCAAAATCCCCCACATGAAAAGTCTAAAGTTGCCTATGATTATTCGAAAAATCTAAAAAGACTAGGCTAATTGGCCTTAACTTTTTGGCTCCCGGCCATTAAAGATACACCTTAACGAATGACTCGTTGAGGCCATTTTGTCACATGACATGCGCGTGATGTACTACAGTGGACGTGAGGACTAAATTCGGTCTGAAGACACGACGAGCATGGCAGTGAATGATACGCCGAACGAAATACATTTTAAAGGAGTCAGAACATTTGTAACAGGAGGAGGATACTTTTGACGACGATTTAAAGAACTTTAACGTCGGATATCAGAGTCGAAGTAAGGTGCGTAATATCCAGCGGTAGCCGTTGATTTTGAATCTAAATAACGAATGTTTTACTTTAGAATAGAATGGCCTATATTCATTTTTCTCCTCAATGGGTTCGAATTGAACCCGTTGAGAGAAAATAGCATGCCATCTCGTAACGTCTTGCTGTTTCCGGGATATTAAAATACTGATTATCAACGCACTTTAGCCAACCTTCTTCCCAGAACTAATACGATTGAACGAATTTTATCGGGATGAACGTTCGCAAGTGTACAGAAAATGCAAAATGATTGCTGCAAAAAAACAAACTTAATGCGTACACATATTATCCTCACGATTTATAATGCACATGTCACATGACTTGAAGCCATTGAATAACATTTTCGCTCGGATTCCAACTAATTAGCACGCAGGGCAGATTCGGACATGTTCCACATGCGCAAGATGCATGATGCATGATGCATGATGCAAGATGCAAGATTCAAAATAAGATGTAAGATGGCTGCCACATAATAGCGCGATTGCCGAATTCGTAAATACCTAGAATGTAGATGCTTAGGCGCCGCTTTTTACTCTGGAAAGGCTCTGCTTGAACTAACTATTGTAACAGTGCTACGATATGATAGTTGTGGCCAAGATCTGATCCCCATGCAATGCCATACAACGTGACTGGTCACAAGTTTCGTCTTTACAACATTGTATAATATTATTATTTATAATTAAAGGTCATTGCACACTGGATGGCATAGAGTCACTGACAAACCGCTAGCTGGTATAGCCAATACAAAAAACAACTCAAGAAATGGAATAATACATGATCAGTTCAACTATACTGCAAGGTAATAAAATGTTAATTAGCTATATGTATGATCAACTGGCTACAGTGTATTAAATGTTCCACTTGAGTGATCTCTGAAGTTTTCTTCTTTGATCAGAATTCAAGGTCACATCACAGACTATCAGACCTTGATCAAAACTTCGAAACTTGCGTCGTTGTGACTTTCGATATCCCACCTCATCTTTAACTACCTTGTTGGCAGCTTCATTGTCGTTAGTCGTGAAATAGACGGGTGGGTTTCCTAGGCCATTCCGGCTTCTAATGTCTTGCAGCCCGATTTCAAAGCCGGCGGCTCCTCACCCTGACGATTTTGCAAGAAATTGCTACGCTTCTTACACACGACGGTAGGTTAACTGTAAATTGTTGTCCCAGTCTAGTTTCTCAAGTAGATGGCCATATCTTAGAATATTTGGGGCGATTGGGATCTTACACTGAGTGATACGATCCCAAATGCGGCAGCCATCTTGCATCTTGCATCTTGCATCATGCATCTTGCATCTTGCATCACGCATCTTGCATCTTGCATCATGAATTAGTACCACCCTTTTCTTGGCTTTCATAGACTTCCGCAACAGAAGATTCTTTGGTTTAGCTCTCCATTCGTGGACGTTTTCGTCCTAAATGCTAAGTCCAAGTTCTCTTTCGTATTAGAGGAGGCGTCAGAAGAGCTTTTGTCAGTTTTCGAGTCCTTCCAAAGCTGTTTTGAACGAAGACAACATCTTTAGACTTGTTTGCGTACCCATACAACTTGAAGGCCCACGGAAATTCTTGGAGCGACTTGAAACTTTGTAAATAACACTCAAACAAACTCTTTATGGCTTGAAGATTCTTCACTGACGAAAACAGGAGCAAAGACACAAAATTCAGTGAAATATTACAGCGATACCGACTACCGCCTAAAAGTCCACCATGTTGTTGACATATTATATTATATATATACGTATATGTGGGTGTCCATGCTAAAAAGGGGATTCGTGTGTTGGCCGATATTGAGATTTCGCAGGTGGTGCATGATCTGTGCGAGACACATGTGGTGGTCCAGTATGAGGACCCATTTCCATTCCTACTGCGAGATATTGAATTTGGAATTTACCTTATGAATATTCAATAGTGATAATTAGAATATTCATAAGCTTATTAATCATATTCATAATAATGTAATCATATTCATAGGTATGCAAATGTTGTCATAGGTTAATACATTATGCATAAGCAGTTCTTGGATACCAGTATCTTTCACAACAGCTGCATCATTTTGTTTTAAAACATGTTTTGTAGCAAATTAAAGCATGAAAACTTATGATGATGAGCGGAAATAAATCATTGCTGATAAAAACGGGAGTCCAAGTGAGAAACTGGTGTCAGAATAGTAATGGTCACAGTCATTTCACTGTCAAGACCAATTCTCATCACTCACCAATCCCACTACATGTTTGGACATGCATGCACTGAATACCACCAATACCACCTTCCATAGAGTCACAAGTTCAAGATTATGTAGACACTGTACATATAGGCATAGAATACCCCTCCCTGAGCCCATTCGAAATGCAATGGATACTCTACTTCATGCAGATAGAATATCCAATTGCATGAACCCCTGCCCCACTTATGCCTAATAGATATGCGAACTTCAAAATATGCATGGAAGAAAAGAAAGAGATCATGCGACACTCAGAGGTAATCTGAGTACTAGATGGACTAAGAACTTTTAGTATAAAGCTCTGGGCATGTACACTTGGTATGGCCAATTATCCTACAATGCGAACACGTACGTTTGGTACCAGCAGGATTTCGTGGAGTGGAAGCAACAGCAGGATGAGAGAATGTTGGTGGATTGCCTTTGTCTACTTCAGATGGCTATGGCAGCTGTGGTCTTGGGCATGATATGGATGCAGCAAGGGTGCTTGAGCAGAAAGGGGCAATCTTCTCATGAAGATACCACTGTCATGCTAGATCCAGTCCCTTTGGTAGTATTTGAGGTGGTAAATCTGAAGAACGTGGTACTGGTGCTTTCAGCAGATGAAAGGGCTTCTCTTCAGCCTGAGAACTCTCACGAACAAAGACAGTACCAGGGTGTTGATGGTCAAAGCGAAAGACGTAATATGATGTAATCCCCGGAATAGTCTTAAAGATTTGTGAAAGAAACTGAGACCAATCATAGAATAAGACTTCTCTGTCACCTCTTTCATTACCGATCAGCTGAGCTGAATTAGCACCCACCAATGATGACTTTTCTACTACTCTAGCAACGCAATCAATGGTGTCTACCCTAGTCCTTCTGTAGGACTTCTTCACAAGTCCAAAGTGCCTGTCAGGAGCAAATTTGGTGTGGCCTGGAATCATGAAGGAAAGGACTACAGATTTCTTGAAACCCATAAGTACAAGGATAGAAGGAACTGGATAACACAGTTATTCTTATTCTGACCTACACAGTTGTCGGCGTGTAGCATCAGATGCTGTTCCTTCTGACCATGCACATTAAGGTAGTGATGGAGTAAGCTGACTGTAGCATTGGCACCTTTCCCTACAACCTCAGCCTCATCAATAAGGTAATTCACTTGCCTGCCTAGGGGCTCACAACAAACACCAAAAATCTGGCATTTTTTTGCTGAGAGGAAGTACACAGGACCAGGCTGCTGAGGATCATTCGGGTAGTGCACTTGCTGTGCATAATCAAAGCTGTAGTGCATAGATGATGGCTTGGAAGTCCCACCTTGGTCATAGTTATCTGTAGCCTTACAATCCTCAATCTGGCGGTTGTACCACTCTCGCTCAGTTTTGGCTAGATATAAATGCTGTTCAGCTTGTTGTAGCCGTTGAGATTTCTCATCTTCTGAGAGGTGGGCTGATCGAATGATGCTTGTGACATTCTTTTGGCACTCAAAACACAAGCCTGATGAAGGCTTCATGGTTCCAATGTAGGGAAGAAAGCGATTCCATTGGTCATAAAATGTAGACCTTCCAACTGGTGCTGCAGGAATAGTAGAACAGGCAGATTTGTAGCTACGATATACAGAGCTCTTAGGCATGTCTGAAGGGAGTAAAATCAACTTTTCTTCTTGATTCGGAAGTCGTCCTGGCAAAGGTAAGCCATGGGTGGTAGCAATATTCCGAATATAGTCACAAACCCTTGAAACCTCGGTGAATGACAATTCATTATGCTTGGGTCGCTTGCATGAGCCATGGATCCTTGCTACAACCCCATCATTGTCAACAGCTGTACAGAGAGCCTCAACACGCCTCTTACCAACAGTGTGAACAAATGCAAAAGTCTTCTTACACACTGGTAATCCATGAACATAGTACCTGGTATGAGAACAGAAGGTTTCAGTCTTCCCTCGATAGTCAGCAGGCTTGTCATCAGGATGGGTCCTCAGGGCATGGATTTGTGCCATGATAACCAGATCTAATTCAGAATGTGACAGCTGCAAGCAGTTGTTCCTAGCTTGTGAGATGGTAGATAGAGACAGCTGACTGGAACAAGGTGTTTCCTTGGGACCCAGACTACAGCCACAAGATTCTTCAATAAATGCTTGGATGGTCTCTTCTTCCTTCTTGTCTTCGAAGCTGCTGTCGACTGCTGCGCTATCACGGCTCTCTGTTACAGACTGTACAGTCACTACGTTGCCGAATGAGTCGTTTTCCGACGTTCCTTGGCGGCTACAGGTGCTCTCCTTTCGAATCGTGACACGATCGATCTTGGGATCTTCTTCTGCAGACTTTGGTTGGTCAGTAGAGTCTGGGATGAGTCCCAAACATTGTCTTCATCTTCTGATAGGCTTTCGTCCTGGTCAGAGGCACGGAATTCCACATTATAGTCTTCTTCGGCAAGCCTAAACTCTTCTTCGAGTCTTTCCCGCGCTTTGTCCAAACAAAATCGCTGCCGCTCAGCCATGTGTCACAGGAAATAGGCCAAGTGTGGTATCATTCAAAAGCTCTTACAGCTACGAACAAAGTGTACATACTCGCAAAGCCCTCGCACGCATTATTTCTGGAGACAACATTATTCGTGCAAACACATTATTTCCGTTTCCTGAAATATTTGAGCAACTACACGAATCCCCTTTTTAGTGTGGACACCCACATATATATATACATATATACATATATATATTGACATCGTTCCGGACATTCCGGACACTTCCGGTGAAAGTAAAAACATATCTTGCTTCAGGGTTCACAATAAGTTCTCAGTCAAAAAAAGATGACACGTTCAGTGATCGAGCGTTTAAATCCATGTTGGTGATTGTACACAAATATCTGCTAACTACAGTGATAAATACTTTAGTTTGGTGTTAACGACAAACTTTGAGCACAAACAACGAACTGCCAAATATTTCATCTTTTCTCCATGTGACTCGTACCCGTTTCACTACGACGACTTGTACTCGTTTTTGTGTCGACTAGTACTCGTTCTTGCAACAACTCGTATCTTTTCTTACAACAAGTCGTACTCGTTCTTGCAACGACTCGTATCTGTTCTCACAACGACTCGTACTCGTGTTAGGTACGAAACGACAACTTTTCTATGATTTGTACCGTACCTACAAAAGATGATTGCCAGGATCTCAGCCATGATTTTGTTGAATTAATATCCAGGGTACTTGTGGAGTATGTTCCAGTTTTGGTGCAATATAAATCTCAAATCTCTTCACATATGGAGCATGAGTATTCTTCTGAGATGAGCAAGAGAAGTGAGATGGTAAGTATGACGTATGTTTATAGCATCTATATATGGGTGTATATACTGCATGTGTACATGGCACTGCATGTATATGCTTACATCCTTACGTCTACACATGATTTTGATTCTTGTGCTTATACTTGCTTAACTCAGGTAACACTTGGTGTTATCATGAAGAACGAGCAGACTGAAGACATGATCGAGTTTTGACCAACTTTAACAAGTACATGCCTGTTGTTGAACCATCAGAAACACCAAAGTCCATTTGTCTTGCCGGTGATCAACTCACTTGTGAGCGAATCCGTGGTGCCAAACAAGCCAGAGTACAGTCAGACAGCCAGAATGAAAGGTTTGCAGGGCTGGTTGATA
>CAUJGJ010000397.1:1490000-1507500 GCA_963170055.1 Halisarca cf. caerulea
ACTCTGGCAAGGCCATGCATCAAATGAGGTGAGATTTGATCAATTTTTTTAAATTCAAATCTACAGTGACTGTTGTGCTCTATATAATATACCTTATATCAGGTGCTAAGTTGAATTTTTGCAAATTTGGCCCTATGTTAATAATGTCCCACGAAAATTAGTGCCTACATACCCCGTTGCAATGTTAGTATTCATGATTCAAATTTCAACTAATTCATCCTTTCATACAGACTATAGAGCACCTTAACCATCTGCACTTAACAGTCTCACCTTCATCACTCCTAAGAAAACTGGATGAGCTTGATGAAGATTATGATAGTCTAGTTCGCAAATGGAGGGATGGTGAGGAGCTGTACCATGCATGCAATTAATTATATGCTTGCATGCATGTAATTGGTTATTATAGTACATACAATGTGACAGTCATGCATTCGATATTATAATTATGTTGTCATGCATGTGCTATGATGTATGTAGATCATGTACCATTCCAAATTATTATGGATAATGTGGACAAAAGATGCAAACCACGGCATATGACTGTCAATAAGAGGAATAAGGACCACCACTGGTGCTACGCATATGCCCTCAGAAACAGGATAACTGCAGGTTAGCACTGTAACTTGCAAACCACCAAATGTTTTGAGTCTGCTATATATATATAGTCGGTAATGCATATGGTAATGTTGACCACAAGCATTTTTATGATCATATATGTACTATAGAGAGTCTGGACAATGAAAAACCACAAGGTGATATTGGCTCGGCATCATTTCGTACTTTTTTGCCATCCAAAGTGGCATGCCGGCAGCTGAGGGATGACTTTATTGTCCTCATATCCAGAGTACTAGCACTCAGGATCCCAGCCTTTCACTGCTTTCAAGACATTGTCCCCAAGCACATTCCCCATCAGTATGCAACAGAAATGTCCCAGCCATCTGAAATAGTGAGTTCTTATAATGCATGTATGCAAATCAATTATATAACTGACAAAATTCGTCATGCATAATTCATTGCTTGATACATATAATATAGGTCCCTTTGGAAGTCCAAAAGAAGTCAGAACAGTACACAGAAGAGATGATTGAAATTATGGAGACATACCACAAGTACATAGCCTCTACATGTAATGAATCTGACGAATTGAATGCAGTTATGTTTAGAGGCGATCAACTGACAGTGGAGCGAGCACAGAGTGCTGAACGTGCCAGAAGCCAGTCACAGACTGCTACTGATCGATTGGATGGACTGCATCCCAAGATAGAGGATTGGCACGCACTAGTGAATTTCTATCAGGTACTAATTATTATAAAATTCATAATTATTACACATATATTATTGCTGTTTACGATTATTGTATAGTATTTTAACCAAATTGTCAATGAATATAATCAACATGCATTTTCCATTTGAAATTCTATAGGTTATTTGTCACAAATTTTACAAAGTATAATCATGAGGAGATCAAGGTACTCTTTATCAGCTAAGAAATATCATTCAGCGGATTAATGTTGTATCTGATCCAAAGGACAGCTTCAATGCTTGCTCGGACTTCCTGAACATTGTCCTTGATGCACACATTACCATGGCCACTGCAGCTACTTTGGGATGCAAAAGTACTGCAGGCATCAACCTTCAGTGTCTGATTCCATCAGGTAAATTGCCCGACAGCAAAGAGGAACAATTGCGCATACTGGAGAATTTTGCTATGAAAATAGCTGACAGATTCCTCATGTACAATGCTGATGAGTGCCAGCTTATTGAAGGTACAAGTAATCCTGATGGCATTTTTAACTATGCATATGGGTTCATGAGCATGCACTGTAAAAAAGGATTGTTTAATTTGACTAATTTTCTTAGTCAAAACTACTGAAACACAGGTAACTAATGTATTAGTTAAATCAAAGCAAGTTTGTATTCGTTAAAGCAACAAAGGGTATATTTTCTTTGATTTAACCAATATAAAATGTCAACTCAACCTATATTGCACTAGTTGTTTCAAGCCCTTTATTTGGTAATTTTCACTACGTGCAGTTTTCGTTTCAACTACTGAAGTTGGTTACTATGACTACTTAAAGTGGTTGCTTAAACCATTATTACATGATTAATAAAACCACATATTATTACTAGTTTAGTTGTTTCAAATAATAAGAGTTATTGTGACTATTTTATTTAGTTGTTTAAACCACCACTTTACTGTCATACTTATTTTACCTATAGTGCATGCTTTATATTAAGACTTAGTCTACTTCTTAAATTGTTTGTTATTTCAATACTCATGAGCTTATTATGACTATATACTTTTAATAGTTTCAATAATGTCACATCCATGCTTTTGACTTTTTGTAGCTGTCCATACATGAATTATTATATCAGATGCATGCAGATTCCGTAGAAACACTGTTATGGTAATACAAAAGTATCAAAATTGGACATTCCAAATTTAAATCATGTTAAAAAAACTCACAGTGGCAAATTGAAAATCAATGGATGAAAAGTTTTATAGCAGCTAAAAAGTTTTGCATAGAATTCAAAAGAAACAAAGGCTATATAAATTGTACGGCAATAAAAATCAGTCAGATGCTGACTTGTGAATACCTGTCACGGTGCTTAAATACTTTGCACTCTTCTTCTTAGCGTCTTGAATGTCAAAAACGAACTCCTGGATGAACAGTGCCATATCCGAGCAATATTTGTGGTAAAGGAGGTTAAACACATAGTGTACCATGAACCACAATATGAATGCCTTCAAGAGGTTCTGTAACTTGAGTATAGGTTGTTGTTCCACGAAAATGTAATAAAATGGTTCACCTTCGGCTACCGTAAAACGGCCAATCCTTGGTGATGCACAGTTAGGCAGTTGTCTTGCAGCATCATCAGGTAACACAGATACCTGCAGCAAAAATATATAAGAACAAAAAATAAACACACATTGCATAATAGAATTATATTAGATGCTTGACAATGTATGCACTTGCACTTACATCATAATCCTCAATAACATATGTGAGCGCATATAGTAAAAATGGAAATTTATGCACGTTTTATTTCGCGAGAGGGAGCTCTAAAAATAGCATAAAATGAGTGTGAATTGTAACGTCATATCTTATAAACAGAACGACAGGGAGCTCTAGGATTTGGTGGCTATATTTAGCACAGCCTTGGCTGGCTTCATACCAAATATGGTTAGCAGAACCCCTACAATGGCAGTACACAAGGCGGGCAATTTATTCTGAAAATGGACGCACACAAGCGACTTTGTAGCGATTCCCAGAGTGAGGGAAGCCTCTCAGATGGCTCTAGTAGCAGTTATAATGATTATTCAGTCGATGAGTCAAGTGAAGCAAGTTTTGAACAAGCTGAAACGTCTGAAAATGTAACGGCTCCTTCTACCAGACAAGAAAGAAGATCTAAAAGGAAACAGTCTTTTCTGAAAGGAAAAGGACGGAAAGTCTACCGCTTTTCTTCTGATCTCCAGTATTCATTTGAAGACAGTGAGTTATCCAACAACCCTGCTATGTCCAGCCACTTTCAGTCTAGTTCGTGGAATGAGAATGTATGCCAAAGCTGTGCACCCGTTTTGCAAAAGTATGCTGTGACGTTTAAAGGACTTAAAAGGCAAGGCAGTGAGCTGAAGCGGAGAAAACGGATCAACCCACACCCAAAGCGACCAGAAACACAGCAGTACAGAGATTTGGTTAAGCAAAACGATTGGTTACGTAGTAATATCTTTGATACTCTTGGTAACTACATGTTTTGCTGTGGTTGTGTACATCATGCACTGGGAATCTCATTCCAACGACTTGCACGGCAAAGAGCTATAAAGAGACGACTACACAGTGAACCTCTTCGATCAATGACCAAATCTCAAGTAGAACTTGAACATCTTGGTGAATACGTCGTTATGTCAGAAGGATGCAGCATGTCATTTGTGGCTTGGTGGAAGACACAAAGTCAGTCAGACATGGTTGAAGTGCGTTACCCGCATGACCGTCATGGATTGGCTGGACGGGCTTCTCATGCTGCTAAAGTTGATGCGAAACGAGACTTCCTTGACTTCATTGATGCCAATTCTCAACCCAACGGAAGAAGTGCAGATACCTCTTCAGCTACACATTTTCTCTTGCCTAAATTTCGTACCATTCAGACTCCAAAGGCAGGAGTGGCAAATTATGAACAACGATTTCAGCAATCAATAGTTGGAGTGTTCAATCAAGTGCTAGGTGAGAGGCAAAGAGATACTATATCAAATTATTCAGCATCGACTTGGCTTAAAGCAGAGAGACCAAAATATTCCATATATCCTCACAAACTTGACTACTGTGACTTTTGTGCTAAAAAGAAAGAACTGATTCAAGCCAAGCAGACAACATTGAACAGAATCCGTCAAACGGGTTCTGCTGGTGAAAGACAGCAGTTGGATCTTGAAGCTGAAATTTCAATGCTTAATGATGATTTGAAAACTCATAGGGAACATGCTCGAAAATCGCACGAATACTACATTGAAACTACCACTCGATGCAAGAAGGAATGGGTAGAAATTCAAGCGCTGGAGTCGAAAGAGAATTGTAATCAGCAGGAGAATGAAGCACTTCTCCGTTTACAGCACAACTTTACTGCAACACTTAGCATTGACTATCAGATGCAAAAGCTTGTCCCTTACTGGGGACAGTCTCCACAACCTGGCAGTACCTACTATCTCCAAAAATTATCGCATGACATCTTTGGAGTCGTTGATCACCGTGAAGGGCACTCGACCATTTACATCTTTGATGAAACTGTTGGCCCAAAAAATACCGACCACACAATGTCCCTAATGACTCATTTTATCAATGATAGTGGAACATTGCCTCCATGGACACGCAGAATTCACATTTTTCTTGACAACACAGGGAGCACCAACAAAAATGCATTCTTAATGGCATGGGGGATGGAGTTGGCGCAGCACAAAGTTGTTGATTACTTGCGCTTCTCCTTTCTTATCGCAGGCCACACCAAATTTGATGTTGATCGTCTGTTTTCAGTAACCTCTAAGGCTTATCACCCCTTTGATGTATTCAACACAAGGGAATTGACAGAAGTAATGTCACAATCTGATAGTATAACAGCTATCATAGACAATGGTGCTCTAATCCGTAACTGGAGGGATAAAGTTCGTGAAAAGTATTCAAAGCTCCCAGGTATTCGTGATCTCCATGATTTTTTTGTTATCAGGAATCCAACTACCGGAAATGCTATGATGTCAATACAAGACCACTGCTATGAAGGAGTTGCTCGACCTACAACTCTGAAACTTAATAAAGGAATGGATGCTGATTTTGATACTTTTCCCACTTCGAACAAGACATATACCCACTTGGGTAGAATACGGACACTAACCTCCACTAAGCTAGCTCATTTGCATCAAATGTGCACAAACTTTATTCCACAAGATCGCTGGCCGGACTGTATGAAGTAGCTAACATTATTATTTCTTCATCACTATGCTTTTTATTTATTTTGCTGCTGTTTAATATACTGTGTATGATTTTTTGTCTTGTTTCATACATGCATTGCCAGATCTTCCATTTGTACTCTATGCAAAATACCCGATATTGATGTGCTTGGTTTGTGTATGAAAATATTTAATTATGGTCAGAAATTTTGTAAGCAGGTAGAGTAATGGTTTAATCTGCAGAATCAAACATAATATGAGAATTGTGATAGTGTGCACAATCTTCCATTTTTATTCTATGCCATCACATATAGAAGGGCATTAACAGAGCTCTCTTTCTTAGAAAGCACAGTAAACAAGGCATGCAGCAGCTTAATTCCCCTAAGAGTTTCATAGTCACCAAATTCAGAACCTACATGCACAAATAGATGCACATGTAAAGTTCAACTAGCCTGCAACGCAACATGTACATGTAATTAAAAAAAACCTATTATATTTCACCTGCTCGGTCATCCAAGATCTGTTTCACCCTTCTATTCGTAGACTTTTGAGACTTCGCAAATTTTAACACTGCAGGCTGCCATTTTTCCTCCCACATAAACTTTATGTTGCTGAACAGGATGCCCTGCTCCACTCCCAATATTAGTGCCATTTCTTGATTTACCTTGAAAAAGGAATTAAGTAAGGGTGTAATGAAGTGGGCATATTAATATAGCATACTAGGAATATCTTATTAAGTTGAACAAGTGAGACAATTCAAATGAACTCAAGTGAGAGGTGGGCAACTTACTGCTTCAGGATATCGAAATGCTGGGAAGTTTTCCAAGATCTGCAGAGCAGATGTTGCTACCTCTAAAACAAATTCCTGCCTGTTTACAAAAGTAACTGCCATAAGATTGAGAACGACGTCCTTTCTGGGGCTGTTTTTCTTCATTTCGGTGTCAAGGGCTTTAAGGTGTCGCTGGTAGATTTCTTCATCAACAACTGCACTTTCATCTAAAGGTGGGTATGGCCTTCCTTTCTTTGCATTAGAACATCATCAGAAACTGGTCGTTTCAGTTTCTTTTGCCCCTTTTCCACATTGTATATCCTTTCCGTAATTCGTTGAAGCCATGATCCCTATGGAGTTGCATGTACAGCATACACAATCACTGCTATAATTTTATGGAATTTGTTTGGGGTGTGCATGTGTACGGGGTAAGGGCGAGTAACAAAACATGGTGACGTATATGCTTGGTGTATGAAATAGACCCTGTTACTGCTGTTCAATTCACAGGGTTACAATCCTGTGAATTGAACAGCAACCCACAAACCATATGCAGCATTTCATTCCCATAAATATATTTGTTTGCTGCATTTCCCTTGAACACTATAGTTCGTCAAGTATTAGACAAATTCAGTCAATTCCAACAGTGACTTATATGTATAAGTAAAAGCACCACCTTCCTGTACGTACATGAATACCGTACTACCCATAGCATTTTAACAACTGGCCTTCGTTCATCATTCGATTAGTGTTCATTCAACTGGGCTTTGTTCATTATGATTCATTGCGTGATAGCAGAATAATCAAAATGTCTAAGCAGATTTATAGATGTATTATTCCCAAAGCATTGGAGAGAGCACAAACAGAGGTAAAACCAAGGCATGAATGAAAGTCTGATTGAATGGTGAATGAAGGTGTAATGAATAAACAGTCACCTTTGGAATTACTATTGGAAGTTCAGCACGTATGGGGGGGGGGGGTATTAAAAATGCTGTATGCTTTCTAAAAAAACTGTCAGACAACGAATGTAGGCCAAGTAGGTATGCTGTACTTTACAGAGAAAGATGAACAACTAAATATACGTAGTATACGGTGACACAGTAGACATAAGAAATAAAGTGTATGCACGGACATGCTCTAGGGAGGACTTAATAATGATGCACAATACACTCACATATCCAGTTCCAATAGAATCCCTTAAGAATGGATATACCAGAATAAGGCGTCTCGCAGCGTACTTGCAAAAAGCTCTTGATGGTCGCTTACCATAGCTGTACATGTGAACGACCATATCTCTTACCAAGGCAGACCTGACATGGGTAGATGGCATTTCCTTTGCTGATATATCTGTCATGATTTCGGGTCTCCAAACAGTAGGAATCTGGAAGTTTGATGGTATGTCACTGTCTGGACTAGTTCCACATTCTGACCCCAAATCAGATTCAACTGATGCAGTGGACAAGGATGCACTTGGAATTGGTGACAAAGCAGTTACTTGCTGAGACCCAAATATGGCTTCATTAGAGGACGATGCTGACTCAACACTTTGTGAAAGCAAATCCTAAGTGAGGTGTTAATAGAAACCAATTCAAAAAAACATGAATGGAATATATAGACAATGCAGAAACAATGGTCTTACATGCACGGGAAGTTCCTATAGGTTACTTAGTAGCTGATTGCATCTGATAATAGTCAAAGGTGCACTTCATTGAACGTTCATAGTATAAACTGAAAGTACATGCCATATAATACAGTACTTCCCATAGTAATATTAACGACTGTTCATTTATTACACCTTCATTCAGCATTCGATCAGGGTTCATTCAAGCCTTCGTTCATTCTGATCGATCATGTGATACCGGAAGCGTCATGATGTGCATGCAGATGTTGAACTATAGGGAGTGTGCAGACTTATGGTTTATTCTAACTACATGAAACAAGGAATTCTCTATCTAATCAGAATAGACAAGTTTTACTCTCAAATCGCTAATCTACTAGCGTCAGAAGGCCACCACATCACGAAGCCCGGGATATCGTATTTCCTGAAGAAATTTTAAAGATATGGGCACCATTACCGGAAACGGTAACTGGTAGAAAGCCCACCAAGACGAGTGCTATCCTGGACTTCATTGACAGCGAGATAGCTAAGGATGATGAAATTTCATTTCGTTCATTTCAAAGAAAATACTCATTTCGACAACTGGTGGAAGAATCCAAAAAATCGCTCACCTAGTCGAAGCGATGACATCTTTATAGAAGTTGTGTAAGTTTTTAAAAATGTCACATTATGATGTCATGGGTTCAAGCGTTCGTTCGCTCGTTTGTTTGTTCATAACAAATCGTTAAAATTACTATGGGAAGTACCGTAGCTTTACACAAAATTTTGAAGTAGAACGCTACACAAATGTCACATGGCAGAATATCTTCATACACACAAAGGCTGCCCTATTCATACATAGCTCCAAATAGAAATGTCTGACTCCCAAAATCAAGGACAAATTGTGAAAACCAAAAACTGCTCTCAAGATATCTGTGTGACTGGGTTCATACATTAAGTGGTTACTCCATACAATACGGCTATTTGGCACCAGGTTTACATATCTTCATAACACAAAAGCATATACCCTCAAAGCGCGCTAACATTTCTCTGCACCAATGGCATACCTACTGCAAATTTCTATTTAAGCATCTTTCAATGAATGCACATCAAAGGAAACTCAAAATGGGCCCAGTAAATGGAATGCCCTAAAAAGATATTGAAATGAGTGGGTAGAACAAACTGTTTAGGGTAGAGTGTTGGAATGGAAAACTGCAATATATATACTACATCATAGGTGGCAGAACCAAGAGAAAATTGAAAAAGACGAACTTGCAGCAATAATAATGCTAGAATTAAGCCAATGGTATTTAGAGATGAAGCTTGATTGAACGGTTCTCTAAAGCTACTCCACCACAATTTTAAGGACGAATTCAGGATAAACATGAGGCAATGTGGTTAGAGTATCTATGCTACAATTAAGTGCCAGTAACTGCAAATGATCACCACTGAGCTAAAATTACAACAAAGTTCAAAGTAGTGATCTTATTCCAACTGAAAAATAGCCTTGAATTCATATACACATACTTGCTTCAGTCTAATAATCCGCTTAACAGTTCCAAGGGGTTTGATCAATTCCTTAACATCTGCTTCAGTAAGATCTAAAAAAGCTGATCCATCTATTTCATTTTCTGCACAAAATGATATAGGAATGCTGTGTTAAATCACTCACAAAACATTTCCCAAAACCAAGAAAACATCGGTAACAGAATAGAATATCACAAGTGCACTACACGAAAAAAACACTGACCTTCAAATGTATCACAAACGTTTTCCGCGATGGTATTATCTTGAAGCCACTCCCTAACTTCTTTAACTGTCTTCAGCCTAAAATTTGTCATTTCAAACCAAAAGAACTACATATGAGAAGGAAACTATCGCAAAAAACACCAACAGCTGCTTTGGCCAAAAGCCCTCCAATTTTGGTTTACTTGACCAATCAAATTACAGTTACAAATGACATCATATTTATTTATAGATAGTTACATCATAAAGGAAAATGGAGTCGAGTGCACTTTCAAGCCCTGGAGAGTTTGCCTGAATCTGCCCCTTCTGTAATTTCAGAGTTTTGAATTTGTCATCTTTACTCAGTCATTTAAGATTTGTTCACAGCAGTGACCCAGGATTCTTCCTAACATGCGGAGTTAGTGGTTGTGCCAACACTTATAACAAATTTTCCTCTTTTCGGACTCACGTGTACCGCCATCACAAGGAGCTTATTTCCTCTTCAACTACTACTTCTACCATTCATGAATCTGCTAACCCTTCACCAATACCTGTAATTTCAGATGATATTCCTGATATGGGATTACAGACTACTATGCCTTCTTATGTTGACATTTCTGTTGATGACGATCCGCTAATTTCTCAGCAAAAAGTAAGCGGTTTGTTTTTACTGAAGATGCGAGAAACTTTCAGTGTTTCACAAGCAGCCATAGATGACATTGTAGCAGAATCTGAAAGTGTTTTTGAACATGTCGTGAGTAAACTTCGAGTTAAGGTAAAGTGTAATACCCGGAATGTGGAATGGAATGGAATGTGGAATGGAATGGAATGGAATGTGGAATGGAACTTCAACTTGAAATGTAATATACATATAACACAATTGAATGCTATTCAAATTTCCATGGAAGAACACAAGAGAAATACAAAATTAATGATAGTTAAATTGAATTCAAAGTCTTTAAGTTAGAGAAAAAGGTCTATAGACTAGTGTAGTCATATTGTCAGAAGTAAAGGCCTAAAGCTATGAGAACTACGTACATGAGTTACATAATTAAAAGAACTGTTAGTTAAACCCCAAGGCCAAATTCACCATTCAAATATTCTCTGTGAATTGGCCCAAGTTGATGGTAGATGTCTGTAGGGACATGGAGACTTCTGGGAATGAAGGAGGGTTCTGCTGCAGTAACACAAGCAACGCGACAGTGATAATGGGCATTGCTTTCCTTCTGTGGTGTTATTAGGTTCCCAGAGTGATCCCTGTATGGCCTCCTCTCGGCTCTGGCTATTGTAAGGTCATAAGGTGGTAGTGATATAGTGCCATCTGCTTGGCGCAAGGAGTTTCTGCAACCTTGGCATGTTCGAATGTTCCCACCAATGAATTTTAAGTAAAAGGGATTAGTGTTTGTTTGTGGATATGGAGGTTGAGGGGTACACTGGGCTTGAGGACGATACGGAGTATATGCAGGTGACCCAAAATAAATCATTTGAGGTGGTGATGTAGCCCTTCTAAATACAGACGGTTGCTGAATTTGGGGTGTTTGTAGAGTGGGTCGAGCTAGTAATGATGGTGGTGAACCAATGATGGTATCTGGAGGGGCTCTCTGAGATTTGGATCGTTTGCGCTGCACTTGGTTCTTCTTTTTGCCTCGTCCAGATGGCATCCCGGCCATGGCAAGGTTAGTTATGTTGACCTGTGGTGCTGAACGGATGTACCAATTGATGAAGTTTTGAAGGCAATTATTTTTCTCAGCAACTGCAACAGTGTGTGAGCAGATTTTGCTTGAAGACCATTGGGGACAATTGGAGTCACAAACAAACTGTCCATCACTCTTTGGCCTTACAATGTGAGGGTTTTCTGAACGGTGAGATAATACTGCACGAGCTCTTTTGTCTGATCCAGGCGTGTGTGTGATGGCACTATTGTCTTGTAGCAGAGACGCTGCCTTGGTCCAAATTCCTTGTAGAGTGATCAGTGGGATAGTGTGGATTCTACTATTTTCAGCAGAAATACTGAGGCCTGTAGCAGAGGTGGTTACTGTATCCTGTTGGTCATTGTTGATCAGTCCTGATAGTCCCAAAGCACCAGGCCCAGTGTCATCTGAGAGTAGGCTCGAAGGTCCAGGTTGAGTATCATCCAAGAGTAGGCTCGAAGGTCCAGGTCGAGTGTCATCCAAGTGTAAGCTTGAAGATCCAGGTCGAGTGTCATCCAAGTGTAAGCTTGAAGGTCCAGGTGGAGTGTCATCCAAGAGTAGGCTCGAAGGTCCAGGTGGAGTGTCATCCAAGAGTAGGTTTGAAGGTCCAGGTCGAGTGTCATTTGCAAGCCTCTGGGATCTATTCAATTGTGCAGATCTGAACTTTTCAACCACTTGCTTCCTCTGATCTGGCCGCATCTTGTTCCATTCCAGAACAGTTACTCCTAGGTTGCGATTTGATTCGGTTAGCCTATAGCGCCCTCGTCCAGATAGTGATCGGATGATTTCCTCTTGTTGGGCATCCACTAATGATTTCATTTCCTGAACAAATGCTGGCCATTGTGTCCTCTGGTACTTAACCTGCTTCTTGAGGACAGAATTTATTGCCTCTGAACCATTTGTAGTACAGATAGCTGGGGGAGATCCCAAGCCAGCAGCTTCTCTAATGTCTTTTCTCATATGGTAGCGTATGGTGTTGGCCTGAATGCGCTTGAATGAGACATAGAATTGTGGACCTATCTGTCCAGCATATGGAGATTCACGTGTATTCCATACCTCTTCCAGCAAGTCCAACTTGCTGTCAAAATCTTCAGAGCTGGTGGCATCCACGAGGCCTTCAATTTGAACATTCCTTTCACGTTTACCAAAAATATCATCTAAGAATTGCTGAGTAATGTGTTTTGGAAGACCTAATTCAGAAAGCTTTGCCTGGATGTTCTTCTTAAAATGAAGAAAGCAGCGAAGTTGCAATGCAAATGGAAAGTTGTGGGCCAAAGCTTCAACCAAGCTCTTATCACCATCAGTGGCAAAAGCTAAAACATTCCTTATTCGCTTGTTGTGGCCAATTAAAGTGCTGGCAAAATAGTTAAAACTAGAGAATTGTGTGCTTTGATGAACAAGGATAGGGCCTATCAGAATGGGATTCTTTCTCGTGTGGATGTCCTCAAGCATGAGGTGATGGTAGCTCATGGGTGTGACAAAAAAATCCCCAAGGTTAAAAGTGGTATCCACCTGTAAAATAGAGAATTCCCTGCTGTCTGTGCAAAATCGAAGGAGATCGTCAATCTGCCAATCACAAAATAAAACAGATTGAGGTTCTGGTGCTGCTTTAACATCCCTCACAAATGCTTCTCCTTGGCCTTGAGCAAGCTTACATTCAAGCATAATACTATAAAGCACATCACTGTCCTTTGGCCTTGTAACACCACGACGAAAGTTGGCAACCTGCTGTCTGTCACGTGGAAGAAACGCTGTCCCTCTGGCTTGGATTTCTCCTCCCTCCTCATTTGTGATTTTGTGAACAACATTTTTTGGAGTATCATTTGTGGCAAGTGATGCTATGCGCTTCTTAGTTTTATTGGAGGTAGTGAAGAATGGCTTTGATGTCTTTGAATTCCCATGTGGTTTAGCCATGACATCCTTCTCTGGTCCATCGAAGCAGTACTGCACCAGTGCATATCTATTAATTTCATCTTCGCAATCTAAATGAATCAGCAGAACACATATAATAATATTAACAGTCTGGAAAATTGCTCAGGAAGTATAATGCTGTAGTAATTTGTGATACGCACATGACATTGGGTAACATACATACAGTACACATGTTTAGCAGCATACAAATCCAATGTCTATACCATGTACGTAGTTAACTTGTTGTATATTGCACATGCATGCAGTGCCTAAAATCTTAATTTTACTCTGACATGCTGCAAATTCTCTACACACGTCTTTATTAATCACATGTGACACTGTATTGTGTTCATTGTGTGTGTGTGTGTGTGTGTGTGTGCGTGTGTGTGTGTGTGTGTGTATGTGTGTGTATGTGTGTGATACTGTGTGTGGTGTGTATGTGTGTATGTGTGTGTGTGTGTGTGTGTGTGTGTGTGTGTGTGTGTGTGTGTGTGTGTGTGCGCGCTTAAGCTTGTGAATGTTGCATATTCAATATGAGCTACAATTCTCACCTTGGATGCTGACAATGCAGCGGCGAAATTTTGAATAGGTACTATGTGTATAGTAGCGACGGACAATAATGTAATGACCAGACAGATTTGATGGAGGTTTCGTCACGAAAATAGCCTTGCTGGTTTGGCTCAGCTTGAAATACGAGCGTTGGGTACCAGTTGATTTCCATGACCCCACATCATCTGCTTTGATGTCATTGAAGTTGACAGAGTCCAAGTCAACAACAAATGTGCAATTCTTGTTGATACTCAAGGGTTGCACTGTGCATACTTTCTCCACCGCAAGAGATGTACCCATCAATATGTCCACTAAATCAGTCAAGCTGTACCCAGTTGCTGTTCGAGAGTAAATTGGAAGTTCTGGGTCTCCTCTAAAGTAGGAGATGGTCTCCTGAGATTCAGATGATAGGGAAGATGGAGGTGAGGGAGATGGGGATGAAGAAGAGCAGGATGACCAACTTCGCCTAATAGGAAATGGAAAATCAATATTTTATAAATGGTCTAATGATACTAAATTAGTATTACAGTAACTGTAAACGCTGCATGCTGGATGTTAGACGCCCACTTTTTGTTAAGCGCCTACTTGGCTGTTATATGCTGGAGAATGACATGGCTAACGTATGGCTATTAATTGGGTGCTCTTTGTTAAGCACCTATTTTCTTACTGCCACACCTATAAGCACCTGCGCTAAACAACCAACGTTTACAGTATGTAGCATAGAATCGTACATTGGGTATTGAAGTATTGGGGTATCTCATTTTGACTGGGGAACCTTAGCCATAGGCTATTCCAACAAGCACCTAACCTTTAGCCATAGCCTATTCCAACAAGCACCTAACCTTTAGCCATAGACTATTCCAACAAGCACCTAACCTTTAGCCATAGACTATTCCAACAAGCACCTAACCTTTAGCCATAGACTATTCCAACAAGCACCTAACCTTTAGCCATAGACTATTCCAACAGGCACCCAATTTTTAGCCATGTGCTATTTTAACAGGCACCAAGTAGATACATATTATAATTATGTTAGAGGGTGGGCATATCATTACTTGAGCTAAAGAATTCTATTAGCTAGGTAGCTGTACTGAGTAAAACTTACTTTATAGACTTTGTAGTAGTCCTTTGGATTTGGGAAACTTCTCTTCGCTGTTGTCTGCTAACAAGACCAACTGCTTGTTCCTCTTCTTCTGAACTTGTGGAACTAATGACAATAGCTGTCTGATGTTCATCATCGGATATCAGGATTGGACTTGACATATTATTTCAGGACTCTTTACAAGGGCATTATTGCCACCAGCTGCTCACACTAGAACTAGATAGCAGCTGTTCCAGGGTTAGGATATGTATACACACTAGAATTAGTCAACAACCTCACTAGAAACAGTAAACAAAGTCAAATCAAAGCACATTATGAATAACAACACATTATCCATTGATTTTTTGCTATCAGTAAGAACATTAAAGACATTCATTGCTGGAAATTTCCAAATTCATTCCAAGTTCCATTCCATTCCATATTCCATTCCATTCCATTCCATTCCACATTCCGGGTATTACACTTTACCCTTCGAGTTAATGTTGTCAAAAGTCTATCAGAAGCTGGAATAAGCACTGATAAGATTCACAGCCAAGTAAAAGAAGTGTTTGATAATACTCCAAGTCCATTTTTGGGGCTAACATCTAAATATTTGCAGGAAGAGTTTTACAAGAAAACCTTGCATTTAGTGGTATATGCATTAAATTTTGTTGATGTGATGCATTGTGAAGTTATTCATTATGCATGTACCATTCGTCTAATATAGGAAGCATTGAAGTTGCCACTTGGTGAATGTACTTATCAAATTGTTGGAACTGGTAGCAAGAGAAGACATGTGCAAAAAGGTTCCTCATTTTATTATGTACCATTGTATGATACCCTCCGGGCACTCATTAGTAACCCAGCTGTTTCAAGTGAGATTGAATGTCATTCACACCGTCCTCTGCCTGGTGGAGTTTTACGTGATTTTTGTGATGGTGACCACTACAATGCTCATCCATTGTTTTCATGTGACAAAACAGCATTACAGTTGGTGGCTTACTATGACGAGTTAGAAATTTGCAACCCCCTTGGTGCTGCTGCAAAATTGCACAAGATTGGTATTGTTTTTATGTTCTTGGCCAATATTAGACCTCAGTTTCGTTCAACACTACGATCGACTCAATTGGTTGCCGTTGCAAAATCAAGTGATATTAGACAGTATGGTATTGATGAAGTTTTAAATCCGTTCATTCGTGATTTACAGCAGTTGTCTACTGAAGGAATTGACATATGTATTGATGGAGTAAGTCTCAACTACAAGGGTGCACTGTTGGCTTTCCTTGGTGATAATCTTGCCAGTCACAGTATAGGTGGCTTTAAAGAATCCATGTCTTTTGCTTTTAGGTTTTGTCGCACATGTATGGCCACTCATGTAACTAGCGGAAAGCATTTTGTAGCAAACAAATTTCTCCTGCGATCACCTGAAGAGCATGCTGCACAATGTAAACAATTAGATGGACCACTGAAAGAACACTATTCCAAAATTTATGGGATTAACCGTAAGGCCGCTCTAGAAGATGTCCCGTATTTCTCTGTAGCTACATGTTTGCCTCATGATATTATGCATGACTTATTGGAAGGTGCAGTCACCTATGAAATCAAAGCATTACTGAAGTACTGTATTGGTAAAAAGTACTTTACACTAGATTGTCTCAATGGCCGCATTAATGCTTTCAATTATGGCTTTGCAGAGGAATCCAATAAGCCATTTCAAATTGAATTTGGAAGTACAAAGGAAGATATCAAATTGCGACAAACGGCAAGTACTTCATGGTTGTTGTCACGAATCCTTCCACTGTTAATAGGGGATAAAATACCAGTTGATGACAATGCTTGGCACTGTTACCAGTTGTTGCTGAAAATCGTGGACATTTGTACAGCACAATCCTGTACTCACAACACCATTGCTTACCTGGGTACCTTAATTGAAGAACATCATGTTGAATTTTGCCGCATCTGAACTGCCTCTAATACCTAAACAGCACTTTATGGTGCATTATCCACAACAAATACTGTGTATGGGGCCCATAATTAATTCATGGAATATGAGAAATGAATCCAAACTTAAGTTGTGTAAAAAAGTGAGCAAATTTGGAAATTTTAAGAATATTTGCTGTTCAGTAGCTATGAAACATCAACGATGGATGTGTTTGCAATTGCAATCAAAGAACTTCCTGGAAATGCCACCAGCAAATGGTGGGAACTCGAAAATATGTCTCCTCAGTGAGGAATTACCCGATTTTGTTGCCTGTTTCAAAGCAGCTTTCCCTAACGTTGCCGATAGTGTACTGCTGCAACATTATATGTGGGCAAAATTTCATCATTACATGTACAGAAAGGGAGGTATTGTTATTGCACAGATGCCATTGGGGGAATCTCCGACGTTTGGCAAGATTCTTGACATTGTGTGTGCCAACGAGCAAACTTTGCTGTTTCTTGAATTGTATAGGGTAATCAACTTTGATGACCACTATCATGCCTACTCTGTCGAAAGTATGCAAAAGAAATTATCTGTCTCTGTAACAAACCTCCCATCCCCCCCATGTTTTGCATTTGTATAAAAATTTTGACCACCATTCACATGATGTTTACATTGTACAGAAATATGGACTTTGTTACAAATTCCAAATTGTGTAGTAATCTTATGCATGCATGGATGTACTTATATTTTTGCATGTCATATGATGAACATTTTGTTAATGCATTATGGAGACTTTGCAAATTTTGTGTCAGATTCTCTTTG
>CAUJGJ010000397.1:1527500-1577500 GCA_963170055.1 Halisarca cf. caerulea
GAAAACGCACACCAAAGTGGATTAGTTCGGATCTGCCGTTTCAATTCGGTCGTGTAAACAGCGAATCCGCATATATTTTAATCCAATCACGTGACAAAAAAGTTGCGCAAACCGTCTGGGGAGCACGAAATGATTTGCATGTGGACGAAAACAGCTTCGTAGTATCGAGTATGCTCTTTTGTTCGACTTGTATTAGGTCTATCGCCTTTGATAGCACTTTTAATGATCTTTCACTACGATAAAAGAATTCTGTAGCTGGAAGCGATGCTATCTTCGTCCTATTGGGCTATTCGTCCTCACGAAATCCCGATTCGTTCGTTTTTGGTTTGCAAGCGTCCGTACTTCCCAGATTTGGAGCAAGTTGTCCCATCAAGCATGGCAGATGCTGTTAGAAAAGAAATATGCAACAATTTGGAGGAAGAAACCGCTCATGTGTCTGTGCCATTGCCCGGCCTGTTTGGCTTGATAATCATTAAAACTTTAGAGTGCCAATTGCGATCTAGGGTCTACTCAGGTCTATCACTAGTTAACTTGAACAAAAGAAACAGAGGCACTGGATGGGGACCCGCGAAAATAAAAACGCGAAAATCGCGAATTTGCGAAATCCGCGAAAGTTTAAGCCCACGAAAATTAGAGCGCGTACGGTATGTACAGTACTAACTTGGGGAATACAAGGGTATACACAGGCACGAGGTGGAGGACAAGGAGGTCTCATTGGAGACAGGATCCTCCTCTCTTGCTTTCTTCATCATCATTCCTTTTGGAGCTGATGTTGCTTTATAATAAATGAACCTGTCATAAAACAATCAATAGCAATTGTACCTATCACATGTCAGTTGAATTTCTTCCTAAGGCTTATTTGTATTCTAGAGGGAGAGAAAGAGTGTAACATAGGAAATGCCTTTACACGCACACACGCACACACACACACACACACACACACACACACACATACACACACACACACCTGCATGAATGCATTGCTTCACAAGCACAATAATGCTACCAAACTCACCATCCTTTCCATTTGCGATTTAATTTAGCCTTCATGTGAAGAAGCACAATAGAACACAATAATTCCAGAAACTGGTACACACACACACACACACACACACACACACACACACACACACACACACAGGCACATACACACACACACACACACACACATTTTATCATAAAATATTTAGTCTACACAAAACCATGCATTATATCTCAGGCCCAGGATCTTTCAATTCCGTGAGGATGATTTCCAAGTGATTCGAGTTTCCAGGGCCATAGGCGGCCCACGAGTTTTTTAAACTCAAATCACTCGTTTTGGTGTACTGAGGGGAGCTTCTATTCATAACTTTGCTACAACTATATGTGAGGGACTGAAGGAACTTGGGCAGGACTATCCTAAGACTCTGATATTCTGCCAAAGGTTGGTTTACATCTACGTAGTACAGTACATAAACTGGTCACATAACGTCCCACAACTTACATGCAGATGTGAAGACTGTGGATACCTATTCTCAGCAATTGAAAGGATTTTGGCAGAATCATTCACTATACCTAATGGATTAAGTTTCCCATCTCCCGGAGAAAGGTGCACAATACAAAACCATACATGTGTTGGCAGATGTGTAGATTACAGTTCCTTTCCCTGTCTTACACACAGACTGGCTGAAATATTTGTATCACAAAACACAAGTGATCTGAAGGAGGAGGTAATTGCAAACTTCGTACATCAGAACACTGCTACCCGCCTAGTAATCTGCACTGAGGCCTTTGAAATGGGTCTAGATTGCCCGGACATTGCACAAGTTATTCACTACGGGACACCCCATACAATTGATGACTACCTACAACATGTGGGGAGAGCGGGGAGATCAGGAAGCAAGCCAGGGCCATTTAGATTCCAGTGCAAGCTACTGGGCACACACACAGGCTAATGAAAGAGTATGCTCGTAAGGGAGAAGGACAAGCGTTGTGTAGAAGGGTATACTTATACAAAGATTACCCTAACGCCACAAACAAGCCTGCCTCTTTATGCAGGTGTTGTGACATTTGCTCTACTTTGTGTTTATGTAAAGACTGCGTTACACTAAATAAGATAATTTAGCCAGTACATGTATGTATGAGTTTTTTAAATTATCATCAATAGAGCATGATACAATGATGACGAGGAGGATTAATATTAAGATAAAGTTATATAAGTTAGGCATAAGCAGCTTGGACAGAAAAATATACTACATGACCCAGGTTATTTCGTATTCAATAGGGACCATTTCATACCAATAAACAATATTAATCTCTGCAACTCTGGTCATGCACCTGGAAGCTGATTGGTTACAATACATAGGCAAGTATATTATAGCAAAGCTTATTAATAAGCTTTAATACCCCAACAAATAAAGCAAGTGCCAGTTTTGTCCATTTGAAAGTAGAGGACCAGAATGGCAGGACTTGTAGACAGTACTGTGCAGGCTTACTATTGTGGAGTTTGCAAATGTGAGAGTAGTGACCGAAAGAAAAGAAAACTGTTAATGAGTAAAGCTGGAGAAGTGTACCACAACATAATTTTGAAGTTTGTACATGATTTGGAAGATTGGACACCAGAAGAAGTAGAAGACCACCTAGCCAGTCTCCCCCTAGTCTAGCTCACTAGACCGTCCCAATAAGCGCCGCGAAGCGGAGAAGGGGAGGGACGGTCTAGCGGCAATAGCAATTAGTTCACACCTCTTTGACCAATCAGATGCGACTACTGCGAATGACGGTAATAATATTCATAGCTTGCGGTTGCAGATGGATGCGTTGGATTATAATATCAATAAATGTCCAATATGGCGGCAGCGACAGGAAAAGCAACAGAAATTGTTATGAAAGAAGATGTACTGGAAAAGAGTATTAGTTACGCTCTCGACTCATTGAATAAGACGTCAATAAAACTGTCATCTTTTCAAAAATGTGCCTTAAGTGGGATTCTTTCGGGCAGGGACACCTTCGTAAGCCTGCCGATGGGGCATGGGAAATCCGTTCTATTTGAATCCTTTCCTCATTGTTGGAAGTACCTCCAGAAGAGCAAGGGTGAAGAGAAGGAGGTTTCTGTTATAGTTATTTCACCTCTAATCGAACTAATGAATAGTCAGGTGCGAGATCTTCGCAGACGGTGTCAAAGAGCCGTTCGTTTATCTAGCGACATTTCCAAGGAGGAAGAATCTCTTCTCAGAAAGGGATTGATCACATATGTATTTTCATCCCCTGAGTTGCTTTTGGAAGGGCATTGGAGAATTTTACTGAGATCCGAGGATTTTACAAGAAGTGTGTGAGCCGTGTTCATTGACGAAGCCCATTGTGTGGAAGCTTGGGGCGCTGGCGTGGAACCATTTAGGAAAAGGTATGCTGAATTGTCTTCTCTTCATTCATTTCTATATTCCAAGATCCCTTTTGTTGCACTAACTGCTACAGCATCAGATGCAACACGTTTCAAAATTTGTTCAATGCTTTGCATGATCAACCCTGCAGTTGTCACCACCTCACCCAGTCGAAGTAATCTGAGGTATACTGTAATCTATACATCTGCAAATGTAGAAGAACGTTTTAGATGGCTGATCGATGAATTAAGGACTAGTAAAATTGACACCTTAAAAACAATTGTTTTTTGTAGGTCAATTGATGTTTGTGCTACTTTATACCAGCTATTCAACTATGCCTTGAAGAGTGAGGGTTACATACCCAAAGGATGTTTTGATGCTAGCAATACTTTGTTTGGTATGTATCATTCAAAAATTACTGATGAGGAAAAACAAGTGTTAACGAAGTCCTTTATGATCCCAACTGGTTTGTGTAGGGTGCTGTTCTGCACTATAGCATTGGGTATGGGAATCAACATACCCAACATCCGCCGTGTTATCCATAATGGGCCGCCTGCAAAAGTTGACCAATATATACAAGAAACTGGAAGAGGAGGTAGAGATGGGGACTCATGTGAAGTCATACTGTTCTTGTTCAAAGGTGCTATCAGTGGTAAAATTGACCAAGACATGAGGGCATACTGCAGGAATTATACTGATTGTCGTAGAAAGGTCTTAATGAGTTGTTTTCCTGGCAATGTCCAATATCCAAATGGTTATCTACATCTCTGTTGTGACATTTGCACTAAAAACTGTGTGTGCAATTGCTCATGTGGTCACTGTGTATGCAGTTATCGTCCTCAAAGAATGACATGTCTCACATGCTGCCGTTGTGAACTAAAATGTAAGTTCACTTTGAATATACCAATGTCACTCAATGACAAAAGAAGTGCAGATGACACAGATGTTGAGCATGAGGAGTTACGAGATGACTTGCAGTCATGTAGTGATTCAGATGGTGCATAATTTCTGCTTTTTGAAGCTGGATGAATGACACTTTGATGTTCTACGTACCTGCATGCAGGAACATGCATGGTCGTGAGAAATCATGACATTGTGTGTATGTGTGCATACTTGCGCAGCTTTATACAGTACTGATAAGCAGGAGTTATTATAATTATTCACTGCAGTCTATATAATTATTATTAGATCACATTCTGATTATTAAATTCAAAGTACCAATTAGCCAAAACATCTTTGAAATACATTCTACTTCCTGTGAATTGCATAGTCCAAATAGTAGTCAAATTCCTTAATCTTCGCCTCAAGCCATCCCATACAAGCAGCCCAGCTGTCCTTCTTGTGTAGCTTGTCAAAGATGTCTCTCTTCACATTACTGCAATGGGTACACTCTTCTCCTAATAGTGCTTGACAAGTTTTATTGGTAACTAATTCCCTAAAAATGGCTATCCTGTCTGTGTCTAAAGATGGTATAGTGTGTTGTCCACTGTCAGGTCTCACTGCCATCTGTCTGTCAAAAGTTTCAATGAAGCTTTGTATGAAGGGTGAAGCTCTGGAAACTTTCATTACTGTTGATTCAGACAGGTGGGGGGAGAAAGTACTAATGTCATCTTTGAAACATCGGTTCATATGTTCCATCTGTAAGTCAAGTGATTTGTTCCCTCTCTGCTTCCCCTTTACGTTACAAGTGCGATTGTGTGTAAGCTGGTAAGACTGCTTGGCAGTTAAAGAGACATTCAGGCTGTAAAGAAGAGTAAAAGCTTCTAGAGAATATTCGTCTTGCCAGCCTGCTTGAATAGAAGTAGCATGAACTTCCACAATAATACCAGTCGCTCCCCATCACTTTCTTTTACCGCATCTTTGAAATCCCATACCAAAAGACCCATCCCTATTAGTTTGCTGACATAGTTTGTAGAGTCGTCTCGATCACTTAGTGGTACTGCAAGTGATTCTATACATGTGCTGTCAATAATGGCAGATGATAGCTTTGTCAGGCAACTGATTTTGTCCTCCGGTGATTCTGGTAGGCCTTCAGAGAATATGGATTCAATGTTAAGATCCAATGTATCTGAGTGTTGTTGGGCTGCAAAAACTGCCAGAATTGTGGACTCCAAAACAACACTTAGGAAGCTCTGGCAAGCATTAAGGTCTTTCTTTGGATCAGATCCTACATTTCGACGATCAATGAGTATCCGGAGTTGATACAGAGTACCCTTGTCCCGGACCGAAGATGCTGAATACAGTTCCTCCCACAAAACTTGATAAAGGGCAAGAAGTACATGCCAATCTTCAATTTTTGCTGTGAACTGTGCAAGTTTCTTCTTGTCACGGGACTGCAGTTGTGCCCTCTGTGCCCCTCTAAGTCTTTCACATGTTAGTTGGTCCCCACCCACAAACACTTTAGCTGTTTCTGGAATATACTGCTGTAAAAACTCCAAGATGTCTATCATTTCATCAATGTTGTTTTCATTCTTCAGTAATACCCCCAATGGTATCTATGTATTGCCAATAGATTTACATAATATTATTAATATAGACATTGTCAATGATTGAAAACATATGTGACGTGCGCAGCGAAAAGGTACCCAAACCGTCTAATGTAAACACTGAGAAAATTGACAAAACACCGCCGAACTTGAACTTCGACGATTTTCATTTTTTTTACCCAAAGGGACACTTACCACCCGAAGAATGTTTTGTGCGAGTTTGACATTAAGAAACCAATGCGTTGTGCTGTTTTCAGCCTCTTCCGTCTTCGAGAGCACGGTAGCCGCCGTATTGTTCTGCAGAATACGGATCGCATTACGTCATTATTCGTGAAATCTTGCGCCCTTCTGCGGGAAGCGAACGAACGTCTTAATTCTCAGTTTTAGCAACTGTAGCAGGATGTCTTCCTCCTCAATTGCTCGGAATCTCAGCGCACTGACATCTTCAGATTTTTTAGCTAATGAGCAGGAATACCTGAAAGAAGTTTTACATGATTACTTCACATCAGCAGGATGCAGTGACAGTGACAGTGATTATGAAGACAATGAAAGATGTAAGTTAAAGTTTACACACAATCTGCAAAAGTACAAAAATAACACATAACAATACATTCTCACAGGTGATGAAAGCATGGAAATAGATGACAAAATTACTGATTCTGTTGAAAAACAAGTAGAAGAAGCTCTACAGCGCTTCAGTAATACCACACAATCTGTCAGTACATCTACAATTGAAGTTGTTAGACCAAGTACATCTGTTCGGACAGTCACTCCAAGTACATCTGCTCAGACAGACACTCCAAGTACGCATTCTGTTGAGGTTGTCACTACATCTCCACCAACATCATCTCAATCTCAATCTGGTGTTCCTGATTCTCTGCCCTTTCTGTTCAACTGTGGATGCAAGTTTGGGAATGGTCAACCATGCATTAGAGTTCTTGATCCAGAGGCTGTGCTAAGTATGAGGAGTGACACAGAGCAGCTTACACATGATGAACTGGACATGGTTATTCTTGGCCAGTTAGCTGCTTCTCGTCGAGATTCCAATAGAGCAAGCTATAATTTTGCTGGTCAGCGAATTTGCAGAACTACCTTCTTGTACCTCCATAACATCTCACTGAAGCGGTTAAAGGCTTTAAATACCCATTTAGCAGCAAACGGGCTTACTCCAAGAGTACATGGGAACAAGAAGCGTCTACCACACAATGTAACATCTTTCGATACAGTTCGAGACATTGTACGCTTCCTTCTTCACCTCGTACAAGAGCAAGGCCTTGTCCTCCCAGGACGTGTTCCTGGATACTATCGCTCCGATATCCAACTCCTACCATCGAGCATGTCAAAGCTTGCCGTCTGGAGTAAGTACTCCGAGTCTTGTGAAGGTGAGAGGAAACCTGTATCCCGGAAGACGTTTTCATCTTTGTGGCAGCAGCTGGTCCCACAGGTCGTCATAATGACACCAATGACAGATCTTTGTTGGCAATGCCAAAAAAATAGTTCACTCATCCAGCGAGCTGCAAACAGAAGTGACGAGGACAAGTCTCAAGTGGTGCAGAAAGCTCTTGTGCATGTTCAACGTGCTCAGCAGGAACGTGAAGCCTACAACGCCATCACTGCAGAGTGCCGTGTAGTTGTTAGGGGTATGTTCCTACAGGATGGGGCTTTCTCTCCACCAAGTCCATACTGCTACATTCCACCACTCACAGGCCCCAGTATGGCACACTATTCCTTTGACTACGCCCAACAGGTGCACTACCCTGACGACCCCTTGCAGCCAGGTCCAATCTACTTCCTCACACCTCGGAAGTGTGCCATGTTTGGACTACACTGTGAAGCCATCCCACGGCAAGTCACATACCTCTGTGATGAAGCTGTCGACACCGGAAAGGGTTCCAACAGTGTAGGAAGTCAGTTGCACCATTATTTCCAGGTTCATGGCCTTGGGGAGACAAACGCATACCTCCACGCAGACAATTGTGCTGGCCAAAACAAAAACAATATTGTCTTGCGCTACCTCCTTTGGAGGGTGATGTCTGGTCAGCATAAGTCCATCACGTTTTCGTTCCTTCTCACAGGCCACACGAAATTTGCACCAGACTGGTGCTTTGGATTGATCAAGCGCCTCTATCGCCGCACCAAAGTTAGCTGCTTGGATGACATTGTCAAGGTGGTAGAAGCCTCAGCAACCTGCAATGTGGCACAACTGGTTGGGGATCAGCAAGGAAATGTCCTGGTGAAGACGTACAACTGGCTTGACTTCTTTGATGCACACTTCAGGCGACTCAAGGACATCAAAAAATACCATCATTTTTGGTCAGCAATGATCACCCAGGGGTTGTTTTCGCAAGGGAGTACACAGACTCACCACCAGTCCGCTTTGACCTCC
Organism: Halisarca cf. caerulea; assembly: GCA_963170055.1. Classification (NCBI taxonomy): domain Eukaryota; kingdom Metazoa; phylum Porifera; class Demospongiae; order Chondrillida; family Halisarcidae; genus Halisarca; species Halisarca cf. caerulea. The sequence continues at coordinate 1,535,729 of CAUJGJ010000397.1, forward strand.
TGAAAGACAACTGGCAACCAAGTGCCACAGAACTCCCACCAGTCATTCAGCCGTCAGGCCTCAGTAGCGAAAGACAGTGGTATCTGTATAACAGCATCCGAGAGTTTTGTCCACCTGAATACCAAGATCTGGTCTGTCCTCGACCACAGACATCACAAGCTAAGAGGAGAAAAACATAGTAAGAGTGGTTACTCCACTTAGTTTGTGCTTGGAACGATGCAATTTGTACTTTGCTTATAGAGACTATACACTGTCTACTCACTGCATTGGAGTAATGTATGGTATACTGCCTTTAATATACTCTGTAATTGTAACTACTTCGTTATAATAATTCTTCGCTGATTGTAACTATGCATATTTTGTTGTAGTGTAGTAAGAGGGGCAATTGGGAACGCGAAGGAAAAAAACGGAACAGGCTACGCTGTCTGATCACATTTGTGACTATTGCATACCTCAATCCTGTAGACAACATAGACCAAAATAAAGTCGGTCACTAACACTGATCAAAAGAAGGCCTGTCACTTACATTGACCCTGCTTTCGATCGCCCGTTCCGAATTACCCCGCTTCATGTAGGAGTAGTGTTTTTAGATATTTCCAAGGCTTTTGACACTGTTAATCATAACCTGCTTCTCTTGAAACTTTCTCACCTAGGTCTGTCTCCTTCCACAATTGCCTGGTTTAAGTCTTATCTCTCTAACCGTTGTCATCAAACGCGCATTGAAAATACATATTCCTCTCTTTGTTTTCCTACTAATGGGGTTCCGCAAGGCTCCACTCTAGGCCCAACCCTTTTTTCTGCTTTTATAAATGACCTACCCTCTGTCCTCCCTTCTAACTCCACAGTACTTTTTGCTGATGACACAACCATTTTCCTAATTAGCAATGATATTCAGGAACTAAACTCATCCCTCCAACTCACTCTTAATCTAGCAAATGTATGGTTACAAAAAAATGGCCTTAAACTAAACATCTCTAAGACCAAGACCATGCTGATCCACTCCGCTAGAAAAAAAGTTAGTGACAGATTAGCCCTCAGCGTAGAAAATGTTGACATAGAACAGGTTCAAAAGTTCAAATTTCTAGGAGTAATAGTTAATGACACATTATCTTGGGGTGATCACATAGATTTTGTTTGTAACAAGGTCACTCGTAGTCTTAGCCTTCTACGTCGCCTCTCTTGGTTTCTCCCCCGACCTCTTCTTCTTCTCTATCTCAAATCGTACATTCTTCCTCTATTCGACTACTGTGATAGTGTGTGGTCTGTTTGCACCAAACAGGATAGTCATCGGTTAGAAACGCTTTTAAACTTCGCTTGTAGAACCGTCCTTCGCAAACGTAGAGATTATTCTGCCTCTTCTGCTCGTAAAGAATTAGGTGTTTCAACTCTTAGTGCTAGACAAAAAGTACATTTGGCCCAAACTGTTTATAAGTGCTTATCTCTACAATCACCTACTTATCTCAACCTTTTTTCCACACCAGCCTCTCATTATAATACTCGAGCATCTTCTACTTCACAATTAAACCTTCCACGTTTTCGTACTTCCCTTGGCCAGAAGGCATTTAGTTTTGTTGGCGCATCATTATGGAGATCACTACCAAATAACATCCGATGCTGTGCGGACTTTCGGGTGTTCACTAAACTATGTGAAAATCACTTTTTGGGCCGCCGGAAGGCGGCCCTATATTGTTTTTACTTTCACCGGAAGTGTCCGGAACGTCCGGAACGATGTCTATATATATATATATATATATATGTCAACAACATGGCGGACGCGAAGTCGGTACGTAATCTTTCGGCTATATTTCGGTAAAATTCATTCGTTCGCTTCTGATTTTATCAGCGAAGAGTCTTTTCGACCAGAAGAGTTCTTCGAAGACGATTTCCAAGCGATTCGAGTTTCCAGGGCCGTGGGCGGCCCACGAGTTTTTTAAACTCGAATCGCTTGTTAAATGAATAACTCATTGACAATATGATTTTGTACATATCATCAATCAGACACTATTTTCATACTCATCCACCAATAATCTTATCTCATTACAGATTGAATTTATTCCATTCACTAATGACTAAACTTATAATTTTTGCTCATCTATTCATTCTATTATCATTTCATCCTAATGCAAACCTCGAACTCTTTTGTTGAATCTTTGTACAGTCACCCCCTTTGTTGTTTTTGTTTTTGCCTTTTGTCCCTTTTCTTTTCTGGGTGCCACTTACAGTAGCCTCTGGCTAAAGGTTCCCCAGGTTAAATAAGAATACCCTATACCCTATACCCTATACCCTTCATGCACCGTACATTGCATTGATACCAAGCATGGCTACTTTATAAAAGGACTCACCACATTGCAACAAAAACTGTCTTGATCTGTAGCTGCAAGCAGCACTACCGCTTCTGAGAGCCAAGCAACAAAAGAAAAACATGCCTACCGCGATCCGCCATGGTTGTAACTGCAAAATATTGTGCAAGAAGTGTGATGTAATAAGGAAACGACCGTATACGGAGAATAGGAAGTGAAATCTTTTGTTCGCCGTTTCTCGGCAATGGCTGATTTCGTACAGTGCCGGAAAAGTAATCGTAGCTGAAGAACGAGACGATATACGGACACGGCGACCCGCTAATTAAATTCATACATCATTCTTCTCTATAAATAGCAACAAACAGCAATTTTGACCAAAAACCGTTTTGGGTACCTTTTCGCTGCGCACGTCACATATATGCACGCAATAAGAAAGCATAAATATATGCATGCAGCTTACAATACACAATCATGTCAAACTAACAATTTCACTGGCTTGTTTCATCTCTTCAGTATAATCTTGAGGGAGTAATTGGGGAACATAGCCTTGCAAAAATTGCAAACATGGCACATGCCGAACTAAAACCCGGGCTACTAGAACAGCAAAATGGCTCTTGACCACACTGCAATCCTCTGAGGTTGGCAGAAACATGTCCAAACATGCTTCACCAGCTTTCTTGAGTGGACTTGTATTAGGGAGGTCTGTACATAAACATGCATGAGACCATATAATATTTAATATGGTATATTAATTATTAAATCAAGTCTAAATTATTATTAAATGTATAGTGTATATAATTGTATTGATATTTAAAGTTGTATATATCTAACTTCTTAGTGCATACCTCTGACAACACGATCCTTGACTGCGTACAATTGAACCCAGTGGTACATTTTTGGTCTTTTGTCAGCTGTCATGAATCTGAGCTTCTGATATACATCTACATTATCCATGACAAATTGGAAGTCAAAATCCCGTTAATTCAAAGGATCAGAGTATATAATTATAATAGACACATACCGTATACAGAAAATTTTATGCATGATCCAAATTCTACTCACCATCTTTTATCCGTTTTTTCAGCTTTATGTCAAAATTCTTCGCTAGTGAATCCAGTGTTCGGTATAGAGTACGGGGAGAAATGGCCAGGTTGAGGTGGTTGAATCGCTCCATAGTCTGCGCAATCACAAGCATATTAATACATATGGTATCACTTTACAGCATGAGTTAGCATGAATTTTTTCTGGCATGCATGGAATCACACTGGATCGTGTAATTGCATGCATAGTTGATATATATAATATATTATATTATACTCACCATAGTTGAACTATTCCCGTGCCACAACATAAGAGACAACTAGTGCTGAATGGAAGACAAGTGCATGTTCCTATTCTATAGGAGAATAGCTGCAGATAAAACACTAGCTGCTGTTACATCAGATTCTGTTCTAGATTGTTGGCTCTTCCTTCTGTAATCACTTGCTGAAGTGGTGGCTTCTTCCAAAACAGCCCAAAGAACTGGAGCTACCTCAGACAATTCATCTGTGTACATTTTCCATGAAAACTCACTTGTACGTGAGGGATGGCTACGAAATACTTGCCTTGCTACAGAGCATAGCTTTGTGCACTCGTTATCAATCACCCTTTTAACATTTTTGATATTAATTTGAACAGGCATTAAACTTGGTAAAGGTCTTGCTTGAGGACCATGTCGTCGAGGTATCCTAGACTTCTGTCTTGCTGGGGACGAGGATATCGATGTCAAAGGCAAAGAGACCAATGGAGTTGCCATACCAAGATGTGACTGTTGGCTGCTAACTGCAGCTGCCTGGAAGAGTTGACAATGTGATGATTTTGAAGTCCCCTCGGAGTGTGTACAATCAGGCTTTGTACGCTTGGGCACGGGTGATTTTGTGGCAGATGACACAGGATGTATAAGACTGCTGTTTACTTGATGTGGAGTTAATGGTTCTCAAGCGCGTTTTAAAGCAGTAGGTCCCGGTTTTTCTTGAAAAAAGGCTGTTGAATCAAGAAATTCTCTCCTCAAACTTTCCTTTTTCGCCACTAAATCTGCTTCAGCTTTCTGTATGGCGGTGATTCGACAGTAACAGGTCTTGCAATGGTGTGCGTTCTTTATTTCGAGTAGCTGTATTCTTACAATAGTTGATAGAGTTTGCCCATTCTTATTCAGCTGACTAGGATCATTTGCAAACCGATACGATGCATTCTTCGAAAGTGTACCGCGACAAATTCGACAAAATGAGTCTACTAATGGTATTTTATTCATCTCGATCACATCGCTATATTTCGCAGATTGAGCATTTCGTACAATAGCGCGAGTGCTGGAAAACAGCTGGGCGGAAATTGAGAGGTTATAATGAGCGTGGGTGAGGTGACATCTTAATCTAGAGGTGTGAACTAATCGCTATTGCCGCTAGACCGTCCCCCCTTTCTCCGCTTCGCGGCGCTTATTGGGACAGTCTAGCGAGCCAGACTAGTCTCCCCCCAAACAGGCAGTACATATGTAATACCTGTCAATCGATCGTGTCTAAATGGCATGATCTGTATAATCAACTGGACAAACAGCATGGAATATTACAGACGAAGATTGCAACCCTTATGCAAAAAAGGAGTGAACCTGGACCACACACTGCAACAGGGAGTAAGAAGGACTCAATCCCCACCAACTTAATCCCCAAAAGGCTGAAATGGTCCAATGAAGGATCCCCACAAGTGTTGGTAAGCCGTGCAACTGATACCTCATGCATACACGTGAACAATACATTCAATTACGCAGTAAACATAATATAATACAAAAGTATAATAATGTACATATGTATGTACATGATTGCATGACACCTACATATCACAACCAAACAGGTGTCAAAGGGCTACTCGAGGCCAGTTCACACCCTGATAAAGGGTAAAGTAGAGCGAGCAGCAATCAAACACCTTGCCAAAGGAAACTATGAGGCAACAGCAAAGGATTTGCTGTTAAGTGAGGAAGGGAAAAGAACGATTCTGGCAATGGTTGGGAAGGAGATCTTTCAGGGGGAGATTGGCACCATCACCTCATACATGAGTCTCTCATATCTCCGTTCTACTGAACTGGCTTCAAAGTGCTCCATATTTTCATGGGACACTTTGTGGGATGACCTCAAGACTTTTGTGCCCATGTTGACATCCCTTTTGCAACATTTGACACCCTCCCAGAAAGCAAGTCAACTGATCCCAGCCTACTGCTTGATAATAGCAGTACTAACTAAGGCAAGAAATAGAAGGATTTGTTCCTTACAGGAAGTCATATCACTTGTTTTACATGCTGGCCATACAAGCTCAGAGGTACGAAATTATTATACATACTAAACATGCATGCTACGTGGCATACAAAAACATGTGATTTGTTCAATGCTTAGACACAGACTATATTATCTCAACTAATGCTTAGTGTTACACCTACAACGTTGAGGAATGTGTTGGATGACATGGGCCAGGACTATGACTCACAAGTAATAGAATGGAAAGATGCTCTTGCACAGGTACTGGCCGAACAACTCAAGGTACATATTACAGGATTATGTGAGACTACATCTAATAGTATTAAACAGTACTAAATAAATGCTGCCTTTCTATAGGACAATGAACCAATGATGCTGGGTGTCTATCAAAAGTGCTCATTGGAGCAAGGTCCAATACCCTAATTAGCTCCATGGAAATAACTCAACCAGTCCGTGAAGTCTGAGTCATACATACTCTAGCAACTGACCTTGGCTAGTAATGCAAGTACTTGCATGTGTTAACATATAGGAAGAAGAAAACCCAAGAAGCCCTTCATTTCCTGATGCTAGCATAGAGAAGGAAATGTCACAACCTGAGTTAGTGAGCAAACCATGCATATTTCCTTACAATGCATGGTAAGACATGTGTGAATCTACCAAGCACTGTTCACTTACGTTTGTCTATAGATTGAAACAGTTAGTACTCCACATCCTACGAGTAGTACTCCACTTGCAGATCATAGACAGGACTTTGAAGCTCCTCTGTACTCTCCAATAACACCACCACCGGCAGAGGTGAGCAATGTTACAGTACTGTTTAATATCAAAAATATAGTACAAAAACATACTTTACCAGAACATAGTTTGTTCTAACATGAATATATTATGTAGAGAAATGAATGACCATGTGAGGATGGAAATGCTTGGATGGGGTTCAAGACTGTTGGTGACAATTTTGACAAGAATGTACGCAGACGCCATCAGACAATTGAACACCAAACTAAGTCTTACCACTGTTATCACAGTTATGCTGCGCGTGATCGGGTGGATGTCAGTGGTTTAAGCAATTGGGCGCCAACAGAGATTGGAATAGTCGATTTTCGGAAGTTCCTGCCTACACGAGATGAAATAGGTTCTGTACTAGACAATTTCAAAGTGTACATACAAAGGTGTACAATTTATATGCAAATAGAACAACAGAATAACCACAGCTGTGACCACTATAGCTCTTTTCACACCATGCATACTTTTATGTACATATGTAGAATATTGACCCAAAACATGAGCAAGTTTGAAAAGGAGGGAAAGAGTGTAGCTTGGCATATACCACATAGGCACTCTGTAGAAATGTCCAAGAAGTCCACTGTGGTAAGTACATGAACAGAAAATTGTAAATAAAGAGTATATCACTATAATACTATACTTCATTTTCAAGTTCCGTTAGGTGTGATCCATGCCAATGAGGCTTACACTAGTGAAATGATAACAATCTTGCAGAATGTCCACAAATATGTCCCACAACAACAACAGGAAGTTTATGTGACAACTGAACAATACAGCCGTAGTAAAGAAATCAAAATGGTCTACCCAATACTACTAGGAGGTGATCAACTAAGTACTGCTAGAGCGAGGTCAGCTAAAGCCACAAAAAGGACAGAAAAGCCCTACACAAACAGGCTAGATGGTATCATTCCTGTGTTTGATGACTGGCATACAAGGGTCACACTGATTGGGGTATGCTAAATGTCTGTATAATATTATGTACATACGTATGCAACACTATAATTTAATAATTATCATGGCTATTAAACCCATCTTAATATGATTACATATGTACATAGGTCATCTGGACTAGATTCTACAACACGAACTGGGCAACACCTGGCACTTTGTACCAGCTCAAAAATCTGCTGGACAGATCTTCTGTTAGTGCAGACCCATCCAAGAACGTAAATGGAGTCGAGGACTACTTAGACATTGTGCTTGCATCGTACGTTATTGGAGCTGCCAAAACCATCCTCTGTCAAACAGACGAAGAAGAAAGCCCAATGAATTTGAAACTGGTCTCAGAGCAGATAGTACACCATTTCACTTCTCTCCACTGGTAAATTCAAACAAACACCACACATAACTTGTCAACTAGCTGCATTAACCCTCTGGCCCACGCCCCGTACAAATAGGGTATTACAATCACCCAGCTTTAAGAATATTTTTGTAACGAACAAGAGAAGGGAGCACCAAACAAACAGAATACAGTAAATGTAGAATAGTTAGGCTTTGCTTTGATTGAATTTGTGAAAGATTTCGTTCAGTAATAGCTGAAATAGAGTCTTTTGAAAAAGTTCAAAGTTCGCCGTCTGAACAACAAAAAAGTCTGTAAAATTTTGTAAATGTCCGGATATGGCTTCACGGAAAGATGAACACCGGAGATTGTTCACCACAGAAGAAGTCCTCTCTTTTCTGCATGCGGATAGTGAAAGCGATGAAACATCCAGCGAAGGCTGTGATGACGACTGGGAGACGGATGAAAGCAGCACAAGTGATGTTCCCATCGTAAAACGTGCTAAACTTACCACTTCCACCGTGCAGCTGCAGGAACAGCAATCGAGCCAACCAACCAACCTACCAGGAGCCAGCAAGAACATCGACGATGACACCAACAGTGTGCTAGAACCGATTTCAGAAGAAATTACCCTATCAAGTGAGGAGAATAGCACTACAAATGATGATTTGAGCAGTTGTGATGATGAAAGGGATGGTGACTGGGTTCTGGGGGATAGCCCTATGGATTACAGTACTACCATGCTTGATGAAGGTGAAAATTGGCAACTGGGAGATGTTGAAAACATTCCAGTTATGAACGATGATAAACACACCTGTGTGGAAAATGATGGTGAGTACACCCACATGGAGAATGATGGCGAACACAGATGGGTTGAGGACACTCTGGTGGATAACAGTGATGGTATCAATAGTGAGAGCAGTGAAGATGGTGATGAGAGCAGACATACTGGCTGTGGAAACAGAAGAGGTGTGTGTGGCAGCAGTCATGGTGGTGGTGATAGTAGAAGTTCTGGCAGCCCTGGTGGTGGTAGAAGTTCTGGCAGCCCTGGTGGTGGTAGTCGCGGTGGTGATAGTAACAGTCTTGGTGGTGGTGGTATTTGCGGTGGCGATAGCAGCAGTCATGGTGGTGGTAGTCGCGGTGGTGATAGCAGCAGTCCAGGTGGTGGTAGTCACGGTGGCGATAGCAGCAGTCATGGTGGTGGTAGTCGCGGTGGCGATAGCAGCAGTCCAGGTGGTGGTAGTCGCGGTGGTGATAGCAGCAGTCCTGGTGATGGTAGTCGCGGTGGCGATAGCAGCAGTCATGGTGGTGGTAGTCGCGGTGGCGATAGCAGCAGTCCTGGTGGTGGTAGTCGCGGTGGTGATAGCAATCATGGTGGTGGTAGTCGTGGTGGCGATAGCAGCAGTCCTGGTGGTGGTAGTCGCGGTGGCGATAGCAGCAGTCCTAGTGGTGGTAGTTGCAGTGTCGAGTGTAGCAGTCATGGTGGTAGTGGTAATCGAGGAGCTGGGGTCAGTCGTGGTGGGCGTGGCAGTCATGGTGGGCGTGGCAGTCGTGATGGGCGTGGTGGGCATGGCAGCAGTCACGGTGGGGGAGTCAGACGTAACAGTCAAGGCAATGTGGAAATACCACAAACTTCCATTCCTGTATCGGTGGAGGACTCCGATTACATGGAAGTTGATGACTTTCAGCCTCTACGGGTTCCAGGTCCACATTTGCCTGACACTGCTGCTGAAGATCCATCAGAGCTTGATTTATTCCAACTTTTTGTGGACAACCATGTTCTTGAGCGGTTAGTGACATCGACAAACAGCTATGCAGAGAAGAACAGGATAGGAAACCTAACATGTACAAGCGTTTCAAACGTCACACACTGACACATGATGAAATGATGCAGTATTTTGGTTGCCTTTTATTGCTGAGTATCAACTCAGTCCGAAACTATCGTTTTGCTTGGATGAAGAAAAGCAATCAGTATCTGTCTCATCTCCACCACCTGCTCTCTCGTGATCGCTTTGAAGCCATAGGAGCATTTCTCCATGTCGTCACTGAGGAGGAAGAAGCCAGCATGTCATCCCACAAACTGAAGAAAATTTTCCCCCTGCATAATGCCATCAAGAAGAAATGCCTGGATTTTTACCAACCCCCTGCAGCAACTTTCTGTTGACGAACGAATGGTGAAAAGTAAAGCTCGAACACATTTTTGCCAGTACATTCGCAACAAGCCAACCAAGTGGGGTTACACGTACTGGGTTTTGGCTGACCCCACTGGGTGCACTGTAGACTTTGACATCTACTATGGCACGAGCACCACTCAGGAGTCATCAGGCAAAGGGCTTGGATATGATGTTGTTGCAAAATTGACCAATCCTTTCCACTTCCAAGGATATCAAGTGTTTTGTGATAATTTCTATTCAAGTATATCCCTATTCTCTGACCTGAATGGCATAGCTGCAACGGGTACTGTAAGGACAAACAGGGTGGGAGTTCCTAGTGATGTACGACAACTGAAAGAGATCTTGGATAAGACACACATACAGCGTGTAACCGGTTACTACATTCGACCTCAGGACTCTCGGACAGTGTACATTGCTTGGAAAGACAGCAAGTGTGTTACAGTCATGTCAACAGCATACCCAGGACACAGCAGTACTACTGTGAAACGCCGTGTCAAGAACACAATCACTGGATCTTCTGAGACTCAAGATGTGCCAATACCTATCGCAGTGGAGAAGTACAATTCATATATGGGAGGAGTTGACAAGTCTGACCAATACATCAGTTACAATCGAATCTTGAGGAAAACAGTCCGTTACTGGAAAACATTCCTGTACCACCTCTTGGAGATCATAGCCACCAATTCATCAATCCTATACAACTGGTGTAGAATGGAGTCACATTTGAAGAGGGTATCACAAACAGAGTTCCGGGACAGGCTTGTACAGCAAATTATTGAGAAGTATGGAAGAAGAGCAATTGATCCAGAAGATTTTACAATGGCACATGGAAGCCATTTCAGGAGTGATGCCACAGAGAGGAGATGTGCTTACTGCCGCACCAACCAAACCCATTGCTATTGCCCAGACTGCCCTCACAATCCTTCCCTGTGTCAAGTTCCGGAGCATGACTGCCATTCCATCTGGCATCACAATTCCAGTTTCAGGGTCAGGAAGCAATGGTTCAAAAACCAGACACGTGGCACAAATAATAGGACACCTTTGGCTCAACCATCCACTAGGAGGCGAGGAAGACCCACAGGCAGCAGTAATCTAAAGAAGAGACGTGGAAAATATAGAATTTGCTAGGATTTTACTGCATGAATTACGTAGATTATATACAAGAGTGACTGACTGTCTAACTTTGTTTGACAAGGACTAACCAAGCTGCTACTGTATTGTGTTCTAGTCTGTGTATTTGTTTAGTAGTGCATCTGTATCTCTATTCTACATGAACTGCAGACATTCTAACAATATTATGATCTGTGATTAGCTACGATGAGATAAATATACTAAATAGTCTAAAACTAAAGCGTTCACAAAAGAATAATTCACGTAACGAAACACGGAGAAACTCACCTTGAGAAAACGTTGAATATTTGCGGAACAGAAGTTTGGAGCGTCTCATGCTTCCTATCAAACGATAGCCAGTAAGACAAGCTATACAATGATATCTGACTTACCTCGATTTGGCCCCTGAATTGTCTGGAAAATATTCGCAAAGAGAAAAAGACGCTACACGAGGATATTTCTCGCTTGCACGTGGTCACTACTTGTATCTGTACTACTGTGTTTAGTACCAGTTTGTAGCTCTATGTATCCTCTACAAAATGATACCAACTTTATAGCAATTGTCCCTATGAAAAGTCTAATAAGCGCCCCCAAAAACTTCCGATTAGAATTTCCATTCGATATGGGCGCGGGTCAGAGGGTTAAACATATGTTTTGTGTGAACTTCTCTGAAGTACAGGCTGGTTACAGAGGCACCTAATCCTAGTGATACCCAATTGTGCCATGCAAAAGAGCTACTTACCATGGTATTGTTATGGTACCATTACTGTGATGTGTCAAGGGAAGGGGATGGAGACCGACTAAAAGTTTTGATAAAGATGCTGATGGTTATATTTAAGAATCCCGTAGAGTCAATTATAGCAAAGAAGTCGCCTTCTTTTTCTTACAGCATGACTAACTGTTATCACCCATGATGGGGGAGCAGCTACTTTTTTCACGTACAGTGAACACACAAGGGGTCGTAGGGAAGAATAATCCATGCAACTTACACATGGAACACTTGAACAGGTTTTTTGACACATACAATGTAATGTAAAACTGCACATTACATCGAAAGAATCACCACTTCTATTTGTATTTTCTTATCCGGCAGAAATTTTAAAGTTGCAATGGGCAAAGCCGGTGCCAATATAACTAAAGAGGTGATATCCAAATGTGGCAGAACCCTACAACCCCTTGTGGATCTCACTGGAAACTTCTCTTCGCGGGAAAGAAGTCATGTGCACTCCAAAGCTAGTGCAGCTTTGGACATTAAAGTGGCCGTAAATTGCCTCGTTGCCAATGGTGTATTCACAGACAAGGGCAAAGATATCGATGGGTATGAACCCATAAAAACAAAGCTTAAGCCTTTAAATCATAAAAACTTTGTCGATTGGCTTACAAAAATACTAGAAGTAGATGTATCATGCACCTTTGACTCATCATAAAGTTGTGTTGACGCCATTGTTGATTGACCTCGCATTGCACGTGTATGGTCTGTTATTGTTGTGGTTGACGATTGATCATATTCATGACAGTAACATAGACAAGGTGTGAAAAGTTAATGTCGTGGAATGTGCCCGACATTGCAACAGGATTCGACACCATACTTGCCAGACCCACCTTCGCGGCGTACGTATGACGTCACAGAGCGTGGTGGGTCTGGTTCCGAGACTAACTTAACAAGTGGCAAACGTTAGCCTGCTATTGTCACGTGCTAATTACGTAAGCATAAATTATGCTAAAGAACGCGTGACATTACTCCGCCACGGAGAAATTGAATCGCTCCCTTTGTTTGATCTTTCACTCCTTTGACATGAGCGCTTTTTTGTGTTAACCTTGCACCTCGCTTTTAACATTGTACCAAACAGTCACACAGTACATACACGTGCACATGTACATGTAAAGAAATATTATAACAAGCAAATCGAGTTTAAAAAACTCGTGGGCCGCCTACGGCCCTGGAAACTCAAATCGCTTGGAAATCGTCGTTATTGACTCAAATAATACTTCGAAGAACTCTTCTCGATAAAATCAGGAGGAAACAAATGAATTTTACCAAAATACACACGCGCTCAAAGGAAAGTTGCCACTTTGACAAAATGGCGGGCGCACGATATACCAGGAATCGAAATAGCTGAATAAACTGGTCAATGGGCTGATGTAGAACTAGTTTGCGTAGCTAAAACAAGGAACCGAAAAGTGACACAAACTGTGAGTTAGTATTGCGTGCGTGTGCCTTTTGTAAGAATCAGCTTTGATTCTGGAAATTGGCGTGCTTTTTAGGCAAATAATGCTGCATCCCTTCCATTTCACGAATGAAATTTGTGGTAATCATTGGTTAATGTATTCCAAAGTTGTCCCAAAGTTAGTTTGTAGCATCTTCAACATCAGAATTCTGTCTATTGTATCTTACAACCGCTCAGTGGATTGTAAATTCTACATTTTCTAGCATTAAAACCTATCTCTAAACAACGAATTGTGATTGTCGTCCTTCGTTTGCTCTACTGAGGAAAGACGCCATTCACAGAACAATTCATCCATATATTCCAGCATTGCACAAAGTTAAGTAACTGTTGAAACTACAACTACTATGCTGTAACTGGTTCTAAGGACGCTCTGAGCTCCAATAGGAAAGACGAAGTGTTCTTTATCCACCCGATATCTGCAAAGCGTCTTCGTTCGACTATAAGGTTGCGAGGACACTCTGATTACGGATGGTCTTGAGCGATCCCAGTAGTCTGGGACATCAGCATGATGTTCAGTACAGACGAACTGCTGCTGTGAAGTTGAGCGGTACTCTGACACTGAAAAGTTGAACACTAAGACTTGGGGTAGAGAATATCATACGGATCCGATCTTCGAGACTAAGCGTTGCCAATCTTTCATTTTTAGTCATTCTTTTCAAATATTTAAAGCTATTAAACAGTATTACTGTCACTTTATTCATTATCAAGCATATTCAAAGTCTTTTAGCCACTTTTCACCGCACGAACAAAACTATACTCGCGGCAACATATTATATCATTGCGCAAGTGGCAACTTTCTTTTGAGCGCCAGTATATAGCCGAAAGATTACGTACCGACTTCGTGTCCGCCATGTTGTTGACATATATATATATATATTTATATAGACATCGTTCTGGACGTTCCGGACACTTCCGGTGAAAGTAAAAGCAAATGTTGAAATCACTCATGCTTCTACAACAGCAAGCTTCACTTCAGCTGATGGGCTTCAAGGGAGCTCCAAACAGTTTTTTTTGTCAAAAACATTACCTATTACTAGCTTAGAAATCTGAACTGAGGTCCAACTTGCTTTAAAAAGTATTCACGATCCAATCCCTTGTTACCCACGGTTAGGTCATTGACAAACACTTTTTAGCGCCACAGTTCAAGTCTTGCTTTGTTCACTAGTCCACCTTTAGCCTCTTGCGCCAAGAAACACTTTCTAAAGAATCCTCTAAACTCCAAACGTGGACTTGGCCTATTAAGTGTAACCTATCACGTACTAAATATGTATTTGGCGCACAAAAAACATGGCGGATGGCGGATTCGGCGGTTGGCCTAATATATGCATACTTCAGCCATACTAATGAATTCACGCCAGGAAATTGTGGCATATTAAACGGTTTGGCCTAATATCCGGTGGTATAATAAGCGGGTGGCACTATATATATATATATATATATCAATGAATATTATTATATTTCATGACTTGGTATATGAAGAAGTAACCCTTCATCGATAGACAATACTCAACAAGTGGCAAACGTTAGCCTGCTATTGTCACGTGCTAATTACGTCAGCATAAATTATGCTAAAGAACGTTTGACATTACTCCAACACGGAGAAATTGAATCGCTCCTTTTGTTTGAGCTTTCGCTACTTTGGCATGAGCGCTTTTTAGTGTGAACCTTGCACCTCGCTTTTAACATTGTACTAAACAGTCACACAATGTCATATACATACATGTGCATATGTACATGTAAGGATATATAAAAATGCAACTTTTATACAACACAACCTCTCCACATGTGCCTATATGTAATACAAATATGCACTGACATACCTTTTCTTTTACACAAATACCCACACACACACACACACACACAACACATGAATATGTAGTTTCTGCGTTGATAGTCTTTTCAGCAGCCAGTTTATGTAGGTAAAATTTGTTCAATTTTAACATATTATCATCATTTTCCTCTTTTCAGGGTAGAGTGTTTAACAAGATTTATGGTGCACATAATCACCAGTGTATCTTGGTGCAACAACACGTAGCTGAGTTATATTGTATTACTTGTAAATGTGTATGTAGTCAGCACAAGTGCACCATTTGCATGGTTCACATTCATCCACATGGCCTGATAGTCAACTTTGCCCACAAAAGCTGTTTATCAGTTACGGGCTGTACATTAAAGTATCATAGTTTTCACGGTTTAGTCTATTTCCATTTACTACTTTCTGGGGATGTAGAATTGAATCCTGGTCCCAAAAGGTTTTCTGATGTTCCAAAATTTAAAGCATGTATTTCTGAATGGAAGTGTTTCATGTTTCTATTTTTCATCATACTTTCAATGTTCATATTCGATCATGTGTTGACCTATCCGTTTCGTACCCTTTGTATGCGAAATTCGAGTTTTAATTCGACTGAAAGTAACTTTAGGCAACATTTCGAACTGAACTTACATCATGTCGTACGTATTTGTCCGAATCTAATTAATATGACGTATCAAGCTCTTATTTCAGTGGCAAAAAGATCACTCCGGATGATGTTCAAACAATATTTATCGAAAAAACGTTCATATTTTTACGCAAGACTACTCCTCTTATTATTACTTTTAGCTGGAGATGTTGAACGTAATCCTGGACTCATTCAGGATGTAGTTAAGGAACATTGTCCCCAATCGGAATCTACTACATTTATTGGTGATAAGACAAAGGCAATGTTGCAAGGTCAAGACAGTAAAACTTCCAGTATGGATGATTGTGAAAGGAAAAGAAGATTGGAGCAATTTTCTGAAAGTCAAAGGAAACATCGGGAGAAGAAGAGTGTAGAACAACGAGATATGCGACTGAAAGCAATGCAGGCTATGCAGATAAATCGTCTTAAATTGGAAACTGATACTGAACGGGATAAGAGACTTGGAACATTGGCCATAAATCAAAAAAGGAGATTGGAGAAAGAAACACCACAGGAACATTATGAGAGGCTGGCATTATTGGCTATAAATCAAAAAAAGAAGATAAGAGAAAGAAACATTGCAAGAACGTGATGAGAGGCTGGCAATATTGGCAGCAAATCAAAGTAAAAGATTAGAAAAAGAAAGTGATGAAACGCGAGGAAAAAGACTTAGAATTAAGCAGGAAAACAGAAAGAAGCAATTGGATAATGAATCTGCCGATGAACGTACAGATAGATTGGCAAAGATGGCAGAGCATAGGAAGACTATTTTGGAAAATGCTACTCCTGAGGAGGAATTAAAGAGGAAAGAAAGCCAGATACAAAGAAAGCGGCGATGGCTGGAAGGCGAGAATGAAGAAGCCAAAAAAGTAAGATTAGAGAAAGAAAAACTACGGAAGAAGCAAGCCTGGGAACAGCAAACTGGGGATGAGGGGTTAAAGAATAAGAAAAAGCAACAGGAAAGGAAACGACGATGGCAAGAAGGTGAGAGTGAGGAAGCAAAAAGAGCAAGACAGGAGAAAGATAGACTTAAAAAGAAGCAAGCCAGGGAAAAAAAACAAATGACATCTCTACAGGTTAATTCTGCAAAGCAGACAACACCATTAACAAAGTCCATAAAACAAATTGTCTCAAACAGGGATAGGTTATTCAAGGCAATTTGTGATGGACCGTCTCATGCATGTTATGCATGTTAAAAGTTCTGTTACAAAGAGAATGCTCAATTTTACGCATGTGGCGAGGCTAAGAAACTTATTGTACATCAAAATGTAAATTCTCAATTGGTTACTTCTGAATGGTTCTATCATAGGTGCATATCAGCATTGAATAGAAACAAGGTTCCCAGTACTTCACGATGGAATGGAATGAGTGTTTCTCCCATACCTCAAGAACTTCAAGGGCTAAACAGTCTTGAAGAGCGACTTATCGCACGTGTGGCTCCATTCATGAAGTTAGTCCTTCTGCCACGTGGTGGACAAAGAGGAATAACAGGACAGGTGATCAACTTTCCATCACCAATGACTGAAGTATTGAATCAACTTCCATGACCAGCTACCAACAGTGACATTGTGTACATAAAGGCACCAACTTCGAATTCATTAAAAGAGTCCAAACCATTATACTATCATTGTCGTTATACACGCGTAATGAAAGCATTGAAATGGTTACAGGAAAACAATGTCGCTTATAAGAACATCAGCATCACAAACCAATGCAAGGAGAACTTTGATTCAACTGATGATCAGGACGAGACAATGGAGGAATCAGGTGTAGTACGTAGTGATTTTCTGATGCCAGATGTGCCGATGAATGAATTTTTGATGGAAGGTACCTTTCCAGTGCATCAACTTGAAAAGATAACAAGTGCCCCACTGAGCATCTTTAACGAGCAACAACTTGAGGTTTTGGCATTTCCAACACTTCATCCCGATGGAAATAATGGATTTGGTACTCATCGACAATTCTCAATTACACCTTTGGACTATTTTCAAACCAGAGTAATGAGTAAAGATTCCCGCTGGGCCAAACACCCATCATATATATTCTGGGCATGTAACATTGTGGAAGCGATAAAATTACAAAATAGCATATCAATTGCTGTTCGCCTTTGAAATCCTACATGTGGAAAGAAAAATGCCAATAACCAGAAAATGCTGACAGCAGGAGATTTACGGAGGATTGGAGTGGGAGAAAATCCAGATGTTCATGAAAACTGTTACAGCTTCATGCGGGACATTAGGGGTACCACAGCCTACTGGCAATCAGCAAGAATACAACTATTTGCTATGCTTCGCACCCTTGGTCCGCCTACCTTTTTCATCACTTTTAGTGCAGATGACCTTCACTGGAAAGACTTGATGATTGTTTTGGCAAGGTGTAGTGGAAGGGATATGACTGAAGACAAAGTGGATGAGTTGTCAAATGAAGAAAGAAGAACACTTATGAGAAACAATCCTGTTGTCACAGCACGCCACTTTCAACACCGCTTCCAATGCCTAGTAAAAGAAATTATAAAGGGATCTGGAAGGCCAATTGGAGAGGTAACGGATTTCTTTTGGAGAATAGAATTTCAACTTCGAGGATCACCACACATTCATTCCTTGTGGTGGGTCAAAGATGCCCCTAATCTTGATACGGTAGAGGGAAGAATGGCAGCTCCTGACTTTATCGATCGATACATTTCTGCAAGAATTCCAGAAGAAGGATGTGATGAAGACAGCTTGTGGTCTGTAGTTCTTCGAGTTCAGAAACATAATCATACATCTACTTGCATCAAGAAGGACAAAAGGAAAAAATCAAAAGAATGTTGTTTTGACTTTCCACAGCCTTTATCATCCATTACTCGTCTTAAGAATAATGAAGATGTAGGAAACAAGTCCCGGTTCTATATTCTCAGGAGAACCGATGGTGAAGAAAACGTCAACCCGTACAATGCTCCACTACTTTTAGCATGGCAGGCCAACATGGATATACAGTTGATTGGATCGGTTTATGGGACAGCATCTTACATATGTTCATACATGTGCAAAGGTCAGAGCGAAGAGGTGAAGAAGGCTATAACTGATTCCCTTCAATCACTGGCACCCAATGCTTCACTTCGAAAATGATTATCTAAATTGGGAAACACTATGCTTTCGCACAGACAGCTAAGTGGCCAAGAAGCAGCCTATCGGTTGTGCCACTTACCACTAAAGGATTCGTCGCATAAAGTTGTCTTCGTCAACATTGTTCCTCCCGAAAAGAGAACAAGGATTCTCAAGAATTGGTCCGAGTTACTTGAGCTAGGTGACATGGATACAAATCTCTTTCAACCTGGACTATTTGACAGATATGCTGTAAGACCATAGAAAGACGAATTTGAGAAGATGACGTTGGCTCACTTTTCCGTATGGTATGATAGTGTATATAGGGATGACACACCAAAGGGCAGCAGTGGGCGTGACATTCAGCCTCGATTCCAATTGCAAGGCAATCTGGGATGGATCAAACTTCGTACAAAGCAAGCGTGCCTTCGAACACCCATTATGACACCGCAAAGTCATGGTGACGAGTATTACTATTCACTGTTGCTGTTGTACATTCCGTGGAGACGTGAGAAGGAGGACTTACTTCTAAAGCACGACAGCGCATTGTCAGCTTTCATTGCTCGTGAAAGGGAGATGAAAGTGTTGAATTGTGAACACCATACATTTGCAGAAGAAGTACAAAGTGCAGTGCAGCAATTGCAAGCAGTTTCTGATGGCGCATACATGGATTTGGTTGTACCAAATGTTCAACATGGTGAACGGGAAGATGCTACTCATGTACCAGAGGAACTGGACCATGGTTTACACAACGCTGAAAATTATGTCCAAGATGAACAGGTGGATGTAGATGTTCCTCCCACAGTAGCAGACAACGATAATGCCAATGGAGCCCTCACACGTATGCCTCTCACTGATAAGGCCTTCACAGACTTGGTATGCAATTTAAATGCAAAACAGAGAAAGGCATTAGACATGGTAGTACAGTACACTAGCTTGTTACACAAATTTCATCTCGGACAGGAGGCATCACAACCAAAACCCATCCACATGTTCATAACTGGTGGTGCAGGGACGGGAAAGTCTTACGTGATTCGTGCCATCAGAGAACATATCAAGAGGTCAGTGCAATGGAGTGATGAAGTGCATGGATGCATGGTCATGGCACCAACGGGTGTAGCTGCATTCAATGTGGATGGCCTAACAATTCACAGAGCTCTTAATCTTCATAGAAGGTCTGCCTACCATTTAAAGTTAACAGTTGTAGCACTTCGAGAGCTGAGGATGCTGTGGAGAGGCATACATACCATCATCATTGATGAAATTAACATGGTATCTTACGAAGTTCTCCAGTCTGTCCACTATCGACTGTGTGAGATATTTGCCAATGATGACATCTTTGGAGGACTGAATGTGATTGCAGTTGGTGACTTTTATCAGCTCTCACCTGTCAATGGACACTTTGTGTTTAGTGTGACAAAACTGCAGTCGAAACGCTTGGCATCTCACCTTTGGAAGGACTGCTTTCAAATAGTAGAATTAACTGAAAATGTGAGACAACAAAACGATTTGTCCTTTTCAGACCTGTTGAATCATGTTCGAGTAGGAAAGCAAACAGAACAGGATATTAAGTTGCTGGAAAGTCGCATGGTGGTAGGAAACAACATAGATCTTTCAAAGGCACCATTTGAGAAGGCTCTAAGGTTGTTTCCTCGTGTTGCAGATTGCAATGCATTTATTGAAGGAGAATTGATGAAACTCTCTTCTACTACCCCAATTTTTGAATTTGAAGCCGATCATGTGCTTTTAGAAAACAGAAGATTGACTTATGGGGCAGTCTCGTATGAGAAAGTTACCGAAGAATTAACCCTTTTTCGTTCACGCGCGCGCAATTATCTACACCCCTCACATTCACCGTCCACTTTAGTGGATCATAGGCCCTCACGTTCAAAATATTAAAGTTTATGCCATTAATCTATTATTTGGTTTGTGTACTAAATAAAGAGGGAATACACATGTAATACAGTTTTAGCGTGCAATGAACTTGTACAAAAGAGATACAGTGTCTAAAAGTTCATGTGTTTTACCGAGATTTACGAATAATATACGATACTATGCGGAAAACAAAATGGCTGGCATACACGTGTGCATGGATTTGTTTTAGTGTTTTGTGTGATAGAGCCTAAAGCACGGGACGACACAGAGCGGAACTGGCTGAGCTGAACAGCACTGCTTGCACCCATAGCTGGTACGCTGTCTTGTCTTTGCTTGGCTGCAGATTCTGCAGTGCAACAACTTCTCTAGCTTCATCGGCCAGTGTCGCTCGATGTAGCACAAAGGACCACCATCCACGGACCTGCTCCCATAAATCTTGCGTACGGAATGCATAGATAGGAGTTCCTTCGCCAGTTCCATCCTAAATTCTTTCTGCGTCGTTTTCGGGCAGTTGGGAGTGTCTTGCTGGATGATGTGCACGTTTACGACGGCCACATCTAAGCCGAAGTAAAATATGCACAACCACCACTTTTTGGAACGCCTGGAGCAGCTGTATACCTTTCGCTTAGCGTCAGCATTGTCCACCCCTCCCATGTTGGCATTGTACAGCTTCACGCTTTCTGGGCACTCAACATTGACGCTGCTTCCGTCTTTCTTCTTCCTCTTGACTGTGGTCTTCTGATGTGGGTCAGTGATGGTGTTGAGGAAGTTTACCTGTTTCTTATCTTGCCAAGCAAAACATTCCACATTCCCCACCTTTACTGATTTGGCCTGCCCACGTTCTTGGCTAACTTTCCTCAGTTGCCTTGGAAATTGTCGTCTGTTGGCTCGAGTGGTGGCAATCATACCAGTCTGGTGGATTAGTAGCTCTTCTGCCAACTCAACGGAGCTGAAGAAGTTATCAAAGTACAGGTGGTATCCTTTGCCAAAGAGATCTTGTGCAAGATCTAGCACCACCTTTGACCCCAGACTGTTTACAGTGTTTTCCTCGGCCCCGATGTAGATACGGAAGTCACACAAATAACCGTTCTTGGCATCACACCTGCACCAAACTTTATATCCACATTTTGTTGGTTTCATTGGCATGTACTGTTTCAAAGACGAGCGTCCCTTGAACCCCACCATAGCTTCATCAATCGAATTCTCCTGGTGTGGATTGTAATACTTCAAGAAATTGAGCCTTAGTCTGTCCAGAAAGGGCCTTACTTTATGCAGCTTGTCAAATTGCGCATGACCCCTTGGCAGTGCTGTGCTATTGTCATTGAGGTGGAGAACAGAAAGTAGGGCTTTGAAACGGAGAATGGGCATTCCACGGGTAATTCCAGGAGCACCGACAATTGCATCGTTTTTCCAATAGTCAGCCAGTTCCAGTTGAACATTTATACCCATCGCAAGGATCATGCCAATCATGAGCATCAATTCATTAGCTGTGGTGTCATACCACTTGTATGATGCTTGAGGAGGCTTCTGCTGAGCATAACGATTGCTCTCCATTGCCAAGTAGCTAAAAACATCACTACCAACCATCAGTAAAAAAACTCTAGCGGTGTTGCAGTGCTTGCAAGATGCGGCAGTGAAGGACCAACAGGCTCAGAGAAAGTGGGTAGTGTAGTGGAGGGTGTGGATGGAGAACTGCTGGTGTCCATTGTGATACTGCGGTCACTTTTATCTAAGTCATCAGTTTCTCCATCATCTTCGTCTACCTGGGCTACATCCAAGGGTTCCGGAATATCTTGCAATTGACTGTAAGTGTCGTTTCCACTTTCCTCATCATTCTCATGCACTGTCATTCCAGTCCACATCCTCATCCATCATAAGATCCAAGGCAGTGCATTCATTCATTCTTTGTGCCATCTGCATGTATTATTATAATTACACAGGGCCATTATAGTCGGGCTCAGAGATCAGGGATTTTAGGTGACAAAGTACTGGAATTTAAGGAATGTATCACCATACGTCACGATGCGCAGATCAGCTGAAGTGAATCGTATTTATACGTCATCAAAAGCCACACGAAAGTCACACTGAACAGGCAAAACAAGATATTAAGACCCCGATCCAACTACTACTTGACTAGAGTCAACTTGAATTCAAACATTGCCAGAATCACGATTACCAATACGCTGTGGCAAGCCAACGGTTACTCTTTCGTTATTACACTTAGAGGACAACCAGTACACGCCATGAAAGAACATGAAAGTATCAAGAACTTACCGATAAGACTCGAAGATCGATTGATCAAACCTTCCGCTGAAGACTCGGCAAAAAGAAGTGTCGACAAAAGACTAAAGTATCCGGCGGATTAGTATCTGCAAGTATCCATGGCATTAATCGTGTACGCGCTTGGTGACGACATTCTACGCATGCGCAACGTCACAGTTAAATGGTCGCTTGCAACCAAGTTTATAAAAATCGTGGGATCCGGATGTGTAGATGGCCATCATACCCTTCAAAGAAGATATTGTTGGTTTCAAAATAGTTGTGTAGACGTATATTTGGTGAGCGGAGAAGACATAGCCAGGTACGCTAAAGTTGTAACCATTTTAAAGTCTAATTTTCACATTTTTTAGCCACAAAAGTACATTTTTTCTTATAAGTGTTTCAGGAAAGATTATATTTTTCCCGCTCACGAATAGCTTATAGAGTAAATTTTCACTTTCATCTCATACCAATCTTGTAGCTGTTTGTAAGCATCTACACGTCCGGACATCCACGTTTACTGCAAAACATACCACTTTTTCCGAGCTTGTTTTAGATTTTCTGAAAAGAGATACATTTATATCTTGTACACTAACATTTCAATATATAGTCAATGAACATATAACAGATTCGAATAGCTACAAAAATGTTGTTCTAAACTAAAAAATCCGGTATATTTATAACCGCTTGGCAGCCATTTTTTCTGGTTTTGCCAGCCCGACTATAACGAGCCCGTGTATGCATGATTGTGTATTATGTATTCTATATTTTCACCATTTTCTATCCTTCTGATTCATTCATGCTGTATTGTGTATTCTGTTTTGTATTTATTACAATTCTAATCGCGAATGAAGGTGAGCAGTGATGTTCTATAACCTAGCATGATACTTACGAGGACAAACTATACAGATCATACGTGCCACGAAGGCTTTGTGCACGACTTCTGCACAGTACAAGCGCAAAAAGTCTACTTATACGTACCTTCAAGAGAAATGAGGTTCTAAAAGGAATGCAAAGGGTAAAGGAAGCTTCGAAGGTCACGTAAAATGTTTCAGTAGACCAATTCGCTCGATAGCGCACCAAAAAAGAGCCACTAAACTCACAATCCACTAAAGTGGACGACGAACAAAGTTTTTCGTGTCCGCGTGAACGGTAGCATGCGCATCCACTAAAGTGGACGGTGAACAATAAAGGGTTAATTCCAGAGGATGACAAGGAATGTGGAGGACTACCAAGAAGGCTAAAGATGGCACTAGGAGCTGAAGTTATGCTACGACGTAATATCAAGTGTGGAGATGGACTAGTGAATGGAGCCCAAGGAGTAATTGTGGGATTCAAGTGGGGTGGAAAACAGAGTATACAGCCCTCACATGGAGCCTTACCTGAAATTGTATATGTAAAGTTTCACGATCCAAGAGTTGGACAGTTTACCAAAATCTGCATCCCCAATGGACACCAGGAGGCAGTGGCCATTGAACCCATGTCGGTGCGATTCTATGGACGGCAAGGCACTGTTCTACAGCAGATTCAGATACCCTTGATTTTGTGTTGGGCTGCCACTTTACACAAAGTGCAAGGTCTGTCACTTGATTCTGCTGTGTTGGACCTCGGAGAGAAAGTGTTTGAGGCCGGAATGTCTTATGTGGCATTAAGTCGGGTGAGGACATTAAATGGCATAGCACTGGTGAAATTTGAACCCAAGAAGCTTTATGTCAACAAAAGGGTGGACAAGGAAATGGAGCGTTTGAGAAGCACACAGCATGCCATTGCTTGTAGTCAGCCAAGTCAAGACAATTCAGAGGTGCTGCCAGTGGATTTGTTACAGTCTCAGGAGGATGAACCACCCACTTCTCTTCAAGATAAAAGCATGATGGAAACAGATTTGGATGACTTTGTGAGGGACGTCTTGGAGGAAATGAAGAGAGATGTACCAGTAGTACAATTATCAACTGAATAAATTCACACAACATGTACAAAGGAGGTGAAAGAATTTATGCACAACATTGGGGACATTCTCAGAAGTAAAAAGAGAGAGTCAATGAAAGAATTAAAGGAATTGAGGAAAGCTATCAAGATTACTATGGAAACTTTAATAAATGAGATTAACAAACAAGAAAATGACATTTTTAGGGGCTGCTGCAGGCAGCCCCTATATTGTTTTCATTTGGACTTCCGGTGTGTAACGTTCGTCCGATATATATATATATATATATAATATGGATTTGAAGAAAAGTCTTATAATAGAGAATTTATATAATAGTAATAGAGAAGTATGAATTTATACAGAAATGAGTTATAGGAATTGTTTTGAAAACAATTGCCAAATATGGCAATTGTTTTCAAAACAATTGTCCAGTTACAATAAACAGTATGTTCAATGAATGTTCAGCTGTGCACTTATACTCCAATGCTTTGCAAGTGATTCGAGTGCGTGGGGCGGCAGCCCCCACGAGTTTTTAACTCGAATTACTTGTTAATATGGAAACTCATGTGGTGGACATGTCTGTACAAGAGAAACTTTTGCCCTCATTTACATCACAATATGTTCCAGTGAGGACCACAGGTGATGGGAACTGTATGTATAATACCATCTCCATTGCACTGCATGGCACAGAAGAATATGCAGGACATCTGAGAGCAATCACTTTGTACAGCGTATTAGAAAATGAGGAGCATATGTTTGAGGTGATGAAGCCTAGTACGCAACTTTCATTACGTAATGTGGATTGAAATGAAGAAAATATTACAGCAATTACAGAAAGGGAATGGATCGAACTTTTGCAAGAAGCAGCTCAAGATCAATGCTGGGGAAATCATTTCCACTTACATGCCTTGTGTCTTATGTTAAAGAGGCCAATATACATGTATGGCTATATGCGACACAGAAGTGTAGGAGAACTTTGCAGAGTGGATGTAAGCAGTTCATCTGTGGAGATTGAATGATTGTTTCAACAGAAAGACAGGAGAAAGACCAATCACATCAAGTACTTGCCTTTGGTTGAAGAATACCCTGCCACCAGAGGGTTTTTCGACTCTTCTCATTTCACAGCATTATTGCCAACTATGTCCACATCTCACTTCTATTTCAAACCCTTTGTATCATTTAGGTCTCACTGGGGCTGTAAAATAATAATAATGATTGTATTGAGGACTGTGTTTATGCACATGTAATTATATTTTGTAATTATTTACAACTTTTACAGTCTTCTCATGTTTCCAAGGGATTTCAAAATTTGATTTGTTCCTCATATGACGCTTCATAACTGAAATCATATAGGGGCAAGAACATGGAAGAATATTATTTCATTTATGAAGGCAATCAATAAAATCTTCTTTTTGTAGTTAGAAATGTTAAACTTGCTGTTGAAGTATATATGCGTGATAACTAACATGCCCAAATAAAAACTTGGATATATAGTAAATACTAATATTCAAATCAACCATAGGCCAAACTAGAATAATTCTTAGATTCTTAGATACATACATAGGTTCTCCCAACGATGACAATACTGTCATCATATATCACCCAGTATGAAAGGTTATGCATAAGTTTTATGCTACTTTGAATGTAGGAGCATGTATCGCTGCTACACACGACACCATCCATTCAATAAAATAATCTGTGATGGTAATGACCACTTCCTCGTCAGTGAAGCACTATTGACAACAACATTACTAATTGTTGAACTGAATCAAAAGCATAAGATTAGCATTTAAATGTGCTTCCTCTAAAAATAAATTCAAACTATTAAATATTAGGAAACCACTAATCTTATGCTACTATTAAAGTAACAGCATGTTGCTGTTATGCACGAAGCCATCCATGAATGAATACTTCTTGGTGGCATTCTTTAGCTTTCATGTTTTGTGAAGCACCTCTTGGTCAACAATGTAATATTGTTGAACGTGATAGTCTAACTTAAATGAAAGAGATAGAAACCAAAACTGATTTTTTTATGCCATTAGACTACATTTCCATGCAGACTCCAAGCCTGTACAGCTTTTGCAACGCCCCTGCTCAGAGTCCAGTTTTTCGGAGCATCTTGCAAATGCATTTAGAGTAGTTATTGCCCCTATAGACAAGGTGGTTGAAATTTTGAGTCCATGTTTGAGCAAACACTTGTAATGAACCATTTGCATTTAATAAGCAATCCTATAGCCTATAAGGGAAGAAAATATGTCGTTGGGGAGTATATAGTCATGTCTATACATCCATAGAACAAAGGCAAATGGCTAATCATTACACAATAACCCCCATATACAGATAGTCAGTGCCACCTCAATCTTCAGTTTACACCACTCTGCAAATTGAGTACAACTATAGCCGTGTCTACACTAATCCGGATTCGATCTGGATCGAATCCGGATCGAGTAATCCGGATCGCGGTGTGGATTTCAATCATGTCCACACTAGGAATTCGTTCTTTTCCCTGCTAAGGCAATTGTCACGTGGGTCCACGTGGCTAACAATGGCGTCCATTGCTGTAGTGTTCTTCTTGTTTCAGTTTCTGACTCTCTTGAGGCATTTTCGTACATTAGCTGCTGCGCGGAGAAGAAGAAATACCTTTGCAATCATTCAGCAGGCGTTTCTGATATTGCGGTCTTCTCGGATCAGGAACTTTAGGCGTTTGCGACACGTAAGTTGTATTGTGCATGTATTTGCCCGACCTGCACGACGTTGATCTCTGCTTTCTTTATTCTATAAACAGTCTATTAAAGCACCTCATGCTACTTGTGTAACAAGGGCTATTTGGTCACTTCCAAAAAGTGAAAAATTTTGGATTACAGCGAAAGGGGGAGGTTTTGGCGAATCATGGTGGAAAGAGAATTTGCGTATGAGCAAGAGCACATTTGAACATTTGTGTAGAGAGTTAAGACCACTTGTACAGAAACAGTGTACTCCTCTTCGCGAACCCCTAGATGTGGATGAAAGGGTGGCAATCACTTTGTGGCGGCTAGCCACCAACATAGAGTACCGGACACTGGGACATCTTTTTGGTGTTGGGAGGTCCACAGCTGGAGCAGTAACCCTGGAAACATGCCGTGCAATTCAGAAACTGATGCCAAAATATGTGTATCTACATGTCGGTGAAGCAATGAAACACAATGTGGAAGGATTTGAGGTCCGTTGGGGGTTTCCACAGGCTGCGGGTGCAATTGATGGCACACACATCCCTATTCTTCGTCCACCTGGTGAAAGTGGATCTGATTATTACAACCGAAAAGGTTTTTATTCTATTGTCATGCAAGCAGTGGTGGACTTCAGGGGTCGTTTTATGGATGCGTACATAGGATGGCCTGGAAAAGTCCATGATGCCCGAGTCTTGGCCAACTCTTCCCTTTACATAAAAGGTGAAGCAGGAACATTTCTCCCTGATTTGAAACGGCAACTGAATGGAATTAATGTACCTTTGTGCATCTTGGGTGATCCAGCCTATCCTGCACTAAATTGGCTAATGAAGGTATACCCAGAACACGGTAACATGTCAAGTAAGGAGAAACTGTTCAATTATTGCTTGAGCCGGGCAAGGATGATCGTGGAAAATGCTTTTGGTTGCCTCAAGGGCCGTTGGAGATGTCTGCTGAAAAGAAATGACAGCCAGGTAACCAATGTTATCTCCATCACTAGTGCCTGTGTAGTGCTCCACAACATTTGCGAGGCATACAACGACGAGTGCCTCTGTGAGTGGGTTGATGAATGTGGGCCAACACCCTTAAACCCTACCACTGCAAATACTCAAGCTGTTCCACCATCTCATGTGCGCGATGCCATTGCAACACACATTTTTAACAATCAGTAGTAGACTCATAACAATTATTATTCACTGACAGTAATATTAATCATTTCATTAATCATCAATAATATCAGTTTAGTCAATCATAATAATAATTAAATAAATAAAATAGCATAATCAAAAGAGTTTGATAATGGTACAGACTTTGAAAAGACTATAGTATAATTACAAAAATAATGGTGCATGCATGACCTAAACCAGACATAGATATAGAAGGCAAGTTAGTGTTAATATTATTCCTGTCCTGCTGTAATTAGTCCTGCAATGGGGGCCAGTCAGAATCCTTTTCCAATTCAGCTTCTGGATCAGGGGTGACCGAGCTTGTGGTACCGCCAGTTGGTGTAGGAGGAAAGGAGAAATCATATGGAGTGTAATTCCCAAAGTATGGCCCCTGTGGATGGCCCAATCCTCCCAAGACTCCCACCATTTGTTGCATGGTACGAAGCATCATGCTCATCATGCGCTCCACGTGTCTGCGGTCTTCATCCCGTGCCTTCTCCTGCATCTTGACTAGTTCACGCAAATGTTTGCTGTCAACCTCCTCTTGCCTTGCAAAAAATCCATCTTCCAAATCTATGTGGTCGACCTGAGTCTTCCTCCTCTTGCCTTTGGAAGATACTGCAGACGTACTCCTTTGGTAGCTGCAGTGGTGGTAGAGGTGGAGGCTAGCAACACAGTTGCAGAGGTGGTGGTTACGGGCACAGTTGCAGTGGAGGTTAGCGGTACAGTTGCAGAGGTGGTGGTCATGGGCACAGTTGCAGAGGTGGTGGTCAGCGGCACAGTTGCAGAGGTGGTGGTCACTGGCAAAGTTGCAGTGGATGTCAGCGGCACAGTTGTGGAGGCGGTGGTCACCGGCAAAGTTATGGTGGACGTTAGCGGCACAGTTGCGGAGGTGGCGGTCACTGGAACAGTTGTGGTGGTGACCGATGGTGATTCAGCCACAGCTTGGGAGAGTGGCCCATGCTCAGCATCTGCACATAAGACATAGCAAACATACAGTTACTGTAATAAACATGACTGAATATTGGACCAAAAATGGAATTTACCTTCTGAAATGTCAACAATACTGCTCCCAATTCCACTATCCATGAGCACAGGTGGTTCTGATGCTGCTCTTGTACCCAGCACAGAGTCAATATCGTCAAAATAAATGAAAGATGTGTTGCCTTCGGACCCGCTCTTTCGATTGTTATCCTTTACTTTACGATAGCGAGCGATCAAGTTCTTGATCTTGGTGTGGCACTGGGTCGCTGACTTGTTATAACCCAGTTGCCGAAGCTTCTCCGCAATCTTTTCAAATATTGGTTTCGTCTTGCCATTCTTTCGGAGCTTAGCTTGCACCTGTTCATCACTCCAAATCTCTATTAGTGCTTGGGTTTCATCCGAAGACCAACCAATACCAGCCATTATACTTCTTACGATGCGAGACAACAGATAGAAAATGGACAACAATGTGGCAGCTGCAGCACAATAGATACTGTGTAGTATGGCTGCACGTAAGTAGCACCTCGAAGTTCCTACGCGACGCCATTTATCACATTGTACGTCATGTGACCGATCCGGATCGAGCCCCAATCCGGATCGAATCCACCTAGGGAGGTGGATTGGGTGATCCGGATTGCAATCCGGATCGGCCTTGAAAAAAATGTAGTGTGGACGCGATTCAATCCGGATTCGGACGTAGTGTGGACAGGCCTTATAAGAGGTTGGGAAATTTGGCACAGTATTACACTTAACATCCTGTACCTGCATATATTGGTACGCAGTATACATTCCTTCTGGTATTTGCTACCTTTATCGGTATGCAGTACCTTTTCCCATAGTACCTTCCTTTGGTACACAACTTCCAGTGCCTTTGATGGTAAACAGTACATTAGTATAGTCTCACATATTGGGCTATGTACATTGCACAGCTCAATAGAGACTTGCATAGATCACAATGATCGTACTATCGACTACTTGTGGCCAATTTTGGATACCTTGTGCACCTTAGCACGGAAAAAATATTACTATAACATGGTGACTATATTGATCTGCTGAAAGATCACATTGTATATTCTGTTCTTTATTCTATAGCTACACATTTAAGGGATTCTGGTGGATCACACAACGGTACACCTGTACCATTATATATATAGCATTTCATTGCACCATTTTTATTTTGGATTGGAGGAGTTTTATGGTCTCTTGCAGACCCTAGTTAAAACGAATCCAATCCTCTGGGATGCAAAGCATGCCTACCTCCTCGTGGTGCATCCTGGGACTACTATTATTATAGTAGTGCGGAATGGCATGCATATTAACTTTTATTGAAATTGTCACTGTATATATATATAATTAATAAAACTGACTAGATCATATGATCCCAATATATTGTCTGGATTATTTAATGCTAAAACTTCACACACACACACACACCGGCACACACACACATATTACTACACCACTACACAAAACCATGCATTTCTTACAGTGATCGTTCAAGTCTGTTAGAAAGATTTCCAAGTGATTCGAGTTTCCAGGGCCGTAGGCGGCCCACGAGTTTTTTAAACTCAAATCACTTGTTAGGATGATGTAAGGTGTGCGTCATCCGTATTGGGCATTAAAATTGTATGGTGCATTGGAATATAAGCTCCTTGCAATGTTATTGACTACATGAACTATCGATCTGGTCGGCGATTTGTTGTGAGGAAAGTTCGATTTTTGATTGAATGGTTCCAACAAGTATCAGTGAGTTTTTACGCATATATTCTTGTCATTGATAGTTATATCTGCGGCGAAAGTGGCATACTTGATGCCTAAGACTCGGAGACACTGGCACTGGGTTGCGGGCAAAATCAATTGACTGAGCCTGCTAACATTTTGCCGATTTTAGCTATTGTTGTTCATTTGTGATCTAGGATATCCTAGATAGTATAGTGCAGTTACCTGCCACAGCACTTTTCATATTGATTCGGCATTTTGCAACGGTCATTCGAGGTGGGAAGGTTGATATCGGCGGTACTACGAGGTCCTTTTTGACGGTACTAGTGTAGCTCAAACTTTGCGACTATGCATTGATGTGTTTTTTTGGAAATACCTAAACAAAACTTATTAAAGCACAAAAAGGCTTTTTGCCTTTTCAATTAGATTCGAAAGATTCTGCTATCGCTAAACCACTGTAAGTGCCCGCTACTGATGACCTGTTATAACGTTTACCTTCTGTTGGTAGTGACGTATAGGTAAAATGTGACAAATACCACAAATTCCACAACTTTGTCGCCTCCAATCCCTAACTTCCAAAAAGCACTATAATATCCCTGTGTGAAAGGAAATTTAAGGAGACTCATGAGTTCTTCTTCCAGGAAGTGAAGAAGGAAGTAACCTACTTTAGCAGTGAAAAAAAAACCCAGCAGTACCTCTCATGACAGACGATGAGAAAGCTCTCCATGAAGCAGCAGAAGAGGTGCTAGACAATGTTTCTACTTTACAGTGTTGGAACCACCTGATTAACTCTCTTAAGATGTGGCTTAGACAGCATGGTGCAAATACACAAGAAATCCCAGTTTTACTACAGCAGGTATGGTCCTTACATTATATAATGTTATACATATACATAAGTATGTACTATATCAATGTGCACAGACATCTATATTTTGTAATCAATCATATATTATTAATATCATTACATTATAGTAAAATTTATGACATTAATTATAGGTCCGAGACCTTCTTCACAAGGAGACTGAGAATGAATACAAGGAATTTGAGCAAGAACTACATGCAGTTTGGAGTGAACCAATGGTTGAGCACATGCAACCAAACTAGTACCAGAGAAGACAGCACAATGGGCCATTGAAAAATACAGAGTGTACAATATACACAATGGAGTAACAACAAATATGGCTGAAAGGTTTGATACTGTAATGAAGTGATTTCTTAAGTGGAAAGAAGTGCCGCTGGATTGACTGGTTCACTCACTGCAAGAATTGCAAACTTACTATGCAAACGAGATACAAAGAGCCATGTGTGGAATTGGCCAGTATCACCTACTTAAAGAATTTAGTCACTATCAGTGTCCTGTTGATAAGTGTGTTGGTGTTCCCACATGCTGCTTTTATGACATAGCAAAGGATGTGCACACTGTACAAGAGAGAGAATGTTCTGAGGTCAGCACATAATTGCATATCATGTCAGTGTCCTATTTCTAGTCTGAGTAGATGTTACCATAAGTGTTTGTGCTAGATGACTGCATACCATTGGATGTATTTGAGTTAAATGGGTTTGTGTACATGTGTTGCAGGCAACACAGACGCAAGCTGAGAGCCACAAGTTGGGCATGGCCAATGAGCATGAAGAAGTCACAATGAATGAACAAATCGAGTTTGAGACTGGTTTTGGAGAGATGGACCATGAAGAATCACCATCTGAGTCTGTACAGGTTACCAAGGCAAGGCAACTCCTCACAGACAACCTGATCACCCACAACATACAGTTAGGTTGTTTCACTATGAAGACAAGAGAAGGAAATCCTCATGCTGTTCGACTATTTCCAAAAGACACTTGTACCTGCCCATCTACCACAACATGCTACCACATTCTGGCTTGTAAATTGAGTCTTGGAATGGCAACTGACACCAAAGGCCAGTAGTAAATCTGACCAGATTAAGAAGTAATGCTCGTAAGCGCGTGGAAAAGAAGTGTGGCCGAAAAAGACCACGGCCTGGAGATGTCATTCCAGCACCAGATTCCAGGGCAGCAGAATTACCCAAGATGACTCGTAATCCAGTACCCAGAACTTGATCCTCTCTTACCAGATGTTTCCCCAACAGATATTTCACTACCAGATGTACCCCCACCAGATGTTCCTTCACCGGAAGTTACAAGCAATGTAAATAAATCAGAAGAGAGAAGGTACATATGTTAGAAGCAGACTGGCTAATTCTTAAAAATGGAGAGTGGCTGAATGACTCCCACATACACGCTGGTCAACAGCTGCTGAAGCTTCAACATCCATATATGAATGGACTTCAATTAACAACACTTCTGGAACAAGCCAATAAGTGGAACAGCAAGCCTGAAAGATTTGTTCAAATCTTATACAATGGGAAGAATCATTGGGTCTATGCAAGTAGCATACTATGTCCAGCAGGACAAGTTGATGTGTATGACAGCATGGTCACTCATTGGTCCTTGAATTCAGTGGTGGTCGAGCAGCTTACTGTCATACTGAAGACTGGGCCTTCATTTGTTATAAATCTAATTGAAATGCAGGTAAGTAAAACTATAGAATAAGTTTTTGCTTAAAGGGCCACTGACACCTACACAGTATGATATATGAAGGAGTATAAAAAATGATACAATTTGATACCCATCTTAGTGCGCCTCCACATTTGGTGGGGGAGTTACAGTGGTTAAGGTGGCGGGTCGACCTGCCATTTTGCGCTACGATAATTATATTCATAGTTAGTTGTGAATACTATTAAAACGCTCCATGTCACGTGGTCGCGTGTGATAGCCTTGTACAAACATGGTTGTTCGGCAAAGGGGTCCTTGTAGCCTGGCCTACAGTATCGCACTCGCTTTGGCCGCTGCGTTGAGCTGTTATGGGTTTATTTGTTGTATCTTCTCTCGTAGACGTCAGTTTTTTGGAATCCAATTACGTCTCACCAACGATCTCCAGTTATGGGCGATTTTAGGCGGTAAAATCGAAATCGGTACGTTTTTGGCCACCATTTGATTCAGCCCGAAATGATTCAAGGATGTTTAGCGCTCGCAGAGAGAGCCCATTTCGTTAGCAGGAAACGTAGACAACAGTGCAATGCAGCTATTGAATCTAGATGGAAGAAAGCAACACTATAGTCTGTAGCAAACACAGCCACACCACCTTGTAGTGAGTCTAACAACATCCCCCATGGTTCTAGAGTCATGGACATTAGTAACCTAGCTACAATGGTGGAAGAAGTGTCATCACACAGTGCATCTTGTGGAGGTGCCTGCAAAATGGATGGAGAGCTACAACATGTACGCCTTGCTGTGGTGATAAGACTTGCATGTGAGAAATGTGCCAAACAGTTTAGGCTTCACTCGTCAAAACAGGTGGATACAGCAGATGGCAAAAGTTGGTTGGTCAACATAGCTGCAGTTCTTGGTCAACTTGCCACTGGGGGTAGTATGTCAGCATTGAGCAGAATGCTTTCGTGCATGGGTATACCAGACATGTCCAAATCCATGTTTACAGCAACAGAACGTTTGCTTGAGAAGAACATGGCACAGCTGTTGGAATTGAGCATTGCAGAGGCTGGGGAAGAGGAAAGAAAGCTGGCAATCCAGAGAAAAGATTACCACCAGGGTGTTCCAGCAATCACTGTGATTGCTGATGGTGGATGGTCTAAACGTAGTCATCGACATAGTTACAACGCTAGGAGTGGTATTGCTGTGATTTCTGGGAAGGAGACCAAAAAGCTCCTCTACTTAGCAGTAAGTAATAAGTACTGCTCCATATGCTCTATTGCTGAGAACAGAGGTCAGCAACCACAGCAACATGCCTGCTACCGCAACTGGACAGGATCATCGGGGGCCATGGAGAGTGACATCATTTCGGAAGGTTTCAAACAATCTGAAAAAGCCCATGGAGTTCGGTATATGCGACTGATTGGGGATGGTGACAGCTCCGTAATATCAACCATATGGCAGTTTGTACCATATGGGCCTTTTGTGCAGAAGATACTGTGTGCCAACCATGCATGTAAATGCTACCGGACCCACCTCGAGAAGCTACGATCTGACCATCCTGAATTCTGCAAACGAGGTGCACTGACCAAGCGTGCCATTCAGCGGTTAGTTGTAGGAGCCAGGGTTGCAATCAGAATGTACAGCCAGACAGGTAACATAGCGCAGCTTCGTCATGATCTCCGCAATGGTCCTGATCATGTGTTTGGTATACATGAGAAGTGCAATCCACACTTCTGCACTACGGCAGCCACCCACCAACACGCACAGTCTCCATCCACCTCAGGGTCTCAACAGCCATCCATATCACCTGCTCCATCTCCCTCAGCATCACAACAGCCATCCACATCTCCTGCTCCATCCACCTCAGCATCTCAGTCATCCACACCGCACGCTCCATCCACCTCAGGGTCACAACATCCACCAACATCTCCCATTGAACTATCTTCATCTGATAGCACAACAATTCATTCTGGAGACCAGTCACCACTTTTGGACCCCATATCTGTTGAAACGTACCCCCCTCACTCTACAGAAGATGAACTAGATGCATGCTCAGCACCACCAGAAGTAACAACACCAACAACTACACTTCCTGCGGGTCTGGTTGAAAAAGTGAAATCCTGTGGAGATCGATTGGTTTCTATGAATGCACAGTTGATAACCAACCAAACCAGCAATCTTGCTGAGTGTTACATGGGTATATGGGCTCTATATGATGGAGGTAAGCACTTCAACAGAGTGCAATCTGGTTCATTCCAGACACGCCAGATGCAAGGCAAGCATATAAAGCATTTCTGCTTGGACAGGACTGCTCACTAGAGGTAACACAGTGTGGCCTGGTGATTGATGAGGAGATTTCCTGTCTTGCTTGCAGTCCTGATGGTCTTGTTGGGTCACATGGTCTTGTTGAGTACAAGTGTCCTTACAAGGCAGCACAGCTTGAACTTACACCTTTAGAGGCTGCCTCCACCATCAAAGACTTTTTTCTACTGTCGATGGCCAAAATCTCCACCTAAAAACATCGCACAATTATTTCTATCAAGTGCAGGGGTGCTTGGCTATCACGAAACGAGAATGGTGCGACTTTGTCATCTGGACGCCGAAAGGTCTGTCAGTAGAGAGGATAGTTGCTGACCCAACGTTCAGGGATATAATGAGGGACAAACTGCAACGCTTCTACGAGCTAGCGATTCTTCCTGAACTTGCTGTGCCACGTCATTCGAGTAGGCAACCTATTCGGGAGCCATTTGTAACGACTACTAATTAGTTGCACAACAGTTTAATTGCATGATGTTCACGTGACTGTAACTTGTACCATCATTATTTTAGGGTAGTTGGTTTCATTATATGGCTCATTTGCCTAAAAATTGTCACAGAGCCACCAAATTTTGTTCTATATCAGGTGACTGTCAGTAGAAGAGATCTACGTATCCAATTTCAGCGGAAGCGAAGGAAGCACAAATGAAGACCACGAAGACTGAGAGTGCTGTGAATCGAGAGTTTTTTTTTTCTAGTTCATCGTCGTTCGCAAGGTACATTCTCGTTCTTTTACGTAGATTTGTAGATATGCTCTTTCTCAATGCCTTCGTACAATAATACTTCACGATTTCCAAGTTTTGGGTGTACAAAACGTATAATGAAACTTTTTTTATTTCTTCGTATTGCGCGGCAAGATTTGCTCATACCGAGTAGTTTTTGTCTTAAAACATACGGAATGGCATTCAAAATGCTTCGCATAAGCAAATAACAAGTATCCAAAAAGTTTTACAGCAATTTTACAGCCGATTTCATACCCCCGCTAAACATCAAAGTGGGGTAGACCCGCCCCCTTAAAAGGTGATCAAAATCCAAGTAATGCGTGGGCGAGTTCCAGTATTCCGGTGAACAGTGTCGAAGGGTGGTGTGACGTCACAGTGGGAACTGGTTGAGCAACTTATGTACGTTTGATAGCAAGCGCGAAGGAGAAATCAGTCTGTACGAAGAAGAACATACTTATGGATATTACGAAGGGATAGTTGAAAAGCTAGGGGTAGGACAGTACCAATATGAGCAGCACCAATGGCGAGGACGACTGCAACGAAGAAGAAAATGACAATTCGGACGAAGATTCTGAAGATGGCGAACGAGTTCATCGACTTAATAGTACCTGGTATAGAGTACGCTATCGATTCTTTTCTGTTTCTCGTACGTAGATGTTCATGCAGTACATTGCAGTGCGTGTTTGTTTGGTGTCGGGAAATTCGTCAGAATGATGATAAAATGACTCAGTAAATTGTACATCAAGACACCTGTTGTTGGACTACATCTGAAGCTAGGTCTTGGAACGAGCAACATTTCAAATATGTCATGATTACATCTATAATTTTGCATGGTGTCGTATCCTATGCAGTACCAAACCTCATACATTTCTAATTTGATATAATATAGCGATGACAATGTGTGTTGAAACTAAAGGTCATTGCGAAGCATCAATCACCCTATACATAGTCAATATCACATAGCTATTATAAACGTTGCAGTGGAGCATAAATTTGTTCTGTTTAGTATACATTATGGTTCAGAACTTCATATTGCATGTGTAGTATACGCTGTCAGATGTACCAACATACACCAATTGCAACTGGAAATTCAATTAATTGTTTGCTAACTTGATGGCTGAGTCATGCACATGGGGACTGCACAGGAGAGTAGCACCACTCCTTTGTGCTTGCCCAGGTATCTCCAGCTCCAAATTACAAGATGTCGGTATATGTAATTTAGCTGTCTGTGGTGCTTGTCTTGTTTGGCTCCTCATATTCACTTCTGAAAAGGGAGGCAAGCTATCGGGTGTTTGAAAACTGATGCTGGATTTCATTGAATAACAGTGACTTGCTCTATTCCTTAGTTGTTTGGAAATCTTTGAAATCAATGACATTACATCACGAGTCTCAGTCAGTAAAACTTCAGCTGGAGTTCTGTTGTCTAATATGTAGAATGGATTCCGAACAGAACATGCTAATGATTGCACTGAAGTGTGTGTGAGTTGAGGGGAGGTCATTACAAAAGTTGCTCCACAGCTGTATCAATACAGACCAAGAGAAATGGTAGCCAGCACATTTCTCCACAAGCAAATGGTTTTCTTGCATCTGGTTTTGAAAGCCAGCTCTCATCAAGACAATCCTATCTATTTTTACAGCACAGTTTTTGAGTTTTACACTTCCATTTTGAAGTGCAGGCTACATAGTGCTGAGTTGCTTGTTGGCGAAGTCCAGTCTGCCTGGTGTACATTGATGAGTCTTGGCAATTTCGGTTCTGAGGGAAGCCCCTTTTTGGAATTTTTGCACAGATTCTCCTTCACAAAGTCTTACGCTGCACTCTCCAGCTACTCAGCTTTGTGACATTGTTCCTTGTGAGTAGTTTCGAGCAATTTTGTTCCCAAATGTAGAGGTTATAATATGTAAACACTATAGCGCTAATGTAAATCGGTTCCCACTGTGACGTCACAACCAAAATGGCGGAATTTTCGGGCGATCTTACTGGAAGTGAGCGATTTTCTCGTTAACGAAAGCTCGCGAACAACTTTTATTACGATTTTCGCTGGCTTTAGAGGATACTCTCGCAATTTGAGCCAGGTTGTCTGAAGGTGTCAGTGGCCCTTTAATGTGTATGCATGTCGAATACCAAAGTTTTGTTAAAAGACCTATGTAATTACAATATCTATCATTTGCTATTGGTAGCAACAGCAAGGCGTGGATGATTGTGGGTTGTTTGCCTTGGCCACTGCAAATGCCCTCTGCAATAGTAAGGATCCACACATGACTGAACGGGACCAGGGAAGAATGAGAAGGGATTTCATGTTGGCCCCAAAGAAGAATTCATTTACTTCATTCAACATGAAGAAGAAAAAGGGGGCCAAAATGAAAAGAACACTTCGACAAAAGACAGTGCAAACATACTGTATTTGGAAGCTCCCCAAGAAGACTCCCATGATTACCTGTGACATCTGCAAGGTGTGATTTCATGGATCCTGCATTCAAGTCCCAGAAGTTGTGTTTGCAGACCCCAGGTCCACCTGGACTTGCAAGGACTGCAATGCAGGTCAACAGTGAGCAATCATACTTTTAACCAAAAAACGGCTTTTCTAAAAGCCACTAATCTACCTTAAGATGAAACCAACTCTAAAATTTTCAATGAGTCAAACACAATAAATTAACTCGTGCATGTTTCACACACAATTGGAAGAGTTTCAACATACAGTCCTGTCTCTCGTTAAACCGTAGGGTAAAAGATACACGCATTACTAACTTCAAATCACGAAATACCTGTACAATACTCACGTTACAATTGCATGCTTGTTCAGGAATTATCGTACAACATCTAGAGGACCTGTCCAGCATCTACGAAGATGACAACACTGAAGCTATGTTTTTTTGTGGATGCATCCAATGCATTCAATCAATTGAATAGAGAAGTCACTCTAATCAACAGTCGCGTAGTTTGCCCAACCCTCGCTCCATCTATCGTTAACACCCACAGGAATCCTTCGAAGTTGTTTATAGGTGGAGAGTCAGTACTATCTGTAGAAGGCACTACTCAGGGAGACCCCTTAGGATTGGCTATTTATGCAGTGGGAACACAACTTCTTATCAAGAGGCTTGCTGGCGTTGCAAATCAAGCATGGTATGCCGATGACTCAGCTGCTGGAGATAAGCTTGAGAGATTGAAGGAATGGTGGTCAGAACTGACTCGTTTAGGCCCTCTCTATGGATACTTTCCAAACAACCTCAAAACCGAACTACTGGTTAAGCCAAAATTTTTACCCAAGGCATCTTTGGAAATAGTGGAGTGCAAATATGCACAGATGGTGGAAAGTATATAGGAGGTGCCATTGGTAATGATAATTTTCTTTGTGCATTTGTCCAAGGAAAAATAGAAGAATGGGAGAAAGAGCTCAAACACTCATTGACATAGCTAAGACACAACCACAAGCTGCATATGCCGCTTTCACGCATGGAATCATGTCTAAATGGAATTACTTATTTCGCATCTTGGATTTGAAACAGAAAGCTCAAGACATCTTACAGCCCTTGGAAACCACCATCCGCTCTCAATTTCTTCCAGCCCTGACTAACCAACACCAACCAAAGGATCTCTTAAGAGAGGTATTTTCCTTGCCAACAAATCTAGGAGGCTTGGGTATAGCCAACCCTGTAGTATCAGCAAGTCAACAACACCAAGCATCCAGACATATCACCAAGTCTCTTGTTGAGAACATCCAGCAGCAGTCTATGGTTTCAAACTCAGATATGGAACAAGCTAAGATTGAAACAAGAACAGAGAGACGGTCATGTCGAAAGAAGCAAGCTGAAGAATTGTTGCCTAGGCTCTCTCCGCAACTTCAACGATCTGTCAAACTGGGACAAGAGAAAGGTGCTTCTCTTTGGTTGACAGCCCTACCTATCAAGCAACATGGTTATGCCTTACACAAATCAGATTTTAAGGATGCCATTGCCCTTCGGTACAACCTACCCCTTCAGCGGACGCCCTCACATTGCAAGTGTGGGCACATTTTTTAGGGGCTGCCACAGGCAGCCCCTATATTGTTTTCATTTGGACTTCCGGTGTGTAACGCTCGTCCGATATATATATATATATATATATATATATAATATGGATTTGAAGAAAAGTCTTATAATAGAGAATTTATATAATAGTAATAGAGAAGTATGAATTTATACAGGAATGAGTTATAGGAATTGTTTTGAAAACAATTGCCAAATATGGCAATTGTTTTCAAAACAATTGTCCAGTTACAATAAACAGTATGTTCAATGAATGTTCAGCTGTGCACTTACACTCCAATGCTTTGCAAGTGATTGGAGTGCGTGGGGCGGTAGCCCCCACGAGTTTTTAACTCGAATTACTTGTTAGAGTAGAGCATGCATTATCGTGCGCCACAGGAGGATATCCATCTATTGACCACAATGAAGTGAAGGATCTTAATGCTTCAATGCTAAAAGACATAAGCCATGACGTACAGATTGAACCTCACCTGCAGCCACTCTCAGGAGAAGTGATGTCTCACTGATCTGCCATCACTGAAAATGGAGCTCATCTTGATGTTTCCGCACACGGATTCTGGGGAAGCCGGTTTGAAAGGTCATTGTTTGACGTGAGGGTATTCAACCCAAGTGCCCAATCGAACCGTAACTCCTCACTACAGTCGGTGTACAGGAAACATGACATGTAGAAGAAGCGAAGCTATGAACAGAGAATTCTGGAAGTTGAACATGCATCTTTCACCCCTTTGGTGATGTCTGCGACTGTTGGGATGGGAAGCATGGCAACAACCTTTTACAGCAGACTAGCATTCATGCTGAGTGAAAAGAGACACATGCCTTACAGCAAAACTGTTTAATAGGTCAGGTGCAAGCTCAGTTTTGCCTTACTGAGAATGTCCATCCTTTGTGTACA
>CAUJGJ010000397.1:1585000-1587500 GCA_963170055.1 Halisarca cf. caerulea
CCGTAAATTGGGCGTTCAGCAGGAGTAAGTATAGCTGGGCAGCTTAATCATAGCAAAGGATACAGGCCCTGTTCTAACTTACCTATGTGTTCCTAAGTTACTCCACTTTACCTCATGGCTGGGCACCTTAAACAAACGTTACAGGCCTTGTTCCACTTAATCCTACATACATAAACTCACAAATCCGCACACACACTTTCCCCATTGTAAACACACGTCACACACACCACACTCCTACAAAGCAATGTATACACACAATCTACACATGCTGTCTCTAAACATCAGTAAAGCTTACAAAGGCACACTGAGACACTGTAGTCTAATAACAAAGGAAATCACACCCCACAAATACACACAAAGACACATACCACCTCCACACGTAAAGGTACAAACCTTACCAAGGCACAGACGACTGAAGAACGACACCCAACGAAACTAAATGTCTGTATAATACTAGTCCTAGCAATATATCACAGCCCCGTGGCCAACGTGTTCTGTTAGTCTCGCGTAGCCAGACCCTACTCGCCCACACATGACGTGTGTGGGCAAGTGGCGTCTGGCTATGCGAGACTAGTGTTCTGTCGCAACTATCAACCTGTGACTGCAATGAATGGTTATGCAACTATTCCGCCGCACAATGCATGAAAAGGAACAAAAACTTGCTTAACATGCTCCGCAGTATTACAAGATTTTGTCAAACCCGAGAAATGCGCTTACTAACACAGAGGAATACAAAGACGATCGAAGGACCAGTCGACAACGGCTTTTCAATGAAGAACAGGTGCGAAATGTCTGAAATTCCATCGCGCGCGCATTCTCCGCGGGATTTTATTTCATTTGCGGCTGGCCATGGCAATGGAGCTCCAAATCTCTCTCGTTTTTGTGGTACGTTCAAAGCCTACTACAACGTTAAAAGTGTATAATATGTTTTTATTTCGAATTTCGCTGTATACATTATTCTACTTTTCACACAAATAGATGCTGGTTGCAGCAGCAATACACTTGTTGCTGCAACTATTGATCCCAAGTTTTTTCTCGGGGTTAATGGTAAGAGTTTTACACTCTGTACGTTTGCATAGTGATTAATTTACTTTATTCTCTGTTGTAGGGACTATTTTCAACATGTGTGTGGATATATGTAAGTTTACGACTTATATTCAATGCCATGCATCTCCTTGTTCTTGCAGGTTCACAAAATTATTAAAAATGAACTTCTCACCTTGCATGGCAATACTTTGTTTTTGTGTTATAAATCAGTGGTTTTAACTTTAATAAATCAAATTTATTCTTATATTATATTCTTGTATTTCCAATTGTTTGTAGATGAAAGTCAAGAAAGACTACAATGTAAGAGAACCTGCATGACTTGCATAAGATTAGAATGTATCTTGTTATTCGATATATGTTTTTACATGCCTGTTTTTTTTCTACATGCATGTGAGTATTAGTGTATTCCTGTAATGTCCTCTGTTATAAATTATGTTATATCTTCATGTTCACAGGAGAGAAAAGCATCAGTGGAGAAGGAACTACTAGTGAGTTCAATATTGGTGAACAATGTACCTATTGACAGTAATAGACTTGTTTGACTTTTGTGTACATATGCATGTGTTTGAACATTTATAGTGTGCATGTGTGTGTGCACATGTATATATGTGTACGTGTGTACGTGCATGTGTGTGCATATGCATGTGTGCGCACATGCATGTGTGTGTACGTGTGTACATGTGTGTGTGTGTGCGTGTGTACATATGTGTGTGCATATATGAATATCAAATTGGCTCTCTTTTTCTCTATACATGCATAATAGACAAAAGAAAAGGTTGATGAAATTGAAAAAGTTGTAAGTAAAATTCGTTGAATGTGTGTGTG
Organism: Halisarca cf. caerulea; assembly: GCA_963170055.1. NCBI lineage: Eukaryota > Metazoa > Porifera > Demospongiae > Chondrillida > Halisarcidae > Halisarca > Halisarca cf. caerulea. The sequence continues at coordinate 1,586,873 of CAUJGJ010000397.1, forward strand.
TATGTATGTGTGTGCAAATATGAATATCAAATTGGCTCTCTTCTTCTCTATACATGCATAATAGACAAAAGAAAAGGTTGATGAAATTGAAACAGTTGTAAGTAAAATTCGTTGTATGTGTGTGTGTATGTATGTGTGTGCATATATAAATATCACATTTGCTCTCTTCTTCACTATACATAATAGAAAAAGGAGAAAGATGATGAAATTGAAAAAGTTGTAAGTAAAATTCGTTGTGTGTGTGTGTGTGTGTGTGTGTGTGTGTGTGTATGTATGTGTGTGCATATATAAATATCAAATTTGCTCTCTTCTTCTCTATACATAATAGAAAAAGGAGAAAGATGATGAAATTGAAAAAGTTGTAAGTAAAATTCGTTGTGTGTGTGTGTGTATGTATGTGTGTGCATATATAAATATCAAATTTGCTCTCTTCTTCTCTATACATAATAGAAAAAGGAGAAAGATGATGAAATTGAAAAAATTGTAAGTAAAATTCGTGTGTGTGTATGTGTGTGTGTGTGTGTGTGTGTGTGTGTGTGTGTGTGTGTGCACGTGTGTGTGTATGGTGTGTGTGTGTGTGTGTGTGTGTGTGTGGGTGGGTGGGTCCTTATTAGCGTGTGTTTTATGC
>CAUJGJ010000397.1:1672500-1717500 GCA_963170055.1 Halisarca cf. caerulea
GAAAACTTTGCGATTGCGTGCTCAAACAAGCATTTTGCGGTATTAATTTCGCGATTCAGGTGTGTGGAATGTACATTTCGCGATTCGAGTGTGCGGTATTTTGCGATTCGGTTATATTATTTCGCGATTTTGTAGGTGGAAAAAGGCAGTATTTGGTTTTGGGTTGTTGTTGCTGTTTTTTGGAGTGTTCCGAAGGTTTTTTGTCGTCATGGCTGCGAGTTCAGTTGCAACATTTACCATTGAAAGGTGCGTGCGTGGCTACCATGTGTATAAGGATCTATGGAGTGCTGAAATAGGGGAGAAACTCGAGTGTGCAAGGGAGAGCGATAATCCTGCAGATCGCTATGCTGTAGCCACGAAGAAAGGTGATGAAACTGTTGGACACGTTCCACGAAAGATTTCTAGATTGTGCGCGCTGTTTTTAGAGCGTAGTGGCGCAATTAGCTGCACAATCAGTGGTTCTCGAACGCCCTCAGTGGATTTGCCACAGGGAGGACTGGAACTTCCTTGCACTCTGACTTTTTCTGGTCATCCCAACTTGCTGGCTAAAGTCAAAGAGATTTTGGCTACTAAAAACATGCAGCTCCAACCAAAACAAGCCTCACCTGAAAAGGAATACGGTTCCCAGGAATGGGAAGTTGAAGCCGAGGTTGAAACACACTGTGACTCAATTGAGTGCAGTCATGAGATGGAACAGCAGCAGTGGATGAAGATAAGGGATATTCAGCTCACAGAGGATGATAAGTGTATTCTGACAGGAGGTCGACAACTATCTGATAATCATGTAAATGCTGTGCAAAGATTGCTGCAAGCTCAGCATCCTAATTTGAAGGGTATGTGTTCTACCCTTGTGGCTAGCCGACATAAGTTACCTTCTAATGGATTGCAAGCTTTATTTGTCCGCGGAAACCACTGGATTGCCCTGTCAACAATGGACTGTCGCTCTGGTGAGGTAAATGTGTATGACTCCCTTTACGAAGATCAGGATGCTGATACCTTGGCAGTCATCTCAGGATTGATAGAGTTTCATCGACCACCTGTCATCATCAACCTCATGAGCATGGGAAAGCAGAAAGGTTGCACTGACTGTGGGGTGTTTACAGCTGCTGTGCTAACAGCCCTTGCAATGGGTGTTGATGTGACCAAAGTCAGATTTGACCAAGGCCAAATGAGGTCACATTTATTCAAGTGCCTGGACTCCAAGGAAATGACACTGTTTCCCTCAACACATGACGACATATTGCCAGGAAATCCTGTATTGAAAACATTGTGCCATTGACTGATAGTTGTGAGCAATCATTCTTAAATTCATGTTATTCATAAACACAATCCAACATAATAATAAATAACTGTCAGTAACAGTCAGACATTAATAAGTTAACCAAGACTAATATTGTCCTGAGAGACAATCAGTTATTCCACTCCTGTTGAAACCATTCCGAATAATGTCTGGGAGTTGCTTGAAGTGATCAAACATTGACAAAAGCCATTGGGCACCAATAGGTTTCATGATGCTCATCCGCATGTCAACAGATTGTGTACCTTTATTGTCCTTGAGTTGGCTTGCAACCTGTTCAGCATACCATTTCTGAAACTTGGCCTTCATAAAATCCTTCACAGGCTTGTTCACAGCAACATCCAAAGGCTGCAATAGATCGGTACAGTTCTTTGGAATAAGAACATGGTGAATGTGATGGTCTTCTAAGAATTTGAAGCACCTTTCTGTGTTTTGCCCCCTGAAATGGTCGAACAAAACCAAAGCAGGGTGGCTGGCACTCAGGCCTAACTCCATTCGCTTCAGTTCAATGAAGGGAAGTATAATCTTCTTTAAATATTGCAGTGATGTCTCTTCGTTCGCCCAGTGATTTGGTGTGTATGTAACATCCCAATCTGAAGGAAGCTTGTAGGAAGGCAAACAACGCAAGGATTTGCCTTGATCAAGGCCTGAGGTGGTAGAAATTCACCACTCATTGAGCACGCCAGTACGACAGTTACTTGACTATTATCATCAATACCTGCAATGGGCACATGCATACTGCCTTTTTTTGCATGGTCCACGAAGATACTGGCACATAATGGAGAGCGGTGTGGTCCCAGTTGATTATTAATTCTTCAGGAATATCCTCCATTGCTACTGTGGTAAACACATCATTTGGAAAGAGGGTTTTAACGGCCTCAAAATCTTGCACAGTCACTTTCGCCTTCATGGTGGCCTTCCTCTTTACATACCCCATTCTAAATAAAAGAGACTTTGCCCAGTCTTTTCCAGGAGCTAATGTGTCCACCAGGGTCCTGTCCTTGCTGGCTATGATGCCCTCTGCACCACCCAAAACGATGGAAGTATTCACAACACCGCCTAGCTGCCTCAAGTTCTCCACATAAGCTTTCACCTCAGTATCTAAATCTTCTCCAAGGAGTAGTGGGCGACCTTGCTTACGACTTGGAAGCTCTTTTATTGTCGTAGGATCAATTCCCCTCCTCTTACGCAGTTTTTCCCCATACTTAGCCTTCCACGTTCTGACGGTACTTTCCTTCAGATCAACACCCCACAGTTTCGAGTACCTAATAATTGCCCGCTTATTTCCTGACTCCACGGCATACCTGGCAACCTGAGCCTTCTGTTCTGGTGAGAACCTCATGTACGGGCCGCGCGAAGACCTGGAGCTGTCCTCCTTCGAGCTCGAGCTATCTAGAAGAGCAGATACCTTCTTGTTGGCACTTTCTATGGCTTGCGGCTTCACCGTGCTTGACAAGGGCCCGTTGGGGTCGGGGAGAGACTTACGCTTACGAGAGAAATAATTTAATAACGACATCCTATCGGAGATCCAAACAATGGCCAATGAATGCCCAGGTGGTAGATTCGCGAATAAACTTTCGCGGATTTACCGCAAACGCGAAAAACGCGAATATTTAACCTCGTGAAATTTTCCCGCTATACGGTATATGTCCTTAAAACTGTATAGGCATCCAGCAGAGGCGTTGACACTGGAACCTCTATTTGCCAGCCCAAGTCTAAATCTGTGAAGGTAAATATATGCACATGCATAATATTCATCCCTAAAAGGACTGGTTATAAGTTTTGAGTTATATTGATCAATTCTGTAATATAGGTCAATATTGCAACAAGATCATATGTACTAACCCCAAGTCGCCTCAACATTGGGAAAAGTCTTGCTAGGAAAAGTGGATCATCCTTTGCTCGTCATTCCATGATAAATTCTTTGTTTAGGCAAGGGATTCTGGAGCAGATAACGATTTCAGTACGTAGGGAGATGAAGGGTTTGTGTAAGAAGGACAGCATCTTCACCATGAATTTGAAAACTGTTTTGGAGACTGTCACATTGGAGCATCTGCTGGGCATCATTCAAAGTAATGCACCAATCCTTTGCAGTGTAGTTTCTGCAGCATTGGCAAGGAGCAAAAGAGACCCACCAACATTGCCACTTCTTGCCATCCTATGCATTATTATGAAGACAAGAAGTCAACGTATGTCACTGCTGCAGCGATTGACCTCCCTCATAATGTACGCTGGTCATGCTGGGAAACAGGTAGATAATACATATTGTATATACTAGGGGAGAAGGCGGCCTTCGGCCGCCTTCACCCCTAGTTCGTGTGGCGGGTGCAACCCTTATATCAAGTGAAGAGGTTGTGTTCAGTGAATTTATCCAATTATTGAGTGCAATTTCCATATTAAGAGAAAGCCCACACACACACACACACTCACACACATGTGCACTCACTCTCTCTCTCTCTCTCTCACACACACACACACACATACATACATACACACACACACACACACACACACACACACACACACAGGCACAAACACACACACACATGCACACCCAGGCACACACACACAAACACACACGCACACACGTACACACACACACACACACACACACACACACACACACAACACACACACACACACACACACATCCTGCATAAATTTCAAACCATTGCTAAACGAAACACAAAATGTTTTCATAATGGTCATTCATTTTGTTGGTGGCCAACTTTGCTTTCATTCTCAGGATACGTCTTCCACTATATAGCCAACAACACTCACCAACTATTGGTGCACACACACACACGCACATGCACACACACACACACACACACACACACACACACACACACACACACACATACACACACACACACACACACACACACACACACTCACACACACACACATGCACACACAAACACACACACACACACACACACACACACACACACACACACCATAGGCGTAGGAACCAGGGCGGGTCAGGGGGACCCTGGCCCCCTCACATTTAGTGAGTAGGGCCCAAAATCATACACGTCTAAAATATTGCTGTACAAATGCTTCATCTATAATAGAACCTTTGGCCCCCGCACGTATACGTATGAGTGTTCCTACGCCCCTGCACACACCAACACCCACACCATAGATCACACACCATATAGATCACACACATACACACACACGCGTGAGCATGCACTCACACACGCACACACCGTCACACACACACACACACACACACACACATGCACACTCATATTATGTGCACAAATACACATAGACACACCAATTTTATCACACATACAAACTGTAAAGGAATCCTGCACATGTATGTTCCAAAAATAAATATCTAACAGGATTCTTCGTAGTATCTATGGTACTGAGTTAGCAGCATAATGGACACACACACACACACACACACACACCAATTTTGTCACACATACAAACTGTAAAGGATTCCTGCACGTACATGTTCCCAAGATAAATATCTAACAGTATAATACGTATTTCGCAGCATAATCGACGGATTTCGACAGGAAACCCGCATACTTACTACGGATATCATTGCGCACGAACATGGCTGTTGACATCCTTTTTGCCACCGATGCCGCTTTAGTTTCCAACGCGTAAATCATTCCGCCTTATAGATAAGGACACTCACCAAGTTTATTTTGGAACATTCGCCGTAGTCAGAAAGTACTCGCATCTTTTTCCCAGGAGGAGTTAGCGGACAACCGTTTCGAAGGTAAAAGTCGTATTCCTGTTAGGATTCGCCCGTAAACCAAATATGGCGGCTCGTAGGCTTGTACGGGCTATTTTCGAAATTTCGCCATTTCACAATTAAAAGTGAAGATGAGCCTTACGTGCTCTTTCCAGATCCTACAGTTGACGATCGTGAACAGTCGTCCGCAGTCAGTCGAAGCGCGCGTCAGTGAACTGCGAACAAAAAATCGGCCTATCTTTATTATAATAAGATATTGTTTGCATGCATGTGTACTCACTGCATAGTATATATTTTGCTGTTTGAGTTAACTGCATGTCATGCATGCTTGGTGCCAATGGAATGCAGCATGATATATATACATGGTGTTGTTTTTAATTCTAAGGTCTTATACGTATTTATTATAAATTTAGCTATTATATGTATTCCTACTGTAGGCTTACAGCCGGTGTAGTCAAATGGGAGTGGCAATGAGCTATCGTAGGCTGATTGATATGTTGGATGATCTAGCAGTTGGTCATGACAGCAAAGTGTATACATGGGCAGAGTCGTTGGTTGTCCCAGAACAGGTATGCACTCAATTGAGATGAACATAATTACATACGATCATGTATTAATTCACCTTGAAATTATTAATTTTCAATTATGATACACTTATGCATATGCTTGGTTGTTCATGATATATGTACATGTACATTCACATACGGCAGCAATTAATGGTGAGCCATTATAATTGAAATATTTTGATCATTTACAAGTTGAACATGATTTTGTGTCTAATTTTGAACGCAGTCCAGCTTATTATATGCTGCAATCACAGTAGGGTTTAATTAGACACTAATTTTTAGGGGCTGCCTGTGGCAGCCCCTATATTGTTTTCATTTGGACTTCCGGTGTGTAACGCTCTTCCGATATATATATATATATATATATATATATATATAATACGGCTTCGAAAGTGTATGTAATGGCAAATTTATATGTAGGAATTTATATTGCGGGCAAGAAGGCGGCTGTTCAAAATGCCGAAAGATTTTAGAATCTCAAAAGTGCATTCATATTTCCTTCTACGAGGGTGAATTTGATTGACAAGCATCTATTAATACCACCAAGGATGCTGATGTTTCAAACGATAGTAAATAATTTCTCTGGACGAAGAGCATTCGCATTGAATTTCCACTTTGGGACTCGGATTTAACACTTTTGGAAGCTTTATCGAAGAAGGCAAAAGATTGACAAAGTATGAAGACCTATGGGGTTTCCGTCTGAATCGTCTTTACCTTTGAAGTACTAGTGATGCCTTTTAAACATTACTTTGGTGATAGTGCTGACGTTCATCAGACTTTGTGTTATCGGAGAGCAGTGAATTATCTGGAGACTATCGAAGACAGGTGAGAACTTTTGTTTATATGTTTTAGCGTTTTGTTCGAACTGAGTGTTGTTGTGTGCTTGTGTGTGGTGTTTTGTTCAATTTGAATTGTAAGGTAAAGGACCCAAATTTTGTAAAGTCCCTTAATTCGTACATAGCTGTCAAAAAGTATTTCAACTTGAATTGAGTGGGTTAGAATACTTAGGCAATAGCGAATTCACAAATCCCTTTTGCTGCGCATTCTAAAGAAAGTAATCTGACCCACTCAATTCAAGTTGAAATGCTTTTTGACGGCTATGCACGAATTAAGGGGCTTTATGAAATTTGGGTACCTTGCCGTACACTATTACTGAGCAGTGTATACGTTAAGTGTATGAATGCCCGTTAATGCGGGATTGTAATAGCCTCGGAGCTAGTGACCGTGCGTGCGTATGTGTGTGCGTGCGTGTGTGTGTGTGTGTCTGTGTGTCTGTGTGTCTGTGTGTCTGTGTGTCATGTGTGTGTGTGTGTGTGTGTGTGTGTGTGTGTGTGTGTATGTGGGTGTGTGGGTGCGTGTGGGTGTTTACATGTACATGTGTGTGTGTGTGTGTGTGTGTGTGTGTGTGTATGTGTATGTGTTGTGTGTGTACGTGTGTGTGTGTACGTGTGTGTGTGTGTGTGTGTGTGTGTGTGTGTGTGTGTATGTGTATGTGTGTGTGTGTGTGCGTGTGTGTGTGTGTGCGTGTGTGTGTGCATGTTGTGTGTGTGTGTGTGTGTGTGTGTGTGTGTGTGTGTGTGAGGTACATTGTTATATGTATGTAAATGTGTGATTGTGCAATTAAGTGATCAACCCCAGCACAGCTGATGAGTGCCTGGAATTGGCCGAAACGGAATTTTATGAAAATTCTGTCCTGTGCATTGGGTTTTAACTGTGTTTGTGTGTGTATGTGTGTGTGTGTGTGTATTCTTGTGTTCTTGTGTGTGCTCTTGTGTATGTATTTGTGTGCGTGTGTGTGTTGTCTGTGTATTGTGTTTGTGTTTGTGGTTGCGTGTGTCTGTGTGTTTGTGTGTGACACTGTGTGTGTGTGTGTGTGTGTGTGTGTGTGTGTGTGTGTGTGTGTGTGAAAACTTTATCCTGTACATTAGTTTTAAAATTATGTAATTTGTGTGTGTATGCATGTCTGGGTGTGTATATTCTACCATGTGTATGGGGGTTTATTTTGTTTATTTATGTGTCCATATTACATTTATTCAATCAGATAAAATTTACATTAAAATCAAGTATTATGACATAGACATGGTAAAATATACAAATTATACATAAAGATTAAATGAAGTTATTCTAATATGGGGAATAGTTCAATAAAATATTACTTGCCCTCAGGCCTGTACACAGGGGGGGTTCGAGGGGGTTCGACCGAACTCCCCTTTTGGCTGACTAAGGCCTGTACAAATTAAATGGTACCATTGTTCCTAGCTGATCTTATCATGTACCTTTGGCATACAGGCCTTATGAGCCCTTTGAAGTAGTAGTGAATTCATTGACTGATTGATCTGTCACTCAATTAATCAATGAAATCATTGTCTGTGGATAGAACCAATCATGAATACTTTGTAAACAAGGTAAATTGTTGTGCGGTGAATGGTCATAGGCTATGATAGTCCACAGTGTAGTGGTGTAGACTAGTATAGCCATGTCAAAGCGACCAGCTGCAGCTGGCAATAGTGATATTCTAGCATTTTGCAAGAAATCTAAGCCTTCAGGTAAGCGTGTCCTCGGCATTACAATCAGTTGTTAACTTAATTGTGCTCTTGTGATGGTGACTTTTTGCAAAATACGTCTACTAGATTCTGGTTTAAATACCCTTGTGTCACCCAGTGGCAGTGTACAACCTACAACTTCAGGCACTCTGAACAGCACACAGCCAGAACTACTTGTAAATACTCAGAGTAGTATATCACCAGAACAATTGCAACCTTCTGACAGCCAGTGCAGCACACAGCCACAACAAGCAGATACTGTGAGTCTGACTGTCACCTCCCCAGGCAGGATACCACCAAGCATTCAATCTGTAAATGATATTGGCACTATAATCGATTCAACAAAATCTGTCAATGAAATCTGCGCTTCCCTAGGCAGCCTGTCACCAGCTAGAAAGTATGCTTTGTTGTTCAAGCATGTTGTACCACCCAGTGAGCTACCAAAGACTTTCTCACATGGTTGTTTGCGAAAATTCAGGACAAGTTGGATAGATAAGTACCCGTGGCTAAGATACAGCTCTGCATTGGACGCAGTGTTCTGTGGACCATGTTCACTTTTACTCGAGAAGGTGAGAAGAAAGGATAAGGGACAACTTGTTAATGTTCCTTTTTCTAATTGGGTGAAACTCAGTGACACCCTTAGCACTCACTCAAAGCATGCATATCACCGTGAGGCTCTGCAATTAGCAGATATTATGAAGGCCAGTATTGAGAAACCGATGTCAAGGGTTGATGTTCTTCTCAGCACTACTCTGTAGTCCCGCATGGCAGAGAATCGGCACATATTGCAGCAAATAGTCCGAGCAATTCTCTACCTTGCAAAACAAGGATTAGCTTTTAGAGGTGACAAAGAGATCATAACATCATCAGGCAATCCGGGAAACTTTTTGGCATTACTCTCAATGCTTGCAGATACTGATCAAGTGTTATACAACCACCTTCACCAACCAAGAGCTAGAAATGCTACTTACATATCACCAAGATCACAAAATGAAGTTATTGATGTCATAGGTCATGATATTATATGCTCGGGTATAATTGCAGAAATAAAGAAGGCCAGGTTTTACTCTGTGATGGCTGACGAGGTGTCCAGCCACAATGTTGAGCATTTGCCCCTGTGCATCAGGTTTGTGGATGAGAAATGCGAAATCCGAGAAGAGTTCATTGCATTTGTGAGACTACAGCGTGTACGAGCAGTGGACATAACTGAAGCCATTATAAAATGCTTAGAGTGTAGGTCTGTCCTTGAGTGAATTACGAGGACAGGGGTATGATGGAGCAAGCAATATGAGTGGTGAAAAATCAGGAGTCCAGAGACGTATTCGTGAAATCCAACCCAAGGCATTTTATACACATTGTGCTGGGCACTCACTAAATCTTGTGATTCTATCATCATGCTCAGTACTTGGGATAAAAAATGCAATTTCACAAGTGAAAAGCATCACATTGTGGATCAAGGCATCTGCCAAGCGAGAAGGGCTATTTATGAAAATGAAACGCAAAGATCATCAAGGTCCCCCCTCTTGAATGTGTGCCTGACTCGTTGGGTAGAAAATATTGATGGGTGGGAAAGGGTGACTTTATGTCATCCATTTTTGATTTCAATGTGCGAGGTGATCATATTTGGCAACAGTGAATATGAGCTGTACAATGAAGGCTGGTCAGTGGAAGATAAACGCAATGCTCAGGCTCATTTAAATGCTCTGACGAATTTTGAGTTTGTATACACCATAGTAGCACTGCAACGAACTCTGATGTACCTCAAGGAAGCAGCTGTGACATTACAAGGAGAGAAGCAGGACATCATCTCAGGGGTCGCCCTTGTCCAGAAATGCACTGATGACATACAAAAGATTCGAAATGATGTTGAAGAATTTGCCAACAGAATATTTGAGCATAGTTGCAGAATTGCAGAACGATCTGAAATTGATGTTACCATGCCTCGTGTGCCTCAGAGACAACCCTATCGCAGCAATCCACCATCAACATCAGTAGAAGAGTATTTTAAGCTTTCTCTTATAATTCCATTTCTTGATCATATTCTGTCAGATTTGGCTGCTCGATTTGATGTACATATAAACGATCAGTTCTTGTCCAAAAGTTGCTCCCTCTGAACATTGAAGACACATCTTCAGTACAAGACATCAAAGAGGCTGTAGAACTGTACTGGGATGACTTACCAAATGCTGACCTCATTGATGAGGAGTATTGTGTGTGGAAGTCAAGATGGATCAGTAAAAAATATGAGGAAAGACCATCAAATCTCAGCATGTGCATGAAGGAGTGCAGCCCTATGACCCTTCCAAACCTTTTCACCCTCCTAAAGCTATTTGCCACCCTACCACTGAGCTCTTGCTCTTGTGAGCAATCTGCATCGGCCCTTAGAAGGCTGAACAATTACTTACGAGCATCACAAACAGAGGAGCGATTGAGTGCTTTAGCTCTGATTAATTGTAACTACACAGAAAGGATTGACATTGACACAGTATGTAGATTATTTATCCAAAAACATCCACGAAGAATGGAATCTGCTAGCATGTTGTTTGATTAACTTTAAAATTGGTCTTGTCTACCCTAATAGAGCATTATTAATAATTTGTGTCTTAGACGCTATACATTTTGTATATGTAACATTATCAACATTTGAAGTAGTAGTTTTTTCAAGCAGCCCATACCCTTAATGGATATTAGTTTTGTGTTTGGCGCATATGCATGATTGATTTAATAATGTAAAATACATATCAACAATAATATGTTGCCATGCATACAAAGTGAAACTCAAGACCGAACACTGAAAAATGTAACCCCCCTTTTAGAAACCCTGCGTACGGGCCTGCTTGCCCTGTGTTCACATTAACTTTGGCCTTAGGCCCTTTGCTCTCCTAATAGATAGAAAGCAAACAAATTACAAAAGGTATCGTACACAATTGTTAATTAACATTGTTTCTGACAAACCTTTTTAGGGGCTGCCTGCGGCAGCCCCTATATTGTTTTCATTTGGACTTCTGGTGTGTAACGCTCGTCCGATATATATATATATATATATATATATATATATAATATAGATTTGAAGAAAAGTCTTATAATAGAGAATTTATACAATAGTAATAGAGAAGTATGAATTTATACAGGAATGAGTTATAAGAATTGTTTTGAAAACAATTGCCAAATATGGCAATTGTTTTCAAAACAATCGTCCAGTTACAATAAACAGTATGTTCAATGAATGTTCAGCTGTGCACTTGTACTCCAATGCTTTGCAAGTAATTCGAGCGTGTGGGGCGGCAGCCCCCACGAGTTTTTAACTCGAATTACTTGTTGTTGTATTCCTCATTCCGTAGAACACTATGTGTGCACCTACCATTGAAGGACCATCTTTTTCAGATAGTGATGATGTTAGTGATCATGACTCAGACATCAACATTGGTGAACTGCAGATGTTGCCAATAAATGAAAGTGCTGTGGAAACTTCAATGGTTCTTGATAGCACAATCCTGGACTTTTCGAGTATTATTTCCGTTGACACTGAGTCTGACATTGACACTACTCAGCAGGATGACAGTAACACTGAAATCACCTCTGCTTGCACTGATATTCTGGTACCCATTGCAGCATCCACCCCTACTAGATCTGTCCATGACCTGATAAGACAACCCGACAACAGAAGAAAGTTGCAAGGATTCAAGATAGTTGGAGACAACATTGATAAGGCAATCAAACCGAGGTATACAATGCATATACATACATAATTATGTAATAAATGCTCCATAATACTGTTCACCTGGCTAGGTATATATATAAATATTGTATTTTTGTAGTTATAAATGTTAAAACGAATGTGTGATAACTAATATGCCCAAATAAAAACTTTGATAGTAAAATACTAATATAAAAATCAACCATAGGCCAAACTAGAATAATTCTTAGATTCTTAGATACAAACATAGGTTCTCCCCACGATGACAAAATGGTCATCATATCGCCTGATGTGATAGGTTATGCATAAGTTTTATGCTACTTTGAATGTAGGAGCGTCTATCGCTGCTACACACGACACCATCCATTCAAAAATTAAAAAATCTGTGATGGTAATGACAGCTTACTCGTCTGTGAAGCACTATTGACAACAACATTTAAATAATTGTTGAACTCATCAAAAGCATAAGATTAGCATTTAAATGTGTTTCGTCTAAAAAGAAATTAAAACTATTAAATATTAGGAACCCCTAATTTTATGCTACTATTAATGTAACAGCATGTTGCTGTTATGCACAAAGCCATCCATGAATGAATACCTCTTGATGGCATTCTTTAGCTTTTGTGTTTTGTGAAGCACCTCTTGGTGAACAATGTAATATTGTTGAATGTGATAGTCTAACTTAAATAAATTAGAAACCAAAACTGAATTTTTATGCAATTAGACTACATCTCCATGCAGACTTCAAGTCTGTACAGCTTTTACAACGCCCCTGCTCAGAGTCCAGTTATTCAGGGCATCTTGTAAAAGCATTTAGAGTAGTTATTGCCCTTATAGACAAGGTTGTTGAAATTTAGAGTCCATGTTTGAGCAAACACTTGTAATGAGCCATTTGCATTTATAAGCAATCCTATAGCCTATAAGGGAAGAACATATGTCATTGGGGAGTATATAGTCATGTCTATACATCCATAGAACAAAGGCAAATGGCTAATCATTAAACGTTAAACCCCATATACAGATAGTCAGTGCCACCTCAACCTTCAGTTTACACCGCTCTGCAAATTGAGTACAACTATAAGAGGTTGGGAATTTTGGCACAGTATTACCCTTTACATCCTGTACCTGCATATATTGGTATGCAGTATACATTTCTTCTGGTATTTGCTACCTTCATTGCACAGGGTGTTTATAACCGTCTGTTGCTTGTTCCGATTGTGGGCGGTGCTTGTTTTCTACGTCATCAATTAGCGGCTGTTTTTATTGCGTCATTTGGCGTCTTTTGGATGACGTACGACATTTCACGTATCAATAGAATGGGGGAAGAAGGCGACTTTTGTGACGTTTTGCCTACGTATCCGTGAAACGTCACGAAAATGGCAGTTTTGTTGAGGGCGAAGATGAAGTCGCTTGGTTAGACCTCAGATGCATTCGAATCTCACCAAATCCAACTTCGATGGAATCTTAAGATGTTTTGGTTTGCGAAAATCGTTCTGGGCATAGTGCTACAATCAAGCAGTTTTTCGCAATTGGACCATTTATGCTAAATTTTGGCCGTTTGAAGGGTGAAAAAACAGGTTTTTCGGTTATAACTTTCTTACGGAAGATTATAACCTATAGCCCGGAACGATTTTCAGATAGCTCACCACTTGTTCTGTCTTTTCGTGTTGTTTAATGGGAATTGAGAGGAATGTAAGGTCTAAGCAAGACGAAGTTTGTCTAAAACTGCTATGTGTTCCTAGCTCGCTATCTTCCTTCAGATAATAGAAACAATCGCTAGTTAAGTACCAACATGCGCGGAATATATACAACTTTCGTCCAGTAAGAAGAACTGGGCGAAAATCTGGTCAACGAAGTAGAAACGATCGATAATTTGTGAAGCTATTTCAAGACGGCCATTTTTGCATTTTATTCCCGGACGGTTATAAATACCCTGTGTGGTATGCAGTACCTTTTCTCAAAGTATCTTTCTTTGGTACACAACTTCCAGTGCCTTTGATGGTGAACAGTATATTAGTATAGTCTCACATATTGGGCTATGTATGTACATTATACAGCTCAATTGAGACTTGCATAGATCACAATGATCATACTATTGACTACTTTTGGCCAATTTTGGATACCTTGTGCACCTTAGCACGGAAAAAATATTACTATAACATGCTGACTATATTGATCTGCTGAAAGATCACATTGTATATTCTGTTCTTTATTCTATAGCTACACATTTAAGTGATTCTGGCGGATCACACAACGGTACACCTGTACCATTATATGTATGTACTAGTTACTACACTTCCTACAGGGTGTATTGCGTTTACTGCTCGAGACCTGAGGCTACGGGCTGTACCTCAGATAATTTAGTTTTTCCTCTCCTAGTCTATTTCATTTTACTACTTTCTGGGGATGTAGAATTAAATCCTGGGCCCAAATGTTCATTTAACATAAAATTATATTCATTAAACTCTAAATGTTTTTGTGTAATGGTTGTTCACTTTATAATGCTGTTGATGTTTGCTATTGATTTTGTATTGACTTGTCCATTTAATAAATGTAATGTGAGTCAAAATGAAAATACGCAACACTATTTCGGTTATAATTTGACTCACAGTAAGATGGAAACTAACTTTAGAGATTGTACAGAATTGAAATTGCATTTTCTACGAATATGTCCAAATCTGACAAATATGCCACATAATGTTGTCTTTTCAGTAGCAATAAAAAGACGTCGCCGTTCTGTGTATAATGAGCACTTATCGAAACGCTCGTTTTATTACGCATGATTATTACTATTACTGTTACTCTTAGCTGGCGATGTCGAACGTAATCCAGGACCTGTAGACAGCATGGAAGATAAACAGAAGAAAAATTGTATACCGTATGGGTAGAAAATTTTGAGGGTTCAAATTTTCGCGAATCCAAAAAATTCCTTTATTTTGAAATTTTCGCGGGTATTAAATTTCGCGTCCCCAGCCAAAGGTATTATATGTCACATGAATATCATTTGTGGGAACAGGGGCTGCGCTGAAAACCGTTCAAAGAACATCGATCGAAGTTATGGCAACCTTCTATTCTATCGACGAGTGCAGTTAGAGGATACAACGCTTACAGTTATTCAGAAGTAGGGCTAGATTAGAGCCAGGTAATTCTGTACTGTGAGAAACAAACCAGTAATCATTACTACGACGAGTTCTTGTCATTAAAATCCTACATAGAAGAGTTCTAGCTACCCCGTGATCACTAACCAATCGCTTGATCTCCATCTGTTCGTCTGCGATACTTTCTCATACTCGTCTTTTCTTATTCCAATTTCTCAGAGTCTAAACAAATTATAATAACTTGGTAGGCTCAAAAGAAACGTTCGAACAAGAAGATAGACTGATTCAGAAGAAATATCGCTTCCAATGGGACTCGACTACTTAAACAACGTTGCTCTTAACCTCGTATCGAGCCATGTGTTAAACCCAGGCCTCTCCCGTTGCATTTTGTGCCTGGGATTAATATTCGCGGTTATGGAATGACTCGCGAAAAACGCGAAAATAAACCACCCGCGAAAATTTCTACCCTTACGGTATCTACTGTAATGGATTGCAGTGACAGGGATAAGAAAAAAGTAGCAATTCTCATGTTGTAGATAGACTGGAACAATTTGCTATTAGTCAAAGGAAACATCGGGAGAAGGAGAGTATAGAACAGAGAGAATCTCGACTTAACCCTCCTAGGCCAGTAAATAAGCGCCCGTTTTACCTCGTGCGCCGAGAGGTTTGGGAGTTAGTTCGCGCTTGCAATACCCGTATTGTAAATTCGTCGAGAACTTTTTACTCAGCAACTTTCATATATTGCAAGTCCTCATTATATTGTTTCTAAAGGCTTTCTTGAGCCTTTTGTGTGAAGACATCGACCAGTGGTTGCGACAACCAGGAAACAGGACAAATTCAATGACAACAAAGGAAAAATTACAACGTTCAAGGAATAAAGTAAGTGTCTGTATGTTGTAGAATTGTTCGAAATGAAGTAACTATGATTACAGTTCCATTCTATCCTCTGTTTGTGCAGTGCTGGACGGCAGATGAGCCTGGAAACACTCCAAACAGTAGTTTACACCACACGTGTTGCAGCCGTACGTTGTCTCGCTTGTTCGCTTGCCTTCACCGTCCTTGGACAGCCTCCCCAGCTGTTTGCAGCCAATGCAAGCCCTCTTTCTTCCCTCGAACTTGACTCGTTGGTGATGTACCGTTGTCTGAGGCTGAAAAGAACGTTTCTTTGTGCGAAGGCCTACTTGCTGACGTTGTCGGGAGGAAAAGTCCCCAATGAGCTCCTTTCCCAAGTCCATCATGAATCCAAGGAGCCTGTCCCTCTTCCACTTGGTGCTTTTGTCAGCTGGTAGATGTTTACTGGCTAGCAAGTAAGCGTTTGAGATACATGTGTCTAGGCAGTACCAAAAAATGTATTTCCACCATTTCTTGGATGTTCTCCCAGTGGGATAGTACTGCCTGAGTTGGTCACTGAGGTCCACACCACCCATGTAGTTGTTGTATATGTGTACCTGGGTTGGTACGGTGACTTTTTTCTGGTGGGGTGGCTCCTTGGTTCTGCGTGTGACAACAGTTGTGGTCCCTGGTGAGACATTTGATGACAAGATGGCTACAGGTCGTTTGTCGTGCCACACTGTCAGAACTATGTTGCCTCGTTGGTGCACTGCTGTGTCTCCCTTCTTCACCTTCTTCTTATTCTTGCCATGGTACTCTTCAGGCATGTCTTTCAGGGTGAGTCTCACAGTTCCACATCCATACGTTCTCTGCCGGAGAAGTGCCTCAAGAAGTTGCGGGGAATTAAAGAAGTTGTCCATAAAAATGTGGTACCCCTTGTTGTGATAGGGTCTTGATAGACCGAAAACGACTCGCTCCCCTAGATATGTTCCCACAGTTTCAAGCTCTTCGTTGGACGAATCGAAGTCCATTCCCCTCCCGATGTAAATGGAGATTCTCAGGACGATCCCAGTGGAGGCTTCAGCTATGATCCAAGCCTGTGTTTGACAGATATATGCATACATACGGTGAGTTAACAGTTACACAGCATACTTAAGTGCATTTAATAATGAATTCAATATCGTGTATGTATGTATGTGAATAGCTTCATTACCGTACAATACCGCAGTTAGGAGCATGGAAAGTACTAGTTTTATCAAGGTCACAGCCAAAGAAGCTCTGTAACAATGCATGTAGTAGTACTGCGTGTGTAGCTATATATACATGCAGTCAGAATGTGTGTGCTCACTTTGATTCCCCTCTTAACTGGTTTCTTTAGCATGTACTGTAGAAAGGAGACCCTGCCTTTGTATTTAATCATGCCTTCATCCACACTGAGTTCCCTCGCTGGCTTGAGGATGATGTGGAAAGTCCTGTTGCACATCTCCAGTATGGGCCGAACTTTGTAAAGAATGTCATATCCTTCTTCTCCTTTCTTTTTCTGTTTAGTGTTATCATTTAGATGGAAGTACTGCAATATCTTCTTGTAGCGATCACATGTAAAAACAGCTGTGATGCCATCATTTCGCAAGAATGGATCCTCCCTCCAGTACATGGGTAAAGAAGGTAAGCTGTTTATGGCCATCATGATTGCACATCCTATGAATGCCTTCATTTCTTCTGTACTGGTTGGTTTCCAGCTTGCATCGACTTCTCCACTCTTTTGTTGAACCCATTCTGCATATCGGTTGGTTTCATCCGTTATGTGCTGGAAAGTTTCTGGCTGAAAGTAAAGTGAGAACAGATCCAGTGCACTGGGATTCTCTGGAATGTCTACAGCTATGCCTGTTTCTTACTGAAATGGATCCACAATAACTTCATGGAAGTTACTGTCATGCCAGTTGTTCTCAAACAGAGGCCCTTGTAATTTTGCAGAAGGTAAGACGCTTGCCTCTTGTTGCTCCTCTGTGTCCTGTGTTTGTGACACCATCTCTTCCACAGTTGTGCTTTCGTGTACAGGTTGAGATGGCCCTTCAACTGTGGACAAGTCAAGGTAGTCTTGTTGAAGCACACTTGCACACAGGAGCTTCTCCACATCATCGAGTTCTTCCTCTATTTCATCATCAGAATCACAGTCACCAGAGGTCTGAAAACGGCGGAGAGGGATACCAAACATCTCCTCAAAGCGAGCTTCATCAGAGAAGATGTCATGAAGTCCACTGCCAGAGCTTGCCATGTTCTTGACTTGAATTGTACTTGAATTGCTATTATCTTTGTTTCATGTTTTTTTGCGCGAGTTTGCGAGCAATTTATAAGCGCTTAAAACGTTGAAATTATAAATAGCGACCCTATGTAATGTTGCTATCTTTAGAAAGCTCTATTTTTAGGCTTTCTAATGATGTCAGACTTATAATGATAGCGCGTTCCTATCGTGCACAACAAGCGTTTGAATTTCCCTCGTTTTTGTGGGCGCTTTTGGACGTCTCGGCGTTATGTGCTATAATAACTATGGGTGCTTTTGGGCGTCTCGGCCACAGAGGGTTAATGTGATGCAGATTACACAGAAAAAAACGCATTGAACTGGAGACTGCAGAAGGACGTGACAAGAGGCTAGGAATATTAGTAGCAAATCAACACAAACGTTTGGAAAAAGAGACAGCAGAAGCTAGGGATAAAAGGCTGATAAAGTTGGTTACAAACCAACAGAAGCGTCTAGAGAAGGAGACAGCAGAAGATAGGGATAAAAGACTCAAAACGTTGGTTGCAAACCAGCAGAAGCGATTAGAAAAGGAAACAGCCGAAGAAAGAGATAAGAGGCTAGTATTGCTTACAAATCAACAGAAACGATTAGAGAAGGAAACTGAAGAGATGAGGTCCGAAAAACTTACCAGGAATACAGAAAGAAGCAGCTGGACAAAGAAACTCCTGAAGAACGAACAGCAAGACTGGAAATGATGGCGAATTATAGGAAAACTAAGTTGGAAATGGCAACTGAAGAGGAAGAAATGAAGAGGAAGGAAAATGGTCTCCAAAGAAAACGGCGATTGCAGGAAGGGGAATCCGAAGAAGCTAAAAAAGGAAGACTAGTAAAGTAAAGATTGCGAAAGAAGCAAGCTAGGGAAAAGCAAAAATGTGCAGTACAAGTTGGTAAGAACTATGAGGATGAAGAATTGAAAGGAAACGTCCGACAGCAGCAAGAAAGGAAGCGACGATGGAAAGAAGGGGAATCAGAGGAATCAAAAAGAGCAAGGCTGGAGAAAGATAGGCTACGTAAGAAGCAAGCTCGGGAAAGAAAGCAGAGTGAATCTATGGAGGAGAATGGACTTTCAGAACAGCAGCAAACTGCACCACTGACCAAGTCTGAAGTACAAATTGTCTCCAGTAGGTACAAATTCTTAAGGGCTATATGTAATGGACCATCTTGTGCATGCTCTGCATGTCTAAAGTTGTGCTATAAAGAGAATGCTCATATGTGTTCAAGTGAGGACGCAAACAAACTTACATCACATGTAAGTGGAAATTTCGTTACTGCTGAATGGTTCTGCAATAGATGTATATCAGCACTGAATAGGAAGAAAATTCCCAGCACTTCAAGGTGGAATAGAATGAGTACTGCTTCTGTACCTACAGAACTTCAAGACCTGAACAGCATGGAAGAGCGTCTCATTGCACGTGTGGCACCATTTATGAAGTTGGTTCTTCTACCACGTGGTGGACAAAGAGGAATAACTGGACGGGTCATCAACTTTCCATCATCCATGACTGAAGTCTTAAATCAACTTCCACGACCAGCGACTGGTAGCGACATTGTGTACATAAAGCCACCCACTGCATCAAAAGAATCCAAACCATTGTACTATCGGTGTCACTATACTATTGTAATGAATGCATTGCAATGGTTGAAAGAAAACAACTCTGCTTACAAGAATGTGGAAATCACAGAGCATTGCCAGGAAAACTTTGTGGAAACTGAAAACGAGGAAGAGGCAATGGAAGAATCAGGTGTTGTCCATAGTGATTTCCTGATGCCAGACACACCAGTAAGCAACTATTTACGAGAAGGTAATTTTCCAGTGCATCAACTTGAGAAGATCACTAGTGCTCCACTGAGCATTTTCAATGAGCAACAACTTGAGGTTTTGGCTTTTCCAACACTTTATCCTGATGGAAACAACGGATTTGGTACTCATCGACAAATTTCAATTACACCTTTGGACTATTTTCAATCAAGAATAATGAGTAAAGATTCACACTTAACCAAACACCCATCATATATATTCTGGGCGTGTAACATTGTGGGAGCGATAAAATTACAAAGTAGTATATCAATTGCTCTCCGCCTTCGAAATCCAACATCCGGAAGGAAGAACAAACAAAAGAAAACATTGACTGCAAGAGATCTGCGTAGCACTGGAGTAGGGGAAAATCCCGATGTTCGTTAAAACTGTTACAGCTTTATGCGGGACATTAGAGGAACTGCAGCATATTGGCAATCAGCAAGGATACAACTGTTTGCAATGCTACGTACACTTGGTCCACCCACTTTCTTTATTACATTTAGTGCAGATGATCACCATTGGAAAGATTTGATGGTGGTTTTAGCAAGTTGCAGTGGAAGGAATATCTCCAATGAACAAGTGGACGAGCTATCTGATGAAGAAAGAAGAACACTTATGACAAGCAATCCTGTTGTCACAGCACGCCATTTTCAACACCGCTTCCAGTCCCTAGTGAAAGAAGTCATAAAGGGATCTGGAAGGCCAATTGGAGAGGTAACGGATTTCTTTTGGAGAGTAGAATTTCAACTCAGAGGATCACCACACATCCATTCCTTGTGGTGGATCAAAGATGCCCCTAATCTTGATACAGTAGAGGGAAGAACGACAGCTCCTGACTTTATCGATCGTTACATTTCTGCCAGAATTCCAGAAGAAGGATGTGGTGAGGACAGCTTGCGGTCTGTAGTTCTTCGAGTTCAGAAACATAATCATACATCTACTTGCATCAAAAAGGACAAGAGGAAACAAGTAATTCGAGTTAAAAACTCGTGGGGGCTGCCGCCCCACACACTCGAATTACTTGCAAAACATTGAAGGGTTAGTGCACAGCTGAACATTCATTGAACATACTGTTTATTGTAACTGGACAATTGTTTTGAAAACAATTGCCATATTTGGCAATTGTTTTCAAAACAATTCCTATAACTCATTTCTGTATAAATTCATCCTTCTCTATTACTATTATATAAATTCTCTATTATAAGACTTTTCTTCAAATCTATATTATATATATATATATATATATATATATATCGGACGAGCGTTACACACCGGAAGTCCAAATGAAAACAATATAGGGGCTGCCTGTGGCAGCCCCTAAAAATCGAAAGAATGTCGTTTTGACTTCCCACAACCTTTATCGTCCATTACTCGTCTCAAGAATAATGAAGATGTAGGTAACAAGTCCCGGTTCTATATTCTCAGGAGAACTGATGGTGAAGAAAATGTCAACCCGTACAATGCTCCACTACTCTTAGCATGGCAGGCCAACATGGATATACAGTTGATTGGATCGGTTTATGGGACAGCATCTTACATATGTTCATACATGTGCAAAGGTGAGAGCGAAGAGGTGAAGAAGGCTATCAGTGATTCCCTTCAATCACTAGCACCGAATGCTTCACTTCGAAAACGATTATCTAAATTGGGAAACACTATGCTTTCGCACAGACAGTTAAGTGGCCAAGAAGCAGCCTATCGGTTGTGCCACTTACCATTAAAGGATTCATCGCGTAAAGTTGTCTTTGTCAACACTGTTCCTCCCGAAAAGAGAACAAGGATTCTCAAGAATCGGTCCGAGTTACTTGAGTTGGATGACATGGATACAAATCTTTTTCAACCTGGACTATTTGACAGATATGCTGCAAGACCACAGGAAGATGAATTTGAGAAGATGATGTTGGCTCACTTTTCTGTATGGTATGATAGTGTATATAGGGATGACACACCAAAGGGCGGCAGTGGGTGTCACATTCAGCCTCGATTCCAATTGCAAGGCAATCTGGGATGGATCAAACTTCGTACAAAGCAAGCGTGCCTTCAAACACCCATTATGACACCACAAAGTCACGGTGACGAGTATTACTATTCACTGTTGCTGTTGTACATTCCGTGGAGACGTGAGAAGGAGGACTTACTTCTGAAGCACGACAGCACATTGTCAGCTTTCATTGCTCGTGAAAAGGAGATGAAAGTGTTGAATTGTAAACACCATACTTATGCAGAAGAAGTACAAAGAGCAGTGCAGCAGTTTCTGATGGCGCATACATGGATTTGGTTGCACCAAATGTTCAACATGGTGAACGGGAAGATGCTACTCATGTACCAGAGGAACTGGACCATGGTTTACACAACGCTGAAAATTATGTCCAAGATGAACAGGTGGATGTGGATGCTCTTCCTACGGTAGCAGACGACGATAATGCCAATGGAGCCCTCACACGCATGCGTCTCACTGATAAGGCCTTCACGGAATTGGTATGCAATTTGAATGCAAAACAAAGAGAAGCATTTGACATGGTAGTACAGTACACTAGCTCGTTACACAAATTTCATCTCGGACAGGAGGCATCACAACCAAAACCCATCCACATCTTCATAACTGGTGGTGCAGGGACGGGAAAGTCTTACGTGATTCGTGCCATCAGAGAACACATCGAGAGGTCAGTGCAAGGGAGTGATGAAGTGCATGGATGCATGGTCATGGTACCAACGGGTGTAGCTGCATTTAATATGGATGGCCTAACAATTCACAGAGCACTTAATCTTCAAGTTGAGCATAGAAAGTCTGCCTACCATTTAAAGCTAACAGCTGTAGCACTTCGAGAGCTGAGGATGCTGTGGAGAGGCATACATACCATCATCATTGATGAAATTAGCATGGTATCTTACGAAAATCTCCAGTCTGTCCACTATCGACTGTGTGAGATATTTGCCAATGATGACATCTTTGGAGGACTGAATGTGATTGCAGTTGGTGACTTTTATCAGCTCTCACCTGTCAATGGACACTTTGTGTTTAGTGTGACAAAACTGCAGTCGAAACGCTTGGCATCTCACCTTTGGAAGGACTGCTTTTAAATAGTAGAATTAACTGAAAATGTGAGACAACAAAAGGATTCGTCTTTTTCAGACATGTTAAATCGTGTTCGAGTAGGAAAGCAAACGGAATAGGATATTAAGTTGCTGGAAAGTCGCATGGTGGCAGGAAACAACATTGATCTTTCAAAGCCACCATTTGAAAAGGCTCTAAGGTTGTTTCCTCGTGTTGCAGATTGCAATACATTTAATGAAGGAGAATTGATGAAACCTTCTTCAAATACTCCAATCTTTGAATTTGAAGCCGATCATGTGCTTTTAGAAAACAGAAGATTGACTTATGGGGCAGTCTCGTATGAGAAAGTGACTGAAGAATTAATTCCAGAGGATGACAAGGAATGTGGAGGACTACCAAGAAGGCTAAAGATGGCACTAGGAGCTGAAGTCATGCTACGACGTAACATCAAGTGTGGAGATGGGCTAGTGAATGGAACCCAAGGAGTCATTGTGGGATTCGAGTGGGGTGGAAAACAGAATACATAGCCCTCACGTGGAGCCTTACCTGAAATTGTATACCGTACGCGCTCTAATTTTCGCGGGCCTAAACTTTTGCGGTTTTCGCAGATTGGAAGCCATCCGCGAAAGTTTAAATCAGCGAAAAGTTTGAAATCTTGCGCAGTGATATAAAATGGCCGTCGCAATGATATAATGTCGACGCCTTGTTGTATTCTTATTAGAGGGTTTATAAAAACCATTTAAAAATGGTAAAAGGATGTAGGATTGACACAGGATTGTGCAAAAGGCATTATCAAAAAGGATTCTCCAAAAACACTTGGAACAAGGGTAAGTTGCACAACCGGTACAGGGCTAGATGGGCAAAGGGCAAGACAGACATAGGGCTAGACGAGCATAGGGCTACACATACATAAGGCTAAACGGGTATAGGGCTAGACAGAGTTTAGTTGGATTGAGTGCACACTGTGCAAATTCCTACATCCCACACGTGCAGTATATATGCAGGTGCTGCGGGATGTAGGAATTTGCACAGTGTGCACTCAATCCAACTAAACTCTGTCTAGCCCTATACCCGTTTAGCCTTATGTATGTGTAGCCCTATGCTCGTCTAGCCCTATGTCTGTCTTGCCCTTTGCCCATCTAGCCCTGTACCGGTTGTGCAACTTACCCTTGTTCCAAGTGTTTTGGAGAATCCTTTTTGATAATGCCTTTTGCACAATTCTGTGTCAATCCTACATCCTTTTACCATTTTTAAATGGTTTTTATAAACCCTTGTTCGTGCGGTTTTTCCTTTTATAGCGAAACGGTTGCTTGAATAGTTTTCCACTGCAGTTGAGAAGGAACACGATCAAATCTTGTAAGATTAAGAAACTAGAATCTATTCAGTTACCTGACTAAAATCAATTGATGTACCCATCTAGAAACAAATGCTCGAACAAAAAGAGCGCTGAAGTCGACGATCATCGAAGTACAGGCCTTGTGTACGTACGCGTACGTCTAGTCTCGCGTAGCCATTTCACTAGTCCGAAAATGGCTGATCCGGTGAATGTATGGAATTTGCCTATTAAATTTTTTCTCGCTTTAGAAGTGTAGGTGTTGCTTCAAAACCTACAAAAGGCACTTCGCGCTAACAATCAGAGCTCACTGGCGAAAGATGAGACCTCTGGACCCTTCGTGGCGACCTGTAGCTCAGTTCGAAAAAACGACGAGAAGAAGAAGAATAATCTTAAAATGTACTGGTGTTGCGTAGCCATACATTTTCGTCTAAAATTTCGAAGTTCTTTGAAGACGTTGGCCTACGAAGGGCTTTAACCACTTCATCTTATAGCTAGTGTGTCAAAGGGCACCAATATTACTTCTAAATGCTTCTAACTGTACTGTATCGTTAGTTTTCGGACGAAAACAAAATTTCCGCCAATGTATGGCGGCCATGTTTTATCAGTGTCAATCCTACATATGGAGTACTACCGTACTCCATAATACATGACGATATACCTAATATAGGTGTGAAAGAAGGTATAGTCTTGTCCGCTGCCTTTATTTTGTCTTCGTTTGCGTTCGCATGTGCCTGTAGCTACCTGACGGTGATTGAAGAATGTCGCCCGATTCGTTCGTTTTTGGTTCGCAAGCGTCCGGACTTCCCAGATTTGGAGCAAGTTGTCTCATCAAGCATGGCAGGTGCTGTTAGAAAAGAAATATGCAACAATTCGGAGGAAGAAACCGCTCATGTGTCTGTGTCATTGCCTGGCCTGTTTGGCTTGACAATCATTAAAACTTTAGAGTGCCAATTGCGATCTAGGGTCTACTCAGGTCTATCACTAGTTAACTTGAACAAAAAAAACAGAGGCACTGGATGGGGACCTGCGAAAATAAAAACGCGAAAATCGCGAATTTGCGGAATCCGCGAAAGTTTAAGCCCGCGAAAATTAGAGCGCGTATGGTATGTAAAGTTTCACGATCCAAGAGTTGGACAGTTTACCAAAGTCTGCATCCTCAATGGACAACAAGAGGCAGTGGCCATTGAACCCTTGTCGGTGCGATTCTATGGATGGCAAGGCACTGTTCTACAGCGGACTCAGATACCCTTGATTTTGTGTTGGGCTGCCACGTTACACAAAGTGCAAGGTCTGTCACTTGATTCTGTTGTGTTGGACCTTGGAGAGAAAGTGTTTGAGGCCGGAATGTCTTATGTGGCATTAAGTCGGGTGAGGACATTAATGGCATAGCACTGGTGAAATTTGAACCCAAGAAGCTTTATGCCAACAAAAGGGTGGACAAGGAAATGGAGCGGTTGAGAAGTAAACAGCATGCCGTTGTTTGTAGTCAGCCAAGTCAAGACAATTATTCAGAGGTGCTGCCGGTGGATTTATCACAGTCTCAGGAGGATGAACCACCCACTTCTCTTCAAGATATAAGCATGATGGAAACAGATTTGGATGACTTTTTGTTGAGGGACGTCTTGGAGGAAATGAAGAGAGACGTACCAGTAGTTCAATTATCAAGTCAAGAAATTCACACAACATGTACTAAGGAGGTGAGAGAATTTATGCAGAACATTGAGGACATTCTCAAAAGTAAAAAGAAAGAGTCAATGGAAGAATTAAAAGAATTGATGGAAGATAACAAGATTGCTATGAAAACTTTAATAAATGAGGTTAACAAACAGGAAAATGACATTTTCAATGTGGAAACTCGTGGTGGACATGTCTGTACAAGAGGAACTTTTGCCCTCATTTACATCACAATATGTTCCAGTGAGGACCACGGGTGATGGGAACTGTATGTACAATACCATCTCCATTGCACTGCATGGTACAGAAGAATATACAGCACATCTGAGAGCAATCACTGTGTACAGCTTATTAGAAAATAAGGAGTATATGTTTGAGGTGATGAAGCCTAGTACACAACTATTATTACGTAATGTGGATCGAAATGAAGAAAATACAGAAAGGGAATGGATCAAACTTTTACAAGAAGCAGCTCAAGACCAATGCTGGGGAAATCATTTCCACTTGCATGCCTTGTGTCTTATGTTAAAGAGGCCAATATACATGTATGGCTATATGCGACACAGAAGTGTAGGAGAACTTGGCAGAGTGGATGTAAACAGTTCATCTGTGGAGATTGAACGATTGTTTCAACAGAAAGACAGGAGAATGAACAATCACATCAAGTACTTGCCTTCAGTTGAAGACTACCCCGCCATCAGAGGCTTTTTTGACTCTTCTCATTTCACAGTATTATTGCCAACAATGTCCACATCTCACTTTTTTTTCAAACCCTTTGTATCATTTAGGTCTCACTTGGGGTGTGAAATGTAATAATTATTGTATTAAGGACTGTGTTTATGCACATGTAATTATATTTTGTAATTGTTTACAACTTTTACTTTCTTCTCATGTTTCCAAGGGATTTCAAAATTTGATTTGTTCCTCATATGATGCTTCATAACTGAAATCATATAGGGGCCAGAACGTGCATGCCCCCTATATTATTTCATTTATGAAGGCAATCGAAAAAATCTTTTTGTAGTTAGGAATGTTAAACTTGCTGTTGAAGTACATGCGTGATAGCTAACATGCCCAAATAAAAACTTGGATAGTAAGTACTAATAGTCAAATCAACCATAGGCCAAACTAGAATAATTCTTAGATTCTTAGATACATACATAGGCTCTCCCCACGATGACAAAATTGTCATCATATATCACCCGGTGTGAAAGGTTATGCATAGGTTTTATGCTACTTTGAATGTAGGAGCGCGTATCGCTGCTACACACGACACCATCCATTCAAAAATAAAATAATCTGTGATGGTAATGACCGCTTCCTCATCAGCAAAGCACTATTGACAACAACATTAATTATTGTTGAACTGAATCAAAAGCATAAGATTAGCATTTAAATGCGTTTTGTCTCAAAAGAAATTCAAACTATTAAATATTAGGAAACCACTAATCTTATGCTACTATTAAAATAACAGCATGTTGCTGTTATGCACGAAGCCATCCATGAATGAAAACCTCTTGATGGTATTCTTTAGCTTTCATGTTTTGTGAATCAGCTTCTTGGTCAACAATGTAATATTGTTGAACGTGATAGTCTAATTCCAATGAATTAGATAGAAACCAAAACTGAATTTTCATGCAATTAGACTATAATTCCATGCAGACTCCAAGTCTGTACAGCTTTTGCCCTGCTCAGAGTCCAGTTATTAGGGGCATCTTGCAAATGCATTTAGAGCAATTATTGCCCCTATAGACAAGGTGGTTGAAATTTACAGTCCATGTTTGAGCAAACACTTGTAATGAGCCATTTGCATTTAATAAGCAATCCTATCTTATTATAATACCGTATAGCCGAAAATTTTCACGAGAATAAAATTTCGCGTTTTTCGTGATGAAGCTGTCACCGCGAAAATATATTCGCGAAATTCGGCAAAAAGTCTCTACTAAAGTACTCTTCCGTTCGTTTGAAGTCTCACCCTGATCATAGTAGTCCCTCTCTAGCGGGGTGCGACCATTTGCCGTTGAAAGGGCGAATAGAAAGCTATTCAGTGGATATCCTGTCTTAGAAAGTTTCCACTTCTTCCATGACAAGTGACGAATCGAAAGTCAGCCGCAGATCTTACATGAAGTTCACTGCATAGCGAAAAGTTTAAGTAGCCAAATATGCCATTAAATGTGGAAATAAAATACAATTACTGTACCCTATCCAAAACGCTTCTTTCTGTTCACACGAACATCTACACGTGGCGGTGACACATAAAAACGCGAACTAGGTAGGGAGAATGTGAATAGTTTACCCTGAATCGCGAAAATTAAATCGCAAAAAATCTGGTTTTGAGCGAAATTGCGAAATTTTATTCCGCGAAATTTCCAGCTATACGGTAAAGATAGGCTGATTTTTTGTTCGCAGTTCACTGACGCGCGCTTCGACTGACTGCGGACGACTGTTCACGATCGTCAACTGTAGGATCTGGAAAGAGCACGTAAGGCTCATCTTCACTTTTACTTGAGAAATGGCAAAATTTCGAAAATAGCCCGTACAAGCCTACGAGTCGCCATATTCGGTTTACAGGTTTACAGGCAAATCCTGACAGGAATACGACTTTTACCTTCGAAACGGTTGTCCGCTAACTCCTCCTGGGAAAAAGATGCGAGTACTTTCTGACTACAGCGAATGTTCCAAAATAAACTTGGTGAGTGTCCTTATCTATGAGGCGGAATGATTTACGCGTTGGAAACTAAAGCGGCATCGGTGGCAATAAGGATGTCAACAGCCATGTTCGTGCGCAATCATATCAGTAGTAAGTATGCGGGTATCCTGTCGAAATCCATCGATTATGCTGCGAAATACGTATTATCCTGTTAGATATTTATCTTGGGAACATGTACGTGCAGGAATCCTTTACAGTTTGTATGTGTAACAAAATTGGTGTGTGTGTGTGTGTCCATTATGCTGCTAACTCAGTACCATAGATAATACGAAGAATCCTGTTAGATATTAATTTTATTTTTAGAACATACATGTGCAGGATTCCTTTACAGTTTGTATGTGTGATAAAATTGGTGTGTCTATGTGTATTTGTGCACATAATATGAGTGTGCATGTGTGTGTGTGTGTGTGTGTGTGTGTGTGTGTGTGTGTGTATGCATGTGTGTGCGTGAGTGTGTGTGTGTGCATGTGTGCATGTGTGTGTGTGTGTGTGTGTGTGTGTGTGTGTGCGTGTGTGAGTGCATGCTTGCATGCGTGTGTGTATGTGTATGATCTATATGGTGTGTGATCTATGGTGTGTGTGGGTGTGTGTGTGGGTGCGGGTGTGGGTGTGAGTAGGGGCGTAGGAACACTCATACGTATACGTGCGGGAGCCAAAGGTTCTATAGATAAAGCATTTTGTACAGCAATATGTTAGACACGTGTTTGATTTTGGGCCCTACTCACTAGGGGAAACCAGGGCGGGTCAGGGGGCCAGGGCCCCCCTGACCCACCCTGGTTCCTACACCTATGGTGTGTGTGTGTGTGTGTGTGTGTGTGTGTGTGTGTGTGTGTCTGTGTCTGTGTGTGTGTGTGTGTGTGTGTGTGTGTGTGTGTGTGTACGTGTGTGTGTGTGTGTGTGCATGCTTTGCACGTATGTGTGTGTATGTACGTATATATGTGTGTGTGCGCCAATAGTTGGTGAGTGTTGTGCGTTCATGTGTGTGTGTGTGTGTGTGTGTGTGTGTGTGTGTGTGTGTGCATGCTTTGCACGTATGTGTGTTGTGTTCATACTCGCGGGTACCCGCATGCAATTATCACATACTCGCGGGCACCCACGCACAATAACACCCATAATTATTATGACGTAACTTTAAACCTCGCGACTCGAAAGTGTGACGAGATTAAAGATGTCTGGAAGAAGAAAGAATGAAATTCAGGTTGAATGGTTAAACTCAAAAGATGTTGGCAAGGTGAATGCTATCAATGTGAAACATGTTCTCGAAGAGCGGCAGAAAATTGTACTCGGTGCCGAAATAACTGTGAAGTTCAACGCCAAGCGTTACAAAGCGGTCGTCCGCGATCTGCCTGAGTGGGAACAGCCTCAGCGCAAGCGCGCGGTGCCCAGCCAAGGTAAAGAGCAACCAGCACCCAAGAAAAACGTATAAGGAAGTCCCAACCGAAACCACTTTTTTTGGCAAGCGGTAATGCAGCGACTGAGGAAGCCGTTTCAAGCGACATCTCGGATTCGACAGTCGAAGAAATCTTCGAGTCTCCAAGAAAAGACCACGAAGTGCAACGTAAGGGTCAGACGTCAGCAGACAAGGATGACAGGAGTAATCAATCCCCAGCAAGAGACCCATTCAAAGATTTGAGCAACTTTGATATTCCTTCATCCTCAAAGAGCCACACTTCACCTTGTCACTCCATACACAAGCATTCCACTCAGATCTCTCGATCTCTACCACACAACCCCCACTTTTCACCACCACACAGCCCCCTTTCTACATACTCCCCACCACATAGCCCTTACTCTTCATACTCCCCACCACACAACCCCCACTCATCATCCCCCCCGCCACACAGTCCCCACTCGTCATACCCCCCACCAAACAACTCCCACTCTTCATACTCCCCACCACACAACCCCCACTCATCATCCCCCCCGCCACACAACCCCCACTCATTGTACCCCCCGCCACACAACTCCCACTCATCATACCCCCCACCAAACAACTCCCACTCGTCATACCCCCCACCAAACAACTCCCACTCGTCATACCCCCCACCAAACAACTCCCACTCGTCATACCCCCCACCAAACAACTCCCACTCGTCATACCCCCCACCACAAAACTCCCACTCGTCATACCCCCCACCACACAACTCCCACTCGTCATACCCCCCACCACACAATCCCCACTCTTCATACCCCCACCACACAATCCCCACTCTTCATACCCCCCACCACACAATCCCCACTCTTCATACCCCCCACCACACAATCCCCACTCTTCATACCCCCCACCACACAATCCCTACTCTTCATATCCTTTGTACAACCATCAGCCTTATCCATTACCCCACCATCACCAGCCCTATTGCCCACCAATGTACAGTTGTTACTGTCATTCTTCTCCATTCAGTTCTTATCCACATCACGACTCCCATTCCACCCATACACATAGCCCTCATAATTGCCCATCATGGCATCCACATCATTCACCTTGCACACCACATTCTCACACACACTTGAGAAATCAGTCTCCACCACCATTATCAAGCCAGCCTGAAACTCCTGCCAGACCCGAAAACTTTCAACATGAAAAGGTTTTTGCTAACTATGGAGAGGATTTACCATTAAGAATCAGACAAGAAGTTATAAGCAACTGTTATAAAATAGCCAATTCAGAGAAAAATTTTGCCGTTCAACTAGCAAAATGCTGTTTTACAAGAAGGGAGCGATCAGTGTCCAACTGTGCTGGGATTCGCAAGAAGGCATTGTCACCAGCGAGGATGGCATCAGTTAAGAGGGCTGTTTTCTCTTTTTATCCCGTTAAGCCTGAGGAATCAGAGGATGTTGCATGGAGAGAATATAGAAAGGCCATTGACACAAGTTGTCGCAAAACACGCATTCTTTAAATTGTATTACTTTATGTGCCTTGTTTATTAATCTACTTAAACATTATAAGTTTTCATTTTAACATACATGATTGTACAGATATTATACATTTTCTATTGTATCAATGAAAATGACATTGTGCACAATGTAATAATATATACACAATATGAGGACACCCATGCAGTGCCTTTCCCAGTCTGCTAATGTGTTCATTACCAAAACTTAATACAATAACTGAATCAGATATAACATTGAAATAAAGAAATAACTATATACTCATTGTCATAATGGTTCTCATCAAATCTAAAATAGTCATTCTCCAGTAATTCCTCCATCTTGTTCAATGATTTTGGGCAAAACAACAAATGTATGTCTAATGTATCGTTGGCACTTTGTTGGTGTCATTCTCGTACTCCAGAATGCACAGATCCCATCTATCAGCTCCTTCTTCGTCAATGGCTTCACTCGCCGGGCTAAGAACTCCTTCA
Organism: Halisarca cf. caerulea; assembly: GCA_963170055.1. Taxonomy (NCBI): domain Eukaryota; kingdom Metazoa; phylum Porifera; class Demospongiae; order Chondrillida; family Halisarcidae; genus Halisarca; species Halisarca cf. caerulea. The sequence continues at coordinate 1,704,494 of CAUJGJ010000397.1, forward strand.
GTTCATGCCACACTCTTTCAATGGGATTTAAATCAGCACTACTGGCTGGTGTTGGCCACCAATTAATACTGTGCGTAGAGTAGAAGTCTTTGGCAACTCTGCTGGTGTGCTTGGGATCGTTGTCTTGCATGAACCTGTAATCTGAATCCGGAAACGTTAGTGTAAGAAACGGGAGGAGAAATTGTTCAAGAATCTGTGTATACAAAACACCATCCATGGTCTGATCAAAAATACAGATCTTTGTTGCTCCTTTCATTGATATGCCTGCCCATACATGAACCTTTAAGGCATGTTTTGGGGCAGGCTTTAAGATCCTCTCTTTGCCCACTTTCACTCTCATGGTTTGGCTATGGCGACAGAGCTGTACAGAACTCTCATCTGTCCATATAACATTGGCAAAGTCATCTTTGTTGTCCATAAGCATTTGAGCGAATTCCTTCCTTTTCACCTTGTTACTGTCGGATATCATGGGACCATAGCGTGTTCTAACAACTTTCCAATCCAACTTCAACCTGATGTACCTCCGAATAGTCGCAGAGCTGATTGTTACGCCGTATTCTCTGGAAATAAGTCGCTGTATTACCACAGACGTCAGTTCATTGTCTCTTTCTAGCTCTGATTCAATGTATTGGGCCATATCCGCATCGATCAGTGATGGTCTACCGCTACGATGTCTATCTCGAAGTCCGGAGGTGGCTTGGTAGCGGAATACCCACCTACGCACAGCTGTACGAGAGGTCTTTCTCCCTTCCGCTGCTAGAGTCCATGATATCTCGGAAACATTCAATCCGCCTTCCAGCAAAGCAACGATACGATTGCGAAAATACGACGACAAAGGTCCAGCCATAGCAATAGTCTTCAACCAGATACACAATTCACACAATGAAAAACTTGGTTCCCCCAAGTGCTGTGACGTATCCAAGTTATCACGTGCATGCAAAAATAGCGGCCTTGGTATACACGTACCGCTACAAGTTCACTATGCGTATTGCCAAGAATCAAATCCCCTTTCATAAAACCAATGGATTAAATTATACTCACTAATACTATACTTAGCGGCAACTTGGAAGTCCTCCTTAGGAACCGTTCAAAGAGCTTGGATTACGCGGCGTCAAGTTGTGATACTGAGCTTCTCGGAGTCCTGATCTAGAACGCGGTTATATAGAACGACGAATCGGCTTATGAGTAACCTATGCAGGGATTGCCAATAGTACTCGGTATGTTGTTTGTTATGTTCATAACTTTTCTTTTTTCCGCGACGTTTTTTTCGTCCCTTTAGAGGCCAAACAATCTATGGTGTTGTGGTGTTAAATTCTTGGTGACCCGCGGGTATGCCTGCGGTGGCATGCGAGCACCTGAGGGTTGCCCGCAGTAGGGGTGTCACTGTATTTCTAAGCACCACTGTATGTGTGTGTGTGTGTGTGTGTGTGTGTGTGTGTGTGTGTGTGTGTGCCTGTGTGTGTGTATGCGTGCATGTGTGTGTTTGTGCCTGTGTGTGTGTGTGCATTTGTGTGTGTGTATGTGTGTGTGTATGTGTGTGTGTTTGTGTGTGTGCCTTTGTGTGTGTATGTGTGCATGTGTGTGTTTGTGCCTTTGTGTGTGTGCATTTGTGTGTGTGTGTGTGTGTGTGAATGGGTGTGTGGGTGGGTATGAAGTATGTGTGTGTATCTGTGTATGTATATGTGTGTGTGTGTGTGTGTGTGTGTGTGTGTGTGTGTGTGTGTGTGTGTGTGTACACCAATAGTTAGTGAGGGTTGTTGGCTGTACAGTATAGCGGAAGATTTATCCCCTGAGAACAATAGCAGAATGGCCACTGATGAAATGACTCAACCATTGTGTGTGTGTGTGTGTGTGTGTGTGTGTGTGTGTGTGTGTGTGTCTGTATATTTGTGTGTGTGTGTGTGTGTTTGTGTCTGTATATTTGTGTGTGTGTATGTGTGTGTGTGTGTGTGTGTGTGCGTGTGTGTGTGTGTGTGTATGTGTGTGTGTGCACCAATAGTTGACGAATGTTGCTGGCTATATAGCAGAAGATTTATCTGCTGAGAATAAGAGCAGAATGATCACCAACGAAATGAATTGGCCATATAGAAAAATTTGGGTGTCGTTAGCAATGGTTTGAAATTTTTGCAAGATTTGTATGTGTGTGTGTGTGTGTGTGTGTGTGTGTGTGTGTGCATGTTTTGCACGTATGTGTGTGGATATACGTATATAATATTATATGTGTGTGTGCCAATAGTTGGTGAGGTTGTGTGTGTAAGTTTGTGTACATGTGTGTGTGTGTGTGTGTGTGTGTGTGTGTGTGTGTGTGTGTGTGTATTGGCCTGTGTGAGTTTGTGTGTGTGTGTGTGTGTGTGTGTGTGTGTGTGTGTATGTGTGAGTGTGTGTGTGTGTGTGTGTGTGTGTGTGTGTGTGTGTGTGTGTGTGTGTCCAGTTGGTCTGGGAGCCTAATTAGTAGTGCTAAAGGTTCCTGACTGTACCCAGCAGATTGGGCATCTTTAAGTGCGAAAGTTTTGGTTTTCTCAGGAGTCCAAGTTTTAATTGTACTTGAGAGCCATACGCCACTGGAAACAGAATACTCTTGGGTACTTTTGTCCTCAGGTGTTAGTGTTATTCCAGTCAAGTGACTGGTATTGCCATATACTATCATCCTGAAAGTCACCAAGCTGGAGGTGGGGAATCATGCAGCTCAGAGCCCAGGATGGATATATCGATGCCATCACTCAGGGCTGTACCTCATCTCTTCTCATCTCGTGGGTCTTGCAAGCCCACAGATGAGTATCCCCTCCTGCACTTAGGGGGTCATCGTGGGGCTAGGATCAGTGGGGCTGTTGCCAGCAGAACCATTGGTCTTGGTGTTTCCTGATGGCTCAACCCCTAAATGGGGTCCACATAGCCAGGAATTGGCAGTGGTAATACAAGTACAATACAAGTGTGTGTGTGTGTGTGTGTGTGTGGTTTGGGCCTGTGTGTGTGTGTGTGTGTGTGTGTGTGTGTGTGTGTGTGTGTGTGTGTGTGAGTACACATGTGTGAGTGTGTGGGTGGGCTTTCTCTTATTATGGAAATTGCACTCAATAATTGGATAAATTCACTGAACACAACCTCTTCACTTGATATAAGGGTTGCACCCGCCACCCGAACTAGGGGTGAAGGCGGCCTTTGGCCGCCTTCTTCCCTAGTAGCCTATAAGGGAAGAATATATGTCATTGGGGAGTATATATTAGTCATGTCTATACATCCATAGAACAAAGGCAAATGGCTAATCATTACACATTGAACCCCATATACAGGTAGTCAGTGCCACCTCAACCTTCAGTTTACACCACTCTGCAAATTGAGTACAACTATAAAAGGTTGAGAATTATGGCACAGTATATCACCCTTTACATCCTGTACCTGCATATATTGGTACGCAGTATACATTTCTTCTGGTATTTGCTACCTTCATCGGTATGCAGTACCTTTCCCCATAGTACCTTCCTTTGGTACACAACTTCCAGTGCCTTTGATGGTAAACAGTACATTAATCAAGGGCCTAGCCAGGATTTTTAGGGGCTGCCACAGGCAGCCCCTATATTGTTTTGATTTGGACTTCCGGTGTGTCACGCTCGTCCGATATATATATATATATATATATATATAATATTGATTTGAAGAAAAGTCTTATAATAGAGAATTTATATAATAGTAATAGAGAAGTATGAATTTATACAGGAAGGAGTTAGAGGAATTGTTTTGAAAACAATTGCCAAATATGGCAATTGTTTTCAAAACAATCGTTTAGTTACAATAAACAGTATGTTCTATGAATGTTCAGCTGTGCACTTACACTCCAATGCTTTACAAGTGATTCGAGTGCGTGGGGCGGCAGCCCCCACGAGTTTTTAACTCGAATTACTTGTTTTTCTACTGAGGCAAGACCTTGAACCTATATAGTAACGTAAACTTCATTTGTAAAATCCGTGATTGCGACGCACGTCGTTCAAGCTGAAATAAATGTAATTATACATTACAGGATATATTATATTAATAGTAACAGCACTACTGCAGTATAAAATAATATCAACTTGCTAACACAATGGCAGAATACGAAACGTGTACTAAAAACGTGTAAATGTCAAAATGTGAAATTACTGCCAAGTTAGTGATCCTATTCTTCTGTGGCCTGCAGAATCAAAACGTCTCAACACATTTTCCATGCTGATTTCCCAATCTCTGTGGGTGTACATGAGAGCCAGGCCGTTAAGTCTATTTTCTCCCATAGTAGAACGGCTCCAGTCTTTTAAGCGCCGCAAAGCAGAGAAGGAACGCTCACATGGAACTGACCCAACAGGAACTGTCAACATCTGCTTGAAGATTGTGTGTATGTTTGGGAAAAACATTACAGTTGCCATTTGGAGGGCTTCAAGCAGGCCAACCTGTTTATCGGGCATTTTGTCAACTTTTGCTTTCCACCTGCCTATCTCTCCAGGAAGACCAGTGGACTCAGGTAAATCAGAACCAAAGTGATCTTGCAATTTTGCTACATCCTGCTGTTGAAGAGAATGGATTTTGCATGGTAATAGCTTGTAGCCCATGAGTAAGTTTGATGCCTCCTTTTCAATGCTGAAGTGCAAATCTAACTCATTCAAGCAGTGATCTATGAAAGGAAAGTAAATATTTCTCCGGAAATATCCAGCATGGTCATCATCATTTTCAGTATCACATCCAGCACTGCTTCTATATCTGCCGGAACCTGCAGTTCTGGGCTTGCAAAGAATGATGCCCAGAGAACCTGCAATGGTTTCTGCTTTCCTCCAAACATCAGCAAAATTGGCATCACTTCTGTAACCCAAGATGGCTTCTCTGCACAAGGCTGCATCCTCGTATGCCATTACTACATCACAATCTGACTTCTGGAGGGCAAGAGATAGTGGATGTGTAATGCTAAGTATGCTTTGTGCCACTACTAATGATACAATGAAGGTAGGCGATTCCAGCATTTTCATGAATGAATTTGCACTGGTTCTGGAATCCGGAGCAGAGGATTGTGATGCAATTTCTTCCAGAGCTGCATAAATTCCTTTGTATTTTGCCATAATACTTGAGACTGTGGACACACGAGCCAACCACCTAGTTTCACAAAGCTTAGGCACACTTTTACTTGTTGCTGATCGAATACATTCATCAGATTCTGAAGGGGAATTGCCTGCTTCTGTGGTAAGTAAGTCTGACTCGTGGTCATCTGCAGCAAGGGTGTTCTGAAGGATCACTTTACGTTTTGGACTCCCCCCCAAGAACCAGGTAAGCTTACCAATGGATTCAAAGAGATTTCGAATTTCCTGAACTGACTTGCATGAAGAGGCAATCACTAAATTCAATGCATGTGAACGACAGTGATGATAAGAAGCACCCGGTTGAACCTTTTGAATTTGTGTACAGACTCCTGATACTTTGCCAGCCATGACTGCAGCGCCATCATATCCTTGTCCACGAAGGTTAGCAACATCCAAATTGCAAGATTTTAATATGCTTAAAATAGCTTTGGAAATAGTCGTAGAATCAGTGTTCTGCAATTCAACAAAACCAATAAACTCTTCTCTTACTACTGCAGGTGAAAGAGTTTCGTCCACAAATCAAATGCACAAGGCCATCTGCTCAATTGTAGAAACATCCGAACATTCGTCAGCCATCACAGAAAACCACCTTGCAGACTGTACAGGGGCTAAGATTTGGCTTCTTACTTCCTCACCGGCAAGGCGGATCAATTCATTCTGAATAGATGGGCTTAGATACGATGCATTCTTCTTGCAGTGAAGAAGATGATCTCTAAGTATAGGATCAAATGATGATTTCCAATGAACTAGGTGGTCAAAGTTGCCATCTTGTCTATGCGAATCTTTGTCCCATGAGCGTCCACGAAAAGGAAAGTTCCTCTTTCCAAGAAGTACAAGAATGTCAATAAGGGACAATAGGATGGATCGGTTTCTTTTAACTTGCTTCTCATAGCTAGTCGACAGACAGGAACCTATGTCCTTCTGACTACCCTCAACGACATCAATGAAGGCTTCTGCCTTCATTGATGTTACATTGTGCGCTTCAGATTGTTGGTGACATGGTATAGCACCACGCTGTTCACCCATAGCATTCTTCCAATCTCTAAATCCATGACTTTGGAATACTTCGGAAGCATTTAATGTAGGGGTGGTCGGTCCGAACAATACACAATAGACACAAAAGGCTGCATCCTTTGATACGGAGTATCTGAGCCATGAATACTGCTTTTCCCACAAAATACTATACCGCCGTCCTCCTGTTGGTGGGAATTTGAAAAGTGACGGAGGGCACCACCTTTCTTTTAGCAGCTTCACTTTATCACTGTCAGAAATTACTTTTCCAATGTAAATGGAGAGATCTAGTGTAGAACATATTGGGACTGTAGCTGTCACAGTTGCCGTATTTTGAAGCTCACTTCCAGAGCTGCCATCACTGTGGCTGGATTATGGCCCTATATAGTAGTCAAGTGAAAAACACAAGCACAGTATTTGAACTGTTAGAATCAAAATTAGTTGGCCACGTTAGCAGTATAAGGCTCACTTGCCACGCATACTTGAACTTCTGAACTGATAGATGGGGTCTGGTCATTGTCAGCGACAATGCCACAGGTAGATGAGTCTTGATTTAAAGAGCTAGTCAATGCAAAGAACACAGTAATTCACCTCGAGTTTGTAAGTTGAAAATGGATCATTTGTTAATAAAACTCAAAAGAACTGCGAAAGAGTCCTTTGCGTTTTGTCTAAGTGCCTTCTTTTCGCGGAAGAAGTATCCGATCTACATGCAGACATTTTTTTTGCACAAGCACGTGACTGGTCAGCTTACGCAAACTCTATTTTTGGAGCAAATATGGCGGAATCGTACAACACTGATCGAAAGCTAAAACAAATCATGCTATATTCGAATTTCCAGAGTTTTCTGGCAGCTACATCCTGGCATCTCAAGGACATTTATGTGATCATGAATTCAGTATGCAAAATGTTTTGTCAGACAGTTTTCACCCTTTTCTAAATATCCTTTAGAATTTTTTTTCATGGTTAAATTTTCAGCCGAGGCAAATGCCTCGGTTGCCTCATAGCTGGCTACGCCCTTGTTAATATATAGTCTCACATATTGGGCTATGCACATTGCACTGCCCAATGGACACTTGCATAGATCACAATGATCATACTATTGACTACTTGTGGCCAATTTTGGATACCTTGTGCATCTTAGCACGGAAAAAATATTACTATAACATGCTGACTATATTGATCTGCTGAAAGATCACATTGTATATTCTGTTCTTTATTCTATAGCTACACATTTAAGTGATTCTGGTGGATCACATAACGGTACACCTGTACCATTATATGTATAGCATTTTATTGCACCATTTTTATTTTGGATTGGAGGAGTTTTACGGTCTCTTGCAGACCCTAGTTAAAACGAATCCAATCCTCTGGGATGCAAAGCATGCCTACCTCCTCGTGGTGCATCCTGGGACTACTATTATTATAGTAGTGCAGAATGGCATGCGTAGTAACTTTTATTGAAATTGTCACTGTCATTTATAATTAAAAAAACTGACTAGATCATGATCCCAATATATTGTTTGGATTATTGAATGCTTAGACTTGACACACACACACACACACACACACACACACACACACACACATTTTATTACACCACTACTCAAAACCATGCATTTCTTACAGTGATTTTTCAAGTCCGCTAGAAAGATTTCCAAGTGATTCGAGTTTCCAGGGCCGTAGGCGGCCCACGAGTTTTTTAAACTCGAATCACTTGTTCAGTTAAAATGTAGAGAATATGCTGTTTTATGGGCATATGTTCAAAATAGAAATATAAAAAGTACATGGACAAGAACCATACAAAACCCATTTAAAAATGGATAAAAGATGTAGGGATAATAAATTGTCAATCGTCAAAAATCACTGGAACAAGGCAGAGTTGCTTGTTGCGTAGGGCTGAACAGGCATAGGTATAGACATACAGAAGGTTAGGTATACATTGGGCTAGACGGGCATGAGGATGGACTATGCATATGTATAGGACTGACATAGCGCAAGGGGTACATGGGGCTAGACGGGTACAGAGCTTGACTGGATAAAGGGCTAGACGGGTTAATTCCCTACATCCCATGTGATACCTTTTGCAAGCTTATACACCCGTCTAGCCCTTAACCCAGTCAAGCTTTATACCTATGCATAGTTTATCCTCATGCCCGTCTAGCCCAATGTATACCTAACCCTCTGTATGTCTATACCTATGCCTGTTCAGCCCTATGTAACAAACAACTCTGCCCTGTTCCAGTGATTTTTGATGATTGACAATTTATCATCCCTACATCTTTTATCCATTTTTAAATGGTTTTTGTACGGTTATATATATAATGTGGATTTGAAGAAAAGTCTTATACTAGAGAATTTATATAATAGTAATAGAGAAGTATGAATTTATACAGGAATGAGTTATAGTAATAGTTTTGAAAACAATTGCAAAATATGGCAATTGTTTTCAAAACAACCGTCCAGTTACAATAAACAGTATGTTCAATGAATGTTCAGCTGTGCATTTAAGATAGATAGATAGATGGATAGATATATCTCAATCCAATGTTTTGCAAGTGTTTGAGTGTGTTTTTAACTTGAATTACTTGTTTAAACTCGAATCACTACGTCTTGTTTTGTTATTACTATAAATAAAACAAACCCCTGTACCCTTGTACTAGCCATATATAACTATGTGAAAACACAGAAATTGGATTAATTCAATGCAAACTAAACTTAAAAGTCCATAAAGTAGAAGTTATATATATATATATATATATATATTTATAGAGAGAGAGAGATATAGATATAGATAGATAGATAAATAGATAGATAGATAGATCTCAATGCAAACTAAAGTTAAAAGCCCATAAAGGCCGATTCACACTGCGTACACAACGTAACGCAAACGCATGTAACATAACACAAGACCGTTCACACTCCCTTCCACACAGGACGTAGTGCACTATATGAAGGAACGCAACTCACGACGCAAGGACTAGAAATCTGTCCAACTTTACGTGCCAAACGTAAGACTCTGGCCAATCCGATTTCAGTTTGCGCAACTCTTTTACCACAATTGGCGCGTACTTCGAGAGTGAACGAGAAACGTGATGGAACAGGACGAATGTCTGATCAATCTCATACGCAACTATCCTTGCTTGTATGATGTAAAGGATGCAGATTTCAAGGTTGCTATATAGAAAGAGAACGCTTGGATCGCTATTGCCGCCAATATGGAGAAAACTGGTGAGTTTACACTGTTGGATGATCGTGCCAGCCATCGCCCATCCTTTTTAGGGGCTGCCTGTGGCAGCCCCTATATTGTTTTCATTTGGACTTCCGGTGTGTAACGCTCGTCCGATATATATATATATATATAATATGGATTTGAAGAAAAGTCTTATAATAGAGAATTTATATAATAGTAATAGAGAAGTATGAATTTATACAGAAATGAGTTATAGGAATTGTTTTGAAAACAATTGCCAAATATGGCAATTGTTTTCAAAACAATCGTCCAGTTACAATAAACAGTATGTTTAATGAATGTTCAGCTGTGCACTTACCCTCCAATGCTTTACAAGTGATTCAAGTGCGTGGGGCGGCAGCCCCCACAAGTTTTTAACTCGAATTACTTGTTATGATACCGATATACTAATTTCCTTTAGTTGAGAACGTGCAGCAAAGGTGGAAAATGCTAAGAGATAGGTTCGTAAGAGAACTAAAGAAATGCACCTTACCATCTGGTAGTGGTGCCACAAATACACCATCCTGGAACTTCTGGAACTAATGATGTTCCTTAAAGACTTTGTCAGGCACAGGAAGTAAGAAATATTAATTACATTGTGCATTATTAAGCATTCACTTACTCCTATTGTTTTTTAATCAGGACTGTAGGCAATGTCCCAGATGTCCAGGAGTCTGCAGAAAAGTCAGAATCTCTTCCGAGTACTGACTCATCTCTTCTAGACTCCCAGGACACCCAAAGCCCCAATGTAGAGCAAGAGCATCAGGCTGATTAGCCGGGATCATCATTGTCAACTGCCACACCTACTAAAAGATTAATGCATGGTAGTTGAGATGTACCTAGTATGATAGTATAGAGCTGGTCCGTTATTAAATAACGATTTAATGATACTATAGTCTTAAAATTATGGATTTCTATCATGCAGGCTGAAATTAGAACATAAAGTTGTAAATGAAGTGGAACTTGACATTTAATAGTCTCTTTGCTTGTAGAAATGCCCCAAAGAAGAGAAAAGTGACAAGCGATGAAGTTGACATGGAGATATTGAGACAACTACAGTCGATTGACAAAGACCAAAAGGACGAGGAAGACCTGTATGAACAGAGTGTTGCGGCTTCATTGCGAACAATGAACCCCCAGCAAAAGAGGCGCTGGCAAAAATGAAAATTCAGCAAATACTGTATGAGGTGCAGTATTGCTCACCACAACCTCCTGTCCAGTTTTACCCTCCTGACACTTACTAGCTATAGTGACTGGACATTAAATTTTTCTCACATTAGTAATAGTCTGCTGAACTTCAAGGAACACTGTAAATTAAATTTGCTTATTAGGTAGCAGAGAGACTACGCATGCAATATAACATTAGCAACTTTCTGTACAATTATACACTTGTCTATGATCATAGAAAATGTTTTTAAATACATACTGTATATATAGTAGAACTAGATCCTTCTTTCTCGGCTGCGAACATGTACATATTGCCAAAATACCTCGCTGTTGCGTGAACCCATGAAATTTCTTAACGTGTCCCGTACATTTGCTGCAGTGCTTGAATAGTATTGCTACCTAGGTGCTGTGTGCTTTGTAGGGCACCAGAATTCTGCAATCTCCAATCTCCAGGGATGATATTGCCATCAGTATCTTCCCGATCTATATATTCAGGAGGGCAATAAAAGCAGTTAGATGCAGAATTTTGCATTTCGTATATCCTTAGATTGTTATGCAAACAGCAGGTATCCTTTGTAATCTTCACTACTTTGTCAGGGTTGGCCACAATTGCTCTCCTAAAAATCCGAAACTTAGTTGTTAAGATTCCAAATGTGTTTTCAATACACGCCGAGCCCTTGAAAGTCGATAATTGAAAATTTGCTTGTTTTCTGGTAAAAACTTTCCTGGATATGGCTGTAGCATGTATGTTTTCAATGGGAATGCAGCATCTCCGACAAAGAAATAAGGAATTGGAGATGTTTGCCCAGGGAGAGGTGTGGGATCAGGTAAAGACAGCCGCCCACCTTCCATAGACGCATGTGGGACATGTCCATAAACTTAAAATCTCAGTGGAGGCGCCAATTAGAAAGAATTTCGTGACTTTAGATGGCTTCGCGATGAGATGTCATGTGACCAGCCCCTGACTTACGAAAATGTTGTTGTGCACGTGAAGATTCCAAAACAGCCTTACATGATGCATAGAAGTTGTTAGACATGTTAGTTGTATAGTATTCTAGTTGTAGGACTATTGTTGAACACGTCTTGAACGATACTCAAAATAGTTCTTGTCACAAAAAATAATCATTCGTGCAACGTTTCACCTATCACAGGCTTCTTCAGGCACATGCAATACAAAAATCAAAATAATTGGCTATGCCTAATAGTTACCCATTGGCCTATAAAAGACCAATGGGATAACAGATGGATGTACATTCATATGTCCTTGATCAGGATGTCCCACACTGGGCTAAGGGGGTACCCCTCATCCAGGTTGTAACTCCTGCTCCTCCTGATATGAATACTTTCCTTGATTCTCCTCTGCTTCATTCTTTCCTCCCTTTCTACAACAGTGAATTCCTCCCAATTGATGCTATGGTTAAGAATTTCCGAGTGAACTGCATTAGCATTCTTCACCAAAGTGCCTATTGATGAAACCCTTACTGTTCTTGAGTGTAAGATTACAGATTCAGCATTAGAATTGGGAACCATGAGAGTAGAGACAATAAAAGACTTGCTGCGTCTGTGCCTGACCACCACCTACTTTGCTTGGAATGGGAAGATGTATGAACAAACTGAAGGAGGAGCGATGGGAAATCCTCTATCCCCGGTGGTCGCCAACATTTTTATGGAGCATTTAGAGGAGTTGGCGATCACCTCAGCACCAGTGAAACCAGCCATTTGGCTATGATATGTGGATGACATCTTTGTCGTATGGAGAGAGGGAAGGGAGAAACTAGAGGAGTTCCTACATCACCTGAATGCTCTCAGACCAAGCATAAAGTTCACAATGGAGTTAGAAGAAAAGGACCAGTTGCCGTTCCTGGATGTATTAGTGAAGAAAAAGGAGAACCGGCTGACAACAACTGTCTACAGAAAAAAGACACACACAGATCGCTACATCCATTTCACATCCAACCACCACCCAAGCACCAAACTAGGAGTCATGAAGTGCCTGAAAACCCGAGCGGAAAGGATATGTGATAAGCAGCACGTAAGGAAGGAGATCCAACATATCAAGGAAGTATTCATGAAGAATGGGTACCCGAGAAGTCTGATCAACATAGCATTGAGGAAGAGGCCCATGACAGATGAAGCAGAGCAGCAGGACAGGGAGGAAAGACGAGCAGGGCAACCAAGAAGGAACACACCTTGTTTCCTACCTTATGTGAAGGGCACATCAGAGAGAATAGGTAAGATTTGCAGAAAGTATGGACTACAGCCCGTTTTCCACCAGAGGAACAGTTTGAGGAGCATTCTAACAAGAGTGAAGGACCTACAGAAAACCAAGGACAAGGGGGGTTGTGTACAGAATACCATGTGGGGAATGCAGTGAAGTGTACATTGGAGAGACAGGGAGACCATTGAAGATGAGGATCGGGGAACACAGACGAGCAGTAGAAAAGAAGGACATGAAGAATGCTAATGCAGTTCACTCGGAAATTCTTAACCATCGCATCAATTGGGAG
>CAUJGJ010000397.1:1725000-1770000 GCA_963170055.1 Halisarca cf. caerulea
CAGAATCCTCCAGAGGACAGTGTATCAGATCTCCCTCCAGTTACTCCAAAGGCGGGTGAGATTTATATTTACAGAAGCAAAGAAGACAAAGAGAATGGTAAATTATTACAATAGTTATTATTATTATTATTATTATTATTATTATTATATATTAAACACTAGATACATAAATAATTGATATAATATACTAATTAAACACTTGCATAGATAGTTATTATTATTATTATAAGTAATAAAATTGCTTTCAAGCCAAAAAGAGAGGTAATATGAGCAAAATGGTTAACTGTGGAGTGGGTGGAGTACATATACATACATACATACATTACATACAATATATTATATATAATTTATATTGTCTAGGTTTCACTGATATCTATTCTCTTTTTAACTTTCCCTATAGAGGACTGGCGATGTGATCAATACCGCTGGAGCAACCAGGGTGTACGAAAACTCCCAAGGAAGAATCCTTGTGTAAAGAAGTCCTACTTCCATATGGATACTCCTAAGGGTCCCTCGGGAGAGTTTGTTAAGCATGCGTACCAGCTGTTGCCTCCTGAGAATGGTAATGTTGTTCTTATACATTACATGGGAGATGAGAGGGCAGCAGTTCCATTTGTGCATGGCAATGCAACACATTCTGAAAGAGCACATATAAGGACTTGCCCTTCAGTGCTCAGGAGCATAGAGAATGAATGCAACCATGCCACCCCAGCTGCAGAGTACAGGAAGCTTGTAACTGCAGTACCACCTCCAATGCACATGCCTGTGAAGCAGCCGTGGGACACAAAACAGGCCCAAAACATTCGGTCCAAGCTCTTGGAGAAGCATAGGCTATCTCATGATGCCCTCTACAATCTTCATGAATTAGCCTCAGATATGCCTGACTTCATACAGTCCATCCGTACACATCCTGATCTGGTATGCGTCTGTGGCAATAAAGCCTTATTTGCCGAGTTTGACAGAGTGTTAATGGTAGATTCTCCCTCAGCCCAACTCCTGTCATATGACACCACCTTTCAGTTGGGTGATTTCTATGTATCAACACTTGCATTCAGGCACACACTGTTCAAGGAATCACCTGTCATACCAGTTTGTTTCCTTATACATGAAAGAAAGTTTGAATTCTGTCATGAAGAGCTCTTCAGCATTTGCTGCAAACTTGTGCCTTCTCTGTGCAAATGTACAAAGCCTATTGTCACTGATGAAGAACAGGCTTTCGTGAATACAATTAGACGGCATGTCTCATTGACACATCTCCGATGCTGGAACCACTTGTTTCGGGCAGCAATCAGATGGCTTCGCAGCCATGGTGCCCCAGCGCAGGACGTAACAGTGTACCTCTCCAATATGCGAGAACTCTTACATCTTCCAACTGAAGAGGAATACAAGCTAAAGCTACAGCAAATGTCAAGTAAATGGAGTGCTCCTTTCTATGAATATTTCAGCCACAACATACATCCAGACATACATTCAATTGCTCGGTGGGCAATAGAACCACATGGTGTCTATGACCCGTACAGTGGTGTAACAAGTAATCAGGCAGAAGGGCTCAACTATGTACTGAAGCATCTGCAGGAATGGCATGAGAGTCCAGTTGATTGCATGGTCTTGGCTCTACACTACTTGCAAGGATACTACTTGGTGGAAATCAGTCGTGGTAAACAAGGGCTAGGCAACTATCACTTGCATTCCCAGTTTGCACACTTGGTGAAAACGGAACCGCGCTCATTCCAGAGGAGAATATATATTCACCGGAGGAAATAGTGGTACGCATCAAAGATGCCCGAGTCAATTCCCCACCTCAAACTACAGCAGACACAAGCTTACATGAAAATAATGACATATCCACTAGCCAACTGAGCCAGTTTGAACGGGCTAGACGTGTAATTGAAGAAAACAGGGTCAATATGGGCCCTAAGCTTCACACATTTACTGTCATGGGTACTGAGCGTCCCCATGTTGTTACACTATTTCCAAAGGAAACCTGTTACTGTCCTTCCACATCAGAATGCTATCACATTTTGGCACCCAGAATGAGTATTGGACAGACAGAGAAAAGGGAGCGTTTACGAAGGCTGAATTTAACCCAGCTTCGCAGAAATACTCGCAGTTGTAAAGACAAGAAGTCCGGCAGGAAGCGCCCACGGCCTGGTGACATGGAGATCATTGCAGCCCCAGATTCATCCACTGCTCGTATCATAGTTGACACAACTGACATCAAACTACCATTGTGCAAGGAGGAGACTGGCAATAATATAGATGATGAACAGCAATCATTCAAGTCACCACAGACTGCAACGATGACAGATGGCCATGATAGTGACAGTGATGTACAATGTGAGCAGCAATCAGGCCAGTCACCACCAACTGCAACGATGACAGATGGCCATGACAGTGACAGTGATGTACAACGTGAGCAACAATCAGGCCAGTCACCACCAACTGCAATAGCGAAGGAGAGTATAGTTATTGATGTAGATGCATACATATGTAAACAACCACCAGAACCCTATTGGATCCCAGAACTGGAGCTCTACGAGAATGACAGGGCACAACTGATGAGTGGAGCCTGGCTTACTGACAAGCACGTCAATGCATGCAATAAACTGCTACAAAAGCAGTACCCTGGCCAGAATGGTCTACAGGACACCCTTATCTTGGCTGAAAAGCTGATATGGATGTCTCACTTAAAGGAGTTTGTCCAAATCATCAATATAAATGACACGCACTGGGTCTGTGCTTCAAATATTGGCTGCCGAGACAACACCATTGCCGTGTACGATAGCCTGCCTGCAAGTTCAATGGGGTCGAAATGTCTACAAGTCCAAGTTGCTGCCATCTTACACACCAATGAGAAATGTTTTGAACTTCAGTACATTGATATCCAGAGGCAGTGTGGTGGTTCTGATTGTGCCCTCTTTTCCATCGCTAACTGCACTGCACTATGCATGGGTGAAGATCCCCAACTATTGCGTTACAATCAGTGGCAGGTGAGGCAACATCTTGAAAAATGCTATGAGCTGGGAACAATGCAACTTTTCCCTCACCAGAAAATTGTCCCAAGGGTGAAGAGGCAAAGTGTTTGTGCCCGCTTTACAGTGGCTGTATACTGCTTATGCAGGCAAGTGTACACAAATGGAAGTGCAATGATCCAGTGTCATGTATGCCAGGAGTGGTATCATGACAAGTGTGTCCCAAACATCGGTCAACAGTTTTGGCAATCAAACAAAAAGTGGATGTGTCACAATTGCCCCTCTCAGACTTAGCTTAGTTTAGTGACAAACTCAACAGTAGTTATTCTTATACTTATACTTTACTTTATATACAATAAATCAGTTACCATTATATATATGTAAGGACTGTGCAAAAAGGATCCTTCAAAAACCCATGGAACAAGAGTAATTTGCGAAACCGGTGCAGGGCTAGGTGGGCAAAGGGCAAGACGGGCATAGGGCTAGACGAGCACTGTGCAAATTCCTACATCCCGCATGTTCAGCACATTGTATTATGGTATATATGTGCTGCGGGATGTAGGAATTTGCACAGTGCTCGTGTAGCCCTATGCCCGTCTTGCCCTTTGCCCACCTAGCCCTGCACCAGTTTCGCAGATTACTCTTGTTCCATGGGTTTTTGGAGGATCCTTTTTGCACAGTCCTACGTCAATCCTACATCTTTTTACCATTTTTAAATGGTTTTTATACACCCTTGTTTGTGCAGTTTTTCCTTTAAAGTGAAATAATGATTGCTCGAATCGAGCCTATTGAAGAAGGTTTCCACTGCTGTTGAGAAGGAACACAATCATGCCAATCTGTAAGATAAAAACTAAAACTATGCAGCTTCCAGACTAAAATCAATGTACCCACCTAGAAACAAAGGCTAGAAAGAAGAACTGAACAATCTCAAAATGGTACTGGTGTTGCGTAGCCATACATTACCGTCACTATTATTTGTAGCTAGTGTCTCAAAAGGCATCAATATCACTTCAAATGCTTCTAACTATTCTGTATCATTACTACCGTACTCCATAATACCATTTATAAGTATTTATACATACACCTTTAGGCTTATGTAAATAATGTCACGGTCATTGCATGATAGATTGCAAATTGTATATCGTCGATGTCATTGGAAGTTACCTTTTATGTAGCTGCTTCTATTATTATATACACGTGTTTCACGTTCCGTTCCGTGTTTTAGTCTCCAGTTCCGTTCCGTTCCGTTCCGCTCCGTTCGGTGAAATAGTTCCCACCAGTATATACAGATATTTAGTTTCGTTGGGTGTCATTCTTCAGTCGTCTGTGCCTTCGTAAGGTTTGTACCTTTACGTGTGGAGGTAGTATGTGTCTTTGTGTGTATTTGTGGGGTGTGATTTCCTTTGTTATTAGACTACAGTGTCTCAGTGTGCCTTTGTAAGCTTTACTGATGTTTAGAGACAGCATGTGTAGATTGTGTGTATACATTGCTTTGTGGGAGTGTGGTGTGTGTGACGTGTGTTTACAATGGGGAAAGTGTGTGTGTGGATTTGTGAGTTTATGATGTAGGATTAAGTGGAACAAGGCCTGTAATGTTTGTTTAAGGTGCCCAGCCATGGGGTGAAGTGGAGTAACTTAGAAACACATAGGTAAGTTAGAACAGGGCCTGTATCCTTTGCTATGATTAACCTGCCCAGCTATACGTACCCCTGCTGAACGCCCAATTTACGGAGATATTACTGGCCAAAATTGTACCTGTAGTTTACTATTCACGCTGCTTTTACTCGGCCGTTCTAAGTTACCCAGGCGTTCCAAGTTACCAAGCCTTACCCTAGCTACTTGCCACTGTTAAACGCTGAATTCAAGTAGACATTGCTGAGTCAAATGTAACATACATGTTTTTTAATTCGGCCGCTCCAAGTTACCCAGACTCACTTTACAACGCATATATGTTTCTTTATGAGCGAATATAGATCTTGTGTGTGTGTGTGTGTGTGTGTGTGTGTGTGTGTGACCTATTTACAATCACTTGATACACCACATTGGTTATACTACCATGCTGCAGTGGAACCAGGTGTGTAGGGGAGAAGTTCGGCTATGTGTGTGTGTGTATGTGTGTGTGTGACCTATTTACAATCACTTGATATACCATATTGGTTATTATAGTACCATGTTGGCAGTGGAACCAGCTATGTAGTGAAGAAATTCTACTGTGTGTGTGTGTGTGTGTGTGTGTGTGTGTGTATGTATGTATGCTTTTGTGGTTTCATTATTTATTGCTCTTTCTTTTCATGTTCAGATTATAGAGTAAAGCATCGATTCTGAAGGGCTTTGGTGAAATTGTAAGTATTTTTTGTGTGTGATGTATAATTTTATTTTGTATGTGTGTGATTATTGTGTGTGTGTGTGTGTGTGTGTTCTCTCCGGCGTTTTCTCCAGCATTTAGCCATAGATTTAGCTAAGTATGTATAGATAAGGTTCTCTCCAGCGTTTAGTACGTACAGATAGGGTAATAGCATTTAGTACGTACAGATAGGGTAATAGCGTGCGTGTCACTGTGTGTTCGCTAACGCCGGAGAGAAAGCCATGCGTGGAATGTGTCCACGCATGGCTTTCTCTCCGGCGTTTTCTCCAGCATTCTCCAGTACGTACAGATAGGGTAATAGCGTGCGTGTCACTGTGTGTTCGCTAACATTTGTTTTACACATTCCACGCATGGCTTTCTCTCCGGCGTTTTCTCCAGTGTTTAGCTAAGTATGTACAGAGTTACTGTAATAGCGTGTGTGTCACTGTGTATTCGCTAATGTTTGATTTACGCATGATACGGGGGTTGGGGGTACTATACGTACGCCGTATATATTGTGTGAAAAAGAACACTATAGCGAAGAGCGCTCTCTCTCTCTCTTTCGCTTGAACATGTACCAACCACGTATGGATGTCGATCCTACTGCTGCTGGTGACCACAAACGTCGATATTGTCATTACCATCGCAGATATCAATATAATAATTATAATATGCGTAGAGTACACAATGTCATTAAATTTCTGCAATGAATCACAATACAGTTATGCATGCCAATGCACGTGCAATAGCTATTTTAGCGGGCTATTTGAGAGTGGATAATACAAAGATGTCTCTGTTTTCCCTGGGAGGTGTAATTTTTGGTGATAAGCTGAAATTTTATGATTGGATGAAGAGCAAGGGTTTGCTGGCTACTAGGAAGGAATGCTTGAAATGTGGAAATGGAACACAGATGTTATTCCAAGAGAGAACTGAGCAAGGGGGAACGAAGGATGGGTATACTTGGCGGTGTCCGGTTTGTCATAGCTATAAGACAATCCGCGACAATAGCTTTTTTAAGGGCTCCAATGTGCCACTTAACAAGTGGATTTTTTTAATGTATTTGTGGAGCATGAATGTTGGTGTGTGTACTGCTGCACTGCAGGCAGAAGTAACAGAGAAGACTGCCATGGATTATTACCAGTTCTTCCGGGATGTTTGCTCCACTCGCCTCCTCAATGATGGACCAACACTTTTGGGAGGAGATGGAGTGGTAGTCCAGATTGACGAGTCACTCTTCGTCCACAAGGTTAAGGTATGCAATAATTGTACTTGCTGCTAAGCAGTGACGTGGTTTAATGACATAATTTTAACACTGCATGCACACGCAGCATCACAGAGGCCATCCACCAAGAGAAGAAGTGTGGGTGTTCGGAATGGTTGATACCTCCACCTCTCCTTCTCATGGGTATCTTGAAGTGGTGGACAAGCGGGATGCAGCAACATTGCTTCCCATCATCCAAGCCCATGTCAGACCAGGAACAATCATCTGGTCTGACCAGTGGAGGGCTTATAGCAATGTTGCCACATTACCAAATGTTGCAGGGCATTCCACGGTCAATCACAGCCTTCATTTCAAGGACCCTGTAACTGGAGTCCATACGAACAATATAGAAAGCTACTGGGAGCGGGTCAAGGGCAAGCTCAAAAAGATGAAGGGATGCAAGCATGAGCTCATACCTTCCTACTTAGATGAGTTCCTTTGGAAGGACAAATATGGAGATAAGTCGCCAGAGGTTTTTGCAAATCTAATTAGAGATATCGCTATTCAGTATCCCGTGTAATCTTCCAGCTGTTGATCGCTAACTCGTATACTCCCATCCATTCAGTGTATCTTGTAGTTATTTTTTTTGCATGGCATTACTTGTATATTCCTCTTTGCAGTCTTTTCCACAGAATCAACTCCTCTTGTAGGTCTATAGGCTGCGGCCTTCTGTATGTCCTTCATTTGAGTTGTATTTAAAGCAGCTACATAATAGCATGCACCTATACAGAATAATTGTGAAAGCTCAAGCTAGCTGAAATATTACATGCATAATTAACAGATCACAGTATTATTATGGTGGTAGAAAGTACCTGTTTATATACTATTTATGATATATAGCGTGGGAAGGTCAGTATCAGAAAACATCACCTACTAAACGCAGGAGAGAAAGGTGTGTGTACTAAACGCGAGAGCACATACACAAGAGACGCACAGACACAGACACATAGATTGAGGTTCCACAAGTACGGTAAAAATAAGATAAATGCCGATTATTACCCTATCTGTACGTACTTAGCTAAACGCTGGAGAGAAAGCCCTATCTGTACGCACTTAGCTAAACGCTGGAGAGAAAGCCGTGCGTGGAAAGCTGGTGGATCCTGGTGATGACGTCATCGTGACGTGCGTGGTCAGTGACGTCACCTATGACGTCATCAAAGTCAAGAAATGGCCGTGGTCATAAAGTATAGTTGATCCCAAGTAAGCAGCACACTTACATATGTTATGAAGACGATATAATTTATTGTAATCACCTACAAAAGAGAATAAGCGCATTACATAGCTATTTAAGCATACACATATAAAGTATAATTTAGCAAAAAACGCTTTCTAAAAGGGACAGCAAAAAGGACAACAAAAAGGTAGTACCAGCTGTACATGTAGTGCTACCAGACCCATAATCAAAGGCATTAATACATCAATATTTAAAATAAACATTAAACACTTCAACACAGTAGCAGGCTTAGAAACTTACGAAGCAAAGTCAAAAATCTTCCATTTTGTTGCAGAATAGGAAATTGCAGCCGTTAGTGCCATGAAATGCCGCGGCAAATGCGCGGAATGGAATTTTAGAAAGTTTGCAGCTGTTCTTCATCGGAAAGCCGTTCTCAAGTGGTCGTTCCATTGTTGTTGTCTTCCTCTGTGTTTCTCAACGCATTTTTCGGGTTTGATAAAGTCTCTCCATACTGCGGAGCATGGTAAGCAAGTATTTGTTGCTTATATTTGCTAAGTGAAGCGAAATTATTGCGTAACCGTGCACCGGGGTCAAAGGTTGATAGTTGCGTCAGAGCACGTTGACTACCTGAATACTACTTCGCCTAGTACCACAAATTATTATCGTTTGGTTGCGTTTTTCTGTCGTCTGTGCCCTCGTAAGCTTTCTACGTTTCTGTTTAGAGTTGGTGTGTGTCTCTTTGTATATATGGCTTTGTGGGAGTGTGTTCAGTGTGATTACCTTTGTTGTTACAGTGTAAGATGGTGTGCGTCTCTTTATGTATATGGCTTTGTGGGAGTGTGTTCAGTGTGATTACCTTGGTTGTTACAGTGTAAGATGGTGTGCGTCTCTTTATGTATATGGCTTTGTGGAAGTGTGTTCAGTGTGATTACCTTGGTTGTTACAGTGTAAGATGGTGTGCGTGTGTGTCAGTGTATTCGTGTGCGATCCATGTGTGTTATTACATTTATTTATGTACATGTGAGTAATATGTATATACGTGTTTGCAATGGGGAAAGGGTGTGTGTGGGTTTGCGTGTTTATGTGCGTATGTAGGATGAAAAGTGGGGAAAATTGGAACAGGTTCTATATATACTGCTTGAGGTGCCCAGCCATACTTGCCACTGCTGAACGCCCAGTTCGTAGTGGCAATAAGTAGACCCTAAAATGTATTTGTAATTTACTATTGACCCTACTTTTACCCGTTCGTTCCAAGTTACCCCGTCTTACCCTGCATATATGGCGTGTTTGTGTCGTTATCGGACTTTTTGGGCCGTCGAAGAGTTTGTGTGTAAGTGTGTGTCTGTGTGTGTATGTATGTATGTGTGCCTGTGTGTGTGTGTGTGTGTGTGTGTGTGTGTGTGTCTGTGTGTGTGTGTGTGTGTGTGTGTGTGCCTGTGTGTGTGTGTGTGTGTGTGTGTGTGTGTGTGTGTGTGTGTGTGTGTGTATGTGACCACGTATATACTAGTACTATAAGTTATAATCCTTGGTCCTCGGTTTTCAGTCATCTGTGCCATAAGCTATGTGAGAGTGTGTTGTGTGATTACTTTTGTTGTTGTGGCATACGTATTGGGTATGTGCTTGTGTGTGAGGTATGTTTGTTTATACATTCATTAAGAATGTGTGGAATATGTTTCTGTATGTTGTAGGGGAAATTGAGTGTGTATGTGTGTGTGTGTGTGCACATGTGCCTGTCTGTGTGTTGACTTTGTCATTGGAAATTAGTTCAGATGTCTGTCTGTGCAATTGTGCATAGTTGTATGTGTGTGTGTGTGTGTGTGTGTGTGTGTGTGTGTTTATGAGTGTACGTATGTGTGTGTGTGCACATGTGCCTGTGTGTAGACTTTGTCATTGGGAATTAGTTCAGATGTCTGTCTGTGCAATTGTACATAGTTGTATGTGTGTGCATGTGCATGTGTGAATGTGAGATAATATAAGTACGTTTGTGTTTATATATGGTCACATATAGTATGAAAACTGTTTGTGTGTGTACACGCGTGTTTTTCTGTGTCTTTCTCTGTCTGTGCATGTATATGTGTACAATGTGTATTTGTGCCACTAGTACATTATATACTGTTCACTATGTAAAGTATGTTGGTCAATTGTTTGTTGAATGTGTGTATTTGTATGAGTAAATGTATCTTAAACTGTGCACATATGTACACACACAAACTGAAACATTTACACACATACTAACTGAGACATGTACATGTGCGCATGTACACTCACTGAGAAATTTCAGAAAATTTATAAAAATGGAAGGCATAGCACTCACAGTGTAAAGAAAAGTGGCTATGTTAAGGCATAAACACAAACACTAAGACATGTACACGCATACACACAAACGGAGACATGTGGACGTGACATACATACACACACACACACACACCCTGAGACTTGTACATGCTTACACACACAGAGAGAGATAATTAGAGAAACTTGTAAAAATGGAAGGCATGGCACTCACAGAGTACAAGGAATAGTGGCTATGTTAAGGCATATACACAAACATTAAGACATGTACATACGTACACACACACACACACACACACACTCACACATACTGAGAGTTTATTACTGGAAATTATAAAATGGAAGGCATAATGATAGCACTCACAGTATAAGGAATAGTTAAAGGCATAAACACACACACATACCAAGACATGAACATGCGTACACACACACACACACACACACACAGAAACATGTACATGCATACACACACTGAGACATGTATGTACACGCATACACACACACACACACACTGAGACATGTACATGTGTATACACATTCGCTCATGATTATAGTCTTACACTGTGATGTGTGTTATAAGTAATAAAATTATTGGAATACTAACTGATATGCGCATAACCACATGCACACATACATTCTTCCGATGTGTTCTAATTCAAACATTGGTCAGCATAAATTTAAAATTCTTAGCATTAAGTACAAAAGTAATATAAATAAATTGAATGTTAAAACATGAGTTTACTTACTGTTAAAGTAAGTTACATGATGATGTTCAAAAAAGTACAAGTAAGACCAGAACGATACAATACAAACAGTCTTACCGTGTTGATCGATGATGCCGTCGAAATACAAATTAGGCGTCGGGAATCTATAAAAATGAATCAGTAATTACTCATAATGATCACACAGGGTATGCAATAGCAGATTTACCTCTTCGGGGTATCCCAAATTAACAAAATGTTCCTTTAACTCTCGTAGAAGTGGAAAGTTCTAACAAGTCCTTTCAGCGTATTCTAGTCAATTCAACAATTGCTCCATAGTCAGCACGCAAATGAAATTCCCTACAAAAAAAAGCATAAAATAGGTCAAGAAAAGGCCAACATCATAGCAACAGTTCGTGTAACTTACAAATATTCTTCGCACAACCGAACAAACAATCTGAACTTGAACAAATCAAACTTCAATAAATATTGTTAAAAGACTAAATAGTAGCGATCCGAATACAACTACTGACTGTAACAAGGCTATGGGAAGTATCCATGTAAGAAAAGTCTTCTCGATAGCGAACCAACATTTCCCACTTGGCAAATTTCCCCTTCCTTAGTCACGTGATAAAGCGATTACGTAAGAATCACACGTAAGAATAAATTATGCTAAAAATCGTGTAACATGACGTACTCAAACACGGAGTAATGGAATCGCTCCCTTTTTTGTGTGTATTTTCACTCTATTGGTTAATAAAAGTTATTTATATTGGTGTGAACCTTGCACTTGATTTCTAACATTATACCTAACACTTACACATTGTCATACACATATACGCATACTATGTACTATAAATGAGAAAATTGTGCAAAATATACAATGTTTATACTCCACAATCAGCCCATGCATGCATACAATATACTGTTGCACTAACATACCTTTTATTATTGCACTAAAATTGTACACACATGCACACACACACACACACACACACACACACACACACACACACACACACACACACACACACATACACACACATACACACACATACACACACACACACACACACACACACACATGCCAACACACACACACACACACACACACACACACACACACACACACACACACATACACACACACACACACACACACACACACACATGCCAACACACACACACACACACACATGCCAACACACACACACACACACACACACACACACACACACACACACACACACACACACACACACATACACACACACACACATACATGCACACACACATGGTTTCTAGGTGCCACTTACAGTAGCCTCTGGCTAAAGGTTTCCCAGGTTAAATAAGAATACCCTATACCCTATACACATACACGTGGGCGCACACATGCACACACACACACACACACACACACACACACACACACACACACACACACACACATACATATGTAAAATATACAAAGTTTATACACCACAACCACCCCACATTGCATTTTCTACGAATATGTCCAAATCTGATGAATATGCCGCATAATGTTGTCTTTTCAGTAGCAATAAAAAGACGTCGCCGTTCTGTGTTTAATGAGCACTTATCGAAACGTTCGTTTTATTACGCACGATTATTACTATTACTGTTACTCTTAGCTGGCGATGTCGAACGTAATCCAGGACCTGTAGACAGCATGGAAGATAAACAGAAGAAAAATTGTATATCTACTGTAATGGATTGCAGTGACAGGGACAAGGAACTCAAAGAAAAAAGTAGCAATTCTCATGTTGTAGATAGACTGGAACAATTTGCTATTAGTCAAAGGAAACATTGGGAGAAGGAGAGTATAGAACAGAGAGAATCTCGACTTAAAGTGATGCAGTTTACCCAGAAAAAACGCATTGAACTGGAGACTGCAGAAGAACGTGACAAGAGGCTAGGGATATTAGTTGCAAATCAACACAAACGTTTGGAAAAGGAGACAGCAGAAGCTAGGGATAAAAGGCTGATAAAGTTGGTTTCAAACCAACAGAAGCGTCTAGAGAAGGAAACAGAAGAAGATAGGGATAAAAGGCTGATAAAGTTGGTTTCAAACCAACAGAAGCGTCTAGAGAAGGAAACAGAAGAAGATAGGGATAAAAGGCTCACAATGTTGGTTGCAAACCAACAGAAGCGTCTAGAGAAGGAGACAGCAGAGAATAGGGATGAAAGACTCAAAACGTTGGTTACAAACCAGCAGAAGCGATTAGAAAAGGAAACAGCAGAAGAAAGAGATAAGAGGCTGAAAGTATTGCTTACAAATCAACAGAAACGATTAGAGAAGGAAACTGAAGAGATGAGGTCCAAAAAACTTAAAGCGTACCAGGAATACAGAAGGAAGCAGCTGGACAAAGAAACTCCTGAAGAACGAACAGCAAGACTGGAAATGATGGTGAATTATAGGAAAACTAAGTTGGAAATGGCAACTGAAGAGGAAGAAATGAAGAGGAAGGAAAATGGTCTCCAAAGAAAACGGCGATGGCAGGAAGGGGAATCCGAAGAAGCTAAAAAAGGAAGACTAGTAAAGGAAAGATTGCAAAAGAAGCAAGCTAGGGAAAAGCAAAAATGTGCTGTACAAGTTGGTAAGAACTATGAGGATGAAGAATTGAAGGGAAAGGTCCGACAGCAGCAAGAAAGGAATCGACGATGGAAAGAAGGGGAATCAGAGGAAGCAAAAAGAGCAAGGCTGGAGAAAGATGGGCTACGTAAGAAGCAAGCTCGGGAAAGAAAGCAGAGTAAATCTATGGAGGAAAATGGACTTTCAGAACAGCAGCAAATTGCACCACTGACCAAGTCTGAAGCACAAATTGTCTCCAACAGGGACAAATTCTTAAGGGCTATATGTAATGGATCATCTTGTGCATGCTTTGCATGTCTAAAGTTGTGCTATAAAGAGAATGCTCATTTGTGTTCAAGTGAGGACGCAAACAAACTTACATCACATGTAAGTGGAAATTTCGTTACTGCTGAATGGTTCTGCAATAGATGTATATCAGCACTGAATAGGAAGAAAATTCCCAGCACTTCAAAGTGGAATAGAATGAGTACTGCTTCTGTACCTACAGAACTTCAAGACCTGAACAGCATGGAAGAGCGTCTCATTGCACGTGTGGCACCATTTATGAAGTTGGTTCTTCTGCCACGTGGTGGACAAAGAGGAATAACTGGACAGGTGATCAATTTTCCATCATCCATGACTGAAGTCTTAAATCAACTTCCACGACCAGCGACTGGTAGCGACATTGTGTACATAAAGCCACCCAGTGCATCGAAAGAATCCAAACCATTGTACTATCGGTGTCGCTATACTATTGTAATGAATGCATTGCAATGGTTGAAAGAAAACAACTCTGCTTACAAGAATGTGGAAATCACAGAGCATTACCAGGAGAACTTTGTGGAAACTGAAAACGAGGAAGAGGCAATGGAAGAATCAGGTGTTGTCCGCAGTGATTTCCTGATGCCAGACACACCAGTAAGCAACTATTTACGAGAAGGTAATTTTCCAGTGCATCAACTTGAGAAGATCACTAGTGCTCCACTGAGCATTTTCAATGAGCAACAACTTGAGGTTCTGGCTTTTCCAACACTTTATCCTGATGGAAACAACGGATTTGGAACTCATCGACAAATTTCAATTACACCTTTGGACTATTTTCAATCAAGAATAATGAGTAAAGATTCATGCTGGGCCAAACACCCATCATATATATTCTGGGCATGTAACATTGTGGAAGCAATAAAATTACAAAGTAGTATATCAATAGCTCTCCGACTTCGAAATCCGACATCTGGAAGAAAGAACAAACAAAAGAAAACTTTGACAGCGGGAGATTTGCGAAGCACTGGAGTGGGGGAAAATCCCGATGTTCATGAAAACTGTTACAGCTTCATGCGAGACATTAGAGGAACTGCAGCGTACTGGCAATCAGCAAGGATACAACTGTTTGCAATGCTACGTACACTTGGTCCACCCACTTTCTTTATTACATTTAGTGCAGATGATCACCATTGGAAAGATTTGATGGTGGTTTTAGCAAGTTGCAGTGGAAGGAATATCTCCAAAGAACAAGTGGATGAGCTGTCTGACGAAGAAAGAAGAACACTTATGACAAGCAATCCTGTTGTCACAGCACGCCACTTTCAACACCGTTTCCAATGCCTAGTAAAAGAAATTATAAAGGGATCTGGAAGGCCAATTGGAGAGGTAACGGATTTCTTTTGGAGAGTAGAATTTCAACTCAGAGGATCACCACACATTCATTCCTTGTGGTGGATCAAAGATGCCCCTAATCTTGATACGGTAGAGGGAAGAACGGCAGCTCCTGACTTTATCGATCGTTACATTTCTGCCAGAATTCCAGAAGAAGGATGTGGTGAGGACAGCTTGCGGTCTGTAGTTCTTCGAGTTCAGAAACATAATCATACGTCTACTTGCACCAAGAAGGACAAAAGAAAAAAATCAAAAGAATGTCGTTTTGACTTTCCACAACCTCTATCGTCCACTACTCGTCTCAAGAATAATGAAGATGTAGGTAACAAGTCCCGGTTCTATATTCTGAGGAGAACTGATGGTGAAGAAAACGTCAACCCATACAATGCTCCACTACTTTTAGCATGGCAGGCCAACATGGATATACAGTTGATTGGATCGGTTTATGGGACAGCATCTTACATTTGTTCATACATGTGCAAAGGTGAGAGCGAAGAGGTGAAAAAGGCTATCAGTGATTCCCTCCAATCACTTGCACCCAATGCTTCACTTCGAAAAAGATTATCTAAATTGGGAAACACTATGCTTTCACATAGGCAGCTAAGTGGCCAAGAAGCAGCCTATCGGTTGTGCCACTTACCATTGAAGGATTCATCGCGTAAAGTTGTCTTTGTCAACACTGTTCCTCCCGAAAAGAGAACAAGGATTCTCAAGAATCGGTCCGAGTTACTTGAGCTGGATGACATGGATACAAATCTTTTTCAACCTGGACTATTTGACAGATATGCTGCAAGACCACAGGAAGATGAATTTGAGAAGATGACGTTGGCTCACTTTTCTGTATGGTATGATAGTGTATATAGGGATGACACACCAAAGGGCAGCAGCAGTGGGCGTCACATTCAGCCTCGATTCCAATTGCAAGGCAATCTGGGATGGATCAAACTTCGTACAAAGCAGGCGTGCCTTCAAACACCCATTATGACACCACAAAGTCACGGTGATGACTATTACTATTCACTGTTGCTGTTGTACATTCCGTGGAGATGTGAGAAGGAGGACTTACTTCAAAAGCATGACAGCGCATTGTCAGCTTTCATTGCTCGTGAAAAGGAGATGAAAGTGCTGAATTGTGAACACCATACTTTTGCAGAGGAAGTACAAAGAGCGGTGCAGCAATTGCAAGCAGTTTCCGATGGCGCATACATGGATTTGGTTGCACCAAATGTTCAACATGGTGAACAGGAAGATGCTACTCATGTACCAGAGGAACTGGACCATGGTTTACACAATGCTGAAAATTATGTCCAAGATGAACAGGTGGATGTAGATGCTCTTCCCACAGTAGCAGATGACGATAATGCCAATGGAGCCCTCACACGCATGCGTCTCACTGATAAGGCCTTCACAGAATTGGTATGCAATTTGAATGCAAAACAGAGAGAAGCATTTGACATGGTAGTACAGTATACAAGCTCGTTACACAAATTTCATCTCGGACAGGAGGCCCAACCTAAGCCCATCCGCATCTTCATAACTGGCGGTGCAGGGACGGGAAAGTCTTACGTGATTCGTGCCATCAGAGAACACATTGAGAGGTCAGTGCAAGAAAGTGAGGAAGTTCATGGATGCATGGTCATGGCACCAACAGGTGTAGCTGCATTCAATGTGGACGGCCTAACAATTCACAGAGCACTTAATCTTCAAGTTGAACATAGAAGATCTGCCTACCATTTAAAGTTAACGGCTGTAGCACTTCGAGAGCTGAGGATGATGTGGAGAGGCATACATACCATCATTATTGATGAAATTAGCATGGTATCGTATGAGGTTCTTCAGTCTGTCCACTATCGACTGTGTGAGATATTTGCCAATGATGACATCTTGTGATTGCAGATGGTGACTTTTATCAGCTTTCACCTGTCAATGGACACTTTGTGTTTAGTGTGACAAAACTCCAGTCGAAACGCTTGGCATCTCACCTTTGGAAGGACTGCTTTCAAATAGTAGAATTAACTGAAAATGTGAGACAGCAAAAGGATTCGTCCTTTTCAGACCTGTTGAATCGTGTTCGAGTAGGAAAGCAAACGGAATAGGATATCAAGTTGCTGGAAAGTCGCATGGTGGCAGGAAACAACATTGATCTATCAAAGCCACCATTTGAAAAGGCTCTTAGGTTGTTCCCTCGTGTTGCAGATTGCAATGCATTTATTGAAGGAGAATTGATGAAACTGTCTTATTCTACCCCAATCTTTGAATTTGAAGCAAATCATGTGCTTTTAGAAAACAGAAGATCGACTTATGGGGCAGTCTCGTATGAGAAAGTGACTGAAGAATTAATTCCAGAGGATGACAAGGAATGTGGAGGACTACCAAGAAGGCTAAAGATGGCACTAGGAGCTGAAGTCATGCTACGACGTAACATTAAGTGTGGAGATGGGCTAGTGAATGGAGCCCAAGGAGTAATTGTGGGATTCAAGTGGGGTGGAAAACAGAATACACAGCCCTCACGTGGAGCCTTACCTGAAATTGTATATGTAAAGTTTCACGATCCAAGAGTTGGACAGTTTACCAAAGTGTACATCCCCAATGGACAACAAGAGGCAGTGGCCATTGAACCCATGTCGGTGCGATTCTATGGACGGCAAGGCACTGTTCTACAGCGGACTCAGATACCCTTGATTTTGTGTTGGGCTGCCACTTTACACAAAGTGCAAGGTCTGTCACTTGATTCTGCTGTGTTGGACCTCGGAGAGAAAGTTTTTGAGGCCAGAATGTCTTATGTGGCATTAAGTCGGGTGAGGACATTAAATGGCATAGCACTAGTGAAATTTGAACCCAAGAAACTTTATGCCAACAAAAGGGTGGACAAGGAAATGGAGCGTTTGAGAAGTATACAGCACGTCATAGGTTGTAGTCAGCCAAGTCAAGACAATTCAGAGGTGCTGCCAGTGGATTTGTCACAGTCTCAGGAGGATGAACCACCCACTTCTCTTCAAGATACAAGCATGATGGAAACAGATTTGGATGACTTTTTGAGGGACATCTTGGAGGAAATGAAGAGAGTCGTACCAGTAATACAATTATCAAGTCAAGAAATTCACACAACATGTATGAAAGAGGTGAGAGAATTTATGCAGAACATTCAGGACATTCTCAAAAGTAAAAAGAAAGAGTCAATGGAAGAATTAAAGGAATTGATGGAAGCTAAGAAGATTGCTATGAATACTTTAATAAATGAGGTTAACAAACAGGAAAATGACATTTTCAATGTGGAAACTCATGTGGTGGACATGTCTGTACAAGAGGAACTTTTGCCCTCATTTACATCACAATATGTTCCAGTGAGGACCACGGGTGATGGGAACTGTATGTACAATACCATCTCCATTGCACTGCATGGTACAGAAGAATATACAGCACATCTGAGAGCAATCACTGTGTACAGCTTATTACAAAATAAGAAGCATATGTTTGAGGTGATGAAGCCTAGTACACAACTATTATTACGTAATGTGGATCGAAATGAAGAAAATATTACAGCAATTACAGAAAGGGAATGGAGCAAACTTTTGCAAGAAGCAGCTCAAGACCAATGCTGGGGAAATCATTTCCACTTGCATGCCTTGTGTCTTATGTTAAAGAGGCCCATATACATGTATGGCTATATGCGACACAGAAGTGTAGGAGAACTTGGCAGAGTGGATGTAAACAGTTCATCTGTGGAGATTGAACGATTGTTTCAACAGAAAGACAGGAGAATGAACAATCACATCAAGTACTTGCCTTCAGTTGAAGACTACCCCGCCATCAGAGGCTTTTTCGACTCTTCTCATTTCACAGCATTATTGCCAACAATGTCCACATCTCACTTTTTTTTCAAACCCTTTGTATCATTTAGGTCTCACTGGGGGTGTGAAATGTAATAATTATTGTATTGAGGACTGTGTTTATGCACATGTAATTATATTTTGTAATTATTTGCAACTTTTACTTTCGCCTCATGTTTCCAAAGAATATCAAAATTTGATTCGTTCCTCATATGACGCTTCATAACTGAAATCATATAGGGGCCAGAACGTGCATGCTCCCTATATTATTTCATGTATGAAGGCAATCAATAAAATCTTCTTTTTGTAGTTAGAAATGTTAAAATTGCTGTTGAAGTGTATATGCGGGATAACTAATATGCCCAAATAAAAACTTGGATAGTAAATACTAATATAAAAAAATCAACCATAGGCCAAACTAGAATAATTCTTAGATTCTTAGATACATACATAGGTTCTCCCCACGATGACAAAATTGTCATCATATATCACCCGGTGTGAAAGGTTATGCATAAGTTTTATGCTACTTTGAATGTAGGAGCACGTATCGCTGCTACACACGACACCATCCATTCAAAAATTATAAAATAATCTGTGATGGTAATGACCGCTTCCTCGTCAGCGAAGCACTATTGACAACAACATTAAATATTGTTGAACTGAATCAAAAGCATAAGATTAGCATTTTAAATCCGTTTCGTCTAAAAAGAAATACAAACTATTAAATATTAGGAAACCACTAATCTTATGCTACTATTAAAGTAACAGCATGTTGCTGTTATGCACGAAGCCATCCATGAATGAATAGCTCTTGATGGCATTCTTTAGCTTTCATGTTTTGTGAAGCACCTCTTGGTCAACAATGTATTATTGTTGAACGTGATAGTCTAACCTAAACAAATTAGATAGAAACCAAAACTGAATTTTTATGCAATTAGACTACATTTCTATGCAGACTCCAAGTCTGTACAGCTTTTGCAACGCCCCTGTTCAGAGTCCAGTTATTCAGGGCATCTTGCAAATGCATGTAGAGTAGTTATTGCCCCTATAGATAAGGTGGTTGAAATTTAGAGTACATGTTTGAGCAACACTTGTAATGAGCCATTTGCATTTAATAAGCAATCCTATAGCCTATAAGGGAAGAATATATGTCATTGGGGAGTATATATTAGTCATGTCTATACATCCATAGAACAAAGGCAAATGGCTAATCATTACACATTGAACCCCATATACAGATAGTCAGTGCCACCTCAACCTTCAGTTTACACCACTCTGCAAATTGAGTACAACTATAAGAGGTTGGGAAGTATGGCACAGTATATCACCCTTTACATCCTGTACCTGCATATATTGGTACGCAGTATACGTTTCTTCTGGTATTTGCTACCTTCATCGGTATGCAGTACCTTTTCCCATAGTACCTACCTTTGGTACACAACTTCCAGTGCCTTTGATGGTAAACAGTACATTAGTATAGTCTCACATATTGGGCTATGCACATTGCACTGCCCAATGGAGACTTGCATAGATCACAATGATCATACTATTGACTACTTGTGGCCAATTTTGGATACCTTGTGCACCTTAGCACGGAAAAAATATTACTATAACATGCTGACTGTATTGATCTGCTGAAAGATCACATTGTATATTCTGTTATTTATTCTATAGCTACACATTTAAGTGATTCTGGCGGATCACACAACGGTACACCTGTACCATTATATGTATAGTATTTTATTGCACCATTTTTATTTTGGATTGGAGGAGTTTTACGGACTCTTGCAGACCCTAGTTAAAACGTATCTAATCCTCTGGGATGCAAAGCATGCCTACCTCCTCGTGGTGCATCCTGGGACTACTATTATTATAGTAGTGCAGAATGGCATGCGTATTAACTTTTATTGAAATTGTCACTGTCATTTATAATTAATAAAACTGACTAGATCCTGATCCCAATATATTGTCTGGATTATTCGATGCTAAAACTTCACACACACACACACACACACACACACACACACACACACACACACACACACACACACACACAGAGTTTATAATTATACACCACTACACAAAGCCACGCATTACTCAGGGATCTTTCAATTCTGTGAGGATGATCTCCAAGTGATTCGAGTTTCCAGGGCCGTAGGCGGCCCACGAGTTTTTTAAACTCGAATCACTTTTTTACATTTATTGGCTGTATTATAGGATAATAAAGAACTTCCATGTTGGGGATTTTGATTCATTGCCTGATTCAGAAATTACAGGCGAAAAGGTGAGCTACCATGGTTTGAATTTGTGGTTTTTACCGTTTTTCTCTAAAACTCTTAGAGATACTTAAATCCCCAACATGGAAGTTTTAGATACTTAGGTAAGGAACCTGTATACCAACATTTGTGCCCTTAGCTTTGAAGCTGCACTGCCGCCCAGCCGTTTTTCGTGTTTTTATATGTTTAAGGAGAATGCGCATACATTTCAAGGAACATAGAAAATTCTTTCAAGTTTGACATCGAACGAAAGGTAATGCAGCCATCTACACAATGGTACTAGTTGTTAGAAGATAGCGCGTATTCGAAGCAAGAAATAAAACTAAAAAGTGGCGATAAATTTTCTGATCCCTGTTCCACATGCAGACTGACCGAAGGCTGAGTTTGCCAAAACTCCACCATCACTGTGCCTTCCAGCATCACCAATGTCAAGAAGCGTAAAACAGTATCGTGCATCACAAACTGCTCGCAAAACTATGCTAAATGTCCCCTTGCAGTTGTAGAAGCTCGCATGTGGGACATGTCCAAAGTCCCACTATTGTGTTAATAGGCTGGAATTTGGGCGTGTGTAAGGCTTCTATCATGTGATATGTGCGTGACATTTCTTGACGTATAGTCTTAGTGAAGAAGCAAGGGCGATTGCGCTGCTCGACATTTGTTCTACTTTTACAACATATGAAAGCCTTTATTCATCAAAAGTTAATGTTACGTACATATTGTTGTGTAAGGGAGCTTGGAAGATCATACTCACGATCGATAGTAGGTATTGTGAACTGCAAAACTTATATACATAATTCATGGCGAAATCGTTCTGCTATTTTGCAGTTGATGATAGGCTTAAACATAGATCGATCGTTCTTGTATAAGGAACTCAAGTTAGTAAAACCGACTTTTCTATTTGAATTCAAGATCAAACAAAGATTACGCACCTTGTTCTTCGATGTCGTCGATCGGGCGCTGAATATCCAGTTCGCTTCTCTTAAACCGCCGATATTATACTTCGTTAAACCATTTGTCTTCTTTGCCTAATGTTCTTCCTCCACTGAGTTCCTCTCGCTTGCGACGCATCGATCATTGCAGAGATCAAACACTTCAAACACTTCGGTAAGGGCAATATGCGATTACGTCACAGCTCATGTCACATGACCGTCATGTGATAATCGGCCCTTAGCTAAGCGAATCCTTCTTGCAAAATGCCATGTTGTCAAGTAAATCAGCAGATCAACGTAGGAAGCTTCTGAGTGTTTTACTGTAATCTATATCAAACGCTTCAACTTTTCACCGATGGGGATTTTGATACCGCGAGTTTCCAAAGAGTTATTGCTGGTTATTTTAGTACATTTTTAGTATTTGTTGATTATCTTGAAAACTATTTCAGTAAACAAAATCCCCATCGGTAGAATATTGGGTAGCCTTATTAGGGACAGTTTAGTCCATATTCTATGTCTCTAGGCCTAAGATTGGATTTACTTGAGAGGAATAACTGCTAAATACAGCTGCTCGGAAAAGCGGCGAGTATTCGAACGATTGACGGAAAATTTGGTTGAAAAATAGTTAAATGTGTAGCTTGAATGTGTTCATACAGTCTAAATGTCGTTGCTTGCCATTTCTGATACGCATAAGAGAGAAAAAGCGAATTTGTTAGCAACAAAATCGCCGACTTTCGGAAGCCATTCAAGTGTGAATGGACATGTCCCACATGCACTTGATCCAGAATTGATTGGTGCTTGAATTACAACATGCTTCCCATCAATAGCCCCCACACTGTGGGGAAGATTCCAAATACTTTCAAAGTCCCTACTGATGACTTTCCATTCTTCCTGAGTTGCTGGCCTTCTTAAATACTCAGGTGCAAGTACATTCCACAGGGCATCACAAGTATTATCATAGACACTCTATACTACGTAACCGGGACTGGAAACTGCCCACGCAATTTTGTGACCATGTATGTTATCATTGTGGCATTGATAACCGAACTTCTGGTAATGGAATCTGCCGTCCCATTTGGTTTGTTTGGTTGTTTCATGGCCATATCGCCGTCTTTTAGTCCTCTTGGAGCTTTTGTAGATATCCTTTGAACGTTAATAACGGAAAGCATTCGTAAGAAGATCGAGCATTATCGGATCATTAGAGGCTGAGGAACTGTCTTCGGGAGCCATTTATTACGAGCAGTATATTGAGGGTAGCAAAGATATCCTGAAAAAACATGGCCAATCAGTACACCCTCCTACACCTTCACTACGGATAGAAGCAAAAACCGAATCGATCGGATGAGAAATAAGGAAGATACTATACCCAACATGAACCGCATTGAAATATGCCAATTCATGGTGTTAAATGACTTTTTTTGCAAGAATCCAAGGATTTCTAGGCTTGTTTTCCCTACGAGTGCAAGTGGGTACATGTCGGGAAGCCATGACTAGCCGTTATTTTCTTCTTCGAAGTAAGGACATTGAGTAACAGTACCCAGCAATATTGATAATGTTCACTATTTAAACAATTTCTTGAGTGATATAGGTATGTTGTATTCTGTCATAGAGCGTCAAAATTCCTATATTCATATTGTTTTACATTTGCTCTTTAGCACAATATGTAAAGTTTTTGTGTACATTGTTGTTTAGTGTAATTTCGAGCAACGGAAAAGGAGGTTGTAAACGTGCTCCGCGAAAAAGATAACACACATGGTCACAAATCAGATGACGTCACACTCGCATTTATACAGAAAGTACGCGTTATAATAATAATAAATAATACGCAACACAAATGTTTCCAGTCCCGGTTACGTAGTATAGAGTGTCTATGGTATTATCAATGATACCACAAACAGTGGAATGACCTACTCTGAAATTAAATGAAATCGTCTGCATCAAATTGCCAGTTACCAAGTAACGAAGAGTAATAGCAAGTCTTTCACCAGGCGAAATAGCAGAACGAAAATTGGTAGTCTGATGGCTAATAACAGGGCCTAAAAACCAAGTAAATGATCAAACCTTTCAGGAGACATGTGGAAATATCTGTAGAAACTCTGACGATCGACTATCTGCATCTCATTTACCAGCGAGCAGTATTCTCCCCGCAAGTAGTCCTACTTTGAAAAATGCTTCTCACCCAGATTCGCTTCCTTGCTCATCTTTTTCTTCATCTTCTTTGAAGAAGCAGTAAAAGAAGAAGAGAGCGCTGCCATCCCATCCTACGTATCGCTTGTACGTATACATACGCGCTCGATGTGAATAGCTGTATGTGTTTGCGTTGCGCTGCGTCGCCTGATTGCGTTTACATTGCGTGCTCATACGTTGCGTTATGTGAACAGTGTGAATCGTCCTTAAAGTAGAAGTTTAAGGGTTTGTATTTGTATACACTGGCTCAGTGTGACCCACTGGTGTGGTGCCATGTCAGGAATTTTACTTCGATAGAACAAGTGATTTGAGTTTAAAAAACTCGTGGGCCGCCTACGGCCCTGGAAACTCGAATTACTTGGAAATCTTTCTAACAGACTCCAAAGATCACTGTAAGGAATGCATGGTTTTGTGTAGTGGTGTAGTAATATGTGTGTGTGTGTGTGTGTGTGTGTCAAGTTTTAGCATTAAATAATCCAGACAATATATTGGGATCATGATCTGGTCAGTTTTATTAATTATATATCACAGTGAAAATTTCAATAAAAGTTAATACGCATGCCATTCTGCACTACTATAATAATTATAGTAGTCCCAGGATGCACCACGAGGAGGTAGGCATGCTTTGCATCCCAGAGGATTGGATTCATTTTAACTAGGGTCTGCAAGAGACCGTAAAACTCCTCCAATCCAAAATAAAAATGGTGCAATGAAATGCTATATATATATTATATATATATATATATATATATATATATATATATATAATGGTACAGGTGTACCGTTGTGTGATCCATCAGTATCACTTAAATGTGTAGCTATAGAATAAAGAGCAGAATATACAATGTGATCTTTCAGCAGATCAATATAGTCAGCATGTTATAGTAATATTTTTAGGGGCTGCCATAGGCAGCCCCTATATTGTTTTCATTTGGACTTCCGGTGTGTAACGCTCGTCCGATATATATATATATATATATATATATAATATGGATTTGAAGAAAAGTCTTACAATAGAGAATTTATATAATAGTAATAGAGAAGTATAAATTTATACAGGAATGAGTTATAGGAATTGTTTTGAAAACAATTGCCAAATATGGCAATTGTTTTCAAAACAATCGTCCAGTTACAATAAACAGTATGTTCAATGAATGTTCAGCTGTGCACTTACACTCCAATGCTTTGCAAGTGATTTGAGTGCGTGGGGCGGCAGCCCCCACGAGTTTTTAACTCGAATCACTTGTTTCCGTGCTAAGGTGCACAAGGTATCCAAAGTTGGCCACAAGTCGTCAATAGTACGATCATTGTGATCTATGCAAGTCTCCATTGAGCTGTGCAATGTGCATAGCCCAATATGTGAGACTATACTAATGTACTGTTTACCATCAAAGGCATTGGAAGTCTAAAGGAAGGTACTTTTGGAAAAGGTACTGCATACCAATGAAGGTAGCAAATACCAGAAAAGATTTGTACTGCGTACCAATATATGCAGGTACAGGATGTAAAGGGTAATATACTGTGCCATAATTCTCAACCTCTTATAGTTGTACTCAATTTGCAGAGTGGTGTAAACTGACGGTTGAGGTGGCACTGACTATCTGTGTATGGGGTTTGATGTGTAATGATTAGCCATTTGCCTTTGTTCTATGGATGTATAGACATAACTATATACTCCCCAATGACATATATTCTTGACTTATAGGCTATAGGATTGCTCATTAAATGCAAATGGCTTATTACTAGTGTTTGCTCGTACATGGACTCTCTAACTTTCAACCACCTTGTCTATATGGGCAATAACTACTCTAAATGTATTTGCAAGATGCCCCGAATAGCTGGATTTTGAGCAGGGGCGTTGTAAAAGCTGTACAGACTTGGAGTCTGCATGGAAATGTAGTCTAATTGTATAAAATATACCCCAACTATTGTCATATTGGAAAATTCAGTTTTGGTTTCTATCTAATTCATTAAGTTAGACTATCACGTTCAACAATATTACATTGTTGACCAAGAAGCTGCTTCACAAAACATGAAAGCTAAAGAATGCCATCAAGAGGTATTCATTCATGGATGGCTTCGTGAATAACAGCAACATGCTGTTACTTTAATAGTAGCATAAGATTAGTGGTTTCCTAATATTTAATAGTTTGCATTTCTTTTTAGACTAAGTGCATTTAAATGCTAATCTTATGCTTTTGATTCAGTTTAACAGTTATTAACCCTCGTACCTCAGTTGTTGTTTATAAACCACAAAATTTAGGAATTTTTTCTTGACTCCCGTAAGCGCCACGATTGCTAGTTTTTGTGGAAGGCTAGCCTGACATGTCTAGAATACAGTCATTGAGTAAGACCCTGCAATAAAGGCCGAGGATAGATGGCGTGATTCGCTGACCATACCCGTTGTTTTTCTGCCGGAATTTCCCAAATATGTTCCGGAAACTCCTGTATATCATGGTATGAAAAAATGGCGTCGTTAAGCAAGAATATGCATTTTGCAGGAAAACCTTGTTGAAAGCCGGACAAAGATCTCTTTAACAGACCTTAGCAATATCTCTGACTACGAAGTGAGCGATAATGGTGCCAAAATAGCTTCTTTGATGGAATTGACTCATGTTTTGGACTCGAATTAGTAAAGTTCCAAATAGAGCAGGTACGTTGCTTTATTGAAGTGCAAACACTTGCTGATTTCCTGCGCACGTGGTAGTCATCGTTAGAATATAGAAATGATTTCTTCATTCTCAAATATGAAAATGATAAACCAATATTTCCTACTATAACCAAGGTGTTCGGAAAATTCTGAGCGGATAACAGCAAATTCTACACTTTCTTTTAGAATTCCACAATCAAACAATCTAGTATACATTGCTTTTACCTTCGGAGGTATTTGTTTAGATTCAAATCTTTTCAAGGTGCTGAAAAAAATTCAAGAAGATCGACAAGTGCCCTTATCGGTGGCCATTTTGTTTCTTCAAGCGAGATCTCTTTTCTTTGGAAACGAAACGAGACTTAAAGTATCTGTAAAGACACTTCATTATATGTGAAATAAGACTACCACTTTGCCAAAGTTGTTGCTCCCACCTTTAAAGCAAAATTAGGCAGAAATTTAGTCGCAGACCAAACACTTTCGGTCACGCGAAATAGTATGGTGAGGGTACGAGGGTTAATGTTGTTGTCAATAGTGCTTCACTGACGAGGAAGCTGTCATTACCATCACAGCATGGGCTCGTTATAGTCGGGCTGGCAAAACCAGAAAAAATGGCTGCCGCTTGGAAGCGGTTATAAATATACCAGATTTTTTAGTTTAGGACAACATTTTTGTAGCTATTCGAATCTGTTATATGTTCATTGACTATATATCGAAATGTTAGTGTACAAGATATAAATGTATTTCTTTTCAGAAAATCTAAAACAAGCTCGGAAAAAGTGGTATGTTTTGCAGTAAACGTGGATGTCCGGACGTGTAGACGCTTACAAATAGCTACAAGATTGGTATGAGATGAAAGAGAAAAATTTACTCTATAAGCTATTCGTGAGCGGGAAAAATATAATCCTTCCTGAAACACTTATAAGAAAAAATGTACTTTTGTGGCTAAAAAAATGTGAAAATTAGACTTTAAAATGGTTACAACTTTAGCGTACCTGGTTATATCTTCTCCGCTCACCAAATATACGTCTACACAACTATTTTGAAACCAACAATATCTTCTTTAAAGGGTATGGTGGCCATCTACACGTCCGGATCCCACGATTTTTATAAACTTGGTTGCAAGCGACCATTTAACTGTGACGTTGCGCATGCGCAGAATGTCGTCACCAAGCGCGTACACGATTAATGCCATGGATACTCGCGGATACTAATCCGCCGGATACTTTAGTCTTCTGTCGACACTTCTTTTCGCCGAGTCTTTAGCGGGAGGTTTGATCAATCGATCTTCGAGTCTTATCGGTAAGTTCTTGATACTTTCATGTTTTTTCATGGCTTGTACTGGTTGTCCTCTAAGCGTAATAACGAAGGAGTAACCGTTGGCTTGCCACAGCGTATTGGTAATCGTGATTCTGGCAATGTTTGAATTCAAGTTGACTCTAGTCTAGTAGTAGTTGGATTGGGTCTTTATATTTTGCCTGTTCAGTGTGACTTTCGTGCGGCTTTTGATGACGTATAAATACGATTCACTTCAGCTGATCCGCGCATCGTGGCGTATGGTGATACATTCCTTAAATTCCAGTATTTTGTCACCTAAAATCCCCGATTTCTGAGCCCGACTATAATGTCCCTGTGAAATTATTTTATTTTTGAATGGATGGTGTCGTGTGTAGCAGCGATACGCGCTCCTACATTCAAAGTAGTATAAAACTTATGCATAACCTTTCACACTGGGTGATATGATGACAGTTTTGTCATCGTGGGGAGAACCTATGCATAGATAAAGGAAGGGTTACGGGATATGTAACGCGAACCGGAAGTTGGATAGCCTGCGCACAGCATAGCAACCCAGGGTGATGATGACATCATAAATATCGAGAACATGGCGGAATCTATGGAACAAGGAACAGATCTTCAGTTGTGCGTACGGAAAGTCAACCACGCATTGGACCAATTGGGTCAAGGGATTTTTTTGAATACATTTTCTGAGAGGGGTAGGAGGCAATCGGCTGAGGTTCAGACGTTCAGGACGGCTGTGGGAGCATCGGAGCGTGAGAACGATTTTGTTCACTTTTGTGAGAAACTTTTACGTCTTGTCACTGAATGTATTGCCCAGTCAGGGTCTTCCGTGGACATTAGAAGGGAGAATTCCTATACTAACTTCTACAACAAGCGCGTTAAAGGTTTCAACGATCTTTGGAACGATTTTTTTAAATTAC
The DNA here is from genome assembly GCA_963170055.1 of Halisarca cf. caerulea. Classification (NCBI taxonomy): domain Eukaryota; kingdom Metazoa; phylum Porifera; class Demospongiae; order Chondrillida; family Halisarcidae; genus Halisarca; species Halisarca cf. caerulea. The sequence continues at coordinate 1,754,082 of CAUJGJ010000397.1, forward strand.
TCGGAATACCACAGCCAGACCCTTTATGGACACAAACCATCAACAGATTACTGTTCAATGAAGAATTGGTGGCAGCCATAAAGGGAGATGTGGAGAAACCCGTTGGTTATAGTACTGTGGAGATTCCCCCCTTGGGTGCCGACGAAGATAACGTGATTCGATACATGTCTGGTTATATCCCATTTAAACTTCTTAAGAAGTACGCAAAGAAAAACACTGAAGAGGCTGCCTGCATTGTCAGCTGCCTCAGTAAATTGGCACAATCTGGACCGGAAGATGACTTCTATGCTTACACCAAAGAATGGACTGCAGCAGTCAACAGGGGAAAGCTCTTCTTGATGAATGATACTGCTTTCGTTTTCTTCAGAAGATTGGATTGCCTAATGAGGGGGTTGTTTTTGCAGCAGGTCCTGGGAGGTACCGACACTACCAGTGAACAGGAGTTTGTGGAGTCTCTCCTTCAGGATGGTGATCTTATGTTTTACTGGGACATCCTAAGTGGTCATCTTTCTACCCACTCAAGCAAAATGTTACTCGAGGAGATAATTGAATTGTGGAAAACGATACGAGGACATGCGCTAGCTAAATTATTCATGGAGCAATACAAAACTGAAAAACATATAGTGACCAAGAAAAGCAAGGCACTAAGACAAAACTTGAAACAATGAGCCATCAACAAGCTTGTCCCCTACGATGCTCTTTCTTTTTTTGGGTAACGGTCTATCATCAATGGCTGGCTCTTGACTATAAAGTCTCCTTTTGGCTTTAGATTTCCCTCATACTTCATCCAGAATGGATGAAGTTTGCAGCCGGATTATGTCGGTGGCATCGTTGACACCCTTTACATTGGGATTGGCATTCCATCCTCCTCTTTGTCGAACCTTACCAAAAAAAATTTCCAGTGGATCCTGATTGAACTTGCCACTCAAAATGTACTTGCCACTCAATTGGGAGTCACTCATCAATACACAGACACATTGGATAAAAGATGTAACTGCAGAGAGAGCACAAAAACAATTATAATAACATGGTATTGTGTATATTCAATTTGATTTATTGTAGTGTAAAAACAATTAATATACATGTACGTATGACAGTAACTGTTACAGTAAAAGCTATAATAATACGCAAGCCTTCTCGAGTTTCTTTGGATAACAACATGCGCTCCTTCTGTCCTGTACTGTATCCCTCTCATTCCTGCACATTCTTTTCCCATTCCGCCAAGTAACCAAGAAAAGCATCTTCCAGCCACTGCGTGGAACAATCATAAACAAATCAGCATCTTAGCACACGGTACTGCATGCAGCATGGTATAGCACCAACACAAAATATACACAGCATTGCATAATACCTGTAGCCTCTCGTCATTGGGACTCTCATATGGCTTGAGGTCACCTTGCTGCTTGACAATGAACTCTTTAGGGCTGCGAACATTCAACATGTCAAAGAATCGATTGAAAAACAGCAAGAACGTTTGGGTGCCTTCAGATCCTTCTATGCCGTAGAATCTCATTGCTTCACAAGCACTCTTGCTCAATACCTACATATTAATTGCACATAAACATTACCACACTGTCAGTCAAAAATGCACAATGTACAAATTATTTAAATAATGCAGTCTCACCTGTGCTGCCAAGTCCACCCTCATGCAGCTATGAGGTGTGAGGTAAATGTACTCTCTAGACAACTTGTGGGCCATTCTTAAACCAAGGCTATTGGATGCTGACTGTGCGGTAACTTCATAAAGCTTCCTCACATGCTTCCATTCCAAAGTTTGTGCCTTGTTCTGCAGAATACATACATCCTTATTATTATGTTTCTTCTTTTCCCCATGTAGGAAACAGTAAGCAAACAGCAGCTGCACTAGGCCTGCTAAACTGTTTTCACTAACAGTTCATTTACATGTTTTAATAATAATATATTTATTGTATAGTTATGTGCATATAATTATATGCATCAAATATTTATTGGGCCGCCAGAAGGCGGCCCTATATTGTTTTTACTTTCACCGGAAGTGTCTGGAACGTCCGGAACGATGTCAATATATATATATGTCAACAACATGGCGGACGTGAAGTCGGTACGTAATCTTTTAGCTATATTTCGGTGAAATTCATTCGTCTGCTCTTGCTTTTATCAGCGAAGAGTCTTTTCGACCAGAAGAGTTCTTCGTAGTATTATTTTAATCAATAACGACGATTTCCAAGCGATTCGAGTTTCCAGGGCCGTAGGTGGCCCACAAATTTTTTAAACTCGAATCGCTTGTTTTTAGGATAAATACAAAACTCATGCACTGCAGAACATGGCATTGTATATATGCATGACATTATAACAATATTGCATATACTCACCCAAAGTAGACGCTTGCAACTGACGTCAGAGCCCGAATGGAAAAGGCAGTTTCTGGTTGTTTTAAGGAGGTGTGGCACATCCGAGAAAAAGAAAATTTGCCTTTCATCTGCACTATACACATTGACCGCTTTATGTGGTGTTCTACTTTTGTCATGGAGCTTGTAGTATTTGCGGTTGGGGCCACATCCATCTCCAGTTTGAAAGACAACTCGGAAATCATTTCTTTCTAGGTGCTCTGTTGCCTCCCACAATATGTCATGGAGAGAAGAGCTTCAAATACCAGCTGTAGGGAAGTTTGCTAAAGGAAAATGCAACCCAGAGAATATTCCTCTCACCATCAAAGTTAGTACTTCTGTGGATATCTTCGGATGGGTATTAGGAGCACTTTCCAAAGCAACAAGCTGTCTGTCGACATCTCCAAGATTGACAAATCCAATCAGTTGGGACGACGTGCTGTGATGTACCAGGTCTTCCTTGATGTATATCTCATCAAATAAGATACCTACAAAGCTGATATAATACAGATATACAAATTGATAGAAATGTATGCATGTGTAACAAAGTATACATGCTTACTGCCGATGATATGGAATGGCATCTTGTCCCAAACTTGCTTCGTTGAACAACATACGGAGCACCTCCATATTGAAACCCTCGCCCCCCTTGATAGCGTTGGAATAATCACTGAGAGTCTTCTCGGAAGGTAGCACCAACATACCCGTGGTTCGCATATTGTGGTAGGCAGCAGTTGACAACATGCGCAGGTTAAGACACCACTTGATAATCATTGGGTGCCACCTTCTTTGGCGAGGATCTTGACAGGACAATGCTTTCATTTGCTCCTGCCAAAATAGCGTCCTAAACGACCCATCCGGTAAGGTATTCTGAACCTTGCTGGATTCAGATTGCATTATGCTGACAAGATCACCATCCAGAGTTTCGCCAACAGTTAGTCCTTTCGAGTGCAAGGCTTGTACTTTCGCAGTAAGGAATGCAACTTTGCGCCTGAATTCTATTTTATCATGAGCCAAACTTGCTAACTTCTTGAGCTTCTCTGGTGTTGATAACAGTAGCCGCGTTTACACGTACCTTCAAACTAGCTTATAAGCGAGCTTAAATTAAGCCAGCTCGTAGAATCATCCGTGTCCACACGCACCACGTAAAACCGGCTTAGTTTTGCGATAGTTCACGTTACTGCTAGTTTTTGTGAAATGGCCGACGTCGTGGGTATCGTCCTGTACGTTCTTCTGCTTGTTTTTCACTTTAGAGCGTCTAGTTGCAGAGTTTGGTGGATTAGGAGACTCCAGATAGCGAGAAAGAGGCGGGCGATCATTTTTCAGCGTTTTCAAGCCCAACAACGCTTCTTTTTCTTAATGCTGATAACCTGTTTTGCCTATAACAAGTCTCTTTCTCCCGAAAGAAGCATTTGGATGCGAGAAAGAAGTGATATTTGGTGGGACAGAATCATTAACCAGTGTTTTAATCCCGATGATTGGTTGGAAAACTTCCGTATGTCTGAATGCACCTTCAACTACATTTGTGAGGAATTGAAACCAGCCATTGAGAGACAAGACACTGTTATGAGAAGGGCTATTCCTGTTAGGCAGAGAGTAGGAATTGCTCTATGGCGACTTTCTACCAACAGTGACTATCGGACTATTGCACACCTCTTTGGGGTCTCACGATCAACAGTGTGTGTGATAGTTCGTGATGTCTGTAATGCCATAGTGCAGTTGCTCCTCGCTAAATACATTCAGGTACCACAAGAGGCCCGGCTGCAAAGCATTGTTGATGGTTTTGAGAGTAAATGGGGCTATCCACAGTGTGTTGGAGCAATCGATGGATCGCACATCCCAATTGTATCACCTGTTGAATTTCCAGCAGATTATCACAACAGGAAGGGTTGGCATTCTATCATTCTTCAGGCCATTGTCGACCATGAATGCCGCTTCTGGAACATCAATGTAGGTTGGCCTGGAAGAGTACATGATGCCCGAGTACTCAGCAATTCAACTGTATTTCAGCAGGCAGAAGCTGGAACACTGCTACCACATCAGCCTTGCCAAATCAATGGTGTAAATGTACCACTGGTCATTTTGGGTGATCCAGCTTACCCATTGCTTCCTTGGTTGATGAAACCGTACTTGCACCATGGGTCGCTCTCAAATGAGCGAAAAGTTTACAACTACCGACATAGTAGGGCGCGAATGGTAGTAGAGAATACATTTGGCCGTTTGAAAGGTAGGTGGAGATACCTGTTGAAGCGGAATGATACAGCAACAGAAGATGTGCCTTTATTGATAGTGGCTTGCTGTGTCCTTCACAACGTGTGTGAAGTACACAAGGAGGAGTTTAACAGTGCTTGGCTGGAAGATGTGGAATCAGTTCCAGCCAATGAAGGAAGTACTCAACCAACACAAGCATCTAGTACTCAGAATGCTACTGCTGAAGCCATAAGAGATGCTATTTGTCGTTATATTTGTACATGAACTCCATTATTAGGGACATGAACAGTAAAATAGTGAACACAATAATTACTAAAATCACACTAGCTTCTATATACTTCTTCTACTGTATCCTATTCATTGGAATATGAGCTGTTATTTTCTGAGCATGCAGGATCTGAGGGTGGGGACATTTGTGGTAACTGTGCATATGGCATTGCCAAGGTGGGTGGCAACTGTGGTGGTGGCCCAAAGTAGTGGGATTGATGTGGAGGTGGTGGTTGTGACACTCCTGACCCAATGATCTGCCCAAGCATCTGAAATAATCTTAATTCATGCTCTCTGTCTTCCTTCCTCATCCTTTCCATCTGCTCCATTTCTAATCTCTGCCTTTTCTCTTCTGCATCTATCATCCTTTTCTCCATATCTCTTTGTTGGGTCAAAAAAGTTTCAGTCAGTGAGAACAGAGCTTTCTCAACCCCTGACTTGCGGCTTCTTTTGCTGGATGTTGTGGGTGTGTCTCTACTTGCTTCACGTCTCTGTCCTGCTGCATGGGGTTCCTCACTAGTATCTCCAATGGACTCATCTTCTGGGCAGTCAATGTCATCTTGTGGCGTGTCTGCACTAATGTCAGATGTGTCATTACCAATGGAGTCTTCTTGGCCCAAGCTCTCACTAGTGCTGTTGGTGGTGGTGTCAATAACATGCGAAGGCCTTGTTGCCGGCCTGTCACCTAGCACAGCGTCAATCAAATCAAAGTATGGTCAGTTGTCTCTATCATACCCGCTCTTCACAGGGGCATTATAGTTGGTCTCAGGGAATGGGGATTTTAGGTGACAAAGTTCAGAAATCTCAAGAATTTGTCACTTTTCTGCCTACGTCACTTTTGTTCATCTGTAAACGTGGTAATGCGTCATTACATAGCGCTCAGTAGAAATACGTATATTTCGCAAACCAAAAAATAAAAACACAACTTTTTCCTTGTGAAAATACAAGAAATTCAAGTCACATACATAGAAGTAAGCTTCGCAGATGCGAGATTCGTAAAAAGTCACAATAGGGTAATACGGGGTAATTCGGGGCATGGGGTAATTCAAGGTATTCCTTTTAAAAACTCTTCGCGCAAGTCCATAGATTGCTGAAATCTCTTGCTATCTCGAGGCTTGCTACTGTGGTATATGACCGATATAATATACATGTCTTGTTCGTGAGCTATTCTTTCCCACGTAACCAAGGAGGCATACAAAGGCAACTCTGTATATATTTCATGATAGTAAAATTGCCCGAAAGCAGATTTGAGGTCATTATTGCTATCTACAATATATTCTACCAATAGAGAGCCTGTCTCGAGAAAATCAGGAGATTCTAACAACAACCGAACAAAATAGTAATCAAAAACTCACCGTGTGTGTCAAGCGGGCCTGTAGTTGATCACGTGACCCAATAACCGCCAAATTTAAACGATCAATCAATCGAGTCGGTTTGCGAAATGCCAAGATCGTACCGGAGAAAAACTAACAACGGTAATTGGTCTCGTCAAGCATTAGACAATGCTTTGGAAGCTGTCAAGGGTGGTCTGAGCCAAAGAGCTGCTGCAGCTAAGTTTGGTATCCCTCCAAGCACTATTCATCGCCATTGCAAAAGTAAGTTGTTAATGTTTTCAAAACAAATGATTCAAATACTAAACAATGACATAACCAATACATTACTACAATGCAATTCTCAGATAAGCCTGTCAACATCGGTCCTGGACGTCCAACTGTTCTTCTTCAAGATGAAGAGAGCGAAATTGTTGCCGCCTGCCATGCCTTGCAAGACCTTGGCTATGGTCTCACACGGGAAATGGTTGCTAGTGTGGTTGCTGAATATATTTCCAGCGTTGGTCGACCCAATCCATTTAGTGATGGTGGACCGGGTCCAGACTGGTGGTATCACTTTTTCAAACGGTGGCCATCACTCCAGGAGAGGAAGCCTGAACATCTGTCAAAGAAAAGAGCAGAAGGGGTTACAAAGCTTGCTGTAGATGAATGGATTCTGACTGTTGAAAAGGTTTTTAAGAAGCATGGGTTTGATAAGATGGTTGAAGAGGAGTTATCGAGGAGACTTTGGAACACAGATGAAACAGGTCTTTGCCTAGATGCAACATCAAAAAAGGTGCTCGCTAGGAGAGGTGTCAAATCAGTTTACGAGGTAGGAGGAGGATCAGGAAGAGAGTACATCACTGTTCTTGCCTGTGGTTCAGCAGATGGAGTCAAACTCCCTCCACTTGTTGTTTACAAGGCAAAAAATCTTTGGGCACGGTGGACAAGAGGTGGACCAGCTGGAACAGTATTCAGTGTATCTGACAGTGGTTGGATGGAAGAAGGAAACTTTAAGGAATGGTTTAAACAGCTCTTCATTCCTGCTGTCTCGCATCTTCTGGAATCAGGACCTGTGGTTCTTTTTGCAGATGGCCATGGATCCCACATTGGCTATGAACTCATTGATACCGCCATGAAACACAATATTGTCCTCATGTGCTTGCCTCCACATACTAGCCATGTCCTGCAGCCACTAGATGTCACCTGTTTTGCCCCAATGAAGCAGGAGTGGAAGAAGGCTTTGAAACACTTCAAAGTCAGCAGTGGGGCCATGCATGTTTCAAAATCTGAATTTCTACCATTACTCAAAATAGTGTGGGAGAAAAGTCTTCTGGAGAGCCACTTACGTAATGGCTTTAAAGCATGTGGATTGCATCCTTTGTCTAGAGAGGCCATTTCCACAACCAAACTATCCCCATCACCGAGCACCTCCAACACAGCTAAACAACCGGCGAGACGTGCCAGTATTGAGGTGCACTGCACGTGCAATCATGGTCTGACCCCACTGAGACTCCACCTCAGGGATCACTTCTCCGCCCTCTTGCAACCGGGAAGCTGTAGAAATAGTAAAGGGAAAAAAGATACCAGAAAAGTGAAGCCTGCTTTCTACGGTCAGGCATTGACCACTGATGACGTTCTGCAAATTCTCTCTGAGAGAGAAGAGAAAAGGCAGAAGCCAACCAAAGGTCAGGTTGATGTATAGGTAAGTGTAAGCCATCCCAAATATTTACTATAAATATCAATCATTACTTTAGGTAGCAAGGTGAGAGAAAGGATAGGGGACCAGAGAAAGTCAGCTCCTGGAAGAAAACCGAAATCTACTCTTCCACAGCATGGTATGCTTTTATTTATATGTCTTTTTCCTAGGGAGGTATGTTTAAAACATGTTTATTACCGGGATAGGTTCCACATCCAGTGCTAATTCAGATGAGGATGACATTTGCCAGTTATGCCAGGGCTCAGAAGACGATATGCACTGGATAGCTTGTGACAAATGCGATGGATGGTATCACTTTGGTTGCGTAGGACTTACTAGTGCACCAGATCAAGAGGAAACCTGGATTTGCGACAATTGTTGCGCAGAATAGATGCCTTCTTCAAAAACCATGACAAATCATCGATTTAGCCTGTTTTATGTACTCAAAATCATTGTTGAAGTGATGGTCGATCAAATTCCAGCGAAAAAAGCGAGCGAAAACTCCGATATATCACTGCTCTTCAGTGTCTCAAATTATCCCATCCGCCATTTTTTGCTTTCGTCACCACTAAAAGTGTACAGGCAGCTCGTATGTTTCTTAGCAAGGGTACTTTGAGACTTTGAAAATCTTTTTGTCAAGACTAATCCTTCTACTCCTAGCCACGAAAGTTGTAAGTATATATGTGACGCATTCACCGCACGGTGTTGCCTCAAACGATTGGAACTGGAAATTGTGTCTCGAATTACCCCGTTCTACCCTATACGGGAATGTTGTACTTGCGAACAAACTTTAAGCTTATTCTAAAGAATTATCAACACTGAAGTAACACGTGCGGCACATTTTGGGAAGATTCGGAAGGTACACAAAAGCAATAAACTAACTTAAAGGCCTGGGGCTTTCAAAACAAAAATGATCGAGGTTTAACTCACCGATTCGTTTTAAGAATCCATTGAAAATCAATCAGAACTGAAGCTTTAAACAGATTTTCTTTGCTGAGAAAATTATAACCGTCCAATAGAAGTTAGAATGGCATCCGATCGAAAGTTGGAGGATTTTCAGAAGGACTCCATGCGGCGCGAGAACCAAAAGCAAGTATACAGATGACGTAATTGCTCATAGTTACTGACGTCACCATTAAATGGCCGCTTTGAAGCCTCGCTCGTAAAGACCGTGTGATCCGGACGTGTAGATGATACTTATATAATTGAAAGAAGATATGGAACGTTTCAAAGTACTATTGTGTACATTCATAGCGTGAGCGGAGAAGATATAACCAGGTAGGCCGATTATATAACCATTTTTAAGCCTAATTTTCACATTTTTATAGCCAATAAACTACATTTTCCCTTATAATTATCTCATTTCGAGTTATAATGTTTCCGCTCATGAATAACTTATTAAGTAAACTCCACTCTTTCATTTGATACCAATCTTGTGGCTCTTAGAGACCATCTACACGTCCGGACTTTGCCATTTGCTGCAAAAAGTGTACCTTTTTCAAAGCTAATTTTCCTTTTTGAAACATAAAGTATATGCTTAAACTGTACACCAATATTTCGATAAATAACAATAAAACACACAACGATTTTAAAAAGTAAGAAAATGTCTTGTCCTGAGCTAAAAATGCGCTAATATTTTAGCCACTTCGAAACGGCAGCCATTTTGCGTGACACACTATAATGAGCCTGTGTTGTTGTGGCCATCTTTAATTTCTTTGTAAAATTGACGCAGATTCTTCAACTTCTCTTTGCACTGCTTAGGTGTTCGCTTATAGTCGCTGTCTCGTTCTAAACGTTCACTAATTTGTCTATAGATGTCGGCCGTTCTAGTAGCCCCATCCAACTTGTCCTGGATAGACTGATCCGACCATACGCAAATGAGAGCTAAAATCTCTTCGTGCGTCCAGCTCAGAGCAGTAGAAGTGGCCATCTCTATTTGCGCGCGATTTCCCCACGTATTTTAAGCTAGCTTAAGTGGAGCGAATCGTTCACACGCTAAACCGATTTACTAAATCGAGGTTTAATCCACCTTTAAACCACGTCCAAACAAGGTTTACGTAAGCGAGTTTATGAGCGAGCTTAGGCATGTTCACACGCATTTCTGTAATCGCGATTAACACTAAAAGCGTTTATAAGCTCGCTTAAAAGTCGTCGTGTAAACGCAGCTAGTGTGTTAGGTTCTGACTTGTTGCACCGCACTCTTTCGTCTCTCCTCCTTTCTTCGCGTGAGTCTCGATTTTGGCATTGTTTACTCACTTTGGAAAGTAGGCAGAGGTATAAAATGCCATTAAGACAATGTATTATCACTAAAGCAATACTATTATAACCAAATATCTACTACTGAGGAAAAACTAAGCCAAAAAATCGGTGCAAACCTTCGTTCGAATCCAATGCAGCTGTCCTTGCACAAATTTTCTTCAATCTGCTGTCACCTTTGGTGAAATGCCCTCAATAAGGGGCTGACGTGGTATCCGATGTAGTGCTTCGGATGGTTTTACGAAGAATCTGGGGCTTTAGTTGGCTGTAGGAAACAATCAAAGACCAAAGACCGAGCAAAAATTGTTTCTTCGCGACGGTTGCCTAGATACGATCTTGTTCACAACCTCTAACATACAGAATTTATATTTCGCCTATGAAACTTCCGGTTTGCGTTACATATCCCGTAACCCTTCCTTTATCTATGACCTATGTATGTATCTAAGAATCTAAGAATTATTCTAGTTTGGCCTATGGTTGATTTGAATATTAGTATTTACTATATATCCAAGTTTATATTTGGGCATGTTAGTTATCAAGCATATATACTTCAACAGCAAGTTTAACATTTCTAACTACAAAAAGAAGATTTTATTGATTACGTTCATAAATGAAATAATATAGGGGGCATGCACGTTCTGGCCCCTAATATGATATCAGTTATGAAGCGTCATATGAGGAACAAATCAAATTTTGAAATCCCTTGGAAACATAAGACGAAAGAAACAAGTGATTCAAGTTTAAAAAACTCGTGGGCCGCCTATGGCCCTGGAAACTCGAATCACTTGGAGATTATCCTCACAGATCTAGAATTGAAAGATCCCTGAGTAATACGTGGCTTTGTGTAGTGATGTATAATTATAAAATGTGTGTTATATTATAATTCTACAGTATAATTGTATATATTATTATATTCATGACATTATTTACATACTAATTATTAATAAACCATTACAATAAAATAAAAATTAAAATGATATATAACAGTATTTCAACAAATTATAAATCCATGCATAATACAGTCTATTATAGAAAACATGTACACAGTAGTTTTTCAGAATCAAGTGAGATTCTTCGCATAAGCATACAATACACTGTACTTTCTGTGTATCAAATTCCTGTAAAGGACAATATAAATTAGCATAGTATATGATAAACACACATGAATTACATACAAACATGAATATTCACTATACATGGACATCCTCACACACACTAAATGTGTGTAATCAAACACACACACACACACACACACACACACACACACCATGCACCCCCCACAACCACTGAAGACACATACATTAATAGAGGTACACATCAGGGCTGCATACACAATTCGGGGATAGGGGGTAAATTGAGATTTCTAAATTTTTTGTGATATGGAAGACATTATGGGATAGCTATTTTTACACACACACACACACACACACCACACACACACACACACACACACACACACACACATACACACACACACACACGTACGCATACACACACATACACACACACACACACACACACACACATCCAAATATACACTTACAATTTCAACAAAGGTCTTCAGAATCAGTACTTCAGTCTATATTCTGAACATGAAAAGAAAGAACAATAAACAATGAAACCACACAAAAGGACACATACATACACACACACAGCCGAACCTCTTCTCTACACACCTGATTCCACTTCAGCATGGTACTAACCAATGTGGTGTATCAAGTGATTGCAAATAGGTCACACACACACACACACACACACACACACACACACACACACACACACACACACACACACACAAACATCCAAATAAACACTTACAATTTCACCAAAGGCCTTCAGAAACAATGCTTTAGTCTATATTCTGAACATGAAAAGAAAGAACAATCAATGAAACCACAAAAGCACACACACACACACAGTGGAACTTCTTCACTACATACCTGGTTCCACTACAGCATGCTACTATATGTTGTATCAAACACACACACACAAACACCATACATACTCAATACCTCACACACACACACACACACACACACACACACACACACACACACACACACACACACACACACCAAACAAAATAGATACGGGAACATAGTATACAACATCTACACTAACATACACCAACGCTTTCATCTCTCATCTTACCTGCCTGTTCCCCAAACTTCTTTGGATCTTCCCGTTGTTTCCATACTTTCGCGGTTCAAAGGTTTTCTTCTTATCCAAACATCTGCGTCCTATTCTCTGACGTGTTGAACCATAGTATCTATGGTTAGAGGACCTAAGCAAACACACATACACAAGATAACACACACACGTACGCAAACATATCCACGAAAACACATTGACAAACTATTTTATTAAAGACCTGCTCATACTAAACGTCGTTAAAACACTTTTACATGCGCGTTCAAGCACTCCATAATGGTTAACTAAGAACAAAAGGCTTTCCACACTCATCTTACCTGTTTCCGAAGCTTTCTTGAGCCTTTTCTTCGTTTCCATGGACTTTTGCGGTAGCGTAAGGTACAATGTCTCAGTAAAATCATCCTTCCAAGAACGTTTCCGTCCTAAATGCTTCGTCAAAGTTCTCTTCCTTGTTAGATGAGGGCACTTAACAGCTTTTGTCGGTTTTCGAGTCCTTCCACAACTTCTAAAACGAAGACAACAACTTTAAACCAGTCGCTCTACCTCTAAAAATTGAAGGCCCACGGAAATTCTTGGAGCGAGTTCAATCTTCGTGGTTAACTCTCAATCCAAATCTTTAGGTCTTGAAGATTCTTTGTTGACGAAAACAGAAGCAAAGACACAAAAAATTCACTGAATAATACCAACGACTTCGACTACCGCCTAAAAGTCCGCCATGTTGTTGACATATATATATGTATATATATATATATATATATATATTGACATCGTTACGGACGTTCCGGACACTTCCGGTGAAAGTAAAAACAATATAGGGGCCGCCTTTGGCGGCCCAAAAATTGTAAATAATGACAAAATATAATGACATGTGCAACAAGTGATTCGAGTTTAAAAAACTCGTGGGCCGCCTACGGCCCTGGAAACTCGAATCACTTGGAGATTATCCTCACAGAATTGAAAGATCCCTGAGTAATACGTGGCTTTGTGTAGTGATGTATAATTATAAAATGTGTGTGTGTATGTGTGTGTGTGTGTGCGTGTGTGTGTGTGTGTGTGTGTGTGTGTGTGTGTGTGGGTGTGTATGTGTGTGTGTGTGTACACGTATGTGTTTGTGTGTGTGTGTGTGTGTGTGTGTGTGTGTGTGTGTGTGTGTGTGTTTCTGGAATTATTGTGCTCTGTTGTCATTCTGCATTTTCACAGGAAGAAAACATAGAATCTGTTAGGGAAATGATGGTGAGTTAATATGTATATACACATGTGCATATATTGTACTACGGTATAGAACAAAAAAAAGTTAACATAGCATACTTTTTTCACGTCGTTATCACGGAGCGACTACGTGGTGATCACGTCCAGGCAATGCCGTGATCCCGGAGCCCCTACGCCGTCATCCCGGAGCTCCTACGCCGTGATCATGGACGCCGTGATGCAGAAGAGCCCAAGTCGTAATCACGTCGATCTCGTGAAGACCTTGCCGAATCGCTTCGATCCCGAAAAGATTCGCCGTAATTCCCTTGATCCGAGCAGCTGTCGCCGCAATCACGAAGACGTTCGCTGACTGATTCGAATGCTCGTGACTTTGTGCGCGCCCAAATACTCGAACAGCTGCAGGGATCTTTTTCTTCAACGCTTGTCAAGGTACGTATTCACAAGAGAATAATGACTACAAGGACGGTTTTAAAGAACACCCAGAGGAACGACGGTGAGCAGCCATGTTATTTTCAGTATACTTTTGTTTTTGTCGTATACTTTAATGCATACATACGCACAGTTGCTACTATTAGTATTGTGATTAGTTTATTTTATTCTCAATAGGCTATATAGCCACATACTTGTACACGCATAAATGAAACAATAATAAGCACTGTCCCTTGGTTATACACTGTAACGCAGCCACATTTAGAAAATGGAAATGTTACACTGCTCTTCAATGCGTCATTTCCCTGCGTGTAGATTCAGAAGCTTGTTTCGCATTAATCTACTGGCCTGAGGAAGATTGCGTATCGATTGCCAAGACAAGAGACATAAAGGATTTTTCAAGTACCTTAGGTGATGGGGACCCAGTTCTTGTCAAAATTGGAAGACAAACGTTTAGTGGCATTCTAAAAATGAAGGGAACGATTACAGAAGTAAGAAAAACAGAGGAGGAGTATCTCAAAAGTTTGAAAGAGGAATGTCCTGCAAAAGGACCTTGTGCCAATCGTGATAGTTTGCACCCACTTGCCCAAGACAAGGCTCCCTCGAGAAAGAGACAGCAATCAAAAGATAGTCTTAGAGCAGACATTTCCGAAATAGTGACCAAAAAACGAAAAGCAGTGATTGAGAACAAGAAATACGAGAGAGGTGGTATTATTGTGGTTGATGGACATGAAGAAGTGAACAACGATGATGATGGCAACAATATTGAAGCTAAAGACACTTTAGACCTAGATGGGGCAATGCAAAAGGCACATCAAGGAGAGGGGGTTAATGACAAGGCACAGGAAGAGCAGGTTGTTGGCAAGGGAGTAGAGGAAGAATTGTTCAGTCCCTTGACACTGGAAGATGATGAAACATTCTCTAAACCCTTAACACCAGAAGAAGAAGAAGAATTGTTCAAGTTATGGTCAACCAAACAGCATGATTCTCTGTATGATCCTTCATCACAAATTGACTTTGAGCCATGGTCACAAGTTGATGCTGATTTTATGTTTGATCATGATCAAAACCAGAAGGACCCATTAGTAACCAGACTGCAATGCCTTGAAGATACCATAGATACACTCTCCAAGAAGTATTCCAGTCTTCAACAACGGGTAGCAATTCTGGAAGCAGGAAATAATTTGGCAGGATTTGCTATGGTGGATTCTTTGCAAGCAACACAACATGCAACTGCTGTACAGAATACACCAACTTGCACTACGCCCCTTAGTCCCCAGCCAGGAGAATCTGACAATATGCAAGAGCAATCCATATCAGATTCTTCATCCAATGCGCAATGGGAAGAATCCCTTGTAAGCATTGATACTGTACTACAAAAATACCCAAAGCTTTGCAACCAGAGGAATGTATCCCGCTTGGCTGTCAAACTTGCACGCGAGTCCACTTTTGGGCTCAAAGTTATGCGGGAGTCAACCCCACTCGGTACTGCAAAACTGAAGAAGTTGCCAGAGAGCCAACTTAACACTATCAAGAATACCATCCGGACATTCTTTCCGCCATCAGAGAATGCAGTTGCTGAGTTTGAGCTCACATGGAAAGCGTGCATTGAATCCATTGGACAGGCTTGTAAGCACGAAAGAAGAAAGCTTCTGGCTGAAAAATCTTCTTTAGACTAAGATGTCTTCGCGTTATGCCTATAACCGGTTTTCTTATTCCCACATGTATCTCCATCCTTATCATTTTATGTCAATTGCTAATGTTGTAGTCACTGTTACCATTATTATAATGCTACATGCAGCACCTGTTACAAAGTAGATATGTGTGGCCCGAATGAGTATAAATCATTGACAATGGGATAAACAAACATACAATGTCATATTACTAATGTGACAGTGTGAGTAAATATCTAATTAAAGTGAATTGTTATAAACCAGTTGCACTTCCCTCTCTCTCTATTACAATTGGGATTACTTTCTGTAAGTGTCCAATGTACTTTTTACACTTAGCAATATCAACTG
>CAUJGJ010000397.1:1775000-1792500 GCA_963170055.1 Halisarca cf. caerulea
GAACCTTTCCCCCCATCTAGTCCGCCTTCTCTACAGCAAGGCTCTCGTCCTTCTGCTGTGCTTCTGGTGGCCAGTGTACAAACTGGCAGGAGGCCGTACTGCACCCCGGATGAAATCAGCAAACTGTGTAGGGCCTACGTTTCCCCTCCAGTAAGTCCTCCGGCACATGCTGGAAGGGACAATTACCCTTCTTCTGTTGCCGACAATCCTTCTGGAAGTGGCACAGACAGACTTTGGTGGATGGATCTGTAGCAAGAAACAAAAGGAATCAAGATCATATTCACTCTTCCACCCCGCGGACCCTTCGATCGTTCAACAAGAAAGCCTTACTACTGGGTTTCTCGGCCTTCCTTTTCTTCTGAGGCCGCTGTGGTAGAGAGGCTGGCCTCTTGTCCATTATCGGCGGTGCTGGAGATGCTCTTGGCTGCGGAGGTGGGGGTCCTTGCACCACACAGTTCAGAAAGAAAACATAGCCGTGGAAATTCATCTTCGCAAGGTAAGGATGACTGTGTGGAGATCTTAGGTCCTTAAAAATATTATTTTTCTTAAAGGTGCTAATGAGCATCGTAATTCTATTGGTCTAAAGTTATCCTGATGGATATTGTAGCTCAAATGTGTACAACAGCGCTGGCTGTGTGTTCTTGATACTGACGTTGTGTATGTATGCGTACATGTTGGCTGCCTGTGTGTACTTCAGTCCTGGTTCCATGTATGTACATGTTGGCTGACGGTATGTACTTCAGTCCTGGTTCCATGTATGTACATGTTGGCTGACGGTATGTACTTCAGTCTTGGTTTATTGCACGTACATGTTGGCTGACGGTATGTACTTCAGTCTTGGTTTGTTGCATGTACATGTTAGCTGACGGTATGTACTTCAGTCCTGGTTTGTTGCATGTATATGTTGGCTGACGGTATGTACTTCAGTCTTGGTTTGTTGCATGTACATGTTGGCTGGCTGCATGTACTTCAGTCCTGGTTCGATTTATGTACATGTTGGCTGGCTGTGTGTAATTCAGTCCTGGTTCAAAGTACATGTTGGTTAGCTGTGTGTACTTCAGTCCTGGTTTCATGTTCGTACATGTTGGCTGACGGTATGTACTTCAGTCTTGGTTTGATGTATGTACATATTGGCTGATGGTGTGTACTTCAGTCCTGGTGGGAGGAGGTACTCAACTTCCAAGAATCAATAATGCATGAGTATTAGAACAGCCAATGCAGAAGCATGCATACCTCAGCAAGAACAAACATGCAAGTATCTTGTGAAGTACAATCAACAACTACAAGCAGTGGCAAGCTTAAGCTTACATCAACAGTCATGACATGCAAAATGCACACAGAATAACATGGGTGATATGCTACTACACACTGTTACAGTACACTTTCTTACCTTCAGTAACATCAACAGGCCATGAATTGAAATTTACCAACGGTGCAGTCACTCTTTTGACATCTGACTGCTCTTCCTCAGGAAACCTTTCTTCAATGCAAGCAATCAGATCACGAACACATTGAGCCATGTCTGCAGCAGCAGGTGGACTGCCTGTCAACTTGTGACCACAGAATTGTGTTGGATCACTGAGAAACCTTCGTAGCTTTGGCCCCGCACTGCAGTAGAGTCATAAAACAGTCTGAACAAAATGTTACAGGTATATTTACGCAGACTTAGGTACAAATTGAATAACTAACCCAGTGCTAAGCTTCTTTAGTGATGAAATGGTGTCAGAAACAAGCTGTGGCACTTCATCAATGGTCATGCTTCTCTGCTGAAATTGAGCAGACAGCCGATCAAGGACGGTGACAACGTCTAGAAGGAAATGGCCAAACTCCACGGTCTCCCTAGATAGCAGCTTCTTCAGGAAGCTAGCACTTTTTGCTTTGGTATCATTGCTGGATCGGGTATCATCTTTGACCTAAAGAAAGAAATAGAAAGCATCATAGCACATGCACAAAATATAAGCACCCTGATAAAATGATGCCAGGCTGCAGGACATACCTCAAGTAAATGCTGGACGATAGCAGGATAGCCACTAAACAAGTTTTCCAGGGCTCTCTTGGTGTGCCCAATCCACCGAGTGCCACTGGATCTCCTTGGTGTGTAACGAGTCACCCCCAAAGCCTAAGCTGCTGTGTGAAGCAGTCCTCTGTTGAGGGTGCTATGGTGGTAAAACAGATACACATCCAACAGCAACTTCTGAAGTCGTCCACTGAGTGACAGTGTATTTCTCTTAGTAGCTGCTTTAATGGCCAATTCCAGACGATGTGCAATGCAGTGCACAAGCTGAAGCTTGGGTCGACAAGCTCTGAGTTTCTGCCCAACTCCGTTTCGCATTCCGCGCATGACTGCAGTTCCATCACTTGCGAATCCCACAAGTTTTGGCCAAAGATCCTCAGGCTTCATGTTGAGCTGTTCTGCAAATGCTTCCAGGATGGCGTCATAGCAGTTTGCAGCTGTTGCCCGGTCAATGCACTTGATGGCCAAAAAAGAGGTGTTTACAATCCCACCTTTGGAATGTCTATAAAAAAATAAATGATGAAATATGTAGTAATTGTACACATGAATGACAACTAAAATAGCCCATTACTCACCTGATGTAAATGATCAACTGCTCCATGACTGCAGCATCAGTTGCCTCGTCACACATGATGGCCAGAAATTTGCTCTGTTGAACAGCAGTTTCCAGTTGCTTGCGTTCAACTTCAGCAATGGCATCTACAAATTCGCGGCATTTCACATCTGAGCGATATGTCTGCCCAATATCCAACCCCTTCTTTTCATCCAAAGCACACATCCATTTATAATCTGTGAAGGGGCGACAGTGCTTGGCAAGGGCATGTGCAGTGCTGAACAAAATCTTCAGCTTTGCAACTGCTTCTTCATTTAGTTGCTGAATTGCATGCTGGATGGAGCCACTTGTTCCTGGTGGTGCAGCTGCTGCCTTCGCCGCTTGTATGGATCTTGCATAGACTTTGCTTGCTTCATGCATTTTCAGGCTCTCAAACTGTAAAGATGAGCAGCATTTGACAAAGTTGGAATCTCTTGGTGCAAATTTCTCACAAACAGTGCAGAACATCAGCTTATTGGAATCTTCATACCTTAGCCACTCTCCAAATTTCTCCATCCAAGTCTTTTGAAATGAACGCGTGCGTGTTTCTTCATATTTTGAAGCCTTTTCCTTCTCTTCAACTGTTTTCTGCTTTATCGGTGGTGGCTGGACTCCCTCGATGTAGCGCCACATCGTTGCGATCGCTAGAAAGTGCGAAGTACACACGTGCGCACTAAAATACCGTGTTCGTTTATCTTTTACCGCTTGCGTTTTTTTGTCAGCGTGTGTACGTTTACGCATGCGCAAGTCAGGAAAATGGTCATCGGTTCGAAAGAGATTGCTGGGACTTCAAAAAAGGTTTGAAACGTTGTTTTAAGCAATCGAATTTATCATACGTTCTTTAAATGTATAGTTTATAAGGATTAATAAGCCATGGCTGCAAATGATTGCCTATATGGCATGGTTGCCATGCGGGCAACTAGGTTGGAATTTTTGGTTGCCCACAGGAACTTTTAGTCGTCTCAGACGACCGGACGACCATTAAATTTGAGCGTTGTAGCTGGTTCCAGGACACAGGACGAGGACATGTGGGTGTGGCGTGCCCTATAAGTGTACTATGTACCAACAGCAGTACTTTGTACACTTTTACACTATGTGCCACCTCAGCACTTTGTACAGCTACATGACAGACAAAGAGGTGTACTATGTGCCACCACAGCACTTTGGACAGCTACATGACAGACAAAGAGGTGTACTATGTGCCACCGCAGCACTTTGTACAGCTACATTACAGACAAACAGGTGTACTATGTGCCACCGCAGAATTTTGTACAGCTACATTACAGACAAACAGGTGTACTATGTGCCACCGCAGCACTTTGTACAGCTACATTACGGACGAACAGGTGTACTATGTGCCACCGCAGCACTTTGTACAATCATTACATGTGTATGAACATAATACACTACAAAGAACACCTTGTACAGGTTTCATACATTTTAATACAAGTTGCAGATAAGTTTCAGGCAAAGCTTCAAGTCATGAGTATTTTGTACTGTGGTAAAAGGCTCTGGTACATCTGTGTCAAGAAGTTCCAGGTGGGCCTTATGCTTGCACACAAGCTTGCGGAAGTACCGAGCAAACTTCTTGTGTTCATGTAGTTCACTAGGGAACTTAATGGCTCTACTTTTAACAGAAGTCCTGACCTTGTCAAATTCTACCAATTCGGCTGAATGACCTAAAAGCTTAGCTAATGACTTGCACACAGTAGATGTAAACTCACTTGGACCTTCTTGTACAGTGTCGCTTACTTGCATGTCGACAAATCCTCCTTCCTCATTCTCATTGCACATATTGTCAGTGTGAGTTTCAGGTAGCAGCTCTTCACTTCCATCAACATGGTTGTTTATATCCCCCCTTTCACATGCACTCCTAACCCGGTTGCCTAATCAGGATTTGACCCAGTTTCGACCCAGTTTGATCCACTTTGCTTTCACATGGATCAAATTTATAATAATATTCATAGAGATCTAACATGATGTATTTGTCAGATTAAATGGCGGACGCAATGAATCAAATGTTGAAGCTAGTTTTGCTATTTGTTCGTGTGTGGATTTGGAGGAGACGGTTGCATCGGAGACACGCTGCTATTGCTCAGTCTAGAGTTTGTAGGCGAAGATTAGAAGAATTTATTCGGCGTCAAGAGGATGTTAGCATTCTAACAATGTTTGCAACAAACGAGTCTCTTTCCCTTACTGCAAGGCAAAGGAGAGCGCTATGGGTGAGGCCTAGGAGTCGAGCATTCTTCTTCGATATTGTAATGAATTGGGATGATGAGGAATGGAAGCGCAATTTCAGAATCAGTAGGAGTACGTTTCGATTCCTTTGTGCGATGCTTCGTCATAGCCTTCATTGTATGGAAGTTGTGAGGAGGCCTCTAAACGTCGAACAGAGGGTTGCAATAACGTTGTGGAGACTAGGGACTAATTTAGAATACTGGTCAATTTCCCATCTTTTTGGTGTGGGTTTATCAACTGTTTGTGTAGTTGTCCATGAAGTCTGTACTGCCATTGTTCATGTTCTTTCAAGAAGATACATTAGGATACCGACAGGAGAAGATGCACAGGCTACAGTTGATGTTTTTAGGGGCTGCCGCAGGCAGCCCCTATATTGTTTTCATTTGGACTTCCGGTGTGTAACGCTCGTCCGATATATATATATATATATATATATATATATATAATATGGATTTGAAGAAAAGTCTTATAATAGACAATTTATATAATAGTAATAGAGAAGTATGAATTTATACAGGAAAGAGTTATAGGAATTGTTTTGAAAACAATTGCCAAATATGGCGATTGTTTTCAAAACAATTGTCCAGTTACAATAAACAGTATGTTCTATGAATGTTCAGCTGTGCACTTACCCTTCAATGCTTTGCAAGTGATTCGAGTGCGTGGGGCGGCAGCCCCCACGAGTTTTTAACTCGAATTACTTATTTTTACACAGATGGGGGTTTCCACAATGTTTTGGTGCTGTTGATGGTAGCCATATCCCCATCATCGCTCCGAGTATGGACCCCCAGGACTATTATAACAGGAAGGGGTTTCATTCGATATTTCTTCAAGCACTTGTAGATCATAAATAAAAGTTCCTAAACATTTTTGTTGGTTGGCCAGGAAGCTGTCACGATGCTTGTATATTCGCTAATTCAACTGTATTTTCCAAAGCACAGGCTGGTAATTTGCTACCAAACACATATCGACTTATTAACGGGGTGGATGTGCCAGTTGTAATTCTGGGAGACCTGGCATATCCTTTACTGCCGTGGCTCATAAAGCCTTACCCAGGAGATGGTTCTCTAACACCAATCCAAAGGCGATTTAATTATCAACTTAGCAGAGCTCGCATGGTTGTAGAATGTGCATTTGGGAGGTTGAAAGGACGTTGGCGATGTTTAATGAAAAGGAACGACACTGATTTAAGTTTTATGCCCACTGTTGTTTCAGCATGTTGCGTCCTTCACAATTTATGTGAAGTCCACCATGATGATTTCAATGATGAGTGGATGCCTGCAGAGGATGAGCCGACAAGTGTAGGAAATTCTACTAGTACAGTAACCACGACAAATGCAGAGACTATCAGGAAGGCACTTAGTACATTTTTCAATTGAATGGCACACAGTGTATACACCAAACTAACAGTACTTATTACTTCAAATGTTACAGTTACTGTAGCAGCATTATTAGATTTATGATTACAAAATAAAATTACTACTAGTCTATATGCCTATGCATTCTATGTTACTTAACTGTCACTGTTTTCATCATCCTTGTTAACCCTCGTACCCTCGCAATACTTAAGCGCGTGACCGGAAATGATAGCAGCCGTGTCGAGTTTTTCTTCTTCAGCTCGCCGAATACATCTCTTGGCTTTATTCTGTTGTCAGTTTGGGGTAGAACGAATGATGGCGATTCGTTTGAGCCAAAAATTGGATCAAATACATGAACAGAAAGTAGCTTTCGGCCTTGGCGAAAAGAAAATGGCCGCTCGGAATCATGGTTGGGCAACTTTGAGAATATTTATCAGACGAAGGGACATGAATGCCAGGATTCAAAGTTCATCGAAGGTAAGAGTATATCTGTGGTATTCGTTTGATAGACAGAAGAATTTACTAAGATGCAGAATAGTGTCGTAGAGCCTTTCAACAATACGATCACTAGAGTCCGCCATTGTGAAGTATTTAGGGAAATGGTAATGCACAAGTATGACACCTTATTAGACTGAAAGTTACCCAATGACAGCAATACAGCTAGATAGAGAAGAAAATAAGGTAATGAAAGTAGTGTACCAAAAAATATGTATACTTCAATGTTACATAGGATTACTGGTAAGCTATACTGTGCTAAATCATACAATAGTACAAACTAAAAATGAACCAAACTTCTGTACAATGTAATATACAAGTGTTAACAATATTTACCGCGCCGTCTTCTCCTGTTTATTGCCCCACTAGGTCTTCCACGTCTTTTTGAACCTAGAGGCTGCAATGGAGTAGACATTGATGGCCCAGATTGAGTTCGCGCAATCATCTGGGAAAACCAGGCAGATCTTTCAGTGTCAAAGGGTGGACTATGCCATACTGTGTGACAATCTCGTGATACAGTTTGGCACAACGGTGGAACAAATGGACAATCTGTGCATCTCCTGTTTGTGAGGTTGAAGTCTCCTTTGTAGGCACAATATCGACAGCGTTCTCGTTGTGCTACAATGATACTGCCATGATGGATCCGGCACTGATGTGGTGGTAAAATGAGGATAGGAGGCAATTGCCCAGGGATGGACTGTGGATGAGGTGCCCGGTACTTCTCAATCATCTGCAGTATGAGGGTGTCTCTGAACTGGTTCTCGCTCAAAGGTTTCCCACCTAGCTCCATGGAACCCCAGTTGTAGATTACCATAGAATTGACCACAGCAACATCAAGCATGTGGTAAAATAAAGTTTTCCAATAGCGGATGGTACGACGAAGGCTGCTGTGGTACTGGAGATACTGGTCGCTCTTATCTACCCCTCCCATGAACTTATTATATTTCTCGATGATGACAGGCACAGGCACTTGATGTTCTTCATTTCGACCAGTTGCTGGATTCTTGCCCTTACGTTTGATGGTGTTGATCGAGTGTCCGGGATAGCAAGTCGAGAGTGTTGCTACTATAGAGTTGTCATTCCAGCAGCCAAACACTAATGGCGAGTTCTGTTCCCTCATATAGTACCCCTTTCCCCGTGGTGTATCCTTTCGTTTCAGAAAGTTCTTGATGGCAGTTACGTCTTTAGGAGTACCTCTGCGGTTAGTCCTTAGAGTTCCAGTGGCTGTTATCTTGGATTCCAACAGCTTCAGAAACAGGGCTGGTGAACTATAGAAGTTGTCGCAATAAACTTCATAGTTCTGGTTGTGGTAGTTCTCTACCAGAGTAGTGACGGTCTCAAATCCCAATCCATGTTCACTCCTCTCAGTCTGAGCTGCTCCGCAGTACAAATCGAAGTTGATGGTGTATGCAGTGGGGTCAGAAAGTACCCAATACTTAAAACCCCACTTGGATGGCTTGTCTTTCATGTACTGTCGGAACTGTGTCCTCGCCTTGCTCTTGACCATTCTCTCGTCACAAGATAGTTGCTGGAGTGGCTGGTACAGTTCACAGCATCTTGTTTTCATGTGTTGATGGAGTGGAAGGATCTTGCGCAGAGGATTGTCACCAAAGCTATTCTCCTCTTCAGGAGTAACAATGTGAAAAAAAGAAGCAATGGCTTCAAACCTATTCCTGGTCATGAGCTCATTTAGACGCAAAATATATTGTGCATTTCTTGAGTTCCATGCTTTTGTGTAGCTTCGTACCCCAGTTATACCCAACAGTAATAGAACGGTTACAAATCTCTTCATTTCATCATTTGTCAATTGCTTGTATTTGTATCGTTTGTACATTGCCTTTTTGTGTTTTTTCTCTTCAGCATATGCATTTGTCGCTTGCACAAAATGAGTAATAGTATCGTTGTCAAAAAACAATTCAAATAGAGAAATGGCCGATAAATCAGTATTTGGTGGGAGATGGGGTCCTGGGGTACGGCTAGGATTGAACGGCGGTGGTCTTACAAACCGATCATCAACAATCGAGATGTCTATGGCTGCATTTGGGAGCTGTACCTGAGACAACACTGTAGTAGAACTCACAATTTGATCCCCGCTACTATGATCAACTACACGCCCACGCCCACGCCCGTACCCACGTCCACGCCCGCGCCCACGTCCTCTTCTTTGTCCTCGTCCTCGCCCTCGCCCACGGCCTCTAGTACTGCTGGAAGTGGCTGTCTGTTCTTCACAAGCAGACTCAGAACTGACATCAGAATCTGAATCACCAGATCCTTCTGACGAACTGCTGGTGATTTCTTCAGCACTGTCAGGTGAATCATAGAACCCAGCGCGGTCAGAGCATTCAGATTCTGAGTCAGAAGACGGAAAGGGTGCAATGTTGGACTCATCTGGTTGATGCTGCAAAATCGAGACCTCTCCATTGGTCAATTGAGATTCATTCGGCGAGGTACCATCTTCACTGTCTTCTACTTCCTCACGTACAAAAACATCCATCGGTGCTTCTGTAATCGATTCATCTTTTTCCACAGTTTGAGGGTGGCTCTGCGGGAGAATTTGATCGCCGCTGATCGAATTGCGTGGGGTTGCAGTGTCTAACAGCTCAGATTCGCCTTCCAAATCGCTTGTATTCTCGTTCTCGGACGTAAGGAAGGCCAAAACTTCATCAGAAGTGAAAACCTTCTTCGACGACGAAAAACCCGTTCCCAAGGACGCCATTTTCCGCAAAGTGTCAGTGACGTATACGACTAATTTTACGGAGATAAGCGGATATTCTCGTGGGTTCGTGAGCCTAATTTCTAAGGGATACACCTACTGTATAGGCTGTATAATGGCCGGGAAATCCTCTATCGATCGATAGCCCTATCCTTGCGCTACAATTTCATACCAAAGGCGAATTTCTAGCACATTCCTGTGGTTAGATAAATATTCTGCAAGAATGTTACATATATGTAACGTATGAGGGTACGAGGGTTAAAGTGATACATTACCCCATAGCTGCTGGGTTGTTGTGGTTCTTGTCGTGGGGGTTGGTGTTGCATGGGCTGCATTGGCATGCTCACAGGAAACCCTGGAAAATGCTGTGGCTGTGGTGGTCTGAATGCTGAAAGAAGTTGTCCAAATAGAGACAGAAATTGGTCGTCTCTTCTTTCATCACGAATTGCTCGTTCATCCTCAAGCCTTCTTCTTTCTACTTCAACTTCGTCCCTCCTCTTTCTTTCTTCCACAAGATGATTAATAACCTTGTCAAATGACTCTGCACTTTTTTTATCCGCTTTCTCAATCTTAGTAACTTTCTTCTTGTTGTTCTTTGATGACTGGTTTCCAATGGTGCCTCTCTTCCGTGATATAGAAGGCGTGCCGGTGGGTGTAGCCAAACTACTACTGCCAAGTGGTGTTTCAAAGCTGGTTGGTTCTTTTGTTCCACCCTCATCCTGACGGTCACCACTTGTTCCTTCCACATCACAGTCTATGACGTCCGCTGTCTGTACCAAGCTGGTGTCTACTGTATGCTTCAAGCTGGTATCTCTTACGGATGGACCTGCTGTGTCAGATGGTGTCACAGGCCATTCAGAGGGGGTTACAGGCCTACTGTTGCCTATAGAGGATGGTGTAAGTAACTCAGACTGGCTAAATAAATCGTCCTCTTCCTCTCCTTTAGTCCAATCCTCGTGATCAGCACTGTCCAAAATGTTTGGAGGATTAGCGACTGCTCTATCACCCATGATGTGATTTATTTCGGTGAACCATGGTAAATCGGAGATGGTAATCTCATCGTCACTCTCCTGCCCCCCACCGTTTCGTCTCTGCTTGTCCATGATATCTTTGTAGCGCTTTTTCAGAGATTTAATCTTGTCCCGGCATTGCTGCGGCGTGCGCTCAAAATTAGCTGCTTGAAGAGCGTCCGACAAGGCCTTGTAAGCGACGGCATTTCGCTTTTTCCCTTGTAACTGTTTCTGGATGGTACCGGTGCTCCATTTTGCCAGAAGCAAAGCAATTTCTTTATCCATCCATGTACGACCACGTTCCGCCATTTTCTCTTACCTCAACACGTGGTAACACGATTTGGAACTGGGTCGAAGCCGGGTTGAAACTACCTCCGTAACCGGGTTACTTTTGTGGTGTTCGACCCGGTTTATAATTTAAAATTTTACACCTAATCGGGTTTGACCCAGTTAAAAATGGTCCATGTGAAAGGGGTTTATGTTCAGGCAATGGGGACACCTGTATGTTTGGTGGATCACTCACAACCTTTTGCACAGGAGTAGAAACAAGTGGGGGAACCAGAGATGCTCCGGAAGGAATGGATGTATTGAGAGAAACATCCATTTCCTCCGTCAAAGGTTGGACATTTGCAACAGATACCAAATGTCCATCATCATTGTAAAGCCTAATTGACTCAATAGGCATGCGAATACCAAGGGAAATACAATCATCCCAGGACTTGGTGCTTCTCACAGTAACATCTTGCAAGTGAGATGAACAGGCATGGAATATATGTGGTCCATGAGTATGATAGTCACCATGAGACTCACCATCACAGAAATGCACATCACCTGACTCAGATGTACTCCACCATGCTCCCATTCCTTGGATGAGGAAGTGGGCAATCTTCTTGAGGTGAGCCTGCCAGGCAAAAGGCCGCTTTTTGATCCACCTAGCCTTGAAAATGGTGCCTGTATACTTGGGCAGATCTGCTGCTCGCGAACCAATACGAGAATTCTGTTTACGGAGTGAGTGGATGGGACCCATCTTTGATTCTCTCTTGACCTGCAGCCTTTTCAAGACACCAGGCAGCATGTTTTCAGGCTTCCTGTCAGTGCACTTGGCTGCATTGGCTGCTGACTTAAACAACCGCTCTTCATTTTCTGCATTGACAGAACGACTGCAAACAGCTTCATGCTGCTGTGGACCATGTATGAGCAGTGCATGAAAGTACATTGTGGTCATAGGAGAACCAAACAGCTCTAAGTGGAGTTCATGAATAAGGAATGCACAGTTGTAATACTGCAAGCATTGTTTAGGTGTGCGGTTCACATCAAGACTGTACAAAATTCTGCTGATTTGCACCAAACATTCGACATATATTCAAACGGGCAGTCTCAGCTGTCTTTACTCTCTTACCAAACACATAAACAATCTCAATAGGCCCATTTACACTAGACTTTTAATCTCGCTAGGAATACAGATTACCGTAATCAAGATTACCGGTGGGTTGTGTCCACACTACCATCTTTAAAACAGATTAGAATTGCGTTGTTACGCGTTTCTGCGTTAAATTCTATGTCGGTTCGGGAAGATGGACAAAAAGTGAATTGTTGTGTACGTTTTAATGCTGCTTTTCAGAACGAACTCGTCGCAAAGACGAATGGAAATGTGGAATAGTCTCCAATCTGCTCGATCTGGGCGAATTGCTGCTTTTCGAAGGTTCCAAGCGTATCAGCGTTTCGTTTTCGCCGTAGTTCTGACGATTTTTGCTGCACAGTACTCACTTACTGTCGAAAGGACCGTGTGGACCCACGAAAGAAGTGGAGAATGGTGGGATAGAATAGTAAATCGCTGCTTCCACGGTCGTGACTGGTTGGAAAACTTTAGAATGTCTCGGGAGACCTTTTTGTATCTGTGCCAAGAACTCAGACCAACCATTGAAAGGCAAGACACTGTGTTGAGGAGACCCATCCCAGTGGAACAAAGGGTAGCAATTGCTCTGTGGAAGCTAGCTACCAATGGAGAGTACCAAACAATCGCACATTTGTTTGGAGTGTCTCGCTCTTCTGTGTGCCTCATAGTGAAAGATGTATGTGAAGCTATTGTGAGTCTGCTGCAGCCTAAATACATTACAGTTCCCACTGGAGACCGACTGAAAGCAATTGTAGATGGATTTGAGTCCAAATGGGGGTTTCCACAATGTGTGGGAGCCATTGATGGATCACACATCCCTATTGCATCTCCTCAGGAGCATCTAGCCGATTATCATAATAGAAAGGGTTGGCACTCCATTATATTGCAAGGGGTTGTTGATCATGAACTTCGATTCTGGAATGTCAACGTTGGTTGGCCAGGCAGGGTGCATGATGCAAGAGTATTCAGTAATTCCACTCTGTTTGAAAAAGCGCGGGCAGGGACTTTACTGCCCAATACACCTCGTTTGTTCAATGGAGTAAGTGTTCCCCTTGTAATTTTAGGTGATCCGGCCTATCCATTGCTACCTTGGCTAATGAAGCCATATGTTCAACATGGGAACATAAGTAGTCAAAAAAAGGCTTTTAACTATCGTTTGAGTAGGGCTCGTAAGGTGATCGAGAATGCATTTGGTCGTCTCAAAGGTCGTTGGAGGTGCTTTTTGAAACGTAACGATATCGCAACGGAAGACATACCCACTATAATTACTGCTTGTTGTATACTTCACAACATATGTGAAGTACATAGGGATGAATTTAACGATGCCTGGCTTGAAGAAAGTCCTGAAACACACCAAGTGACATCAGCTTTGTCCTATTCTGTAACTGCATCCTTGAACTCAGCAACAGCAGAAGCTATCAGAAGTGCCATTAGAGATCGTATTGTCCCTTCATGATAGTATATACAAGTGCCCCACCTGTAGTGACCCAAGCTACTACAGGTGCAAGGACAAGCACACACGTACGTACACACACAGACACACACACACACACACACACACACACACACACACACACACACACACACAGTAACATTGTGTAAGCTAAACAAGTTGTTATATAGTTGTATAGTGATCAATTAGTTTGTAGTGTGTGTATACATGAATCCTATAGAGCTATTGTGTGTAAGGTGTACTTGGATCATCCGATTGGGGTGGTGCAGTTGACGATGTTGCTGGCAGTGGTGAGCTCATGGATGGGTACATACCAACTACAGGTGGATATGGAGCTATTTGTGATGGTGGTGTAGTCTCTAGTGGCATAGATAGAGAAGATGGGTGCGGTGGAGGCACATAGTATTGTGATGGTGTTGGTGGAGGACCCATCATCTGGTCTAAAACCTGAAACAGGCGCAACTCATGCTCTCAATCATCCTTTCGCATTTTTTCCATCTGCTTCATGTCTTCTTTTCTTCTCCTCTCCTCTGCAGCCATCATCCTCTCTTCCATCTCCATCTCGTGCTGCAAAAATGCATCAGTAAACGATGAAAGTGCCCTTTCTACCCCTGTCTTCTTGCTTCTTTTGCTGGCTGGTGGTCTTGTAGTTGGATCTCGAGACCTATGCTGTGTGCTTGTCTGTGTAGCATTGGTCAGTTGCCCTTCTCCATCATCATCATTGTCCTCTTCCTCCTCACTTCCTTCCTGTTCTGCACAACCAATGTCTTCACTACCTGGAGTGCTGATGGCTGAAGTATTGTTGGCACTCACACTGTTGCTGCTTGCATACTCAATGTGACTGCTATCTTCATCCTCATCGACAGGCTCTGTGGTGTCAATCAGGTGGTGTGGCCTTGTCGATGGTCTGTCTCCCAATACTGCGTCAATGAGGTCAAAATAAGGCCAGTTATCTCTGTCATAACCACTCTTGTTATGTCCGTCCCTGATCTCCTTATAGTACTGCCTTAAATTCTTAATTTTGTCTGTCACTTGCTTCTGCATCCGCGTGTATCCCGCCTCTGCCAAGTCCTCTGCAATCTTTCGGTAGATTTCACCTTGCCGTTTGGGTTTTTTGAGCGCTTCTTGGATCGAAAGATCAGACCAGATTCTTATCAGGGCTAAGATCTCCTCGTGAGACCAAGTTGCTCCTCTAGTATTTGAAGAAGACGCCATAATGCTTCTATTTCTACAATTTCTGTAAAATTGCGCGACTTACCGGCCAAATTTAATCTAGGTTACAATCTCAGATAGCGTTTACACCTGAGCTAGTTTAACTAATCGGCGGTTAATCCTACTTCTAAACTACCTCCTTCGGTGGTTTAACTGAACCAGTTCAGAATCGAGTTAACGAACGTTTACACGCGCATTGTTAATCGTGATTAAGGATAAACGCGATTGTAAACTAGATTAAAATCTCAAGTGTAAACACGGCTAATGAGAGCCTCTCGTAGGTCTGAGCCATACAAATGTGCCTTTTTCTACACAGACTCAAGGTGCATAGACACTTCTTTTTTCAAGTCGCTTACAGGGATAACAGAAGGCAACTTCTTCAGTACACTACCCAAATACCCCTTTAGGTCATGCAGTGGCTCAAAAGAAAGAACCTCATAGTCTTGAAGGTTCAGGTCAGACAATAAACTCTCAGGAGAGAACATCAACAGTGATGGTACTCTCTGAACACCACTCAGAATACCTTTCAGTGCATCAGTCCTTCCCTTCTTAGTTGTTGGGTAGTCCTTTACACCCCTTACCTCTAGTTCACGTCTTAGGTCTTCTGTGCTGAGATCATCATAAAATTTGAGCACACCTGCCCTCTTCCCAAACTTGCCCTTCAGTGCTACTTCTCGATTGCTCTCCAAGGAACGCTGCTTACAAGAGGTTGCATGGGCAAAATCTGCAAATCGGGAGGCAGAGCAAATACAACCAACACATGGATATGTACCTCCACATGATATGCTAGCTTCGAACTCAGCAGCCAGCTTGTCACCCTTGAAGTACTTCAGTATATCAAACACTTTCACTCCACCAGCTGCACTTCAAAGTGTTCTTTCGCAAAGATTCATTGCATTTTTGAGTAAACTGTTTTTGGGTATCTGCAATGACATGATTTACTTCAGCATCAGTATCTCTGAGGCCTAGCTCTTGGGGGTACCAGTTTGCTAAGTTTTCAAAGGCCTGCCTAGTTCTCTGTCAGCATAGATGGTTGAAGTCCTGAAACTCATTCTCAATGAAAGACTTAACAGAAGTTTGATCATCTTTTTCAATCATGAACACAGGTTTCAATGGGAATGACTTCTGTTCTTTGCAAAACGCCTGTGCACAAGCTCGACAATTAGACAGAGAATGGGCAGCCCTTTCATTTACTAATAACTTATCCCAATTTTTGGAGGAAAAAGTGGTCAAGTACTTAGAACGCAAGGTAGTATCAGTTCTAGGAATAAATTTTTGGGACCACGACTTCAAAAGCACTCCCACATGACGTTCAAACTTGGAAACCCGCCCTTGGCTCGAATCGAAATAATCTTTTCCCAAAGAAAATCGAGGGCCTTGGAATCGGAGTTTGAACTGGTCACTGAAACACGTTGACCCGGGAGACTGATTACCTGATGTATCTGTTTGATTCTTTGTTTTCGGCGAGGCATCCTCGGAGGCATCCGTCTTCTGTCCCTCGGTATTTGCCTTCTTTCCCGAATTAGAAGATTCACGATCTTCCCAGCTCTTCAAAAAAGTTTCGTACACAAGAGTGCAGCAAAAGCCACAGTTGAAAAGAGTACCGACTTTCTCTGTGAAAGGCATGACTGCTTCAAATGACAACAATCAAAAAGGCTTCACGTCTGCTTGTCAGTACAGCAACTGTTGACAATAATCAACGAAAAAGGTATCACGTACGTATACGGAAATGACTTCCCACTTAGATCTCAAGCCTTGTCTATGATGTCACATCCAGGTCACGCTCAAGTCATGTGAAAAATGGCCTCCCAAGGCTTTGTGGACATGTCCATGCTGAAATGGTCGGGCGTCACTGACATAGGCCTGGAACGGCTGTGTTTTCTACTTCATTTTAACATTTTTCGGATAATACAACTTTTCCATGTTGGGGATTTCAATTCTCGGTAGTTTTCCAAAGTTACTAATCAAAAAGGGAGTCTAGATTGTGTTAACTGTACATTTTTGGTAATTTTCTTGAAAAGTAAGTGGAGTAATAAAATCCCCAACATGGAAGTTTTAAGTATAGTCATGAAGATTATATTAAAGCTTTTCTCTGGTGTATGGTACATCTACTACACTGCCAATTTGTGCTGTTTTACAAGGTAACGAAAACGTGCCTGCCGATCGCTGCTAAACCGAGCAATGATTACAAATATGGTATCAAATGAAAGCCAATATGTTGTTCCACAAACCTATATATGAATTGTAGGCATACGCATCATCTGTAAGAGAAGAGAGAAAGAAAAACTAGGGTGAAAATATTTTTTTGGCGAAGCCATTAAAGTGCAAGCGGACATGTTCCACATGCGTAGGAATTAGGTACGGGACATGAAAATTCCCTTTTTGGGCTGCCGGAAGGCGGCCCTATATTGTTTTTACTTTCACCGGAAGTGTCCGGAACGTCCGGAACGATGTCAATATATATATATATATATATATATATATATATATATATATATATGTCAACAACATGGCGGACTTTTAGGCGGTAGTCGAAGTCGTTGGTATTATTCAGTGAATTTTGTGTCTTTGCTTCTGTTTTCGTCAACGAAGAATCTTTAAGACATAAAGATTTGGATTGAGAGTTAATCACGAAGATTCAACTCGCTCCAAGAATTTCCGTGGGCCTTCAATTTTTCGAGGTAGAGCGAGTGGTTTAAAGTTGTTGTCTTCGTTTTAGAAGTTGTGAAAGGACTCGAAAACTGACAAAAGCTGTTAAGCCGACTCATCTAACAAGGAAGAGAACTTTAACGAAGAATTTAGGACGGAAACGTTGTTGGAAGGATGATTTTACTGAGACATTGTACCTTACGCTACCTCGGAAGTCCATGGAAACGAAGAAAAGGCTAAAGAAAGCTTCGGAAACAGGTAAGATGAGTGTGGAAAGCCTTTTGTCTTTTAGTTAACCATTATGGAGTACTTGAACGCTCATGTGAAAGTGTTTTAACGACGTTTAGTATGAGCAGGTCTTTAATAAAAT
>CAUJGJ010000397.1:1797500-1802500 GCA_963170055.1 Halisarca cf. caerulea
CTTTGAAATTACGCACGGCCCATCCTGTGTTGCTTAGAGTGTTTTTGGGGACAAACGGCTTGCACCATTCTTCGATGTCTGTTTCGGACAGCTGCGAGAATCGTGTATTCTTTTTCTTCGTCGGTAGTGTGGCTTCATTGGCTTCTTCCCTTTTCAACTGTTCTTCAAATATAGATTCCTTTTCTTCTTCGTCTGATAAGACCTTCAGCCACCAATCTACATCTTCGTTCGAAAGAAGAGTTGAAGAACACGATTCTTCCATCTCGACAAAAATCATCAACGAATTTTCAATATCTGTACCGTGGAACACAGCACAGAGCACTGCATCTCCGTGACGCTTTCCCACGCTTTGGTGACTCCATACGGAGGTAGATGGCATAGGTCCTCGACCAAGTGGTTGGACACCTAATAAGCCGATGACCACCGGGACAATGACCATGGAATAACTGGGAAACTGCCTTCAGAGGTCTGCACTAAGGGGGGCGTACTTGGACAACTTCTCACCATGCCGCCGAGTCCCAGGCCACTGCCATGTCAATAATGTAGTTTCCTGGTCTCTTTATCCTGCAAGAGGACGTCAGGTCGACGGGCAACAATCTCAATGTCCGTGGGGATAGGTACATCCCACAACATCTTAGCTTGCTCATTTTTGGTTACAGAAACAGGACTCACTACTCACCATCTCAGCAGCACCTCGAACCCATAATGCCTACAGATGTACTAGTACACAACCTGCAAAGTAGAAGAAGAAGTTCCTGATGCTACCTCAAGAACCACAAATAACTTGGGAGCATATTTTTTAAGTCAGAAACAAATGGCTCGTAATCCGCACACAAAATATCTTTTATCGATGTGTGCCGAAAACTTGACTGTATTGTTGACCCACAAAGCTTTTCACATTCTTCTTCAATTGTAATTCTCAAACTTTTTCTGTCTATTGAATTACTTGCACTTGGATGGATCAATGGTATAGTAGATGGTCTTGGTTGGCTCTCTCTTTTGAAAGTGCACATGATGATTCGACACTACCACTTCCGTCTCTGAGTTTTGAAGTCTGTAACATATGCGAATTCAAAATCACACACACACACACACACACACACACACACACACACACACACACACACATACACACACACACACACACACAATTTGCAGTGGTTCAGCCAGTGTATTGTGTTTAGATGGCAATTGTACCAGAATTTCTGAAAGAATTTGGTGTACATAACCATAGATATAACAGATGGACTATTAATTAAAATGGAATCCCTCTGAATGGTAGTCTTATCATACGCACTTGCTATCTACATACTTATCATCAAGCAGCTTAGGTATGTCTTACCTCTCCTAGGAAATGACTTCTGATGTACTCAATGATTCTTTTAGCACTTGTATGACTTTCTCAAGTTCCGATCGTTCAATATACAATGCATTAACTTGCAGGTAGCACTTTCTACAAATTTGCTTGTGACCAACCTCTACAAGAAGATCGTTGATTTGTTGTCAGCTCCTGTATTTTACACCCTACTGGTGTCAACTGGCAATCCGGACTGGCTATAGGATAAGACCTTCTGACCAGCAGTGAACGACAAAGACGACAGCTACGTTCTGAAAGCATTGGTGTTCGTTTATAGTCAAGGAAAACAATAACATATGTTCGTACGTACTTTCACATGCAAGTTGTATTGCACAACATTGAAGGTATGAACTAATTGCTAAATGTGCTAGACCTGTTTTTGGGCCGCCGGAAGGCGGCCCTTATATTATTTTTACTTTGACCGGAAGTGTCTGGAATGTCCGGAACAATGTGTATATATATATATATATGTGTGTGTCAACAACATGGCGGACGCTAAGGCAGTACCCAATTCTCGCCTATAATTCGACGAAATTGGAACGTTTGCTCCTCATTTAATCAGCGAAGGGTCTTTTGGAGTAGAAAAGATCTTCGAAATGTTAGTTTCGTGAATAACGACAACTTCCAAGCGATTCGAGTTTCCAGGGCCGTGGGCGGCCCACGAGTTTTTTAAACTCGAATCGCTTGTTCCCCTTACATCAAAGGCGTTAAGTGGGAACTGGACTGGCTTGCTAGACTAGACTAGCACTATCACAATCTACACCTATGCATTTCCATCTAGTCTTGCGGCGCCAGACCACTTTCCCCTAGAAAATTGGGAGAAGCGGTCTGGTATTCAACCTAGTGCAAACTGATTAATGTCGTGTAATGTTGGGGCGCTTTGATATCAGGTGACCTCAACCGCTAATTGTGACGTGTCAAATGATTACGCAATTTTAGTGGCCATTGCTCCTCAGAGGTCAAACATAATGTACAGTGTTGTGCAGAAGCAGAGCATGGATGATATCATGCAGAGGATCACCTCCGTGTTTTCTGAATGTGATGACGTAGCAGATTTCCCAAAGACTATTATCTTCTGCAAAAGATAAATATGTTGCAGTTTATTCCTGAAAATTATATATACTTTTCTCTTCAAGGCTGTTTTCCTGTACATGTGCAATATTGATGATTGTAGTTGGATGTGGCAGAGAATGCGTCTCGGCACACGTGATAGGTTTGTATAGCCAAAAGTGACAGTCCAGGGCACAGGTAAATACTTTTGTAGTCATTTGTATATATGTATATTATTACCACCTTCCATTTTGTAATGCACCTTTCCATTATAAAAAAAAACTGGGCTATAATAGTTAACTTTGGTCGGGTTTGCATGGAATTTGCATGCTGACATCAAGTATCACTGCTGAATTTTGTAATGAAAGTACTTTCCGCCTACATGATGTCAAAGTTTAGTACAACTAGTGATCATTGCCATTGAAAACATACATGAGATATATAGGAAAATTTCCATACTCTATTTTACATCAGTTCATTGACCTAATGTCCACGTAATTCAATGTACTTCATGTATAGATAAGTCATGGTATCTTTCTTCAGTCGCCTTGTTGGTGTCATGCTTAAGTCGTATGGAAAGGATGGCCTCTTTCTTCACCCAGTCTGTCCATGCAGTTTGTTGACGACTTTTTTCCAGTGGTTGGAACCAACCACTCCTGCCACTGGCCATTCCACTTCCCCTTGTACCAATGGACCTGGATTTCATCCTCCTCAAAAGCTTTAACTTTTCCAATGGACAGATCATTCGAATCCTCGTAATATATTGCTACCCACTGTCCAACACGTATGGAATCAGTATTGTTTACAGGCTGTACGGTACATGCTCTGCTTTCAAGGTACACCTAGTGCATAGTAAGGAAAGAATGCAGGATGAATTGTGACCTCGCGTACTACATTGTAAATTTGGAGATCCTTGGGTGGTATTGTAAATTTGTACACCCTTGGGTGGTATTGCAAATTTGTAGACCCTTAGGTGATATTGTAAATTTACAGACCCTTCCCTTAGGTGGTATTGCAATTTTACAGACCCTTAGGTGGTATTGTAAATTTACAGATCCTTAGGTGGTATTGCAAATTTGCAGACCCTTGGGTGGTATTGTAAATTTGCAGACCCTTAGGTGGTATTGCTAATTTGTAGACTCTTAGATGATATTGCAAAATTGCAAATTCTTTTGTATGTGTACATATTGCAAATTATCAACACTCAGTGACACACATGCATGCACACTTCATCTCTATTTTGGCAATGACATCATAACAAAATGTGTGATATTGATTACCAAAATTATTATCTTATTATAATAAAGGTAGGCCAATTTTTGGGCCGCCAAAGGCGGCCCCTATATTGTTTTTACTTTCACCGAAAGTGTCCGGAACGTCCAGAACGATGTCAATATATATATATATATATATATATATATATATATGTCAACAACATGGCGGACTTTTAGGCGGTAGTCGAAGTCGTTGGTATTATTCAGTGAATTTTGTGTCTTTGCTTCTGTTTTCGTCAACGAAGAATCTTTAAGACCTAAAGATTTGGATTGAGAGTTAATCACGAAGATTCAACTCGCTCCAAGAATTTCCGTGGGCCTTCAATTTTTCGAGGTAGAGCGAGTGGTTTAAAGTTGTTGTCTTCGTTTTAGAAGTTGTGAAAGGACTCGAAAACTGACAAAAGCTGTTAAGCCGACTCATCTAACAAGGAAGAGAACTTTGACGAAGCATTTAGGACGGAAACGTTGTTGGAAGGATGATTTTACTGAGACATTGTACCTTACGCTACCTCGGAAGTCCATGGAAACGAAGAAAAGGCTAAAGAAAGCTTCGGAAACAGGTAAGATGAGTGTGGAAAGCCTTTTGTCTTTTAGTTAACCATTATGGAGTACTTGAACGCTCATGTGAAAGTGTTTTAACGACGTTTAGTATGAGTAGGTCTTTAATAAAATAGTTTGTCAATGTGTTTTCGTGGATATGTTGGCGTACGTGTGTGTTATCTTGTGTATGTGTGTTTGCTTAGGTCCTCTAACCATAGATACTATGGTTCAACATGTCAGAGAATAGGACGCAGATGTTTGGATGAGAAGAAAACCTTTGAACCGCAAAAGTATGGAAACAACGGGAAGATCCAAAGAAATTTGGGGAACAGGCAGGTAAGATGAGAGATGAAAACTCTGTTTGGAATTAGCAAACCGTTTTCGAACGGTTGAACTTGTATGACAAGTGTTTTGGTGAGGTTTAGTGAGAGCAGGCCTTCAGTGAAAAAGAATTTCTTCAAGTAGTTTTTTGGATATGTTCGCGTTTGTGTATGTTAGCGTAGATGTTGTATACTATGTACCCGTATCTATGTTGTTTGGTGTGTGTGTGTGTGTGTGTGTGTGTGTGTGTGTGTGTGTGTGTGTGTGTGTGTGTGTGTGTGAGGTATTGAGTATGTATGGTGTTTGTGTGTGTGTGTGTTTGATACAACATATAGTAGCATGCTGTAGTGGAACCAGGTATGTAGTGAAGAAGTTCCACTGTGTGTGTGTGTGTGTGCTTTTGTGGTTTCATTGATTATTGTTCTTTCTTTTCATGTTCAGAATATAGACTAAAGCAT
>CAUJGJ010000397.1:1807500-1855000 GCA_963170055.1 Halisarca cf. caerulea
CAGCTGCCTGCCGGAACAAGCGGTCGTAACGCAGCCATACCTGTCCCAGGACCTCACGTGCCAGTCGAGCCACAATGGACTGGTATATGGCTAGGGGCTTGGCCTTAGACGGGTTGAAGTTGATGGACACTGCCATGTATATCGAGAAGGCCAGAAACCAATCAGTCACAGTGGAGATTGGAAACTTCTTAACACGGCCTTTGTCCTCCTTCCTGTCTTCTGTAGATCGCTCGAAGGCCCAGTCCAGTGCCTCCGGCAGGAGGTCACCCAGATCTATAAATTTTCCCTCTGTGATCCTCTTCACTAGGGCTGGCGGAATACCCAACAGGCCTGTACAAGGAAGGATTAGCGGGGTCGTCGGCAACACGGCGGGGTGGATACACTGCTAACTGCTGAAGGTTGCGTGTGAGTGGCTGTTGCAGGGATCGGGGGGGACTGGATGAGGGGGGGAAGCCTGAGACTGCCCCACTGGGGGCCATGCTGTTAGTGGCGGTGGCTGACCTGACAAGGTGCCGAGGAGGAGGGCTGCAATGATAACTAAGGTACAGCAGACAGTGAATGTATGTGATCCCAGCGAGGGGATGAGTGGTGATAGGCGCTAGGTCCTGTAGCTAAAGGATATATCGGACAGTGTCAACCTGTGCCACGCCTGCATGCCTGATGTCAAGCACCCCTTGGAGACTTCAGCTGCATGAGGTGTGTGCATGGGCGTGCCTTGCATTGTGTATAGGGGTTGTACCCTGGTCTGATTGCATTGATGCCTGCGTCATAGATGTTGTCTGTACAAGGAGATTAGTGTCCCAGGTGTGCATACATAGATGACCCTACGCACGAGCTGAGGATGACCCTCCTGTGTATACGAGGGTTGCTGTGTAATTGCCCTGGCGGGGCTCTCAGTTGCCCAGGCACTGTGCATATAGTTACCCTGACGGGGCTGTGCTTGTTGCCCTAGCGGGCTGTGCTTAGTTGCCCTGGCGGGGCTGTGCATTATTGCCCCGGTGGGGCAGTGCATGGTTGCCTTGGCGGGGCTGTGTATGGTTGCCCTGGCGGGGCTGTGCATGGTTACCCTGGCGGGGCTGTGCATGGTTGCCCTGGCAGGGCTGCATGTCAGCGTATGAATGAGCCAGACGGAACCCATTGCTGCCTGACAGTCCAGCGGTTGGGTGCACTCGCAGGGTTAAGCGTGAGTACCCTCCCAGGGGAGGGCGTGACAGCACCAGGCACTGGTGGACCGGGGCAGTGCCCACAGAGATGCGAAAGACCCTCGTAGGCTGGAGCAAGGCAGCACGGGGGGATTGATTCGTACCCGACATCGACACACGGACAAAATTGACTGGAGGGATGAACTTACCTGTGGGGTTGGACAGTGGGACCGGGGTGGACGTGGTACCCCCGCTAGATGTCGAAGATGAGGACACCGGGACTGGGTCTGACGAGACAGTGGGGGTAGGCAGAGACTCGGCCATTGATAACCCAGGACAGAAAAGAAGCAACGAATACTTGAAGCAAGAGCGAAGTAAACCAAGGGCCAGCAAAACGAGGGAGAATAAAAAATGGACAGCAGAAGTCAGCAGCTACGCATGCACGAAGAAGGCCAGGACCGCGTGATACATGAGCACACTGCGCATGCGCATACCCACGTGTGTACTGCTTATAATTATGCCAAGCGTAACATCAGGCCTGGGTGTTCGAGCTGCCCCCCCCCAGGCCTGTAAGCGTGCCAGGCGTTACGGATAGCGCCATTAACCCCATTCAACTACGTTAAATTCCATTGAATTCCCTCACGGATGAGGCAGCAGATAGTGGAAAGGGAGCAAATGCTGTAGTGAGCAGGATACACTACTACTTCGAGCATTATGGTCTGGGAGAAGAGAAAGCATTTTTGCACACTGACAATTGTGCTGGACAGAATAAAAATAACATTATGATGCAATATCTGATGTGGCGGGTGATGAAGGGTCTCCACAAGAAGATTACAATCAGCTTCCTTGTAATGGGAAATACAAAATTTAGCCCAGATTGGTGCTTCGGGTTGTTCAAGCGCTTGTACAGACGGACACACATTACATGCCTGGATGACGTCAAAGATACTGCTGATAAATGTGCCAAGTGCAATGTAGGCCAACTTGTTGCCAATTCTGATGGAACAGTCTTCGTACCAATTTACAACTGGAAAGATTTTCTGTCACCGCACTTCAAAGTTATTCCTTCAATAAAGAAATACCATCACTTCACCTTCAGTGGTGATTGTCCTGGAACTGTGTCCCTGAAGATGCACGCAGACACAGAGGTGCAACAATTGTTCCTTCTAAAGGACAACTGGGATGCTGGGGAAACTGGTCCTGAAATTATACCACCCAAGGGCCTGCCACTTGAACGCCAGTGGTATCTTTATAATAATATACGCCAGTTTTGCCCAGAAGACACAACGGATATCGTTTGCCCAAGACCCAGAGAAGGAAGTTTCTCGAGTCATCAGGTGGCTGAATTGCGACCTAAACGTAGTCGATTGAACCCTGCAGAAAATTAGATTATGAGAACACATGGTATTATTGCTATTATATTTATATTTCACATTTGTAATGTTAATAATGATTGCTCTCTTTCCAGTTGCTACATAACCATAGCTGCTAGAAAACCGTTAAGATTAGCACAGTATACTAGACATTGTAGATGCAGACGGAAAACTGACTAATGACATTAAACACACCAAGAACACTACAGTCATCTTTACCTTGATAATGATACACTTGTCTTTGGCCAAATGAAGTCTTTAAGTCGCGCAATTACAAGAAAGAAGGAAATTTAACTTAGCTTATATCGACAACGCCATTTTGATTGTGCAGATGACGTAATGAGGTAAGTTATACGGAGCTCTTGCATGCAACCGGAAGCGCATCTGTTTCTATACATTTCAGTTTTAGGGTATGTGGATAAAACTCAGTATATCTTGTGAACGGATATTGCCAATGTAAAACCGATTGCGCCATCGCATTACCCACGCACAGGCCTTTCGATTGATACCAAAAAACGCAAATACACGAAAATGATGAAAAGGGCCCTTTTCGCAGATCCGCTCACATATGGAAATGCTACTTGAATGTGTAGATGTGTTATATAATATGCGCAATGATGTGAATCATATAGTGATGAACATGAAGTGACAATAAATAAAACAGTTGATGAGCCTAAAGCATAAATTTCATCAACACTAGCAAAATCCGGTATTCTATCGTTTACGGCTACTACAATGTAGCAATCTTTCGGTTTGTACAAGATACCATCCATTCTTACCCAATTAGGTTTGAAAACGGTTGTTTCCTTGTCTACATCACTGACTAAGGCAGAAATTATTTCCTGCCGTGATTCAGATTCATCATTTAAAACTCCTGGAGAAGGTCCTGGATCAAATTCTGTGACCCTGTCTACTACACTACTAGATGCCTGTTGATAGCATATCCATTTCTGTTGATGTTGTGCAAGAATAAATGTGACATTTTTGAAGTTACCAATATGAGTTGCTTGTTTAAAAAAATGGAATTTGGCCTCATGACGCATGGTCCACGAACGAACTAGAGGACCTACTTGGAGGATCAGTTCAGGATAATGACACATGTAGTGCATTTTTGGAATAATACTTGATGAAGGATAAACTTCTTTAAACAAAGTGTGATGCTCTTCCCCTAGTACTTATAGAATTGCACACATATCAGTGTTCACCATGGGACTTATGCAAATTTGTACAATTTTCAACAAGGTGTAGTAACATTCCCAACAAGAATCATCTTCAACATATTGAGCTACAAATAATGGTAAAATTCTACAGAGTAGCATGCATTGTGAAGCATTCTGACGCAGCTGCTTATCGTTCAAGTCTAGATTTCTTTGGGTCATGGGTGTAGGTTTGTCAGCGACCTCAGAATATCCATAATCAAAGTGGATCCACCATCGATTAAATTGTTCTAATGTGAACAGCTGCTTAGAAAGTAAAAATTTGAGGAGGAGTTTGATTTCATACTGGACTACACCTTCAAATAGGTCATGCATTATGTCGTGAGGCATGCTGCCACCGAACATTTGAAAATGACACACATTCAACAAAATTGACTGCCGAGTAATACCATATGTAGTTGAATAATGATCACGGAGGGGACCAGTTAACTCTGCGCACTGCTTTCTGTGTTTACTATCACATCTTGGTTCAAAATGTTTTGAATTAAAATACTGTGAGGCCTTCTCATTGGTGACCATGCATGTTCTACAAATCCGAAAACAGTGAGAGAGGGAAAGTTTGAAGCCACCAATTTCATGCAGTGCTAATGTATCACCTAGAAAGGCCAAAAGACCACCCTTTAAGTGATGAGTGATGCCATCAACTTCAACATTAATGCCTGTGGTTGCAAGTGTATTTAAATCAGCAACAAAGGGCCGAAGAATTTCATCGATTCCATGTTAATAGCCTGCAAACGGGATCGATATTTGGGGTGTAGGTTTCCAAGCGTAAAGAACACGGCCCCTATTTTGTGCTTCTTAGTGTAGGACCCCAGAGCATTGCACAGTTCAAGTCCATCATAATACACACTGATCTGGAGAGCCAAGGGGTCAAGGGATT
Organism: Halisarca cf. caerulea; assembly: GCA_963170055.1. Taxonomy (NCBI): domain Eukaryota; kingdom Metazoa; phylum Porifera; class Demospongiae; order Chondrillida; family Halisarcidae; genus Halisarca; species Halisarca cf. caerulea. The sequence continues at coordinate 1,812,113 of CAUJGJ010000397.1, forward strand.
TTGCAGATAAAATTTTGCGAATCTGAAGCCATTCATGAAATTCACGAAAATGAAGTCCCGCAAAAATTTCGGACAGTACGGTATCATAACTTAATAATAAATATGTATATACACTAAAACTACACCAACATGTTTCAACATGTCACAGTGGCAGGTTAAATAATTATGTTACCTTATACCTTCGACAATACGTATACCTTTGACAACATACATAGACATTACATGCATGATACAACATGCAGCATTTGATTCAACTTACATTCAATCCCAATTGTTGGGCACAATATTGTTCTTGCTTATACTACGTTTCCAATCCACTAAATGGGTCTGTCAAGTCTTCAAAAATACCATCCAAACCTTGGAGTTCCACTCCTTCCTGTGCCATTGCATCATCAATGCCAGCATGAATGCGATCACTTGTCTGGTGGTAAAGAAGTCTGGATCCCTCAACAATGTCATCAATGGCTACTTGGGATAGTTGATGTCTCTCCTTGAGCTTAAGTAGAAACAGAGCACTTGAACGTTTCTGTAATTCAGCATCCATTTTGAAAAGCCTTTCAAAGGCTGGACCCAAATCTATGTGAGGACAGGAATAAATGTACGTTTAACCTTTTGACGTTTAAGTCAAACTGAAAATAAATAGCCGGTGAAAACCGCCCGGCTGTGGACCTAACTAACCTGATTCAGAAGTTTCCACACTTGTATCTTCAGCACTGCTTGTGATGAATTGTCCTGTTCATCTATACTGGCACAAGAAGATGCAGCCCTTTTTCTGATCAGTTCGTGTTTTCTGTAGACATGTGAGTACAAACTACTATAGGATGTCTTCGTTTCCATGCATCCTTTATATCCGCAAGTGATAGTGAAAGAACTATCATTTCTGTGTACAAGACCCAAATGACTCAACCAGAGGCGATAACTTTGAGAACAAAACATTTGATAAAGAGTGCACTCGTATAAAATGGATTCCGCCATTCTCTACGATTATGATAGGCTTCTACCATAGATACTCTAACCTACACAATCACAGATACTCCAACAATATGTGTTACTGAGCATGCACAATAAGAACACATGTTTGCTCATCTGTGCATGCTCAGTTTTTCAAAATGTGCTATTTCTAGGTGGGAATCTTTGAGCGCACATTGTTCGTGTCAGCTTTGTTGTCTTTTCTATTCGCTTCACCCTCACAATGGCTAATAGAGACATACGCAGTATGACAACTGAGGAACTTGTCGAATGGCTCAAAAGTGAAGGCATTCCAGAGGAATTTTGCGTCAAGTTTGAAGGTATGTTCCCTGCTGAGCTTAAGAGTCATTGAATACTGAACATTTATTATATTCGCATATAGCTAGTGTTTTTTCTCTACAAATAGAGAATTATGTCGATGGTGAAGAGTTCGTCAAGTTAACTGAGGCTGAAATCAAGGAAATGGTGCCGCCTATTGGAATTGCAAAGAAAGTAATGCGTCTTCAACCGAAGGTAAAAATAATTGTTCATTTGCTGTGTCAAAAGTTGAACCTTACTGGATGGTAGCAGATCAGCATAAATAAGGCTTATAACCACTCAATTTTACCATTCTCACAATGTTCTATCATGGAAAACTGCCTGTGATAGTATGGTTTTGAGCTTTTCTGCAATTTGCCCAAATTTGTATTGCTATTCGACTTTCCTACTTATTCCATACAGTTCTACCTATTATCCTACTATTATACCTCTTATTTTACCAGGTCTTCACTTTTTGGGCCACTGGAAGGCGGCCTTATATTGTTTTTACTTTCACCGAAAGTGTTCGGAATGTCCGGAACGATGTCAATATGTATATATATATATATATATATATATATATATATATATATATATATGTCAACAACTTGGCGGACGCTAAGTCGGTACAAAATCTTTCGGCTATATTTCGGTGAAATTCATTCATTTGCTCCTGATTTTATCAGCGAATGGTCTTTTAGACCAGAAGAGTTCTTTGAAATATTATTTTAGTCAATAACGCCGATTTCCAAGCGATTCGAGTTTCCAGGGCTGTAGGCAGCCCACGAGTTTTTTAAACTCGAATCGCTTGTTTCCTTGATGTCCTATATGATTTTTTGGTATATTTGTTGCCCTAAATTCCATAAAAATTTACACTCATACATAGTTCCTTCTTACTATTTTATGGAGTTGCTTTGCAGTGCTCATTACTATTAGTCTCACGTGGCCAGACCTTGTCTCCTCCCTCTTTGGCCCCGTACTTATCCCCCTTATCAGGAGCCAAAAACCTGTCTCAAAACTGATAAAAGGACTCGACTATTTCATGATACGAGATACAGGATACAGTTGCGATACGCATTACAAGATACACAGTTGCGATACCGATTTCATTTGGCGGGAGTATTGATCTTATTTAGCGGTTTAGAGCCATATGTTTTTTTGGCCTTCGGACTATGAAGATTTTCTGGATTCTTTTGTTGTTGTTGCAATGTTGCGGGTTACTGCTAGGGTTTTTGCACCCAGACTTGCATCTAACATCAACTTTATCGTTGAGTTCTACGGATTTTGAAACTTGTGCTTTCTGAATATTTTATGATGTCAAAACCAGGGCAAAATTAAGGAAACAAAGAAAGATGAAGGAGTCAAATGCATTGACCAGCTGTTGCCCCAAGTGCCAATCTTTTATGTCTGGTTTGATATTGTACTTTTGTTGGCTTGCGGAGACGTAGAGGTGAATCCTGGGCCTTTCTCTAAGCGGGCTCTGACTGATGCTACCCAGAATGAACATTTTATCAGGTAAACTAGATTGTATTGAGTATATGCATAGGACCATGTAGGAACCAGGCAAGCCTTTGTTCCTTCACTTTTAGTCCTCCTTTCCGACGTGTATGTAGGTACAATTAACTTGCATGAGTATACTATGCTTTCTATAATGCCTATACAGTATTTCTTTCTAGCTGCTTTTGTATCATTGAGCATGATGCATTATGAATTTTGAATGCACTTCAGTTATATAGTAAATATACTGGTACCAATCCGGATTACTTTCCTCTATATACGTATACACATTTTATCTCTGTGTCTATAAGGTATAGAGTGCCTTAATGCCAATCCCTACCTAATTCTGATAACTGTTTGCCCTAGCTGACACAGAAAGATCTAGTTTTTTGTCTTTGTCAGTTGTTATGTCCTGTATGTGTTAGTGCTAAGAAATGCCAGGCTTAAACATCTTAAACTTTAGTTTCTGGGCTCAGAAAGTGAGGATTGTAATTAGGGAGTTATCGGAAAAGGACATTGTACTCTATATAATGATCTTTATACCACTTCAATAAGCATATCGCTATATTTTGTGTCTATATATCTTGCAGGTCTGCCTCGGAGCCCATATATTTGACCAGTTCAACTGTTCCAGAAGTAATTTCTCTTTTAAGTGAGAGTGAGTCAGAACTGTCATCTCCTGATGGGAAGAAGCTGTGCACAGTTTCTATTGGTAGTGCTCATAACTGGAAGAAGTTGGATTTAATGATGTACCTATGAAGCTTAATATTCCTTGGGAGGATGATCATGATGATGATAGTGACTATATGTGAGTACATCAATTGTTAATATGATGTGCTTTGAATCAAGGATATACTATATACGTGGAGGTCATAATAGACATCAAAAGTTGTACATGCTGGCCAAAAAATAATGTTTCCGCTAGATACGTTCTCTGGCATCGGCTTGTCTTAGTACAAAGTTTCAGAACTGACCTAGCGAGCTTGCACACACAGGCTCATTATAGTGGATTTTGGGAAGATAGAACAATGGCTGCTGCTAGGAAGAGTGAAAACATACATGGCGTTTTTTATTCACATGAACACTTTTTATTCCCTTTTCGAGTTCTTGTGCACTTATATGCTATTTTTCGAAATGGAAGACTGAAAAAGAAGTCCATATATCTTAGGACACTGCTTTTGATGACACACGAATACGTTTCCTTTCAGATAATCGTGACGTATTGGGGAAAGGCGAGAGATTCCTCAAATTCCAATATTTTGTCACCTAAAATCCCCACATTCTGAAATACACAATAATGCCCCTGTGCAAGCAAGTTATAAGCTTTTGAAATGAGGTTACTGATAGTAGATTGAGTTGTGCTGCCTAGACTTTGCATAAATACTAATAACTAAAACAATGAAACGGTGATCATAGTAGAGACATAAGCATCAATTTTATTGATATTTGTCTTCTATTCGTAACTTAGGCTATACAGCCCACTTTTAATGATTGAACAAGATTGCTGGAATGCTGGACTCTGGATATACAGAGTAAAATGATGTCCTAACTTGTTTCAATTGTAAATGTAGATGGTAACTTAGAATTTGGCCATGAAAGACATTTATTAGTTGGTGGTTCGATCACGAAGCGATTCAGGGCAGTCTTCTTAATCAGTATATTGTATGAACTATGGCTCCCAGGTGTATTGCACATATATATGACCCTAGCTCAGTCTACATGGTTGATGTCAATATATATATATATATGTATCCCGATGCGTGGGCGTTTTCAATTTAGATCAAAAGTGCCGACAGCAGTACATTCGCGATGTACTGGGATACATCAATGATGTATCCCAGTCTTAAGTGACGCTAGTTTGTAATTGACCTTTTCTCCCAATGCACCTAAGCTAGTTAAGTGACAATTGATAATCGATTACTTTGTTCTGCTGATCATGCACCTATCTATACCAACAACAATTCAAAGCAAAATTATTATCACAGAGAACACAAGCATTTTCAGTCAAAAGAACACAAAGAGGCTAAAAGTTGGCATATTCAGAACGGCAGTGATTCCAGGTGCTTGGAAACAAATGCATCAAATTCCTCTTCTTCGGCAGTTGTTGTTTGCTGAACTATGGTGACTTTGCAGCCCTCAAAATTGAATACATTGCCAGGAGCTGTTGTTGGGACTCTAAACAGATTTCGCTTCTGTGCTGCTGATTCTCTAACCGGACTCTTCTCAAGACCTTTTCCTTCTTCCTCTTTACTCAAGATGTCGTTGAAAGAACCAGAAACAGAACGGTTTGCATCTGTAAGGATCCTAGAGACTGCACGCTGCTGTTCCACTGTAGTTCGCTCGTATGCTCGAACTCCATCAAGTGATTTGTGTCCAGTTCGTTCTTTTATGATGTTTTCCGGGACACCACAACGATACAATTCGGTAGCACCTGTAGCTCTGAGACTGTGGTTTGTAGCATGCTTGCTCAGTTTGGCCTCCTTGAACATAGTTGGTACCATCCTAGCCAGTTCATTCTTACCAACAACCTGATTGGTGTACCAGACCTCATCTGATGGAGAATAGGCGCTCTTGGGCTTTAGGTAAAAGCAATTATGTTGTATTGCTTCGGGTGGAAGTCTTGAGATGTACAAGTCAAGGATACGAACATGGCATCTGTCACCACTAGCTGGGTTGCTGTAGATAGGAACAATCTTATTCCGTACATTGCCACGAATGTCTTCAATCCCTCCAGAGTTGTTCTTTGACCCACTTTCTGTGTATTCATAGCGATCCGGATGCACATGACGTTGGAATTGTGACAACCTAAGGAAACGATGCTCTTCTCCACCTCTGAGGTGGAAATTTTTACCATTGTAGTAAAATGCAGCGTTCAGCAGTGCTTTAGGAGTATGGAGCCCTAGCACTTCAGATTTCCACAGTGTATCTTCCTCTTCTGCTGTAATAATAACCGTGGATCGTGGATTGGCTCCTATTCCCATTGTGCGTAATTGCCGAAAATATCGATCGCAAGTTGCATGAAGCCCCTTAAAGCTGTGTAGATCTCGCCGCATGAAGTTCAGCATCTCTTTGTTAGGGTTGTTTGTCTGGACATAACGGTGCAGGCCAGCAAGAAGCATGTTGATCGTCCTCGGTGCGTAGTGCTCACCTTTGACGGTTCGCGTTTCCAAAACGAACTTCGAAAGGCAGGTAGCTAATTCGTCTGGATCACAGCAGGTTTCGAGGATGTCCAGCGATGGAGTATCCGCAGCATTCCTAGCCTTTAACCATGAAAGGAAGTTGTTATAGGCCCATTTTGTGTTCTTTGCAGTATTTCGCGGGATATAAGGCTTCAGCCATTCTTCGATGTCTCGCACAGGATCAGAAAATCGATCGTTCAGTTTACCGCCGTCACTCTCTTGCACCAGTTCAGCTAAAGGCTTAGTCGCCATTGCTCCCAGCTTGTTTTTAGGTTCTAACGAAGTATAGCACACTTGTCCGTCTTGCTTGTTGTACTCTGATGCAGGATTAATCAGCTTTTCTTGTTCGTGTGCTTCTACCGACTCGGTGACTCCATCGTTTTGCTTCCCAGCTTCATTCTCCTTCGAAAGCTTCTCCATAGTGTCTGAAAATCCACTGCTTGAAACCACGTACTCGTCGATACTAATTTCGTCACACAAAAACGGGTTAATCACACTTTCCAGCTCCTTCAAAAACGCTTCCTCAGAATTTTCCATGGCCCGCCAAAACACGAATAATTATTGCCAATTGATTGTCTCAACAACGGGATACATAATAGTTGTATCCCACTTTGGCTCTGCACATGGGAAATGTACTGCGATGTATCAAATCAATTAACCTCGGGCTGCGCCCTCGGTGAATTGATTTGATACATCGCAGTACATTTCCCATGTACAGAGCCAAAGTGGGATACAACTATTACATATATATATATATATATATGTCAACAACATGGTGGACGCGAAGTCGGTGCAAAATCTTTCGGCTATATTTCAGTGAAATTCATTCGTTTGCTCCTGATTTTATCAGCGAAGGGTCTTTTAGACTAGAAGAGTTCTTCGAAATATTATTTTAGTCAATAACGCCGATTTCCAAGCGATTCGAGTTTCCAGGGCCGTAGGCGGCCCACAAGTTTTTTAAACTCGAATCGCTTGTTCTTTAGGTGACGTTTTTGTAACCTGCACAGTCTATCAACATATAGGAGTTGAGAATAGAACCACTAGAAGGAATCTGCTCTTCAATGGTCCGATGTTTATACATCAATGGAAACAATACACCAACTACCATAGGTTTGCAGCTGGTTTGTTTAGACTTGTACCTGAACTAAAACATTTGCAAGCTTTTGGCACTGATGGTGAAACCAACCTCTACACAGCATTTCAGACTATTTTCACAGAAGCTGATCACCTGTGTTGTTTTGTACATATGAAGCACAATGTCAAGGAGAAATTGTCAGAAGTTTCAGTTTCACAAGAGGTTGCTAATCAGTATTTGTTCGACATCTTCGGTATGGTGGTAAATGGAATCTATACAGGTGGTTTAGTTGATGTGTCTTCACCAGAAGAGTTTGATGAATTGTTAGAGCAACTGAATGATCTCTGGATTCAACAGGAATTGCCTTTTGTACCTCAAGGTAGTCAACCACAGTTTTACTCTTGGTTCAAGAAGAACAAGGTGCCGGAGATCAAATCATCTGCGCTAATGGGTTAGGTGATCCACCCATACCTTTTACTACTAATGACAATGAGACTGCTAACAGCTTATATATATAGACATCGTTCCGGACGTCCAGACACTTCCGGTGAAAGTAAAAACAATATAGAAATAAAAGTGTAGTGAAATTACATCATTACCAGGGAAATGCTGAGGTCTGTTTGTCAAAAAGCATCAAGACTGATCAAAGACAACATGGTTGTGCCAGTTCCAGGTAGTCAAGATAAAATGATTGTTTCATCCAGTGACACTGTATATATTGTAACGAGAATTATCGCCCGATGACGTCATACATCAAAGGGACCGCCTGGGCAATAAATAGTTTACTGCCCAAAAGTTGGGCAGTAACTTGTGTAAGCGCCTACCCTAATATGGATCGCGGTTAACACATTAGTCAAAACAGTCATAATACCCATAGGTCATTGTACACAGCAAAGCAACCCAACAAGTTATATCCAAGCATACTTAGAAATCAAAAAAGTCCGAAAGGTCCACGTTGCTAAACTCCTCCGTGGTGGGACAGGTAATGGGCGGCTGAGCGGGAATCTGTGACATCTGGAACGTGCAGTTTTGAAAAGTACACCCCGAAAATGTTGGCATTTGTGCTACCGCCGGCACGATCGAATTTGGGGTGGCTTGAGTGGTGGCTCTGGCTTTGGGCACCTCTTGTTTGGAGAGCACGTTACAGACTTGCAGTTCCTGAAGGATACCAGTTCGCTCGTACTGGCGAAGTCCTTCAATCGAACGGTGCCCACTGCGCTCCATTATTAACTTTTCAGGCACACTGGCCTGAAACATTTGGGTAACACCGGTGGCCCGCAGGCTGTGGTTTGTGTACGTCTGCTCCAGGTTAGCGCTTTTCGACATGGTCTTCATCATGCCTTGCAAGGTGTGTTTCCCGATCGGTACAGCTGTATACCAAGGAGTCAGGGGATCTTTCGGTGTGGAGACTTTCGGCTTCAGGTAAAAAATGTCCTTGCGTTTTGCTTCCTCTGGAAGCTTCGAAAAGTATTTGTCCAGTATTATTACGTGACACCTGTCCACGTTTTCCGATTCGTATTGATGTACGGTCGTGTTGCCCTGCTTCAACTGTTTCAGGCCTCCCGATCGGTTCTTCGATACATACTCATTGTAGGTGTATCTCACCAAATGCCTGCCCTCAACTTTCAAAACTTCTCTGGAAAACTGTGACAGTTTTAGTTCTCGGTGCTCCACTCCTCCTCGGAGACAAAAATTTTTTCCATTGAGAAAGAACACACAATTCAGTAGCCCTTGAGGGGTGCTTGGGTCCAATACACCAGTGCTCCAGAGCTTCTCCTCATCTGACTGTGACAAAACAGGTGTTTTCTTTACAGTAGTTCCAACACCAGATGCATGGAGCTTCCTAAACAGCGCGTCAAGTAAGTTTCGAAGCTCCAAAAACTCCTTTTCAGAAAAAAAATTCAAATCCTCCCTTGTTTGAACTCGGATATGACGTTGGATCCCGAGCAGATAATGGTGGATGGACTTGGGAGGAAACGGAGACCCGTCTTTCTTGCGGACCTCTGTGCTGAATTTGCACAGCCAATGGCACAAACGACGTTTGTCTTTGGTTTGGAGAATGTCTTCAGGGATCTCATCCTCTGGAAAATGAAGGTTTCTTTGGCATCTCCACTCCTGAAATAGGCGAATACATTTTTGGGTGTCTTCAGTGGTATTTTGTGGAACATACCCTCGAGTATACTCTTCAAAATCTTCGTCCTTAATGTCAAAATCAAAACGCTTCTTCGCTTGAGAGGAACTACTACCCTTAGGAGGATTTCGCTTTGCCATTGTTGCTCTGCAGCTACTTCCATAAAAGCATGCAAATTCAAATTTTGAATTTTCCGCGCATTTTGGAGGCGATAAACTAGTTACTACTGAGCTTCCTGGGCGTAAAGTGTTTACTGACCTCGCCCTCGGGCGCTTCGCGCCCTCGGGTCTGCGGTCAGTAAACACTTTACGCACAGGAAGCTCAGTAGTAACTAGTATATACCCAAGGAAATGTCAAATGTGAGAAGACCAAGTGTGCTGGCTACTCTACTTACAGCATTTGCAGTCATTGCATAACAGCAGCACACTGTCTAAATGCTTTGCAGGATTTTATTTCCTACCTCAACAGAGTGCATGTGTCACCATCGATCTATTCCCTGGCATACTTTGGCCTACCATCTGGAGCTGGTAGAAAAGGCTCTAAAGGAAAGCGCAAACGGCCTTCATATGCAACTCCTCTCCGTGAGATTGCAAACTTTGTTTCGGTTAACACTGCCATTGCAAACAGATATTCCATGACTTCATCTAATTTGTACCCTGCAGTAGCAGCATCAGCAACAGCCAACTATTCTACGTCTAATCCTATAGTACACCAGCTCCCAACCATCACCACCTCTATTCCGTAAACAATACACCAATCAGTACCAGTTGATACTTCTCAGTCTACAGAAGTGCCAGTGCATGAACCACCAATTGCAACAGTACATCAGTCAGTGACAGCCAACATTTCTGAGTCTAATCAAACATCAATACATACATCAGATGCCAACCATTACCACATCCAATCCGCAAGTAACAAATGTACAGCAGTCAGTATCAGCTAATACTCACACTACTGATTTATCAAGCACTGTGAATCAGCTGCCGACTGTTACTACCTCTAGCTATAGCTCAACAACTGTACTACAGTCAGTCTCAGCCAACATTTCTCACTCTAACAAAGCATCGATACACCAGCTACCAGCCATCACTATCTCTAGCCCGCAAGTACAACCTGCACAGCAGTCTGCATCTAATTCAGCCAATATGCCTAATTACACTGATTCATTGCAAAACCTATCACCTATCAACTACTCTAGCCCACAAGACACAACTTTACAGTATTCAGTGGCATCACATACTAATTCTGCCCAAATGCCTCAGCAACCATAACCCAACAATATTTTGAACACCTTGCAAACAAGGACCCATAAAGTATCTCCTCCTATCAGTCAAAGACAGCTAACTGTAAAGATGCTCAATTCCAGAATAAAAGTATGTGCAGGATGCCGCTCGCCTTTTGTTCAGCAGTTAACAGCTGGGTTATGTTTGGCTACTGAAGATACCATTGGGATTATTTTGGGTAGTGGGCACCAGTTTTCTAAAACGACAACCATCCACTTTCATCCTTTTCCTAGCTGTATTCAGAGACGCTTTCAGTCAGCCTACCAAGTTATATTGCCACCTGAAGTAAGTCTCACTTGTGCCCAGAGACAATTGCTGGAGAGGTACTTCTCAGTTTAGGTTATGTATGCAGGTTATAGGAACTTATATGTACAGTGGGCCCCGCTTAAACGCATAGCCTCTGGACTGAGCCAAATTATTCCTATATCCGGAGTATTCCTTTATCCTAAATGCGTTAAATAATCACCGTATGCGCGTTTCATTGCGTAATACGTACGTTATTATGACGTCGCCTGTATCGTTGCAAGACACAAGTGTGAAATGGCGCAAAAGAAGTGAAAGGATCTTTCCGTGAACGAAAAGCTACAAGTGCTGGACGCTTTGGCTCAGAAGAAGACTCAAACAGAAGTTGCCAAAGAATTCGGTATATCACAGACGCAAGTTTCAAGAATCAACGGAAAGAAGGACGAAATTCGGCAAAAGTTCAAGGAGAACTCTAGCGTTACGAGGAAAAGACAGCGAGCAGGGAAAAGTGCGGATATTGAAAGAGCCCTTTTTCGATGGTTTGAACAAGCGCGCGCCAAGGGAGCGCCTGTCAATGGTCCACTTTTGAAGGAGAAAGCAGTCAGCCTAGCAGCTGCCCTTGGAGTGCCCGATTTTGAAGCAACAAACGGTTGGCTGTATCGCTGGAAAGAACGGCATAACCTTTCCTACAAGAAGCTACACGGGGAGAGTGCTGATGCTGATTTAGAGTCGGCAGAGAAGTGGTGCAGTGATTATTATTATTATTATTATTATTATTTCCACAAGGGAGGTTGCCCCATCAGCCAAGGCTGGTATTAACGGGGAACCACAAATTCAAGTAACAGTAAATGATAATAGACTTAAGATTGGGAAGTGATTATAATAAAAAATTAATTAATTAGGTGGAATTTGAGAGAAAGAAAGAAAAAAAAAACAATACATAAGTGCATGATTGTGAAAAATGGGGTGAATTGTGGTACTGATCAGATACTAGTAAAGGAACAGAGAAAAAAAAAAAAATGATATCAGACATGTAACATGATTATCTACGAGTATAACCTATACAAATAATTAAGAAAAACACGTCCACGTAACATACGAGCAGATTGTACCAACGAATTCCAATCTTGGCCTCCCAAACTAACAAATGATTTAGCACCCTGATTTGTCTTAAAAGTAGGTAGATAAAAATCATGTGGCCTCCGTGCACTCCGATAATTAAGCTGTTGATTTGTCTTAAACATTTGTGATAGATAAACTGGTGCTTCACCTGATGTGCATCTCCTAACTACCTTCAATCTCATAATCTTGCGTCTGATTGCCAGATTGGTCCAAGTTAGACGTTTTCTCAATAGATCTGAGGGAGACCTTCGGTCAGCGTTCAAAATCAATCTCATTCCCATCTTTTGTATACGATCAAGTTTAAGACTGTCACTTTTGTTGCACTCTGACCAAACCACACAACAATAGTCAAGATGTGGCTGAACCAGAGACAGATACAATGTTTTCTTGATGGCCAGTGGGAGACACTTACTAATCTTAGCAATAACTGACAAGGTAGACATACATTTCTTTCTTACTGACTGAATGTGAGAAAGAAATGTATGTCTACCTTGTCAGTTATTGCTAAGATTAGTAAGTGTCTCCCACTGGCCATCAAGAAAACATTGTATCTGTCTCTGGTTCAGCCACATCTTGACTATTGTTGTGTGGTTTGGTCAGAGTGCAACAAAAGTGACAGTCTTAAACTTGATCGTATACATCGTGATGTTTTGCCAAGCCTGATAAAAGATTGGTCTCCAGAAGACATCTACAATTGCGATGAGACTGGATTGTACTATCGGGCTTTACCAGATGGAACATACACACGCCGAGGAGAGAAGGTTTCTGGCGGGAAAAAGTCCAAAAACCGCCTGACTATTCTTCTCTGTTGCAATTCTGAAGGAAGCCATTTGCTTCCCCCGCTGGTGATTGGGACAAGCAAGAATCCCCGTTGCTTCAAGAATGTACAGCATCTACCCCTTCCCTATGAAGCAAACCCAAGTGCCTGGATGACTTCTGAGCTGTTTTGCAAATGGCTTATTGAAGTTGATAGTGAAATGAAGAAGAAGAAGCGTAACATCCTCCTCTTCGCTGACAATGCTCCATGCCATGCAGTTGGCAAACTGCCAAGGTTGAGCAATGTGAAGATTGAGTTTTTGCCACCGAATACAACCTCGAAAGTTCAACCTTTGGATCAAGGGATCATTAGAGCCATAAAGCAGCATTACAGGAAGTGCTTGCTATCAAACCTTGTTGCAAAGTTAGTGAGTGATTCGGAGAAGCCCATTGCTGATTTTGTTAAGACCACCACTGTCCTCGATGCTCTTCACTACCTAAAGCAAGCCTGGCAGAAAGTTAAACCTACCTGTGTCCAAAACTGTTTCAGGAAGGCAGGATTCACTTTGGGGTCACTCATCCATCCTAATCCTGAAGAGAATCATGGTGCCACTGTATTCAACTGCTCTCCAATGGATATCAACGAGGAAGAATTTGACCAGTATGTCTCAATGGACAGTGATATTGACTGTTATGGAGACTTGACGGATGAGCAGATAGCACAAGAAGTTCAAGGTGTTGCAGGAGAAGATCTGACTGATGAGGAACCAGAAGACCAAGAACTTCCAGTCCCTACAGCTACTGATACGATACAGGCTCTACAAACCGTGCGATGCTTCCTTGATGCCAAAGGCCTTGTACAAGCACTGAATGATTTCTATCCTGTAGAAGATCAGATCTGCAAGGTCATTGCCAGTTCCAGCAGACATCAAACTTTGCTAGATGACTTTTTTCACTTGTCATAACCAGACTACATGTGCTTGCATATTGTGTGCAGTTTATGTGTGAAGACTGCCTTCTTCAAGTCACCATATAGGCCAATGTGACATTTGCCAATGCATTATTACCGTACTTGTTCCAATTAGCGCGCCTCTCTAATGATGGCGCCCCTTTGACTCAAAGGTATTTTTTTAGATTCTATTGAAGAGCCCCCAGGGCGGGGAATTTATTTTTAGGGGGCGCTTAGTAATTAGAATCTCCATTGACACTGTACTCGTGGACCTGTCCTTTGTTTCGGGATCTCGAGCTCTTTGTCCTGTTTTCAGTTGGTTGTAGGTCTACCTGTAAGTGTAATGGCACAGAGTTTACTCTCTTCGTTCTTTAAGAAGCTCACACCAGCAGAAATTGAAGAGGAACGCGAGAAAGAGCGCGAAGTAACTATAGTTTCTGTTCGAAAGCAAAAGCCCGAAAAGAGAGGTCGCGGTAGACCAAAGAAGGTGAATGTCCAAGCAGCGGTTCTGAATCAGTCTGTCACTGCGATAGAGGGGCCTTGTTCTTCGACTGACACAGCTGGCCCTAGTGGAATACAGCCCATTCCATCTACTGGTACCACCTCGACGAAGATCAGGAACTTGTACAGTGACAAGCAGAAGAGAAAGATAGTCACGTACGCCCGTTTTCACGGAAAACGAAAAGCAGCTTGTCATTTTAACGTCCATCGTCGGAACATTCAGAGATAGTTCAAGGAGGAAATGTCTGTATTGAAATCCAGGGGCCAAAGAAGGCACAAGAAAGGACAGGGCAGGAAATTGTCATATCCTCCTGAGAAAGAAGAAGAGTTATTGCAGTGGCTTTTGGAGCAAAGAGATGGTGGTGTCCCCATATCTACAAGAATGCTCCAGAAAAAGGCCCTTTCCATAGTTAAGCCTTACAATCCTGCCTTCAAGGCTTCAGAAGGCTGGGTTTCCAAGTTTAAGAAGCGTACCAACCTTGTTTTGCGGGCTGGTACCAATTTCGCCCAAAGACTCCCCAAGGATCTCGAAAATAAAATTTCCACTTTCAGGTCAGAGCTAAAGGAAATCCGACAACAGTGTAATTACTTTCCTGGTGTTATTTGCAATATGGATGAGACTCCAGCCTATTTTGACATGGTTTCGAGTTAGACATTGGACAAGAAAGGAGAGAAGACAATTAGAATTCGGACTACAGGAGCAGAGAAGAGGCATTTAACCGTGGTGCTTGCTTGCAGTGCTGCCGGTGATCTTTTACCAGCAATGGTTATTTTTAAGGGGAAGAGGGAGGTGAAAAATGTTGAACTCCCAGATGGGATTGTCATCAGCACACAAGCGAAAGCATGGGTGGATGAAACCATTATGCTGAAGTGGATCCAAGAGATTTGGATTCCTTACACAAAAGGACGCAAAGCATTACTGATTTTTGACAGCTTTCGTGCACACCTGACGGACAGAGTGACATCTGCATTGGCCAAAGCCAAGACAACCATCTGTGTGATACCAGGTGGTTGTACATCCATCCTACAACCTTTGGATGTGTCTTTAAACAAGCCATTCAAGGCTTGTTTGCGGGCAAGCTGGGAAGACTACATCTTCCAATTTGTTGAGCAACACCAGCCAGCTGAGAAAATTCCTACAGCCACCAAGCAGCAGCTTCTGGATTGGGTTGCAAATGGGTGCCAATATTTGTCTAGCAAGCCCAGAATGATTCAGAAGAGTTTCATGATAACAGGTCTATCAAATGCCTTGAGTGGAGAGGAAGACACATCAATAAGGAATGAAACCCTGAGAAGAGAGATCGAAGAAGTGATGATGGCTGTATTTGGAGGAGTTTGACAGTGATGATCCTCTGGACACTTCAAGTGATTCAGAAACTGATGAAGATTTGCACCATGGTCATGAAGATGATATTAGCAGCAGCCCAGAAAGTGTCACCCCACCATCGTTTTCACCAATTAGCTCACCCATCACATTGAGTGATGATACAGACATTGATGAAGACACTTGTTGCTAAAAATTTTTCTACTAACTTCTAGAAGATCAGCTGTGATTGTGTGCCAAGTTTATTCATAATATGTGATACAAAAATAATGAGTTCTCATATTGTTGTCAAGAGTAAATGTAAGGGATTGGTACTACTGATAGATGGTTCTACAAACAACCTTTTTACATTTAGTAACTAAAGTTTTCTCTCCAGTAAAGGTAATAGTGCACGGTACATCTAGACCTCCTTGAGGGAGGTCTAACCTCTGCCTTCTTGCAGTAACTTCCACTTGGATACTGCCTCCTCTATTGATGAAAGATGAGCAGACCTTAGAGATGGTACGTGGGAGGTGCCCCACTGTTCCTTTTGACTGGTGAACTGCAGCAACGGAATACAAGTCGTGGGCATTTGTTAATTCCCTCTCACAATTGAGCACTTCTCCAATAAAAGGCTCCCATCTGTCTTTGTAGACATGATAACCGCGCAAAACATAGTCTACTTCCCACGTGTGGACTGGACGGGCCGCCATTTTAAATCGATCAAACTTCGTTCTAATTACTAAGCGCCCTTCTAATGATGGCGCCCCATCGAGGTATTTGTATTTTTCTCCTCTCCAAAGAAGCACCCCCTGCTCCAGTATTTTATTTTTTGGGGGCGCGCTAATTGGAACAAGTACGGTACTCACAGTATTATTCCTTTATTGCAATGTGGCAACAAAGTTAATGCAAAATATTATTCTATTATCCAGATTATTCCTTTAAGTGCTATTCCTTTAACCAAGCAAATTAGTATGGATTAGTATACAAAGGAATTGGGACTCTGAAATAATATTCCTTTATCCAGAATATTCCTTTATATGTTATGCGATTAAGTGGGGCCCACTGTACTAGTATTTTGATTTGCTGATGTTAATGACAACTTGTATTACATGCACTACTTTCATGCAGACTATATACTAGTTAAGCGTAATATTACATTATACACCCATCATTTTATTATCTATATAGCATGGTCTAATCACTCTGCATGGCTGTTGTTGCTAAGTCTTGACGATTTACATGTTATTTTATTAAGCCTTCAGGCTGGTTCAATTTTAAATTAACATTGTTTGGAACACAGACACAGACACCACACACACACGTACACACACACACACACACACATACATGCACACACACACACGTACACACACGTACACACACACACACACACACACACACACACACACACACACATGTACACACACATGTACACACACACACACACACACACACACACACACACACACACACACACACACATATGTACACACACGCGCACACACACACACACACACACACACACATGTACACACATACACACACCGTCTCTCACACACACACACACACACACATACACACACACACACACAGTGACATTGACAATTGCATATTGGTACTGCAGCTGACTCTTCAAAATGGTTTTGTCACAGAGTGCATGGGGTACTATGTGAACTATAATAATCTTCTGTTATATATTTTCAACAAGGTTTATTCTCCCGTGGTAGAGCTAGGCTTTCAAACATGACCCAACTTGCACGCCCCATATGAGAGTGAAACTGCCATCCCTGGAATCTGGCATCCTACGAGATAAAGATCTAACCACTCAGAGGCTAGACTTAGTCTGATCATACATAATACAAACCCTGATGGCGGAGACAATACTAGTACTAGGCTAGACTACTGAGTCCAAGGACTATATAGTCAGCCTTAATGCCAATCGTATTCCTATATGCTATCAAAGACGTACAAAGGAAGTGACCTCCAGTCTAGTCTACCACTGACAACTTCTTGTTATTACTAGGCGACGCGCGCTTACTGAATGTTCAGTTTTCAGCAAAAAGGAAAGAAAACGATTTCTAGCCTGCTGTTTCTGTATCGCAACTGCGTATCTTGTAATGCGTATCGCAACTGTATCCTGTATCTCGTATCATGAAATAGTCGAGGCCCCGATAAAAGCACCTTGCACCTATAAACTGGGCCTTTGGGTAAACAAAAAGGCTCAAACATAGCACTGTCATGCAGTATTTGCCCCCCTCCCCCCTTGGAATATGCAGGAGTAGAGTGATTGCCATGGACAGAATGATCGAAACAGGAAGAAATTATACAAAATCAAAATTATTATTGCCTTTATTTCCTTTTAGTTCTACTTATTAAAACTTTTTTGTGTTTAAAGCTTCCTCAGGCTATTCAGTATTCTGCCGACTTCTCCGCCGTTTTTATTATGACGTCATTGAGTAGGGCATTACTGCTAGATGAACAATACCCGCCCTGTTGCGATTTCATCCTGAGGGAAACACTGATCTTTAAACATTGGAGCACTTGCGGCTCAGACGACTTTGGTGTTTTAAAACAATACAAATTGACTCTCTAACAACTAAAGTGAAAGAGATGCTATCAAAGACAGTGTACATTACTATCTCTTCTGAAATTTAGATTGAAGTTCTCATATACAGTTTTCAAACATACATGCATTGTGCACCACCATTTTTTGCATGACATGTAAGTACTATTATATAAAACTGTCTTTATACAGCAGGTTAATGAGGTTGACAGAGATATCAGTGGGACACCATCCATCATTGAATCTGTGACCCCATCCACAAATTCATGTGACAATTCTCTCAGGTCCCCCATGTCTTCCACTATGTCAGAAGAAGTGATAAACATCCCTGCAAAATGGTGTAAATCACTATGAAGTGTATAAAAAAAAAGAAGCTGACACCTGCTGCAAGGAAGGAAATAGTACAGCCTCTGATGACTTTGATCATAGTGAAATATGGATCGAACCCTTCGAAAGAGGAAATAGAAGCAGTGGCTAGACTGCTCATTCTAAAGTATCCTTTCATGAGGGATGATATTGGTACTGGCTATGTAAGTTGAATGAATAGCATTAAATATGCTTTGACAAATGTTGTATATGCATGCAGAAGTGTCTGTACTAACATACATACAGGCCTCTTGGGTTGAGAAGAAGGTTGAAAGAAAGAGAAATCTGGCAAAAAATACCAAAAAACATACAGGAGAGCAAGCACATCTTTCATCTGAGCAATCAGTTTCAAAACGGTCAAAATCAACCAACCTCCTTCACAGACACCCTTTGAAGATGGCTAAACCTACGGAAGATGATGATAGCTGTGAAAAGCATTTAAAAGCCTTGGAAAGTGAGATGAATAAAGAAAAGCCACGTGATTCCATTCTGCTTCCTTTGATGAAATCAACATTTACTATACGAATAAGCACCATGCAAGATGAAGATTGTACTGTGTCAGAGGTTGTCAGCACTTATGGTGCTCTCTCTCATCCATCAGTTGTAAGTTATCTATTTATATTAAGGATTCTCCAAAAACACTTGGAACAAGGTTAAGTTGCAAAACCGGTACAGGGCTAAGTGGGCAAAGGGCAAGACAGGCATAGGGCTTGACGAACATAGGGCTACACATGCATGAGGCTAGATGGGCATAGGGCTAGACAGAGTTTAATTGGACTGAATGTACACTGTGCAAATTCCTACATCCCGCATGTGCAGCACATTATACAGTACATATGTGCTGCGGGATGTAGGAATTTGCACAGTGTACATTCAGTCCAATTAAACTCTGTCTAGCCCTATGCCCATCTAGCCTCATGCATGTGTAGCCCTATGCTCGTCAAGCCCTATGCCTGTCTTGCCCTTTGCCCACTTAGCCCTGTACCGGTTTTGCAACTTAACCTTGTTCCAAGTGTTTTTGGAGAATCCTTTTTTGATAATGGCTTTTTGCACGATCCTGTGTCAATCCTACATCCTTGTACCATTTTTAAATGGTTTTTATACACCCTTGTTCGTGCGGTTTTTCCTTTTATAGCGAAACGGTTGCTTGAATAGGTTTCCACTACAGTTGAGAAGGAACACGATCAAATCTTGTAAGATAAAGAAACTAGAAATCTATGCAGTTATCTGACTAATATCAATGTACCCATCTAGAAACAAATGATCGAACGAAAAGAGCGCTGAAGTCGACGATCATCGAAGTGCAGACCTTGTGCACGTACGCGTATGTCTAGTCTCAAGTAGTCATTTCGCCGATCCGAAAATGGCTGATCCAGCGAATGTATGGGATTTGCCTATTAATTTTTTCTCGCTGTATTGCTTCAAAACCTACAAAAGGCACTTCGTGCTAACAATCGGAGCTCACTGGCGAAAGATGAGACCTCTGGACCCTTCGTGGCGACCTGTAGCCCAGTTCGAAAAAACGACGAGAAGAATAATAATAATAAGAAGAATAAGAATAATCTTAAAATGGTACTGGTGTTGCGTAGCCATACATTTTCGTCTAAAATTGCAAAGTTCTTTAAAGAAATTGGCCTACGAAGGGTTTTAACTACTTCATCTTATAGCTAGTGTGTCAAAAGGTACCAATATCACTTTTAAATGTTACTAACTGTACTGCATCGTTAGTTTTCAGACGAAAACAAAATTTGCGCTAATGTATGGCGGCCATGTTTTTTCCGTGTCAATCCTACATATGGAGTACTACTGTACTCCATAATAATGTATGCTCTCAAATTTATCTTTTGCAGTTCTTGTCATCTTTGTTTTAGATGGAGCAGGAAATGTCTTTTGTAGTGGCAATTCCTGATGTCAAAACCAAGTTTTGCAAGAATTGGACTCTTACTTTCATTCCTGCTATACTGGAGTATATGAGGTCCACAGGAAAATTTTTGCGCCTATTGTCAGCCATGGATGAAGCAGGTTCATATTAGTTTTATTTGTATTTTATAGTAGATGCATGTATCGAACACTACTTTTTGCACAGATGATACCAGCCACCAAGTAGCAGCTTTGAAGGGGCTTACCCTTGCAATGAATACAACGAAGAACGATCATTTAAACTACCTTTATCAAGAATCCATGGTACAAGTGTTATTTCAATTTATTATGTACATATTATTACTAATACTAATTCTAAATTTTGTTTGCTTTAGGTTTTTACACCTTTTGAAGAGATCATTGATAAAGCACCCATTCGAAATTCTCCACGCATTGTGGTCTTGATGGGAGAAGAATCAAACCAGTACTTCATTCTCATAGAGCAATGTCTTATTCAGACTTGGCTATTATTTGTTATGAGTAGCTTGACTTATTTAAATCTGCTATACCCATGTTTATGGCAGATTTCACAATTATAATTTGTTGCAATAATGTTACGGCTCTATGGTATATTTAGCCAAAGCAGCTATAGTCACAATAACCTGAATTTAAAGTTTATAAGCAACTATAAATCATCTGGTTAAAATAACCCATTGCATGGTTAGGGGGAGAGATCAGCTCTAAGTTTTATAGTTAAAACTGCTTTAATTTTGGGTAGGTATAACTAAATAGTTTAGTCAAAAGTAACCCAACAACAATATGGTAAATTTAACTGTGTACCAGCTGGTTAGAGTAACCCAAGTTTGGAGTTATACTAGCTAAATTATTTGGTTAAAATTACTACATAAAACGGTAAGTTTAACCGACTAGCAATTTGTACAAATTAAGCAATAATCAGATTTAGTATCTAATATTTATTACTTGAAATAACCCTGGATTTTGGTTACTTTAGCTCTATAGACTTCACAGGGACATTATAGTCGGGCTCAGAGATCGGGGATTTTAGATGACAAAGTACTGGAATTTAAGTAATGTATCACCATACGTCACGATGTGCGGATCAGCTGAAGTGAATCGTATTTATACATCATCAAAAGCCGCACGAAAGTCACACTGAACAGGCAAAACAAGATAATATTAAGACCCAATCCAACTACTACTAGACTAGAGTCAACTTGAATTCAAACATTGCCAGAATCACGATTACCAATACGCTGTGGCAAGCCAACGGTTACTCTTTCGTTATTACGCTTAGAGGACAACCAGTACACGCCATGAAAAAACATGAAAGTATCAAGAACTTACCGATAAGACTCGAAGATCGACTGATCAAACCTCCCGCTAAAGACTCGGCGAAAAGAAGTGTCGACAAAAGACTAAAGTATCCGGCGGATTAGTATCCGCGAGTATCCATGGCATTAATCGTGTACGCGTTTGGTGACGACATTCTACGCATGCGCAACGTCACAGTTAAATGGTTGCTTGCAACCAAGTTTATAAAAATCGTGGGATCCGGACGTGTAGATGGCCATCATACCCTTCAAAGAAGATATTGTTGGTTTCAAAATAGTTGTGTAGACGTATATTTGGTGAGCGGAGAAGATATAACCAGGTACGCTAAAGTTGTAACCATTTTAAAGTCTAATTTTCACATTTTTTTAGCCACAAAAGTACATTTTTTCTTATAAGTGTTTCAGGAAGGATTATATTTTTCCCACTCACGAATAGCTTATAGAGTAAATTTTTCTCTTTCATCTCATACCAATCTTGTAGCTATTTGTAAGCGTCTACACGTCCGGACATCCACGTTTACTGCAAAACATACCACTTTTTCCGAGCTTGTTTTAGATTTTCTGAAAAGACATACATTTATATCTTGTACACTAACATTTCGATATATAGTCAATGAACATATAACAGATTCCAATAGCTACAAAAATGTTGTTCTAAACTAAAAAATCCGGTATATTTATAACCGCTTCCAAGCGGCAGCCATTTTTTCTGGTTTTGCCAGCCCGACTATAACGAGCCTGTGTTGTGGGAACAACCTATGTTGTGAGTGAATACAACTCAACTATCAACTCAATTCAACCTGGGATTATGGCAATTTTAGCATACATAAATAGTTGAATTAACCTATGTTTTGGGTCAATTTAACTGAATCATTTTAAGGTAGTTGTAGTTTTGACTGCTTATGTACATATTCAATTCCACCCAGCTTGTGGGTTGCCTGGATTGCAGAATTTTTAATTCACATTTTTGGGTTGAAATAACCAACTTGTTTTTACAGTGTGTGTGTGTGTGTGTGTGTGTGTGTGTATGTGTGTGTGTGTGTGTGTGTGTGTGTGTATCAGTTTCTGGAATTTTTGTGTTCTATTGTGCTTCTTCACATGAAGACGAAATGAAATCCCGAATGGAAAGGATGGTGAGTTTAATAGCATTATTGTGCTTGTGAATCAATGCATTCATGCAGGTGTGTGTGTGTGTGCGTGCATGTGTGCGTGCGTGCGTGCATGCATGCGTGTGTGTGTGTGTGTGTGTGTGTGTGTGTGTGTGTGTGTGTGTGTGTGTGTGTAAAGGCATTTCTTATGTTACACTCTTTCTCTCCCTCTAGAATACAAAATAAGCCTTAGGAAGAAATTCAACCGACTTGTGGTAGGTACAATTGCTATTGATTGTTTTTTTTATGACAGATTCATTTATTATAAAGCAACATCAGCTCCAAAAGGAATGATGATGAAAAAAGCAAGAGAGGAGGATCCTGTCTCCAATGAAACCTCCTTGTCCTCCATCTCGTGCCTGTGTATACCCTTGTATTCCCCAAGTTAGTAATAGTACATACACCACACATACTGGTGAAATGTCATTATGTTTCTTCTTTTCCCCACGTAGGAAACAGTAAGCAAAACAGCAGCTGCACTATAGGCCTACTGTAAACTGTATCGCTAACAGTTCATTATTTACTGTTTTAATAATAGTATATTTATTGTATAGTATGCATCAAATATTTATCACTTTAATTTTTAATAGTTATAATGAAACAGGTCACATTACTGCTTACAATATGAATTAAACATAATACAACAATTAAAATATAATTCAATAGTCAACGTACTACAAATGCACACAAACATTCATCATATTTAAGTTAAAATCTTCATTTCAATGCACATTCACTTCCTGCCTTGCAAAGGAAAACAAAATTTAGTAAAAGTAGGTACAAGTACTCTAAATGCGATGCATATGTACACATATTTTCACATCATGTACACACGTATACACACATCCCATATTCAGTACAAGAATAAACGGACACATGCTAAAATTGCATAGACAAACACACACATGTACTGATACACACACAATGAAAAACATAAATTTACAGAGGTATATCTACACACAATGTTATACACAACTAACACTAACCATGTGCACAAACATGAATTTACAAGGGTATATGTACACACATCATACACATACCACACACATAGATGAGGTATACACACACCATACACACCCGCAAATACTTTTTTGGGCCGCCAGAAGGCGGCCCTATATTGTTTTTACTTTCACCGGAAGTGTCCGGAACGTCCGGAACGATGTCAATATATATATATATATATATATGTCAACAACATGTTAGACGCGAAGTTGGTACATAATCTTTCGGCTATATTTCGGTGAAATTCATTCGTTTGCTCCAGATTTTATCAGCAAAGGGTCTTTTAGACCAGAAGAGTTCTTCGAAATATTATTTTAGTCAATAACGCCGATTTCCAAGCAATTCGAGTTTCCAGGGCCGTAGGCGGCCCACGAGTTTTTTAAACTCGAATCGCTTGTTTCACATGTCACCATCATTAATAGTATCAACAAAACCCAGTACATTAGACTGGTAACAACAGCATGCAGTATATTATTATGTGGACAACTAAAGAGCTAAAACAAAGAAAAGAACTATGAAGTATGTATGTAGTGACATGAAGGTGATCATAGCACTGCCAAAAATGTTCTGAAGATGAACAGCACAGTATTGCTAAGACACCTGCCTATATACTATTGAACTAAGAGATACATACCTATACATACACTCAGCCAATTACTACATACAGATGACAGATAGTATTTTAAAAGAGCAAAAATAATCACAAGTAAATTAGCCAGTCCAGTTACGTTTGCACCAGATGTTATACGAACACACAACGGTATGTTTGATGACCTCACACTCAAAAACACGCTTCTCCCTAGTTTTAACTTTCAGTATTTTGTAAAGCTGCTGAAAGCTGTCAGTGGCTAGAAAGCCGCGTGAGCCGACCTCAAGGGTGACGATAGAGGCTTGGTGTGAATGTGAACAGGCTCCCTTCAGCTCTCTGTACCTATCCATCTTGCGCTCAACAGCACCAGAGATATTGGTTTCAAAGGGCACTGCATAAGCTCAATGAGGGCAATGCAAGTGGGACTCCCCAAGACGATGTCAGGCCGCTGGTCAGTAAGAGCAATGGTCTGAGGGAAGCTGTAAACATGTCCAGGAAGGTCGACTGTCATTTGAAAGCCTGATGAAAGATGGTTACCAATGAAGTCGTGGATGACTTTCAGCACCTTGTCATGTCTTGTGGTGTAACGTCCAAGGTTAAGAGCTTTCTGACATGAGTTGAGGACATGAGCCCGAGACTGGTGATCTCCACAGAGCTGGCACTTTGATGAGGACAACTTCTTCCACTTGACAAGGTTGGCATTGTGAGGAAAAGTGTCTGTTACTGCATTGAGTGCAGATTTGAAGCACCACTCTGGGAGGCTAAAGATGGCTGAGGACCAGTTATGGGCCACATTGACCTCAAACTCCCTTACAGTCAGGCCCTGCACCTGGAGGCTGGTGGTGTGGTCAAGTCTGGCAGCAGTGTCCTCAGCCGGGATCTTGGCCTTGACTCGAGAGATCACCTTCTTGGAGGCCCCAGGATCTTCCTTCATTACATTCACCACCTCCTGGTGGGGGTGGAATGATGGTCGCTGGAGTTGGGACTCATGAAGGGTATCCTGAGTGGCAATAGCCCGGATGGTGGAGTCACTTGAGTACATATGAGACCCAGCTTTAGCAGCTTGGATCTTTTTGTACATGGTGACAAGGTGAGGGATGTCAAGACCGCTATTGAATTTGGGAAGGAAGAGCCGGTATACACACACACACACACACACACACACACACACAAGCACTCAACTATACATCACACACATCAAATCATACAAAACACACAATCTCACCAATTGCCTTTATGATTTAGTCTATATTCTGAACATGAAAAGAAAGAATAATAAACAATGAGACCACACACACACACACACACACACACACACACACACACACACACACACACACACACACACAGGAACATGCTCAAATTTAACCCTCGTACCCGCCGCTGTTGTTTTAAAACAACACGATTGTAGAATATTTATCTCGCCTTCGGTAAGCGCCACGATCGCTAACTTTTCAGGAAAAGCTACCGTTGCATGTTGACTACACGTTGATTAAGGAGATTTCTGCAATCAATGCTCATGCTAGTTGGTGTGGTCCGTTGAAAACACCCATGCGAAATCGCTGAGTTTTCCCGGAAATTTTAGGAAAATCTTGCATACCACGTGCATGCGTATTGAAGAAAATGGAGTCTTTGGGAAAGACCTCGCAATCGGCCAGGAAAACCTTCTCCGGCGATGAAGTGCTGGCGTTTTTTACTAGCCAAGTCGATGAAACTGAAAGCGATACAAGTGATAGAGAAGGCGAAGGAAGCATTTTGGTAAATTTACCGGATGTTTCTAACTTTTCTACCAGCACCGCAGACGTTTTCTGGCGCATATGAATGCTCGCTGATCTCGTATACAACCACAGACGCTCTTATACTACGTAATATTATTCAATAGATAGTGAAAATGAAGTTTCCATCCTTCAATATCAATTGCAAGACAAATCAACTGACAATATACACACATGCACACATTGGGAAGATGCAGACACAGGCAGCAGCAGTTCTTCCAACTCGAGTCTCAGCGAAGAATCTGAGGAGTCTTCTGATGCTGAAGAGGAGGAAATGTACATGCAAGAGGTGATTATGAGTGACAATGATATGGATATGTCAGCAAGCGAAGCCAACACAACAGAAGTGCCAAGCACCAGTACACCCGTCTCAGGTGAAGGTCAAGGAAGCCGAAGGGGACAGAGAAAGCAAAGGGGGCGAGGAAGAGGACAGCGCAGAGGAAGGGGACGAGGAGGAAGAGTAAGGGAACGAGGAAGAGGGCATGGTCAGGGAAGGACAGAAGCTAACTCGGTACCTGGCAGTGGGGCCATTTTGCCTAACACTGCAGTGGATATCTCCACACCAGACAGTAACCCACCATCCATGCCAGCATTCACTCCTAATCGCACTTCAGGCCCACACTTACCTCCTGATACTGATATTTCAGCCATCAGCTTTTTCCAGCTATTCTTCACAACGCCATCATCGATCATCTTGTACAATCCACCATTGCATATGCTGAAGCCAAGCAGAGTGCCAAGGCATCTATGTACAAGCGATTCCATTCCAAGGACCTCACCATTGCAGAAATCATGCGCTTTCTTTGTGCATTACTGCTCTTGGGGATTACAGACGTTCGGAGCTACAAGAAGGCATGGAATACCAAGAATGCTCAGTTCATTGTCCGATTGAATGAGCTGATAAGCAGGAATTGCTTTGAGGCAATATCATCCTTCTTACACGTAGTGACTCCCGAAGAAGAAGAACAGCACGCCCAGCATCCATTGAGGAAGATTCTAGCTCTGCATTCCCACATGAAGACCACCTGCAAGCAGCTATACCAACCTCTGCAACAGGTATCAATTGATGAATGCATAGTGAAGAGTAAAGCTAGGACAAAGTTCAGACAGTATATGAAGGACAAACCAGTAAAGTGGGGTTTCAAGTACTGGGTGTTAGCCGATCCATCTGGCTACACCTATGATTTTGATCTGTACTGTGGAGCCGCACAGAGTGCTAGGTCAGAGAACGGACTAGCTTTTGATGTCGTCACAAGTCTTGTCACTCCCCTACACCATCAAAACTACCAGCTCTACTGCGATAATTTTTAGGGGCTGCCACAGGCAGCCCCTATATTGTTTTCATTTGGACTTCCGGTGTGTAACGCTCGTCCGATATATATATATATATATATATATAATATGGATTTGAAGAAAAGTCTTATAATAGAGAATTTATATAATAGTAATAGAGAAGTATGAATTTATACAGGAATGATTTATAGGAATTGTTTTGAAAGCAATTGCCAAATATGGCAATTGTTTTCAAAACAATCATCCAGTTACAATAAACAGTATGTTCAATGAATGTTCAGCTGTGCACTTACACTCCAATGCTTTGCAAGTGATATCCGAGTGCGTGGGGCGGCAGCCCCCACGAGTTTTTAACTCGAATTACTTGTTACTCTAGTCCGGCACTCTTTTCCCACCTACTACAGTTTGCTATCACTGCCACCAGTACAGTACGGATCAACTGCAGAGGTATCCCTCCAGAAGTTGGCGAGGTGAAGGCCATCATGTCGAGGAGGACAACACAGCGAGGTCAGGGATATTACGTGCGTGAGAGGGGTTCTCCAATAGTCTATTGCTGCTGGCACGACAACCAGGTAGTTTGCACCATGTCCACTTCCTTCCCCAGTCATGCAGTGAACACCATCAATCGAAAGTGTAAGGACCGTACAACTGGTGTTTGTTCGGTCCAGCAAGTCACCATCCCACTCATGATCGAGCAGTACAACAAGTACATGGGAGGAGTGGACAAGAGTGACCAGCTACTGAGATACCACAGCAGCCTTAGACGAACCACCCGGTATTGGAAAACCCTTTTCTACCACATGCTTGATGTTGCCGTAACCAATTCGTTTGTACTCTACAATTGGTTCTTGATGGAGAAAGGGCAAAAGGCTATCAGTGAAAACCATTTCCGTGACACCCTTATCCTTCAACTTATAACCAAGTACAGACACAACCCATCAAACCAACCAGAGTCAAGCAGTCCTCCAGTTCCACTGTCCATACCACCACCTCATGAGTGTCGGGTGCGCCATGGAAGCACCTTAGCACCCAAGCAAGAGCGATGCTCATATTGTCAAGTGCAGTCCAACAGCAGCTGGATAAGTCGGCACTGCACTGACTGTCCATTTTCGCCAGCCCTTTGCCAAACATCAACCAAAGACTGCCACACTCTTTGGCATTCTCCACAGTTTGACGTGCAACGCAGCATTTGGTTCTCAAAGATGCTTGCAGGTCAGCAACCCCTTGCCACACCCTCTCCTATTGAGTCGAGGAAACGTGGTGGACGACCAGCTGGAGCTACAAATAGGAGCAAGCGTAGAGGCTTTTGTAAGAAGTAGTTTCTTGATCAGGATACATAAACTTGCATGTATGTACTAGCAGTATATATGGTGTTACCCTGTTACCTCTAACAAGACACGTAGTATGTCCATGCACTATGCAATACAATAATATTATACACCAAAAATCCTTGTGAAAGTGAAATCCCATACACCTGGTATATATAAACGATGTTGTATGAAGCATACAGGCCTAGATAAACTAACAGAAGCACGACATATTCGACATATGGCAGACGAGTATGTAAAAAGTGGTAGTACGGGTATTCTGCGAATAATTCCACAAATGTGTGTCTATTTGGTAAAATAAAACAATCAAACACGTCATTACCTATTGTTCTTACCTTCCAAATTGGTAGATAGCTTTGAAATTCCCTGGCAATGCTGAAAAATATTCCCAAACTTGAGACTCCGTCTTCGCGGCGGCCATTTTGTTCGTTTTGATCAAAATTTTCTGTCGCCTTGAGCCAAAACAATACCTAAACTAGACTTAAATACGCCCAGTCTTATACTAAACAAGATTATCGATCCTAAAAAGTCATTTCTATAATTTGAAAGAGAGAAAAGCAGAAAATCCTGACCATGTCTACGTACTTCCGGTCACGCGCAAAAGTATAGTGAGGGTACGAGAGTTAACACACAGACACAAGCAAACATAAAAGCAAGTGAACTTATCCAAGAAAATACATACAGAAATTCTTACATATATGTTCGAAAACAGTTGGCTAAAGAAATAGAGCTTTCAACAGTCATCTTATCTATCACAAATATACCCACCCACACACAAACACACAACACACACACCACACACACAACACACACACACAAATATACACATACACACAGACACACACAAACGTACACACACACACAAACAAACAAACAAACAAACAGAAGTACTCAACTATACATCACACACATCAAATCGTACAAAACACACAATCTCACCAATCTATCCAAATCTACATTTTGAACATGAAAAGAAGAACAATAAACAATAATATCACAAACAAACACACACACACACACAGGAACATGCTCAAATAAACACAGACACAAGGAACACAAACGCACGCGAACATATCCAAGAAAATACATACAAAAATTCATACATCTACATTCGAAAACGGTTAGCAAGCAGGCAAGAGTAGCAAATTGAAAGGAGGACCACCAACCATTCTCACAAAAAAGGAGGAGCAGGAGATTGTTGCAACCTGTCAGACTCTACAGAAAAATTGGGTATGGTCTGACTAAACTCATGGTCACACAGTAGTTGCGGATTACATATACAAAACCAGCAGACTAAATAATTTCTACAACGGTCAGCCAGGCCTTGATTGGTGGGATGTCTTTCTGAAAAGATGGCCAGAACTGAGGAAACGAAAGCCAGAACATTTCTCCAAAAAGAGGGCAGAGGGTGTTACAAGAATTGCTATTGATGATTGGATAGACGAAGTTGCAGAGGTATTCGAGGAGCATGGATTGCAAGGAATGATGGCTGATGAAGTT
Source organism: Halisarca cf. caerulea (assembly GCA_963170055.1). Taxonomy (NCBI): domain Eukaryota; kingdom Metazoa; phylum Porifera; class Demospongiae; order Chondrillida; family Halisarcidae; genus Halisarca; species Halisarca cf. caerulea. The sequence continues at coordinate 1,842,197 of CAUJGJ010000397.1, forward strand.
GCAAAGAGATTGTGGAATGCAGATGAGACCGGTCTGTGCATGGACACAACATCCAAATCAGTCCTGGCACGAAGAGGAGCAAGGGTAGTCTATGAAGTTGGTGGTGGTTCTGGGCGGGAATTTGTCACAGTGCTCGGCTGTGGTGCTGCAGATGGCACTAAGTTACCTCCATTTGTTGTTTACAAAGCCAAAAATTTGTGGCGAAGATGGACCAAAGGTGGTCCTGCAGGTACAATGTACAGTGTATCAGACAGTAGATGGATGGAAGAAGCAAACTTCTTCAGCTGGTTTCAGAGACTATTCATCCCTTCAGTTGCACACCTTCTTGAATCTGGACCTGTTATACTATTTATTGACAGGCATGGCTCACATATTGGCTACAATCTTGTCACATATGCCAGAAAGGAAGGGGTAGTTCTTATGTGTTTACCACCACATACAAGTCATGTTTTGCAGCCTTTGGATGTAAGTTGCTATGGACCCCTCAAACAGGTGTGGAGACAGACTATTAAAAAACACACGCATGTGGAACATGTCCGAATCTGCCCTGCGTGCTAATTAGTTGGAATCCGAGCGAAAATGTTATTCAATGGCTTCAAGTCATGTGACATGTGCATGATAAATCGTGAGGATAATATGTGTACGCATTAAGTTTTTTTCTGCAGCAATCATTTTGCATTTTCTGTTCACTTGCGAACGTTCATCCCGATAAAATTCGTTCAATCGTATTCGTTCTGGGAAGAAGGTTGGCTAAAGTGCGTTGATAATCAGTATTTTAATATCCCGGAAACAGCAACACGTTCCGAGATGGCATGCTATTTTCTCTCAACGGGTTCAATTCCAACCCATTGAGGAGAAAAATGAAGATAGGCCATTCTATTCTAAAGTAAAACATTCGTTATTTAGATTCAAAAGCAACGGCTACCGCCGGATATTACGCACCTTACTTCGACTCTGATATCCGACGTTAAAGTTCTTTGAATCGTCGTCAAAAGTATCCTCCTCCTGTTACAAATGTTCTGACTCCTTTAAAATGTATTTCGTTCAGCGTATCATTCACTGCCATGCTCGTCGTGTCTTCAGACCGAATTTAGTCCTCACGTCCACTGTAGTACATCACGCGCATGTCATGTGACAAAATGGTCTCAACGAATCATTCGTTAAGGTGTATCTTTAATGGCCGGGAGCCAAAAAGTTAAGGCCGATTAGCCTAGTCTTTTTAGATTTTTTGAATAATCATAGGCAACTTTAGACTTTCCATGTGGGGGATTTTGATTGTTGTCTTCCTACAAAAGTTACAAGCCAAAATGTGAGTGTCTGTTGTGTCAATTTATGGTTTTCAGTGATTTTCTCAGTAACTGCTCCACGTACAAAAATCCCCCACATGGAAGTTTTAGATATTGTTATAAGGAACCTCTTTACCCTTTTTGGTCTCCATAGCTTTCAATCTCCAGTGGCTCCCGGCGTTTTTGTGCCTTTAGATATGGCGAAGAAAACTACTTCTAACTTCGTCTTCACATATGCTATTACTTCGATTTTGGGCTCAAAATGGAGACAATACAACACGCTACACGATGATATTTCTTTCGAAGAGATACAATAGACCTACAAAAAGAAATGGGACCAAAAGCGAACCTAAATTTTTTCGCAACCTGAAGACTTACAAGTGCAAATGGACATGTTCCACATGCGCAATATGTCAACGGCCGCTCATGCCAAATGCCTCTGTGCAGATGACAACTCGTGATACTGTCTCCTCTGGCAAGAAATTGTGTAAAACTGCTGTCTTCAGTTTGTCAGTACTCTCACCAGTGTATATTTCTGCCAACCTGCAATTTTAGTATAATAATGATGCAATGTATGAAATTTGTGTATAATTATAATAATACTATTATGCTTAGTCTCAGAATAGTACTCACTTAGTATTAGGCTTAGCCTAGTAGATGTTTGTATAATATATGTATGCACTTGTTACAACACACATGATTACCTCTTGCCTGGAATGTTTTTAACTAAGCCTGGTGGACAAGTGAATGCTTTCCCAAGGAAGTCCCTAATAATTACATACATTTGTCCGCACTGCTCCAGTCTATGTATACAAGGAGGTATTGAATCAGATGTACATGTATTAAGTTTGTATAATCTGGTCAACCATAGTAAAAAAGCACAGCATGAGACATTCCTTGTGGTCACTCATGCCCATACTGCAAGTATTGGCATACAGTACTTTGTACACTGCTGGTAGGTGTTGCTGCACATGTGTGTACATACCCTCTGTGTCAAGTGACATACATACAGTATGAATAAATGCACTTACTTACGACAAAACACAATGGTTTTGGGATACTTGTCCTTCTTTGTCTTCTCATCTGCAGTAGCAGTCATGGCAACAACATGGAGGTCAGGAGACAGAAGACTTCTCAACTCTCCCAATCTTGAATATGTTGGCCAGAAGTCTTGCCCCCTGTGGATAGTGCATGACAATAAACACATGCACTCAAATTCACAATGACATTGACAATGTGTGTTTTGTAAACAAAAGCAATTATTACGAACCAACTAGAAATGCTGTGCGCCTCATCCACCACCAATGCACACACTTTTTCTTGAATCTCTTGTTCATGATTCATGCTTCTGACATTTCCTATGTCTAGCAGCACCTCAGGAGAGGTTAAGAGAATCTGTAATTTGCCATCACGCACTTTTTGAAGCAACTCGTCGTCATTCTTCAGAATTGCAACCGTCAATCCGTAATCCTTTAAACAGCGCTCCTGGTCTTGCATGAGAGCTACCAAAGGTTCAATGCAAATCACCATGGACTTTGGCCGACTCTCCCCCTTCGCGATATTGAATGCAAACGGCAGCGCGACGGTAACTAACGTCTTCCCAAACCCCGTAGGTAAAATTATTAAGGTGTTTTTATACTCCAGTACCGCTATGATGGAGTCTGCTTGCTCTGTCTTGAGCTCGGCGAACCCAGTTCGAAGCTTCTGGAAGGCCTCAAGCGCAATGTCCTTCGACATCTTTGCTACTGCCATTTTATGGTAAGCCACGGCACCGCGAACTACTATTAATGATATTCATATAAAGTTCAACTCCGCCCCCTTTGCACAGACTCGGTATATGAAATACCCCAGACCCTTTCTCACCTTCCCGGTGACGTCAGTCACGGTGAGCATGGGTCTGGCTACGCGGGACTAATGATTTTGTACATATCATCAATCAGACACTATTTTCATACTCATGCACCAATAATCTTATCTCATTACAGATTGAATGTATTCCATTCACTAATGACTAAATTTATAATTTTTGCTCATCTATTCATTCTATTATCATTTCATCATTATGCAAACCTCAAACTCTTTTTGTTGAATCTTTGTACACCCCCTTTGTTGTTTTTGCCTTTTGCCCTTTTCTTTTCTGGGTACCACTTACAGTAGCCTCTGGCTAAAGGTTCCCCAGGTTAAATAAGAATACCCTATACCCTATGCCCTATGTAATTGCCAACCAAGCATTCAGCTCCACAAGTGCCTCACATGCCTAAAGACTACTCAAGAGGCATGTATTACAGTCAACCTGCACCAGATCTGTTCCACCACATACCTCTTTTAGGGTCTACAATACCTGGTAGTGTACCTCACACACACACAGTGTCCTCAAATTCCCAGCACTCCAGTGTGCAGCCCACCAGCCCACCAATATCCATGGCCAGCTCAGAAGCAACATCAAGACCAATTACTCCAGATGTTGAATTTTATAGTCCAAGTACACTTTTTAGTAATACTATATTTTATGTGCCAGTATGTATGTATGCACGTATATATAATTATTCCTGATTATATTCATGATGCTGAATTGTATTATGACAAAATTGTGTTAGAACGTATATTAGTATTACTTTATAATTTAACCCTCGTACCCTCATACGTTGTATATACACAACAATCTGACAGAATATTTATCTGACCGCAGGAATGAGCTAGAGATTCGCACTTTGCATCAGAATACTTGCTGAATACAGGGCTATACGTCGATAGAGGACTTCCCTGTGATTAGCACAATATAGTGGTAGGTGTACCCTTGGGAAATAGACTGCAGATTCAGCGAAAACATCCGCTTATTTCAGTAAAACAGCTTGTATTCTTAAACGTGGACCGCAAGTACATAAACTATCGCGCGTATGATCTTACGCGATCTGTTCACGATTAACGCGTTTCTCGAGTTCGCCCAGCTTCAACTGGTATAAAAGGGGCGTGAGGAGCATTGCAAATGGCCGTCTTTCTTTGCGATTTGAAAAAGCGCGCCTAAAGGGTGAGCAATAAACCCAAGGTTTAGGGACGGACAATCACTCGCAAACACTTGCATCCACCCGAATTTCGATCTGATGACACTAAGCGCACTGAATTTGCTGTTTTCATCCGTATCGCCGTCAAAATCGATTTTTAGAGCTTTTTCGGCGCGAAGAATGGCAAGGAGAGTACGAGGACCAAATGAAAGTGACCAGCCGTCACATAGAAGACGAAGAGTTGATGTTGTGCACGTGTTAGGAGGAAGTTCTACTTCGCAGGAAGTATGTGTATACTGTTTCTGCGATCCGTGCGTGGGAAACCAGGCCTTCCTCCCAGATTTCATTAGAGGATCAGCCTCTCCAGATCTAAGCAATGTTGCTAGAAGATTCCGCCTATATAGGAAGGTCTGGTCCTATCTCAGGCGACTTGGGTTGTGGGATTTTCAACCCTACAAGGCGAGAAAGGGGAGGGCAGGACATGGCAATGCAGCAAGGGACATCATACCTTGGTGCATAAAACAAGTATGTCTACAATAGTACAAGTGAACAAACTGCAGTGTGCACAGACGATCACGTTTGACATATTCACAAATGCATGCGTGTATTACAGGAAATACACACACACACACACACACACACACACACACACACACACACACACACACATACACATGCGCACACGCACACGAGTGACGCATTCACAAATGCATACAATCATCATGTATTACAGGAAATACACACACACACACACACACATACACATGCGCACACGCACACGAGTGACGCATTCACAAATGCATACAATCATCATGTATTACAGGAAATACACACACACACACACACACACACACACACACACACACACACACACACACACACACACATACATACATACACACACACACACACACACACATACACACACACACACACACACACACACACACGCACACACACACACACACAAACATGCATGCATGCATGCATGCACATGCAATCATGTGCACAAGTTTGCACTGTTTTGCTCACACAGGAGATTCGGCAAAGATTCCCAAATCCCCCAGCCCTTCCATACACCGACCACAAATGGAGCCCTGATGTGTAGCAAAATTAAACTACATGTCTATACATTTACGTAATCATAGCAGTACATCACTAAACAGATGCATGCATGCCCACCTCTATGTAGCATAGTATTAAATTACTTACATTTAATCGTGTTGAATTTGAATACCACAGAGATATAAGACTCCATTCATGATTCGGAATCTCTTGAATCCTACACATACATGTGAATATAATACATGCAGAGTCAAAATAGTGCACGTGATGTTGGCACGATGTTTGTGCAAAATTAAGCTTACACCAAGGTCATCATCCTCGTCATGTACAAGAGGGTTCGGATGGAAAATTTCCACCAGTGGGTCATCTTCTCCCACATCACTAATTTAGTAAAGATATCAAAGAATTCTAAATGATCAATCAATACTAATTGAGTTGTTTCTGCATATAAAATAAGATGACACAGCTTACCTTTGATGAATATCATCATCAATTGCCAGTCTACCTTCTGCCAATCCATTCATAAGATGGACCCACCTCCACCACACCTTCCAGCGAAAGTTGTCGGTCTTGGCCTTTCTGCATTTGAAGGGCAACCTGCGATTTGGCCTTCTGCCATCCACAATAAGCTTCTCGCTTGTCACCTCCCTGTCCACGTTTTCATTCTGAATATAGATGGAGCATATATACGTATGCACGTATGCATGTACAGCAAGTATGAATATGTTAGACACATGTATATTTTGCCTCTATAGTCCCTAAAAATGATCTATAGGGGACTTCCCCCAGCCCAGTTCCTACGCCTTTGACTAGACTAAGTACATGTACTTACCCAATCCATAACAGCTATGTCCATCCTCATCTGGTATGTCAGATCTCCAAAGTGAATCCTTTTCGGCAAATATGTCAACAGGGCATGATTAAAGGACTCTATCCAAAAGGTATCCCGGCACTGCAATATTAATCATGCAAGAAGAGAGGCAATCCCATGCATAGCTATACTGCCTACATAGGTACATCATTGCATGGAAATTACTAATACTCACCCGAGCATAGCTGTCTGCATGTCTATAAATTGGTAAAGATTTGATCTTTGCCAAAAAGGCATCCACTGTGGCCTTGTCTGTGATCACCTCTTTGTCAGGGGTATGGTTAGGACGCCGGCATAGAGAGGTGTAGTGGCAACCAGTATGCTTATCCTGTATTGGGTGACACATACATTTCTTTCAAATGAGCAAAATTAAATTATTGAATTTAGAAGAATGACATTGAGTCCATATATGGCTACTTGCAAACCTGGTAATGCTCCACAATATTCAGTAGCAGCTCTTTTAGCTTCTCACCAGATCCCCCGCAATTGGCCATAGCCCAGTACGCATGGCGTTTAGTGCTGGCTCCTGTGATAAATTCATCATATTATGCCTGACTTAGTTTTTTTTATTTTGATGGATCCTTGTTTGAAGCTTACTTTTGTCACTAAGCTGGGAAAACCATTTTTTCTCCATGTCCTTTTTGGGTCCTGCCGTGATATTCTTCATGGCATTTGATACTCCTTTTGTCCCTACAGATATTGTATGAGGATTTACATGAAACATTGCATGACCATGCATAAACAGGACAATTATATATAGCTCACCATGCCAGGTATCGAAACTGTTGACATACCCTGCTTCCACAAGCCTCTTAGTGAGCGGCAAGTTCATGTCATGTGCCACCTCTGCCACTACCAATCCTGGTACATGTGTATAGATGATAGTGCAAGTGCACCAATGCATAGGAATGCACAATTTGCACTCACCTCGTTCTTTGACAGATTCCAATACCATCATTGTGGCATCTACCTCACGAGTCTGAGCTACTCGGTGCGTCTCTCTAGAGAGGGTTTGAATGCCAGCAACCTTATGTGTAGCACCCAAAATACAGGGTACTGTCGTGTGGTATGCATTTGCTGTGGAGTCATGACGGGCATCACAAATCACCCACTACAGAGATTTAGGATGGTTGATAACATTTCATTGATTATGGGAACTTCAAATTTCATTGTTGACCTACTTCACGATCACTGTTCTCACTCTTGCATTCACTAATGGCTGCACACATTGACTCCACTGCTTCCTCGTGAATTGTGTCCATGTATTTCCTGGTGCGGTACACTGCATGTAGGGGAAGTATTACATTATAAGATTATAATACTGTATGACATTGCAGTACATAATTATTACATAGACAGACAAAATTTAATGTGACGTACTTCCTGCAATGTAGTGATCATTGACACACCCAATTTTGGCAGCTTTGCTCATGCTTTTGTACTGCTGAGGCAGCACACCACTAGTGGTGAAAGCATGTACCATTCTGTATATTGAAACAAATTACAAAATGAAACATACATGCAATGCGTTTCTAGATGAGTCATTCAGAATTAATATGAAATTTTCTCAAAGGTATACTGACAAACCAACCTTGCATTGACATTGTATCTATCTCCTATGATGGAGGAACTCAACCATCGTCGTTGGTGATTGCATCCAGTGCTTGCGCACACAATGTCTGCGCACACAACATGCCCCTTCATTGTAGTCTGTCCAATTATCCAGGCTGCATTGTGGCACTTGTGACACTTTGTGTAGGCCTCCTGAAACAACAGCCTTAGTTGCTGTTCTTCACACACATGAAGTTGATCACATGCATCTGGCCTTTCAACCATCATCTGCTTCACCTCGCTATTACTGGCTCCCGGGCATTCGACAGCACCATTATGGAATTCGTAAAACTCCAGTAGCTCAACCAGAACATCTCTTGTACTTGCACTTGCACCCTTTCCTGGAATTTTGATCCTAATAGCGTCCAACCTACTGGATATGCCTAACATATCTCTGTCGTCGTGACAGTAGCACGATATTCTTGGACGCTTCGCAGGTATTCTCGCCATTCAGCACAATCAGGAGTTTCATTCGAAACAGAAAGCCCCTGACTGCAGTTCTACATTATATAGTGCGGCACGAACGAAATTCCTAGATATGCACACGTTGCTGGCGTCGATCGATCCAACTCGATAACAACCGTGGAGAGGTTAGAATATCAAAGCTCGGAATGTCGGGAAGAAATTAACGTGGTAGGTGTAGATTGAAGACTTTAAAATGCATTTCTTCTTCGAGCGGCGAAGCACCAGAAGCGTCGCTTTCGTCTTGAATTTATATTAGTAAGTACATAAGTGCAGCAATGTTATATTTGTATGTAGCAATAAGCATTAATATTAGTTTTACAATGGATTATTGGACGTAGTGTTATTTCCAGTATATCTCAAGGCCGCCATTTTTTTACAAACGCGTTTTGGAGAGGAGCAACGCCCCTTTTATACTCGCGGTCCACGTTTAACTAGCATGTGATGAAAAATGGCGTCTTCAGGAAAAAAAATTTTCGGCGGCGAAGAAAATCTTCACTGCAGATGAAGTAATGGCATTTCTAACCAGCGAGAATGAAGAAAAAGAAACCCCAGAAGACGATTCAGCATTGTTTGACACTTCTGTGGAAGTTCAGGAACCTCCTGAAATATGTCATCCCCATGACTCTGAATCGTGCACGGAAATGCCAACCAATGACTTTCTACTCCCTGAAGAGGTATGCGACAGAGAAGACGATAGTGATTCTATCTGCGAAGTGTCGCAGATGACCGAAAAGGAAGTTTCCATCGTGAACCAGCGCCCAGCTGAAGATGATTCCCTCTTCCTTCCTGAGTCAGACTCTAATTCCTCTACAGGATTCTATGACTCACCTAACAGTAATGAAGGGGCAATTTCTAGTAGTTCCTGCGTTGATTCATCATCTGAGTCTGATGTTGAACCAATCGCCATGGAAACTTCCACCCCTACTCGTGGCCAGCGGCCAGGGAGAAGCCGGGGTCGAGAACGAGGGCGTGGTGGTGGAAGGGGACGAGGTCAATGAGGACGTGGATCTACACAGGCTCATTATAGTGTGTCACGCAAAATGGCTGCCGTTTCGAAGTGGCTAAAATATTAGCGCATTTTTAGCTCAAGACAAGACATTTTCTTACTTTTTAAAATCATTGTGTGTTTTATTGTTATTTATCGAAATATCGGTGTACAGTTTAAGCATATACTTTATGTTTCAAAAAGGAAAATTAGCTTTGAAAAAGGTACACTTTTTGCAGCAAATGGCAAAGTCCGGACGTGTAGATGGTCTCTAAGAGCCACAAGATTGGTATCAAATGAAAGAGTGGAGTTTACTTAATAAGTTATTCGTGAGCGGAAACATTATAACTCGAAATGAGATAATTATAAGGGAAAATGTAGTTTATTGGCTATAAAAATGTGAAAATTAGGCTTTAAAATGGTTATATAATCGGCCTACCTGGTTATATCTTCTCCGCTCACGCTATGAATGTACACAATAGTACTTTGAAACGTTCCATATCTTCTTTCAATTATATAAGTATCATCTACACGTCCGGATCACACGGTCTTTACGAGCGAGGCTTCAAAGCGGCCATTTAATGGTGACGTCAGTAACTATGAGCAATTACGTCATCTGTATACTTGCTTTTGGTTCTCGCGCCGCATGGAGTCCTTCTGAAAATCCTCCAACATTCGATCGGATGCCATTCTAACTTGTATTGGACGGTTATAATTTTCTCAGCAAAGGAAATCTGTTTAAAGCTTCAGTTCTGATTGATTTTCAATGGATTCTTAAAACGAATCGGTGAGTTAAACCTCGATCGTCTTTGTTTTGAAAGCCCCAGGCCTTTAAGTTAGTTTATTGCTTTTGTGTACCTTCCGAATCTTCCCAAAATGTGCCGCACGTGTTACTTCAGTGTTGATAATTCTTTAGAATAAGCTTAAAGTTTGTTCACAAGTACAACATTCCCGTATATTGTGACTTTTTACGAATCTCGAATCTGCGAAGCTTACTTCTATGTATGTGACTTGAATTTCTTGTATTTTCACAAGGAAAAAGTTGTGTTTTTATTTTTTGGTTTGCGAAATATACGTATTTCTACTGAGCGCTATGTAATGACGCATTACCACGTTTACAGATGAACAAAAGTGACGTAGGCAGAAAAGTGACAAATTCTTGAGATTTCTGAACTTTGTCACCTAAAATCCCCATTCCCTGAGACCAACTATAATGCCCCTGTGTACCACATTAAATGCACATGCTTTGTCTCTCCCAACACCTACCCCCGAGGACCAGCTCCCTCGTTCTGCTGTTGACATCTCCATTGTTGACAGTGGTTTTAATAGTGCACTGCCATTCAACCCTGCTCGTACTCCTGGTCCCCATCTTCCACCCAATTATGAAATTTCAGCCCTTTCTCTTTTTGAATTGTTTTTTGATAATGACACCATAACACAATTCGTGCAAGCCACAAATGCATATGCAGAAATGAAAAAGCAAAACAAACAAGTAATTCAAGTTAAAAACTCGTGGGGGCTGCCGCCCCACGCACTCGAATCACTTGCAAAGCATTGGAGTGTAAGTGCACAGCTGAACATTCATTGAACATACTGTTTATTGTAACTGGACGATTGTTTTGAAAACAATTGCCATATTTGGCAATTGTTTTCAAAACAATTCCTATAACTCATTCCTGTATAAATTCATACTTTTCTATTACTATTATATAAATTCTCTATTATAAGACTTTTCTTCAAATCCATATTATATATATATATATCGGACGAGCGTTACACACCGGAAGTCCAAATGAAAACAATAAGCAATGTACAAGAGATACAAATACAAGACACTGACAAATGATGAAATGATAAGGTTCATGACCGTGCTGTTGTTGCTGGGCATCACTGGGGTTCGCAGCTACACAAAGGCATGGAATTCCAGGAATGCACAATATATTCTGCGTCTGAATGAATTGATGACCAGGAACAGATTTGAGGCAATAGCTTCATTCTTCCACCTTGTCACTCCTGAGCAGGAAAGAAGCTTACATGATCATCCTCTGAGAAAAATCCTGCCACTTCATGAGCACATCAAGAGAAAGTCACGAGAGTTGTACCAGCCATTGCAACAACTGGCAGTAGATGAGCGGATGGTCAAAAGCAAGGCCAGGACTCATTTTTGTCAGTTCATGAAGGACAAACCAGCCAAGTGGGGGTTTAAATACTTTGTTCTCTCCGATCCAACAGCCTACTCCATCAATTTTAACCTCTACTACAGTGCAGCTCAGAGCGAGAGGAGTGAGCAAGGACTGGGATTCAACGTGGTCACAGCTTTGGTAGACAGCTACCATCACCAGAACTACCAAGTCTACTGTGACAATTTCTACAGTTCACCAGCCCTCTTCACGCACCTGCTATCCAATGGAATAACAGCAACAGGCACTCTCAGGACTAACAGGAGAGGAACACCAGAAGATGTGTTGTCCATGAAGAATTTTTTGAAGAGACGAGGCACACAAAGGGGAAAGGGGTATTACTTGAGGGAGCAAGACTCGCCACTGGTGTTCTGCTGTTGGCATGACAATTCCATCGTTGCCACCATCTCCACAGCTCATCCAGGCCACTCAGTCAACACCATCAAGAGAAATTGCAAGAATCCATCCACCGGCATCAACGAACAGCTTGATGTACCTGTACCAATCATCATTGAGCAATACAACAAGTTTATGGGAGGCGTTGACAAGAGTGACCAGTACCTGCAATACCACAGTAGTTTGCGACGCACCATCAGGTACTGGAAAACCCTATTCTACCATATGCTGGACGTGGCTGTTATCAACTCCATGGTCATCTACAACTGGGCTTCCATGAACCTTAGTGGGAAGCCAATTAGCGAAAACCAGTTTAGAGACACCCTCATCCTCCAGCTGATTGAGAAGTACCAGGCACGTCCAACCATTTCTGGCAGATCAGCAATGCCTATCCAGGTGATTCTGCCAACACACCAATGTCGCATCCACCATGGGAGTGTTATTTGTGCCCAACAAGAACGATGTCGATACTGCGCACTCCAAGAAAAGGCCAAATATACTAACAGGAGATGCACAGACTGCCCATTCTCTCCACCGCTATGCCAAACTACGACATGCGATTGCCACACAGCCTGGCACAGTCCTGAGTTTGACACTCAGCGAACATCCTGGTTTTCCCAAGTGATTGCCCGTTCACTATCAACTCAAAGGCAACCAGTAGCCTCCACCACATTGCAAGCTCTAGGATCTAAGTGAAGAGGCAGACCTAGTGGGGCAATCAACAAAAGAAGGCGTAGGGGTAAATAATAATAATAAGGCTCAAGAACATGCATGTGCTTTTGAACAGTGTGTATTTTTGTGTATATTATTTTTACTATATTGTTTTTACTTTCATCGGAAGTGTCCGGGACGTCCGTAACGATGTCAAACGCGAAGTCGGTACGTAATCTTTTGGCTATATTTCGGTGAAATTCATTCGTCTGCTCCTGCTTTTATCAGCGAA
>CAUJGJ010000397.1:1860000-1870000 GCA_963170055.1 Halisarca cf. caerulea
CATCATACATCTGTATGTAAGGTGTTGGGAGGGTAATACCACTCTGAAGGATTGCTTTCCACTGCTCCTTCTTGATGGTATCCAGCTCCTTCCTTATTGTTGACCTGTAATGTAACAAATGGGGTCCTTGAGGGTGACTGTCTGAATGCTGACCACCATCTAGAAAGAGGTAGTCTTCCTCAGTTTGTGTCCACCAAACTCCTTCTCCCTGAGACATGAAGGAGGCGATCCTTTGCAAGTGAACCTGCCAGCTGCGCATCCGTGTAGACACAAAAGTCTTTGGGATTACAGTGCCTGCGTACTGTGGTAGTGCCTTGGCAGCTCTGGCAACCTTGCTCTCCTTTACTTTCAAAGTTCCTTGTGAAAGGATCACCTGGAGCCTAAGGAACATCTGTTGCAATACATTTTCTGGTTGGCGGTTGGTGCAGCACTCTGCAACCTTGTTGGCTTGTCCAAACAGACGTTCTTCGAACTCGGTGTTGCAAGATCTCAAAGACAATGTTTCAAATTGTGGGCCTGCATGGCAAGAAATATCATGCAGATATGACCCAAAGAGTTTCTTCCGGGTGACAACGTGTGGCTGTACAATGAGGTGCTGCAGTAACTCATAGTGGTACCAAGTGCAATTGTATAGCTGTAAGACAGTGCGAGGAGTACGCTTACTGTCAGGAAGGTAGCTGACTTGGGCTATGTGGACAATGGTGCACATGAGAGCCTGGATCTCCTTGGAAGCTCCCTTGTTAGCCAGCAACTGACACAAGACTATTGCACCGGCACGCAAATCTGCTCCTGTTATGTTCTGCTTGTGTAGGCACAAAGAAAGCACTTTATCAACCTCTTGCTTAAGGTTGTGGGGGAGCAGAAATGGTATCTTTGCGAAGAGGTTGATGAGATGACCCTTGATGGCATGAAGGGGTTCAAAGTCGTTTAAAGCGTACTGCTCTAGATGTAATGTGTTGATGTCCTCTTCTGGATTGCTCACTAACAAGAGAGGAACACGCTGCAACCCCCCTAGGTGCTCAGCAAGCCGTTGTCTCACAGCTTTGCTGTCTCCCACAGAGTCAAGCTTCCGGATTGCCAGCTCTCTTCTCACTTCTTGTACAGAAATCCCCTCAAATGGCTTCACACAGTTCTTCTTATTTCCGTGGACACCAGCAAGCACGTGGGCTTGGGCATCAGCAAGACTCCGATACAGGATTTGATTGCAGTGGGCAGCATCAATGAAGGACTCACTGGATACCCCACATGAACCACACTTGTAGTTCCCTCCTGCTTGGCACCCCCCCTCGATCCACTGTGCCACCTTGTCCCCATTGAAAAAGCGTAGTACATCGGTGACCTCTGTACCATCTGGTGCCTGTACAATGGTGCTTAAGGCCCTTACACAGTCCAACCTGTCTGCTGTAAAAGCCAGATGGTCTGAGGCAGATGATGAGCCAGCTACTAGGAGGTGCAGATACGGACGCTCAACCAGTGCTTGTACATCTATTTTCTGCCCCGTGAGCTCCTCGTACTCAGCATCTGTGTAGTGTACAAGCCTGTCATACACCTCCTTGCAAGTGACCAGGATGAACCCGCATCCACATACTGTTGAGTGGTCATGCCACACAGCAAAGTGGCGGCGAGCAATGGAAGTTGTAACGTGATGGTGGAGCTCACTGTCAGACATCTGGCTTGCCCGCTGGCCAACTAATGTTTCCAAGTGAACTCTGCTGGCAGCTAGAATAGTATCCCGCTTTTGCAGCCGCATGTACTGAAAGTGGTCAGCAAGGGCTTGTTTGCGGATGTCCAGTAATGGAAACTTGCGACCTTCAACTTCCACTTGTACCCGTTGTGTGCCATGCCTTATTCGCGTGATGGTGTAAGGTGCACAGGGCTCACCAGTGTTGAGTTCACCTATGTATGACAGAACAAGATTGTATTGAAACACACTGTTGGTTTAGATGTGGGATGAAGTGTGTAATTTTTCATTATTATGTAATATATTTATTTTTACTCGATATTGTGTTGTGTGGTCTCTAACCTATCTCAACCATCTCTTCCCATCTGCTTTGTAGAGCTTTTTTACCAGGTCCACAACCCACACTGATATCACTTCTAGGTAGTCTTCGCTTCCTAGCACGGATGCGCCTGCCTGATCTCCCATCCAGAGCCTCCGTCATAATACCATGGCCTGTTGCTGTCTCCTTGAGAACCTGGCCTCTGTTGGCACCTTCTATGCCGAGTTTCTCGGCCTCTGCAGACCAGTTGATGGTGGAATTCCGTGGCCAGTTTCGGAGCATGTCCATGGCTGATGGTACGTCCCAGTGAGAAGTATCTGCTGGTGAATGTGATTTCACTTTGCCTGGTTGTTGTGGCCTAATGAAGTTTTGCTCCCTACGCCTCTTCAGGTACGAAGAGACTGAGGCAGTGCTGCTTGCAAGTATTTGGCGAGGGATGATCTTTGCAAGTGTCTCATTCTCCTGGTTGCGAACCTGTCTGTCCCTTTTGCGTTTGAGGGCACGTGCTTCATTGGGAGTTGGTTTCTTCGCCAGATGTAGCTCAGGGCAAAGGACAATAGCTGACTCGGTGAGTGTGTGACCATATTTATCCTGTGTATATGACAGCAAATAAAGTGTGATTTTTACTGTTGAACTGACAGTGTACTTATTGCATACCGTATGAGATGCATTGACATGTTGTAGTACTTTCCTGGTTACCGCCTTTTCATCCTTTCGTGAGGTGGTTGCAGTCTCATAAATGGAGTGCAGTCCAGGCTTGAACGTTGGCCCAGGGAAAGCTTCCTGAAGATCTTCATGCTGTAAAGCACATGCCGTGCAGTTTTCAAGAGTGTGGTTGGCCTTTTCTGCTGCTGCTAGCTTTCTTCATCTCTTCCTGGTGAAAGTAAGCAAATACTCCCCACGCTTGGATTGTAACTTCCACCGTTCCTTGAAGGCATCGAGGACAGCTCCACAGCGAAGTTGAAAAATTGGCAGGTTTTTTTTTGAAGTTTCTTCGAAAAATCTCTCTGGGATGCCAAAGGTTGAGCAGGTAAAGAGTTTACTAAACTCTTCTGCTCTTTGCTTGTGATTAACCATCCTTGCAGCTTGCCCTTTTTTCCCTGCAGTGAGTTCATCTGTAATCTCCTTCACAGCACATCTAGCATAACCACAGTTGAACTGAAGAAGGACTGGGATGGCAGAAGTCTTAGGCATGATGTTCACCAGCTGTTCAGAAAGAGATGTAATGGACTTGCATTAAACTATGTAGCTTTGTTTATGTACAGTATTACTAGAGAAGTGCACCATTGGGAGTTCTTTTGTTATGATTTGACTAATTATAATTACTATTAATTTGCTTACTTCCAATTCAATTTGCAATAGCTACGTATATCTACATCATTTCGAGTGCTAGCGTACGTTCATGCAACGGTTATCGTGCTTACCGGTCTGTAGTTGAATTCTCCGAGCTTTCCGCGTAAAACTGCTGAAAGTTCCCGCCCGGGCCTTCAAGAATATTGACATCCGGCCACGCTGGCGGAATCCAATTAAATTAGCTCAAGATGGCGGTCACAAAGTACCGAACTCAATGTACCGGAAATGCTTCAAACCCGCCTATTATAGAGCTAATCTGGGCTCTAGTTCTCGCCATTACTCGATAGCTTACCTTCATTTAGGAGTTCTGACGAATCAGCTTGTTTGTAGAATTACCCGGACTCTTTTGAGAAGCTTAAACGCAGTCAATAGTGGCTTCCGTTAAGGGTGAATTTGACTATTTCTCAGCAACGGTAAGTCTTGGGGTGAAGCTGATTCGTCAGATTAGAGAACACTTTGGTATAACACATTCTGTACAAAAATCTAATCGTGACAGGGGGGTTGAAATAGGCGGGTTTTTGGTTTTTAGTGTGAAAATGCGCTTAGTTCGGGTGAGCTTTCTAGACCCAATCTCTCGTCTAGCTCTTATCTGATGCTTGCGCTTTACTTCAGGGTCTTTCTCCTCCTGAAAAAATATGGTTGAGGTGTATCTACGACTTGGATGAAGGAAAAAAAACGACCAAAATAGAATACACTCATATTACGCCATTTTTTGCATGCCTGGCCTTAACGGGCCTGAGACACACACACACACACACACACACACACACACAGTGACACACATACATACACACACACACACAGTGACACACACACGCACACAGTGACACACATACATACACACACACACACAGTGACACACACACGCACACACACACACACACACACACACACAACACAACACACACATACACATGCACGTACACACACACACACACACACACACACACACACACACACACACACACACACACACACACACACACACACACACAAATACAAATATACACTTACACTTTTACCAAAGGCCTTTAGAATCAGTACTTCAGTCTATAGTCTGAACATAAAAAGAAAGAACAATAAACAATGAAACCACTAAAGGACACATACATACACACACAGTCAAACCTCCACTACACCACTGGTTCCACCACACCATGCTGCTATAACCAATATGGTGTATTAAGTGATTGTAAACAGGTCACACACACACTCACTCACTTAGACACACACACACACACACACACACCTAGCCATGCAAAATGCACACACACACACAATTCACATAAATATATATGTGAGCGTCGCCAGTATAAATTGCAGATTATGACCACTCTGCCAAAAATGCTTTTTTTCACATTTTTCAAAAGAAACATTATCAGCTTGCTTGATTCTAAAGTTTGAGGGTGATTCGCCCAGCCATCTCAAGAGAAATGGTCCTGTTTCCTGAAAGTCCTTGCTGTTGGTCTGGCGCAAGTATACGGAAATCTTGGATTTCATTGGAAACTATTTCTATATCACGTGACATTTCTCTGAGGAGAAATGAAGGATTTATACATTCATTCAGTGATTTTCAGCTCGTTTATATGCTTTACATTGCTTTTCCGACGTTCTTTAATGTCAATGCGTGGAGACATATGAACAAACACCAATTCAGGTTAGCTTTGTGAATTTTATACCCGCTGTTGGTACGTAACTTGTGCAATCATGATTACAATAGTGAATTTAAGTAGATTAGCATGTTCATATGTACATGAAACAGCACATCTTAAATAGTTAATATGCTGATAAAAATATTAGTTAACTACTATTGCGTTTTGCTGTGCTCATCTTTGAATTGGCCTTCCTTTTCCTCCCTCCTAATGCCTCAGCTATTATGTTTGTCACTTTCACGAAGGACGGCCATCAGCTGCTGGGGATGAATTGTTCACACATTTGTTGGATGTGCCCGAGCTTTTCATTGCTCAGTGGTTTTGCAGACTCTTTGTAGCTCTGGCACTTTGGATTGCTCAGTTTGGTTGACTTTGAGAGTGAACTCTGTACCATCATGGGATCATAGCATCTCTCCCCTACTCTGGGTGACAGTTTATTCCCCATTCAAACAATGAGGAATTGTGGAATTTGCGTATCCCAGGTATGTCACTATATAAAGCCTTCATTGCATCTCTCCATGGGTAAATGTCATCACCGTTGCTCACATTCACTTGGCTGTGCTGTGAATAAAGTTTGCCCAGTTCCCCCTCATTGAAGACATCACTCTTGTTGTATGTTTTTGAAGCAAAATAGCGATTAGGGGTGAATTTTGTATGGCCTGCCACTAGAAAACAGATGTGCAAAGAGCTGACCATTTCCTGTTCCGCCATCTCCATTGCCCAGGATATCAGGTACTTGTTCTTGTTGGTGCTTGTTGCATTGTCCAGGAAAAGAAGCATGCGTTCTATCCATGGATAAGCATCCTGAACAGACTTGATGTACTTTACCAGGAATGACACTGTGTGATCTGTGTTCTTTGGCCCAAATTGTTTGCTGAAGAGGAAGGTGTGACCACTGTCATTGTGATGATCAACAATGCTGAATACATCCGTTGAATGTTTCATCAAATAGTATGTTGATCCAGGTTGAGGGGACTGTCCCCAATATGGGGTGAGCTTTGCCTGTTGGTAGTCAGCACTGAGAACCAGTGTGAATTGATGCCGTGCTGATTCATCCTTCAAAGCAGCTTCCCAGTCTTGTCTACAACGTTCAGTCATCTTGCAGATGATTGAACGTTTGGTCTTATGTAGGATGTATGAAGAATGCTTCAATTGAATTTCATTGCTGCGGCATGTGTCATAGTAATCTTCTTTGTGCGGACATATTCCCACACGCAGGAATAGTTTCTGAAGATGCCTTTTGAATGTGGATGCACCCATTGTGTGATGTCCAATTGCACTTTGTGCACGATTGAATTCTGCAACGACAGACAATTTCATTTTCTTGTCGTAGTCCTTTTCAGACAGCCGTGGTGGATCTATATGCTGGAAATTGCTGCTGAAGTACGATAGGCACCCGTGACTACTTTCACTTCGACCATTTGGGAATGTGTTGTGGTTCACAAACGCAATGAAGTCCTATGGAAGACACACAAACTGTTGGGTTGGGTTGGGTAAGCTTATTTTAACAGGGGAAACCTTTAGCCAATGGCTACTATTCTAGGCACCCTGTAACAACATGATACGAAACAGAACAAGAAAAAAGTAAACTGTACACAGTTAAGAGTAAAAAAAACAATTATTAAGAGGCATGCAATAGTTCAATTGAGTTTAAAAAGGATTGGAAAATTAATTAATAATTAGTAGTAATAAATAAGGATTAGTTTAAAAATAGTATATTATAGTAAAATTCATCCAGGAAGGTCAAAGTAGTGAGTGGCTGCATTAAAAAAAAGCACTGAATGTGTGGGAATCTCTGATTGAAGCTGGTAGGGAATGCCAGAGTGATGCTCCGATGAATGCAAAAGCATGTTGACCATAGGTTGTTCTAGTTGACGGGAGGGTGGTGAGATTTCTTGAAAGGGTGTTGTGTTGATGGGAGGGACGATGGAAAAGGGATGATAGATAAACAGGAGCAAGGGAATTATGACATTTGTAGGTCATTTCAGCAACATGAAGCTTCCTACGGGTGCGAAAAGAAGTGAGGCCTAGCTCCTTCCAGAGGGCAGTGGATGATGTGAGACGAGGACGGTGCAGGACAAGACAGCAAGCGAAGTTAAAAAGAGATTAAAGACGAGAAGAGTCTTGAAGATTACAATTATCCCAAACTATATCACAGTAATCTACAACTGTTAGATGGTGCAGAGCATTTTTGCATGTATTTGTGACCGTATATTTGTTACATTGTTACTACACATTCTGTACATTTACTTATGATAATTACTCATTGTTCACTATTCTGTAGTCCACTCACATTTATGGCATTCTTGTCCTGTCTGTTTGACACTTTACCTTTGAGAGCCCATATCTGCCATATGGGTATCACACTGTTACTGCGTGTCCACTTTCCAGTGTTTGCCACCAGGCTTGCAGTGAGACAGATTAATCTTCTGGTATGACAACTGAGTGTAAGAGCCCCTCCTTTTCAACTGTACTTTTCATCATCGTACGTAGTGGGGAAAGGGTTAGGTCCCTTTTTGTCTTCCGTAGCTTAGACAAATGGCCCTCATGTATATTTATCCAAGCTAAGATGCAGCTGTAGCAAAAGATGTAGTTCCCATGACTATCAAAAACATTTTGCAGCAGCTATTCATTTTCTTGTTCGTAATTCCTGGGTTAACCTGTGCTGTTGGCTGATTGCCGATTGTGCAAATGTATGCCGTTCATACCAGCAGCTTGAAATGCAGGAAGCAGCTTTGATAACCTGGGAGAGCGGTAGGAGCATACTGCTCTGCAATCATCCTGCTCTTTGGATGTAGAGTGTAGGGAAGGCGAAAGGAGCGCTAAGGACTTTTCCCTATTAACCGATTTAAATGGCACCCACGCTTCACCAGAGAGAAACTTGTCCGCTGCTTGTAGCATTCTGGATGACTTTGGAGTGTTCTCAGAAAGTTGAGAGACACCCGAACTAGGTGACGAACGTGAACATGAGTCACTAAGAGATGGTGAGAAATTGGTTCCTTCTTCGAACGAATCCATTTCCGTGAGTCACTAATAGTAAACGACGAATTTTGCTGGTAGAAGACAATTTTATACCCCATTTGCACGCTCTTTCTTGGCGCCTAAAGTAAGCATATGTTTTTGGAGTGATTTGAGGGTGATTGCAACCCCAAATTTTGATAAAATATTGAATGGCAAACTTTGACAGCCATTTTCTCGAAAACGCAAAGTGGTCATAATCTGCGATTTATACTGGCGGCACTCACATATACACACTACCACTACCTACATACACACACACACACACACACACACACACACACACACACACACATACACACACACACACACACTGAATAACATAGATACAGGTACATAGTATACAACATCTACACTAACATACACAAATGCGAACGTATCCAAGAAACTACTTGAAGAAATTCTTTTTTACTGAAGGCTTGCTCTCAGTAAACCTCACCAAAACACTTGTCATACAAGCTCAACCATTCGCTTGTCATACAAGCTCAACCATTCGAAAACAGTTTGCTAATTCCAAACCGAGCTTTCATCTCTCATCTTACCTGCCTGTTCCCAAAACTTCTTTGGATCTTCTGTTTGTTTCCATACTTTCGCGGTTCCAAGGTTTCTCCTCATTCTATGCAGGCTCATTATAGTGCTTTTCGTCTGGGGAAGAAAATGGCTATGTGTCATACGTAGAAGGATGAAAACGATTTTGAAAATAGGGCACTTTTTCGATAAATGTCAATTTGGGGACGTGTACACGGTCTCCCGAAAAGATGAAACTGACATGAGATGAAAGAATGAAGTTCGTTTAAGATATGCATGCTGAGTGGAGAACATATAGCTCCAACTGAAATAGCTAGAATGAAAAATGTACTTTTAGCGGGTGAAAATGGCTAAAAATGACAATTAAAATGGTAATATTTTGGGCTAACCTGTTTATATAATCCCCGCTTAGCAAAAACAAGTAGACAGAAGTATTTTAAAGCGTCGGATACTTTTGTTGTTTAGAGAAAGTCCCGGGTACATGTCCCCAAAACACGATATATTTGCAGGACGGTTCCAATCCGCCATTTTAGGATGACGTAAGGTGTGCGTCATCAGTATTGGGCATTAAAATTGTATGGTACATTGGAATATAAGCGTCCTGCAATGTTATTGAGACGTGAGCTATCGATCTACGTATAGTCGGCAATTTATCATGTGGAAAGTTCGTTCTTTGATTCAATGGTTTCAACGAGTATTGGTGAGTTCTTATGCATATATTCTTGTCATTCATAGTTATATCTGCGATGAAAGTGGCATACTCAACGACTAAGACTCATAGACAGTGGCACTGGTTTGCATGCGAAATAAATCATTAGTACAAAGTCAGAAAGTAGACTGAGCCTGCCAACATCTTGACGATTTTAGCTAGTGTTTCGTTTGAACCATTGTGATTTAGGATATTCTGGATAGAAGAGTACAGTTACCTGCCACAGCACTTTTTTACATTGATTCCGCATTTTGCAGTGAGTATTCGGCGAGGTACGAAGGTCGATCGGCAATACCTGGCCCTTTTTGACGGTACTAGTGTAGCTTGATCATTGCGACTAAGCATCAATGTGTTGTTTCATAAATTTACAAATACCTAAACAAGACAAAACGGCTTTTTCAAAGTCAATCAGATTCAAAAGATTTTGCTATCGCTAAACCAACTCCAATGTAAGCACCTGCTTCTGATGATGTATTACAACGTTTTCCTTCAGTTAGTAATGACGTATAGGTAAAATGTGACAAATACCAGCAATTCCATAACTTTGTCGCCTGTAATCCCCAACTTCTAAAAAGTACTATAATGCCCCTGTGTAACACCTGCATCCAATTCTCTGACATGTTAGACCATAGTATATATGGTTAGATGACCTGAGCAAATATCGAGAGGTCCGCAACAAAGCAAAATGGTGTAGGAGATTTTGAAATCCCAAAGATTTCACTGAGATTTCAAGATTTCAC
>CAUJGJ010000397.1:1875000-1945000 GCA_963170055.1 Halisarca cf. caerulea
ATATGTTCATGTGTGTTTGTGTGTTTACGTGTGCACATGTGCATGTGCATGTTTGTGTCGCTATCGCTAGTATTATAGACCTTTTAACCACAATTTGGTTTTATTCTGTGTGTGTGTGTGTGTGTGTGTGTGTGTGTGTGTGTGTGTACATTTTATGTATTAGCTGCATCATATCATAAATGGGCTGCTTGCAAGTGTGTTAATTGTCATGTACGTGCTTTATCCATGTATTGACTTGGTGTCTGTTTTATGTGTGTGTATGGCATTTTGTGTGTATATAATACTATGCATGTGTGTTTATGTATGTTTGCCAATAGTTTGTGAATTTATGTGTACGTGTGCCATGTATTTGTGTGGGTGATGTGAGTGTACGGTTGTGTTTGTGTGTGTATACCATGTATCTGTGTGTCTGTGTGTTTGTGTATATGCATGTGTCAGTAAGTGTTAGTGTTTGTGTATATACTGCATGTACAAGATTGTGGAGTTATATGTACAATAGTTCAATAGAAAAGGGACGATTACAGAGAACTTACATTTAATAATATAAATAGTGTGCAATGAAATTGGAAATGTCAATTGTGGAATGTGATAAAACAGAGCTAATGAAGAATTGTACAATGAAGATTACATTTGCATCTTGCTCAAAATGAGTAATAATTGTCTTTCATGGCTAATATATAATACTCAAGCATAGTACATGTATGGACACAAACATGCACATACTATACATATAAATAATTAAAAACATATACATAAAACACGCATTGCACACACATGCTTACACAAGTTACAGTATATGTATACACACACACACTGAAACGTACATGTACACATGTACAAAACAAACACTGAGACATTTACTCGCATACAAAACTCACGCACATGTGTACAAAAGACAGACCGTGTAATACACACACACACTGAGAATGTACATGTGTGCAAAACACGCTGCATGAGACATGGTACACATGCACACACACACACACTGAGACATGTACACGCACATGCACACACACACACACACACACAGAAAGATGTACACATGTGCACACACACCCTGAGATGTACTATATGTACAAGAAACACAGTCATGCACTTATAACAAATCAGCCTTATAGTCTGTATACGTATATAGAGAATATCAGATGGCAATAGCATACCAACACTCACAATACCATACACTCGCATATGTATAAACACACACAATGTATAGCCATATTACAGTAGCAAGAAATCGGAAATTCGACGGCATGGTATATATTTACATAATCCTTGAAATAATCACAAGTACAAAAGCAAAAAAAACTTGAATCCTAAAGAAAATAGACCGAAATGTTCAAAAGCAAGAGTTCACAAATAAGTACGTACGCGTATGGCCAGCGAAATACAAAATAGAAAGGTTATTTACAAAAAGAATAAAAGTATTCATACACAGTGATCACACAGGGTATTGATAACAGACTTACCTTCTTGGAGAATCCACTGTTTGCTTTTAACTCCTGTAGAAACGAGAAGTACAATACAGTTAACTTTTCGGCGTATTGGCTAGGACGATAGTCCTTCGGTCATCATATGAAGTACCTACACAATGAAGAACGAAAATGGTAAAGAAAGACGCAGGTATGTTATGTCCCAATCCAGCCAAAAGCGCAGCGTTATCTGGCTTCATCAAATGAATTTCGTTATAGTGGGCAACGCGTGGGTTTGTCACACGCCTATAGTTTGTTTTGGTGATGATATCATTAGTAAGCGGGACATATACGTGAGTATACGAGAAAGATGTTCATGGAACATGTGACAACACATGACTTAGCCTGGAAAGACAGTTCTCTTCGACAAGAAAACTTTATCGAAAAAGGCGGTGGTAGAAATCTCGGCTTTTAGCTTTAAAACTTTGATATGTTGTTACCAAAGGACCAAACCCTCAGAATCGAATCTTGGGGTAATGTGCGTTGCTCCGTTCGGTTTATGTCCAACATCTTATAGCTTCGAACCTTGTTTTTGGGCAAAAACCCCTGGACGTAACAGCCGTGGAGTGGAGGATCATCGCCCAAGATTCGATTTAGTAAGTTTTCAATCTGTGCTTTCTGTTAAACCTACTTTCGTGTCCAAAAGCCAAGATCCTAACCACCACCTTTTTGCATTTTGAAATATTTCCGTATGGTGTAAAGAAAACTGACCACACGCAACTCGCAGAAGTTAGAACTAGCTTTTGTCCCTTACGAAGCCAAGTGTATATATGTCAGATGCCATCTTAGCTATTTAAAAAAAAATCTGCTTACATTTGAACGAAGATTAAAGTGAAAATTTATAGTACCTCGAAGACGTCCACCATTTTGTTTTATGTCCAGAAATCGGACATAACATACCTGCGGAGCCCAACTAAGCAATTACATGCAGCAATAGTGAGTGTAATATAACTTACCAAAATACTGACGCAATACAAATTGTTGTGTTAAAAGATGAACATTTAGACCTAGTAACAAATCCAATCTTCAACAATGTCCCTCAGACTGAAAATAATAGCGATTCGTAAACACCAATTGTGTATAAGGCGATGAAAACCGTCACCTTTGTGCCGTGAACCTCTTCATCGGGTTACTTCTTCATATACCAAGTCACGAAATATAATAATATTCATTGATATATATATATATATATATATATATATATATATATATATATATATATACATACATACTATATGTATATGGTCTTTACATTGTCTCTGGTGTCCACAATGTCTCTGGTGTCCACAGTGTTCCTGGTGTCCACAGTGTCTCTGGTGTCTCCAGTGTCTACAGTGTCTCTGGTGTCTCTGGTGTCCCTGCTGTCTCTGGTGTCTCTGGTGTCTGTGATGTCCACAGTGTCTGGTGTCCACAGGGTCTCTGGTGTCCGCAGTGTCTCTGGTGTCTGCAGTGTCTACAGTGACTCTGGTGTCTCTGGTGTCTGTGATGTCCACAGTGTCTGGTGTCCACAGTGTCTCTGGTGTCTGCAGTGTCTCTAATGTCTATACGGTGTCTCTGGTGTCCGCAGTGTCTCTGATGTCTGCAGTGTCTACAGTGTCTCTGATGTCTCTGGTGTCTCTGGTGTGCCCTGTCTCTGGTGTCTCTGGTGTCTCTGGTGTCTGTAATGTCCACACTGTCTGGTGTCCACAGTGTCTCTGGTGTCTGCAGTGTCTCTGGTGTCTCTGCATGATGTCTGTGATGTCCACAGTGTCTGGTGTCTGCAGTGTCCACAGTGTCAACTGTGTCTGCGGTGTCTCAGGTGACTACAGTGTCTCTGCATGGTGTCTCTGATGTCTCTGAATGGTGTCTGCAGTGTCCACAGTGTCTCTGGTGTCTTCTGTGTGTACATACAGTGTCTCTGGTGTCTGCATACAGTGCCTCTGGTGTCCATAGTGTCCACAGTGTCTCTGGTGTCTGCAGTGTCTCTGATGTCCACAGAGTCCACAGTGTCTATATTATATAGTGTCATCAGTGTGACTGTCATGAGTTTAACACTTTAATTTCCTGTCTAAGCCACATGGAATTTGTGTATAGAGAATAGGCATCACTGGTCACTGACAAATTTGAATCTGACTGATCAACTGAAAGAAAGGGATTCTGTTTGCTTAATTTCCACTCATCATGTTTACCTGTGGATTTTTTTGGTATGGTGTTTCATATTAAGCTTTAATTACAATGTCCAAGCTGGATTCAATCATTCTCTCAGTGACAGCATTAAGTCACATTTAAAGGAAGTGGAGAAGGCATTTTGTACTCAAGCAGGTGTGCTAAAGTTTGTATTACTAATTAATTTTGTATTTTTATAAGGTGGTTGATTGCAAGGTTGTATATATGTACATGTCTATAGATGCTCACTTAATATCTGACCCTCAAGTATCTAATCCTTTGGATTATTTGACCTACCCTCTAATTTGGTACTCTACAATACAGATGTCTATATAAACTTTTACAAAGTGTATACAAACTATTATGTTCAAACATTGGATTCTTACTTGTGAGAGCTTTTAAATTTCCTGTTCTTATGGTTGTCCATTACATGTATTTCACATTGATATGTGCTTATTTCAGCTGATCCCATTGAGTGCAGCTCATTGAGGGTCTACTGTACTGTGTATGCATGTAGACATGTAGCATAATTTTGCACCCATGCACCAAAACTTTGCATGTCTAAGAGTAATATGCCTGACTATAGACTAAATACGCCCTTCTCACACTAAGACCAATTCTTTGTACTTTGCCGTAGTACATCTTCTACAACCTTATGGGGTACTTATTAGTCTTCAATTTCATTAATCTTTTCTGGTCCTAAGGCGTCCGGAATAGGGGGGTTTCACTACATATGTGTTTAAAAACCTATGCCTGTATCTAGCTCAATAATTAAACATCCCTGCATTGTTTATGGTTGCATACTATTATGCTTTTGGGGAATTGATACTCAATCACATCCATGCTGATAGTTCTTCAAGTTTATACAAAATTAATATTATATATGAGCATTGCCAAGTAATATATGCATAACATATATATACATATTTCTAATATCCCAGTTTGTGAAAGATCAAAGGATAAACCGGGCATGTATGGCAGTTATCACCTGGATAGTAACTACCAGGTGTTAATGAAGTCAATTTGGTGTTGATTAAGTCAATTATTGCCAATCAAGTCTCCTAATTGAAAATCAATTTGCATGGGATAGAAGTCAGTTATATCCCGGTTCACTCTCATGATATCCAGGTCATCACCCACAACCTCGGCTTCGCCTCAGTCTTGGGCGATAACCTGGATATTATGCTCGTACTGGGATATAACTATAATTTATCACCTGATTACGTCATACATCAAAGGCGCCGCACCAGTTGGTAAATTTGGTTACTACCCTAGGGCGCTTAGTTCTATGCAATCTCTATGGCAGCTTAGAGGGCAGTAACTTAATTGCTTAATTGCTTCGTAATTGCCATGTAAACTATGAATATCATCAACACAACAGCCACTACAACTACACAAGTTATGTACTAAGTAACGTAAAACCTAAAAGTCGAAAAGCTCTTCTACGCTGATCTGGGAGAAATCTTCGCTGTATCCTGGTAGTGGCGGTGGTGCTTGTAAAACCTGTGGCGATGGTAGAACCGTTTGAGGCGTGGACATTTGGATAGTACAGTTGGCAAAAGAACAACCTTGAAACATAGAAGGTGTTACTGCATTCTGCGGCGCTTTCTCAGGTATCACAGTAGCCACTTGTTTATTTTGCAGTGAGTTACACACCTGGTAGTCCTGTTCAACGGTTGTTCGGGCATATCCGCGTACTCCTTCTACAGAACGGTGGCCACTTCTGTTCATGATGAGATTCTCTGGGACATTTTCCTTGAACATTTTGCTTACAGCGTAAGCTCTGAAGCTGTGATTCGTTAGTTTTTTGTCCAGATGTCCTTTTTCTGCCATCTTTCGCATCATTGTAGCTAATGTGTTCTTTCCAAGTGGAACGTTCTGGTACCAGGGCTCCACGGGATCAGTTGGCCTTTTGGCTTTTGGTTTGAGGTAAA
Source organism: Halisarca cf. caerulea (assembly GCA_963170055.1). Lineage (NCBI taxonomy): Eukaryota > Metazoa > Porifera > Demospongiae > Chondrillida > Halisarcidae > Halisarca > Halisarca cf. caerulea. The sequence goes on from CAUJGJ010000397.1 coordinate 1,880,549, forward strand.
ACACATCCCCTTTTCTGGCCTCAGCTGGCATTTTCGAAAAATACTTATCTAAAATAAGTACGTGGCATCTTTCCATATCCGTACTTTCATACTGGTGGACCTCCTTGTTGTTTTCTCGGAGCTGCTTTATGCCTCCCGAGCGATTCTTGGACACATATTCGGTATATGTGTAGCGAACAAGCTTCTTCCTGCCAACTTCAACATACTCTCGTTTGAGCTGTGCAGGACTCAAATTACGATGCTCTATTCCTCCACGTAGGCAAAAGTTCTTGCCGTTTAAAAAAAAGACACAGTTCAATAGCCCCTGTGGAGTGTCTGTATCTAGAACTCCACTTCTCCAAAGAATGTCTTCATCGTCTTCTGTAACAGCTTGTGTTCGTTGTACTGAGCACCCTACTCCCGCCGAATGTAGTTTCCGATACAGAGTATCGAGCAAATTTTTTAGAGGTAAAAACGAGCTGTCAGTGAGCAGGTTGAGATTAGACTTCTTTTCAGCACGAATATATCTCTGCAGTCCCATCAAATAGTGATTGATGGTCCTAGGAGGATATGGTGAGCCGTCCTGTTTGCGTATCTCAGTGCTAAATCGACATAGCCACTGACAAAGCAAACCATTATCGTCAGTCAGCAAAATATCCACAGGGACTTGTTGATCGGAAAGAAAGATTTTGTTTCGCTCTTCTGCCCACTGACTGAAAAGTTTGAGACACTTGTTGGTGTCCATTGTGGTGTTTGAGGGCACGAATCCTCGCTTTAGATCTTCAAAATCTTCGTCCTTCCAATCAAAGTCGAAGCGAGAAGTTGCAGAAGGTCCTCTGCTAGGGGCACGCTTGCTAGGTATCGTTTTTTTGCTAGCCATACTGAACGTTATCAATAAGAAAGCCCGCGCTTTTTCAATTTTTGGTAGGTGGAGCGTCTATTGGCGATAAACCAGTTACTATACGCCCTATCCTCGGGAGTATCGTATTTACTGCTCTCGCCCCTCGGGCGCTTCGCGCCCTCGGGAGCTCGCACAGTAAATACGATACTCCCTCGGCAGGTGTATAGTAACTAGTAAGTATATTTATATATATACAGTGAAACCTCTTTTAAAGGACACCTCCGAAATCATGAATTAACCTCCTTCAACAGGACACCATGCGCTACTCTGTCCCATTTGAAATCACTCACATGTGTACTTTTAAAACCTCCGAAATAAGGACACCTCCCTATACAGGACAGCTTGCTGTGGTCCCAGCGGTGTTTCCATTACAGAGGGTTGTGTGTGTGTGTGTGTGTGTGTGTGTGTGTGTTGCATTCTTTTTCATCCAGCATATAACTCAATAGTATATTTATGTACTTATAAATCCCTACAAACTTAAGTTTATATACATTCTGAATTATTTTAAATACAGGTGAAGTGTTAAGAAGTGTTGTAACTTCCGAATCTATGTGTGATCACAAGCCATCAGTGATTGTGTGGGACCCACTGAATGCAAGAGATCTAGGAAACCTAACGATAACCTGTCCTGTATGTGAAGGAACATTGATTAGTACTGCTACTTGGACAAATGGATCTTCATCTCGACTCAATCCACGATACCTGTATGATATTCAAGGCAAGGCTTTACTATTAAGCCAAATATATAAGTGTGAAAAATGCAAACAGACATTACTAGCTCATGATGCTCGAATTCTCACAATGTTTCCTGAGTCCTTATCAGTACCCTTTATTCTATTGCACAAGTGTGGTTTTACAAGAAGTTTAATTGATCTTACTAATTGATCTTACATTCTCCTTAGTTCAACATGGCATGGCATTTGCTTCCATTGAAAGTATGATAACGGAACTGTATTGGACTAGAAGAGGTAGAAACCTTGATAGTGAGAATTTAGAGATATTAAAGAATCAATCATACTGTGGTCCCAGCAATGACCTTTTAAGAAAATGCTTTTTAGCTAGGTTTATGGAATTGGAGTCAACTTATTGTGGCATCATGCAAGGTCTTACAACCAGAAATTGGATAGCATACGACCATACCTTTAAAATAGCAGCAAATGTTGGATATCTCAGAGAAAGTAACTGGGTAAATCAATATAATAGTGCAATATTCATAGTAAGTGACTCAGGTCAGGTTCTAGCCTGGCAATTTACAATGGGAACATCAATGGACGAAATTGAGACTCTTCTTACTGGAGTCATGAACACTGCTGTAGTTACCAAAATCCACTTTTGGTAACTACAGCAGTGTTCATGAACTTCTATTGGCTGAGATGGAATCATCAGAGCTCTCAAATGACAATGAGTTTGACAAAGATATATTGCAGAGCTTGGTTCAAAAGGCTCTCTGGAAAGCTGGAGCATTTGTTCAATTCAAGGAACTATCAAACAGGAATTTAGCAAAATTAGATGACTGGTTAGATTCTGATAAAGTGAGAATAGCACCGACAGCTGATGATATTGGATTGCAGGATGCGATTTCACACATGGAAAATTTAAAGTCTAATATAGTGTCTTGGAATTTTGAAATTATTCCTGTACCCGGAGATGGAAATTGTTTCTTTCATGCTATTCGTTGTTCAATAGAAACATTAGTGAAAATACATCCAGGGCTTGCAAGTATTGATCCTTTTAGACAATACCTCAAATCCTCTGACAACAGCAGAATTCACTTTCTGAGAAAACTGCTGGTCATAGTGCATTCAAGCATAATTTTCAACCCACTCTGCTTAATCACATATTTTTGAGTGATTTTAATATCTATGGCTTCAATATTTAACAGGACACTGGCCAGATACCTTAATCATTTTTTGGCTATTTTGAAGTTTCCATGGCAACGAGTATGATGTCATTGCGCAAGATCGGGAAAATGGCTGCCATTGTCCATCTTTTGGTATCTACTCTGCAGATGCAGGACTTTTTTGTTGTTTTAAGTTTGTTTTGCAGTGTACTACAGAAGGCCTTTCGTGAAATAGAGTTTTTGTGGATTTTCAGTTTGGATACAGAATTTTACTAACGAAATGTCACGTTTTGAAATCGTATCTACTTTGCAAGAAATCATCTCATGTAAATGAAATTCATGTATAGCATTAACAAAGATATGTACTTAAATGAAATAGAGAGAAAAGCTGAATAAAACACATTATGGTCAGAAAACAAATAAAACAAACAATCAGTTATTTGCACCTACTCTCCTATGGGAAGTGTAAACCTTATAAATCTTTACATGTTCCTCTAACCTCTGGCCTGCAGTATGTCCTTCCAAATGTGCAAACATATAATTCCTCGCCTTCCTGAAGAAATTGGCAATGTTGTCCAATGTTACGCTATCCAATCCCTTTGGTATTGTCTTCCTTAGTCCAACAAATGTATAATTGCAGTGCGCACGGGTGTACATCTTAGCTTGACACCAGCATCTTTCAATGGGATTCAGTTCACAGTGGAACTTCGGCAGAAAAATGCAGCCTTGATCTTTGCAATGGAGAAAGTGCTCTATCATTGTTTTTTCAGTCTTAAAATCACTGTGGGAAGCCAATTATTCTTGCATTTCCTGTTTTTTCATCCCTCTTGTCTGAATGCCTCTTTCTTCAAGGATCCTCTTCAATCCTTTGGGTGTTCCATCATCAAAATTCATCTTTTGTAGCTTGCCCTTGTATATCGTGTCTCGCATCCTTGGCTGATCCCCTCCTGGTTTCACATTCATTACTGAAACATTCAGTGCATCCGGTGCAAAGGCGGTATGGTACGAACTGTGATCAAATACCCAATATACACGCATATCCTTTCGCACATACTTAAACTCAGCAATTTGAGTAGCCACTTCCATTTGATCAATAAAACGCTCAGCATTCCAATAGCCTTCTTTTCCGCCTCCATACTCCAAAAATGCTCTTGCCTCTTTCCGAATGTTCGGGAATATACTTTGTGCTTCTTCTATTTCTTCATCTCTCAAACGAAAATAGCCATCCTTTTCAGTAATGAAATTGGACACCATTATAACTGATTCCTTGCTCTTGGGTCGTACGAAATGGTCACCTTTCAATCCCCACTGCGTCAGCTGATCTTCATTTGAGCAAAAGATGCTCTCGTCATGAAAAATTATGACACTCTTTTCTGGATTGGCACAGAGGAAGTCCTGGTCCAAGCTGTTAGCAGCAGACTCTGTAGGGGCATTTGATGGGGTGAGAAATCCAACAGCTGTCATCTTATTCAAAAAACGCTTCCTGTATGCTACAACATCCTCACGCTCATGGCCATCTATATAAATACCTTTACTCTTTTCAATAATGCTGAATCCCAATTCATGCATCCAAGTGTTGGCAGTAACCAATCCTATACTTCTTGGTATAGCAGAATCAAGTTCACTGTTGGGCAAAAGTTCTGTATTGACCCAATCACAAAATTGCTGCGTTGTAAGATTTGGTTTACCAGGAATAGATGCGTTTTCTCGGATGTATTTTGTTGCTTCAGCATTTAACTCCTCATTTTGCCACAATGTAGGCCGTGTGTACTTCCCCCTCAGAGTCTCAGTGATAACGCTGTCATTCTCAATGAATTCTCTTCGCCAATTTCGGATTGTCCTTTCTGTGACATTAAACGTTGAGGCAATATTTGCATCACTCTGGGAAACTGATGCTCCGTACATTGTTGTGAGAATACGGTGAAGAAGTAGTGAAAGAGAAATTTGATCCCCTCTGTCCATATCTGAAATCCAAAGATGCTCATGACTGTTTAAAAGTGTGTCTTTAGTTTGCTCTTCAAAAGAGAATGAATCATCACTATCCTCCAATATCATCTGGCAAACAAAGAGACGAATAGTGAAGGTCTGTATTGGATTCCTGACTATTTACAATGACTTCCTCCTGCTGTGATGCTTCATTGTAATTGGCGGTGATGACAGTGTCCTGTGACGTTGGTTGTGGTTGCTCACTGGCAGTTGGTTGTGGTTCATCTGGAAATTGAGGGGGGGGGGGAATGTAGGTAGTGAAAATATTATTCAAGATCAGAATTAAACCAACATCTCAATCAATCAAGTGTCATGTTCTATATATTATTTGTATCATTGATGAGTTTCAGTGCTATAACAAATTGATCAATGCTCGCAATGAAACTTCAAGAATTCAAAATAAACTGCATAACTTGTACCAGACAAAGTAATGGGTCTAATATCCTTTCAAAAGGTAAAAAACAAAGTGCTATGCTGGCGGTATCAAAGAATTAAGCATAAATCAGAAACCTAAAACAGCGCGGTACAGCAATAAAAGCTGACACTAAAGAAAATATGCACAATTACCTGAAATATCTGTTGAATCTGCTTCCAAAGACCTCTGCTGATCTGTAGGAGTAGTTATCTTGGCCTCTCTCATGGGTTTACAGTGTCTTCTTTGTTTCCGAAGCTACGGCATCTTAAAACTAGCGAACATGTGGCGAAGCTGATATTGAGGAAGATTATTGCGCAATCGCGAATTTCATTGGTCAGTTGAAGTCTATGCATAGCAACGCGCTCTAAAATTTGAAACTCGCAAATTTCAGGACTAAAACGGTACAAAGGTGTAGAATAACTAACAACAAGCAGAATTTAGTATTGTTGCCATGGTTTATATTTGTTCATTTGCCAGTTTTCCCATGCTAGGAAAAAGGAAATTTATGCTTGAATGCACTATCACTGAGTGGTTAAGTGTAAGAAGGCCAATATATGAAACATGCTATTCTGGTCAGAATTATACTGCTGAAGTTGAGGCATTTGAACATGATGTTTTTTTCGACTGTGAACTTGGAGATATGATGGCTTCTGGTATGTGTAATGCTCTTGGGATTACAGTCATTTTATTGACTTCATTGAGACATCAGCCTACTATAGTGTTCTCACCAGAAGTGGTTGTACATGGTGCATTCAATTTTGTTAACATATATTTAGCATACAATGCTTATGGAAAGGGGCATTATGACAGTTTGTCTTATGTAGGGTCATCAAAGGATCATAAAGCATTTTGTCGGTGCGGAGTTAATTCAAAAGTGGAATCAACATTATCTTGTACTCATGAGGACAAAGGTATCAAAATATCGTAGCAGATGTCCATGCTTGCGACAAAATTTGGCTTGTACAGCCAAATGTGGTTGCTTGAGGTGTGGAAATCCAAATGGTAGTAGACCTTTACATTCATCAGAATCTGATAGACGCCACAGAAAAAGATCATTGTATGATTACCAAGGTTTTGTACCCAGTAGTAAAAAATTTGCCCTTCAAGAAAGAGAAATGCTAAAAACTGGGAAATGGACAATTGTCAAAAATTTTCTTCTTGCCCTTATCCTCAGAAAAATGAATGTCACTGATCCAGCAGATGCCTTTCTCCCCTTCAACATTGCAGTACAGGAGGCCAAGTCAATACTTACGGGCAATGAGGACACTCTGTGTCCAAGGAGCATACGTTCTTTATCAGCAAAAATGGCCTGCACAGAATCAACAAGGAGGCTGTCATTCATTGACCTTTTCATGCGTCTTCAGGATTGTCCCAATGAAAATAGTGATGAATAAGCCAATACAGGCAAATAAAACATGCTATAGATAGATAGATAGACAGATAGATAGACAGATAGATAGATATTGATTTAGATGTAATAATTGACGTATCATAGCTAATAGTAGATGAAATTTCATTTTTATTACATGTATAATAATAGTATCAATTTTAGTGATTAATTAGAATAAATTATTATATTTTACTATGTATACAAGTAGCCCATGAAGTCTTGTGTTTTATGCTACCATGCATTGTGTGATGAATAGCTGTCTTGATTTCATAAACTATGATAATAATTTTTTTATAATTGCAATGGGTTATAATTCTATGACATTGTTTGAAATAATAGTTCATTGAACATATTACTCGACCAATGAAGAATATACAAAATTTATTGCATGTGTAACAAGATTAAATAGAACCAGTGACACTCCAATTAATGAAGTTCGTTTGTACTTCATTTCCATGCATGCATGCATCATTATTCATGTACTGTATACCCAATCTATTCGAATGATAAAAGGCACCAGAAATGATTACTAATAGACCAAGTATAAATTATTGAAAAACCCAAATGCAATATGAAGTTGTTAAATTGAGCTAGTCCCAGCTTTCATAGTTCCTATATATGAATCATTGTCAGTCATTCCGCATCTTCAACGGACTCTTGCTGTTTCCTTCTCTTTGGTGAAGGTACAAAATCCAAGTTTGATGCAACACCTTCCTCTGTTTGGTCTAGAGACAGTATGTAAATAATTATAATACCACAGGTATACATATTATATTCACATATTATGGCAAACTGTATTAAACATGCAAATGTAGTAAGACAGCATGGCTGCATACCTTCTCTCTCCTGAAGACTGGCAACCTGTACACCTTCTAGAGGTGTGTCAGTGATAGATGTATGGATGTGTTGTTGAGTTGCTATATATGCAAGAATGATTATAATATTAATTATAATTATAATGGACCTGAATTAAATATACAAATGCCATGCATGTATATAGCATCCGTTTACCATGGTATGTATATAAGGGTACAATTGAAGGGTCCAGTGCAAAAACCTGCTAACTCCACTTTTCCTCGATTTCTGGTTTTTTTCAATTTTATATATCTTTAGACTGCTATCCATCTATATGCAGTTGTATTTTGAAAGGATCATTAATAATAACGCTATAAGAACCATATATAAGTTCAATACCATGTAAAATACGCAAGTGCATTGTACAAAACGTCCAAGCACGTGCTACAAAATGGCGTCAAATCCCACGTCTGCTGCCGCTTCGGTGACATCCAGCCCTATTGTGCCTAAGAAAAGGACTCGAAATCAAATGAACTGGAGGAGGAATGTTTCAAAAGCAAAAAAAGCTAGAGGAATGGAACATTATCCCTCAATTTGAGTACTATTGTACCCGCGCGTACACGGGCATTATAGTTGGTCTCAGGGAATGGGGATTTTAGGTGACAAAGTTCAGAAATCTCAAGAATTTGTCACTTTTCTGCCTACGTCACTTTTGTTCATCTGTAAACGTGGTAATGCGTCATTACATAGCGCTCAGTAGAAATACGTATATTTCGCAAACCAAAAAATAAAAACACAACTTTTTCCTTGTGAAAATACAAGAAATTCAAGTCACATACATAGAAGTAAGCTTCGCAGATGCGAGATTCGTAAAAAGTCACAATATACAGGAATGTTGTACTTGCGAACAAACTTTAAGCTTATTCTAAAGAATTATCAACACTGAAGTAACACGTGTGGCACATTTTGGGAAGATTCGGAAGGTACACAAAAGCAATAAACTAACTTAAAGGCCTGGGGCTTTCAAAACAAAAACGATCGAGGTTTAACTCACCGATTCGTTTTAAGAATCCATTGAAAATCAATCAGAACTGAAGCTTTAAACAGATTTCCTTTGCTGAGAAAATTATAACCGTCCAATACAAGTTAGAATGGCATCCGATCGAATGTTGGAGGATTTTCAGAAGGACTCCATGCGGCGCGAGAACCAAAAGCAAGTATACAGATGACGTAATTGCTCATAGTTACTGACGTCACCATTAAATGGCTGCTTTGAAGCCTCGCTCGTAAAGACTGTGTGATCCGGACGTGTAGATGATACTTATATAATTGAAAGAAGATATGGAACGTTTCAAAGTACTATTGTGTACATTCATAGTGTGAGCGGAGAAGATATAACCAGGTAGGCCGATTATATAACCATTTTTAAGCCTAATTTTCACATTTTTATAGCCAATAAACTACATTTTCCCTTATAATTATCTCATTTCGAGTTATAATGTTTCCGCTCACGAATAACTTATTAAGTAAACTCCACTCTTTCATTTGATACCAATCTTGTGGCTCTTAGAGACCATCTACACGTCCGGACTTTGCCATTTGCTGCAAAAAGTGTACCTTTTTCAAAGCTAATTTTCCTTTTTGAAACATAAAGTATATGCTTAAACTGTACACCGATATTTCGATAAATAACAATAAAACACACAACGATTTTAAAAAGTAAGAAAATGTCTTGTCTTGAGCTAAAAATGCGCTAATATTTTAGCCACTTCGAAATGGCCGCCATTTTGCGTGACACACTATAATGAGCCTGTGTAAGACTGGACCTCCTTGTACCTGCAAACGGCAGTGTTTTCGAAAATAAGTGATACGGAAAAGGAGGAAATACTCCAAAGCTTCAATGAACTTGGACATAAAGAGCTACAAGATGCCTACCTTCATGGCCTCATTAGTCATCGTGTTGTTAAAAGACACAGGCCAGCCAAGTCGACTCCTGATGTACGGAAGAGGAACAACTCGTTCTTTTATAAGGTAAAATAGCATTCAGTATGTTAGATAATACATGTCATTTACTATTGTACTATAAGGTAGATTGCCCTAATCGAAGTCACTCCCTAATTCTGATCACTGTGTCTCCTAGCCGACACATATAAAACTATGCCTTATTCTTCGACAGCTATTTTGCTCTGTGTTAGTACTAAGAGATGTCAGGTTAGTGTTCCCAACCACAGCAGTGATTGGCATTAGGGAGTGATTGCACTCTACCTTATATAATATGTATATTAACCGTAAGCCTGTATTTACATTTTGTATGACTTTGTCTTGCATGTAGGTCAAGACTAGATCCCAGGAATACATTGTTTGCAGAGCAGTTTTTGGTAGCTTAAATGGTGTAGGGAGAGGACGTGTTGCTGGGGTAGCTGAGCGTAGTATAGACTCAATTGTATCACCACGAGAACGGCGTGGCAAGCATGCCAATCGACCAAACAAAATTCCTGACAGTATTCGAGAACAAGTAAAGGATCACATAAAGTCCTTCCCTTCAAAGGAATCACATTATTCAAGAAAGGCTACTACCTGTAAGTACCTTTATGGAACGCCCTGGTGGACAAAAGTAACTATTGAAATAGATTTTTTGAAATCAATTCTGTTTTCTTGGAATGGCGTTTTTGAATCGATTATAGCTAGTGGAAATCGATTACTGAAATCATAGTTTCTAGATATATCTAGTAGGCCGTAGTTCGGGCTGGCTGCGTAAAATGGCGGAGTACTCTGTGATAAGCGGCGTGCACGTGGACTTCGACGCATTCGTTGAACGTACTGAGCGTTCTCTGTTGTGCATATCTGTTACTCTTTCAAAAGAAGACATCAGTGAAGATGAAGTAGATACTTGCGCAATTCGATGTCAGCGAATTTTAGATGACTTGGATGCTGTCCTGGAACAGCCAGAGTTTGAGGAACTACTTTTGACAGCTGAAGAAGACCTAATAACATTGTCTTCAAGTGTTTCTTATTTGTTGGACGCAATTCTGGGGCTTATTAATGAATACAATGACAGTTGCAGCTTTAGATTGGTAAACACTAGGCCTGCTCATCGCCCAAAGCTGCATATTAAACAGAACCAGTTGACCTTTTTAATTCAGTGAACCTACCAATAAAGATATTGGTAGGTTGCTGAACTGCTCTAGCAAAACAGTACAATGGAGGATGAAGGAATGGGGATTGACATCTCTGAAAGATTATTATGTGATTACTGACAGTGAGCTTGACATGCTCACTGCTGCTTATGTTGATAAATTTCCTTGTTCAGGTGGAAAGTCTTACCATGCTTTTTTGGATTCACAAGGAATAAAAATACAGCGTCAGCGTGTTAGAGATAGTATGCTACGTGTTGATGAAAATGGAGTTCACTACAGATTTGGAAGGGCCATAAAAAGAAGGTCATACAATGTTCAAATGCCAAATAGCTTGTGGCACATTGATGGCTATCATAAACTCATTTGATGGCATATAGTGATCCATGGAGGCATAGATGGCTATTCAAGGCTGCCTGTTTATTTGTGTGCATCTGACAACAATCGATCATCTACTGTGCTTCAGAGTTTCCTAGGAGGAGTAGACAAGTATGGATTGCCATCACGTGTTTGATGTGATAAAGGTAGAGAAAATGTCTTAGTTTGTCAATTTATGCTTGGCCATCCTGATCGTGGACCAGGTAGGAGGAGCTGCATCACAGGCAAAAGTGTTCACAATCAGCGAATAGAGAGATTCTGGCGTGATTTGTACTCAGGTTGCATTTGTTACTTTTATCAGCTTTTCAACCAACTGGAAGATGACAATGTTTTGGATGTGTGTGACCCTGTGGATTTATTCAGTCTGCATTATGTGTTTTTACCAGTCATCAATCAACAGCTTGATGTTTTTCGTGACCTGTGGAGTTTCCATCGTTTACGCACATGTGGGCATCAAACACCCCTACAGCTCTTTGTGCTTGGTCACTCTAGCACAGGTAGCCTTGCCCCTACAACCTGCTCACCAGATTTAGCAGCCATCCAAAGTATTTCTGAAGATGTATCTTCTTGCAGGCACATACATGATGATCTTACGGAGTTTTGTTCAGCTATTCCTGATGAGGGTGTCCATGTACCAATGAATAGCATCAGAGTTCATTTGGATGCAATGAATTTAATTGAAGTAATAAGTGAGCAGTTTAAGCCAAGTAATTACACAACAGATGAAGTTGCTGACCTGTACATTGCTGTCCGTACATTTGTTAGCGAGGCATTGAAAGGTCAAAGGCAGTAAAATTAATTATAGTGCCATTGACAATTTACATGTACAAATGCAATATATACAATACAATAATACAACAGTTTTCTTTGTTTACATCCAAAATGCATGGTATATATATAATATGACATTGTATAGTTGGTCCCAGGAATTCTATATCTGAATTGCATGGGGTTGAACTATTTGTACTAGACTATAAAATGCACAGTTTATAATTTTGTTTTAAGACTACTCAATGTATTGCATGCATGTGAATACAGCACCAAGTCTACTATTACATATATACTATGCAAATGGAATCTTTTCATTCTGAATCATAATTTATGGTTACAATAAGCATGATATATATTATCTCTATGTCATCGATTGATCAATGGCATGCAAATTCAGAGCATGCATGGCATTGTACAAAAGATTAATAATAATTATTATATAGAGATAAAATTATAATCTTATAAGAATGGCAATGTGCAATACAGTTAGTAGGAAGCATGCATATGCATAGGAGATTGCTGCAAAAGATGCACCCATGCAAGGGGGCTTTGATATACATATATGCCGATAATGCAATAATATTGCAACTGTATGGCCATGGCATGCACAAATCTTCTATGGTATGTAGTGCATGCAAGGTTCATATAATGTAGCTAGCCATGCAGGATTACACAGAAAAAAATGGCGGCCCATATATATATTATGCATAATAATATTATATTGTATATAGTACAGGACTGTACTCATACAAGGTAAACCAGCAAGGTTGAGTATACTATATATATTATTCAATATAATACTTTCGGTATAATGTCCGGGTATATCACAAATTATACAATTAATAATTTGAATAATATGCATGATAAAATGTTTACATAATACTGAAAAAAATTAAAACAAGTAATTCGAGTTAAAAACTCGTGGGGGCTGCCGCCCCACGTACTCGAATCACTTGCAAAGCATTGGAGGGTAAGTGCACAGCTGAACATTCATTAAACATACTGTTTATTGTAACTGGACGATTGTTTTGAAAACAATTGCCATATTTGGCAATTGTTTTCAAAACAATTCCTATAACTCATTTCTGTATAAATTCATACTTCTCTATTACTATTATATAAATTCTCTATTATAAGACTTTTTTTCAAATCCATATTATATATATATATATATATATATATATATATATCGGACGAGCGTTACACACCGGAAGTCCAAATGAAAACAATATAGGGGCTGCCTGTGGCAGCCCCTAAAAACCACCTAAACACAATTTGAAATACTGATCTCAATTTAATTATATCTGTCTCTTATTAAAATCAATTTAAAACAATGATGGGATACATAAAAATAAATCAGATCTGACTCACTTCATTCAAAATCATAATAATAATGGACCATGGAAAGCAATCAGTGAAATGAATTGCAGGTCAGTTTAGATGAACACTATCACTACATATTAATATGTAAATCATGAATAGTACATAACTGCATGTATATATGTAAGTTAATGCCTGACACCGAGGGATCTTCGCGATTTAGAATCCCGAGCGAAGCGAGGGATTCTAATGGCGAAGATCACGAGGGGGAGGGGATTAACTGGTTTAGACCATGAATATTATTAACTATACACAAAAGTGCGCGGATTCACACAAAATTGCGCGCATTCACATAATGAATATCATTATCGTTGCACGATGAGTGGCACTGACGAGCGTCCTTCTTCTGCGATCTGTTTCCACGTTGATAGGTGCATTGAATCTGACCCCTTTGCCTTGGGTACTTTGACCAAGCCATACCTAACTGATAATTTCGATTCAGAAGATCTTATCCAGGCTCCTGAGGTGCTCCTACCTAAGGAGACCGCTAGCTGGGGTAGGAATCCGAAGAAGATAAACTATTACTTGAAGCATCTATATCTTTCGAAGAGCAGGAGAAGTGCGTATTTTCAGTTGAGTCATCCCAGCAGGATTCCAAGAGCAGGTTCGGACCTGTGGTGCAACGAGATGACCTCGAGGCGCTGAGAGAGAACGCTGTGCCGCAAAGCACCAGAAAACAAACGAAATGGGCTGTCCAACGCTGGAAGGATTGGGTCAGCTATAGAAACAGCCAAGAGTCGTGTGTTCTTGAAGATGGGGATGCACCTTCCGACTTGGAAAACCAAACTGATGCGACCATCGCATACTGGATGGAGCGTTTTGTGTGCGAAGCCCGAAAAAAAGATACGGGTGCAGATTATCCACCTGAAACTCTCTATGCGCTCGTTGTTTCACTTCAGAGAAACATTCGATCTGTAGGTAAGCGTCCTGAATTGGACTTTTTCAAACAACCACAGTTTGATGACTTGAAGAAAACCCTTGATGCAAAAATGAAGGAATTGACCGAGAAAGGAGTTGCTACTGATAAAAGGAAGGCAGAAATTATTACAGAGGACATGGAAGACATTTTGTGGGAGAAGAAAATACTTGGCGATCACACACCACAAGCTTTGCTGGATACAGTTGTTTTTTGTGGAAAAGAACACCGACAGCTTCGGGCTCAACCATGTCAAATCACAATTGTGGAGGAACCTCACCAGTGGCCATATTTGTTATATCGTGAAACCTTATCAAAGAATAAGCCAGCTGGCCTGAAAGGAAGAAACCAACGTAAGAAAGAGGTGATTCAACATGCCAACATACAAAACCCTGCTTGGTGTCCAGTTAGGTTATTCAAACTGTACCAGACACTTTGCCCTAAAGATCAGCCCAAAGGAGCATTTTATCTCAAGCCATTAGTATCACCAGGGCCTGACTGTTGGTTCTCAAGAGTTCCTGTAGGCTGGAATCAACTTCAGAATACAATTGCCCGGTTATGTAAAGAAGCAGGTTTTCAGGGTTTCTACACCAATCACTCCCTACGTGCTACCACAGCAACCCGGCTATATGCCAAAGGAGTAGATGAGCAGCTCATAATGGAAAGAACCGGGCATTCTTCAACTACAGCAGTTCGCAGCTATAAGCGTACAACTACATCTCAACTGGAACAAGTATCCAATCTTATGTTTACAGCAAAAAATTCAGAGCTCATAGTGGATGAGAAGGAAAACTCCATGCCTTGTGACGAATATTTGCCTGAAAAAAAGCCTTGCTATGAGCCCGTGCCCATCAAAAGATGGTCCCATATGTGTGAACTGGGGGGAAATGTTCAGTTCAGTGGCTGTACAGTCACTTTCAACTTTAAGAACTAACAAAACTGCAGTGATAATGTGCATTTATTGTGTTGTGTTATCATCGTTGGAATCTGCTATATTTTAATTAATGCAAAATTAATGACATACTTCAAACTGCAGAATGCTTGAATACATGTGTATCAAGCAAGGTGTCTAAATAATTAGACTCCCTGAGGAGTCTATGCTCCAAATAGATACTCAATTCATTTGACATGGGGAAATTAGTGCATTAGATTGCGTGGGAAAGTGTCAGACATCAAAGGGAATTGCTATTTAAATTATTCATGATGGTCTAAAGTTTGCCAGTCAATAGAGACGAAAGCCAGTGTTGTTTTGAAATGCAATGGTGCATTTCTCCTTGAAGGTGTCATAATTGCCATGGTACCGAGTTGGCAAAGTCAAAGCTGCACTACAAGTACTGGCTGTGGGATAAACAGCATCACTTGAAAAGTTCAAATTTCCAAATATGCTGAATTGGGGTCCTTTTGAGCCAGTAATGAAAACCATGACATCATCAATACACACTGCACTGGATGGATCTATTGGTTAGAATTAATTAAATAATTATTTTAATTATCAGTAATAATTACATATTAGTACACAATGTCATGGAATATGCTATTGTGTATAATATAAGTTTTATATTTACATTACATTGTGAATTCCCAATTTCGTAGAAGTATGTGACCAAATATTAAAATGTGCAGTTCTGGAAGTCATTAAGCGCGTGTGAGCCATCTTGAACTCCCTTTTACAACTGAAACAATTAACCTCGCTATACCACTCATTAATTATACAATTTACTATCTTAATACTTTTAAATAAGAATATACTTTAACATGCAAGTTTGAACTAATTAAATATTATAGTGTACCATGGATTGCCCGTTATAACCAGTTTTTGAAATGTAATGCTCCCATATACACATACCTTCATATTCCTCCAACAAGTCTTTGAACATAATGTATGTACCTTCCTCTTTCACACGTTCATTGCTACCTTTGTCACTGAATGTTTTCGTGGCAAATAGTGAAAGCACGCTAGCTGTAGGGGAACCAATTAAATAATGCTTGCATAGATTTGAACGCTGCAAATAAACTAAAAATTGTACATGAAATATAATATTGAATGTACGTTTCAAATGTTTAATCTGATGACATGTATACAAGCAACCTTACCTGCTGAAGGGGGCTCTGCAGATACTCCATGAAAAAATGGTACAAAGTGAGCTGAATTTTCTTGCACAAACTTCATAAGGGAGCCCGAGTTATATTCCAGTCCCTCTTTCAACTGATCGATTACAGGCTTAGCTTTGAGAAAAGTAAAATGGAGACTGACGGCATGCACAATCTTGCTTTTGTCAGCAAGTGTAACCTTAACAATGGGCACACGGTATCCACATTCGGCAAGATAATCAATATTCTCCATCAACACTTCTTGCAATTCATGTACAGAATCTGACTGCTGTACCTATATATGGTAGACAGATTCCATGATCATACATTACCACTGCAACTCCATTATATACCTGCATGGGTCTATTATTATTATGATTTGGAATGAACTGAGTCAGATCTGGTTTAGTTTTATGTAATCATGCAGATTATCCCATCATTGTTACGGATTGATACGGATTTTCACATGCCACTGGTATGCATACATGCAACACCATGTGAAAATCCGAGGTTTGTGTGTGTGTGTGTGTGTGTGTGTGTGTGTCTGTGTGTGTGTGTGTGTGTGTGTGTGCGTGCAGTGTGTGTGTGTGTGTGTGTGTGTCTGTGTGTGTGTGTGTGTGTGTGTGTGTGTGTGTGTGTGTGTGTGTGTGTGTGTGTGTGTAGGTGTGTGTATATACATGTGAGTCTGCCCATGTGTGTGTCCATGTGTGTGTCCGTGTTTGTTTCTGTGTGTGTGTGTGTGTGTGTGTATGTGTTTGACTCTCTCTCTCTCTCCCTCTTCCTCCCTCCCTTCCTTTCTTTCTTTCTCTCTCTCTGTGTGTGTGTATGTGTGTGTGTAGTTTACCTTTTACAGGAACCCCATAACCTCTGCTTCTGGGACATCCATAGGACATGGTATCAATTCAGAAACCGGCTTTCCACTGAGGTATTCATACACAACTTTATTGAATAAGGGAAATGTAGCAGCAGACTGAATAATACCAGTGGCTATCAACTGTCCCACATAAAAGAACTTCCTTTCCTATATAAAGGCAGATATTGACCAATGAAAAATTACATGCATGCAGGTATATCAATGACTTAATACCTGAATAGCCATAGGGTCGTAAACTGGTAGACTATTACCAGCATTTCCCTTACATAAGAAAGTTCGAATCTCATTGCAAAGGAGCATCCACAGTTCCCGGGAAGGCCCACCAAAATCATCTGCTTTACCTAAAAATTCAACCTACATGCATATATATACACAAGATGACATCCATTAAGTGCAATGCCATGTACATTGACAATGCAAATTAATAAACATAGTATTACACATTCAATTTATCAACAATTAACACAATGTCATGCATGACGTAATGTACCTTCACTTTTGTCAATGGACTGAACCTTCGGCTCATGGCAGATTTGATGCTGTCTGTCAAAATAAAGTCTCTTCTCACTTCAAGGCTAAAATCTGATGTTATACAAACTTGGCTTGACAGCTTCAAAAGGAGATCTTCCACATACTGGGTATTTGCACTGGGAGACTTACAGGTGGAGATGTGTTGCTCAAGCAAGGGAGTATTTCCTGTAGGCATCTCCGAGTCAGTTGTCTTAGTTAGATCAATTATCGGCAAATCGTCATCTGACTCATGGCCAAGATCAATGTCTTTGACCCATTCATCCCATGGGGACTGTTGACTACAGCTGCATCAATTAACATGCAAGATACAAACACTAGCTGCATGCATGAGCCCCGCACAATGTATACCAAATAACCATTTAAAATGGAAAAAAAGGTGTAGGATTTACTCTAGGAATGGCAAAAAGGCTGGTCAAAAAACACTTGGAACAATCATAGGCTAGACGGGTACAGGGCTAGATGGGTACAAGGCTAAACGGGTACAAGGCTATAGACGAGCATAGGCTGGATCTGCCATAGTCGGATCGAGTGAAATATGCATTCCTCCCAGGGGCGTAACCATGCAGGATTTTCATAGGAGGGTTTCCAGTCAGTCATTGCAAGAGGTCTTCCCTGTGCCACTTGGTCATTCATGCAAATTTATCATATTAAATACTTTCATAGGTAATCATTATATTCAAACCAAGATATTAATCATGATACAACAGTATTGCTTATCCTATCATATCCTATTCTACTGCAGTCATTATATCATTACCTTTCCATATGCCAGTGGCTATTGTGACACTATATGCCTAACGATTACATCATATTTTGTCACATGATGTCACATAAAATGGTGGTTTTCGTTGCTATTGTCGCTATTTCAGTTGAAAAGTGGGTATTTAGAGACTTTTATAGGTTGGTTAAACCTTTCAAAACTTGAGAATTATGAATCAGAATAGTTTCAATCTTCACAATTACACTTTTGTTTCCTGCAGCTAGTTTATTAGAGCAGATTAATCATCTTAATTTGCCTGAACAGTTTTGAAAGGGGTTTCCTGAAACCTCAGAAATCCCCCTGCATACGCTCCTGCCTCCATCACCAGTGGTTGGTGATGGAGGATTGCATATTTCACTCGATCTGACTATGGCAGATCCAGCCTATCCTTGTCTATAGCCCTGTACCCATGCAGTGTTTTAGCCAGCAGCCAGAATAGGGGGGGTGGGGACCTACAGTCTATCATGTAAGTGGATCAATATGGAATGGGGATGTGCATTGTAGCTATGGTGTGGCTCTGTAGCTACTTTGCTGAGCTTGCTAGTCTTTTAACACATTGACAACCGTAAGAACCGGAAGTGGAAATTTACACATTAGGGCAGCCTTATTTTTGTTAAAGAGGTAAAATTGAATAAAGAACTGAATTCAACACAAATAAGGAACATACAAGGAGAATGTAGTATTTTAAAAACCTAAACAGCTATTCTTCTACTTTTTCTGTTCACATATCTACAATCTCTTCAAGGTCAAAGAGTAATTCTGTGCCACAATCAACCTTGAATGGTGTAAAAAGTGAAATTAGCTAATGCTTTTCCTTTAAAAACAAGTAATTCGAGTTAAAAACTCGTGGGGGCTGCCGCCCCACGTACTCGAATCACTTGCAAAGCATTGGAGTGTAAGTGCACAGCTGAACATTCATTGAACATATTGTTTATTGTAACTGGACGATTGTTTTGAAAACAATTGCCATATTTGGCAATTGTTTTCAAAACAATTCCTATAACTCATTCCTGTATAAATTCATACTTCTGTATTACTATTATATAAATTCTCTATTATAAGACTTTTCTTCAAATCCATATTATATATATATATATATATATATATATATATATCGGACGAGCGTTACACACCGGAAGTCCAAATGAAAACAATATAGGGGCTGCCGCAGGCAGCCCCTAAAAAGGTAATCCTGGAGATAAGAATCAGAAAACTGGTCATGTCCCCTGATCATCTAGAGCTAGGCACACTATCATGCTCACTCCCTTTGCCCCCCCATTTATTTCGTAAGTATTGTTTTGCCCCCCCCTTCCCCATTTTTATCCATGAAACCCTGACGATACCTACACATACACATACCTATCTCTTTCAAATGGTGCTGCTGATCTCATCGCACAGTTTTCAGTATGTTGCCGCAATTTAGCCAGAGGGATACTTTCAGAGCAATGGAGACAATTCTCAGTGATCTGCATCAGTGCATGACATAGGAAGGAAAGAAGTGGGAGGCCAATATGTATCAATAACAAACATTAAAATTTACGACATTGATTCAGAATTGATAATAAAAAATATCAATTTTATCACACAGTACAGTGCTTATGATAACGCCCAGACACCATACAGTGACTGATCAACTTTGAACTTGGTCATTGTTTCCTGTTTGCCAGGAAACAATCATTATAGAAAGCCCTTTAATCTGAAGCCACCATGCAGTGTGCCAGTGAATGATGCAATTAAACCCAACACTTTCTTCAAAAATTATTGTCACCTGCATGCACCTGTGTAGTTTGTACAGCTCAGTTAAAGATCTAAGAAAACCCTGAAGACATGCTGAGACATGGGCCAACATTAGAATACAGACTCATCAGGGGTGGATGTGTGTTTGTGGAGGGGAGGCTACATTGCTAAGGTTAAAACATAAAATATCATACATGTTAAATTTTATTTTCGCACACCATTGGTTTTAAATCCGTTGTATTAACACAGACTGGAAGCTATCTGCGAAAGTTCACATACTATGCGAAAATGTAGATGGGGCTCTTGTGCAATGGTAAAACATGGCCGTCTGCAAATATAAAGCACATAAACCACTATAAAGCCAAAATCTGTGAAATATTCACCACGTGAAAATTAAAGACTTACTGTATATGGTAGCTGGAGAATTATTCTTACAAAATAATTGTTATACACAGTATATATTCAGAACCATTTGACCTCTGGGTTCTGTATGGTAAACTGAAACTGTGCAGTAGTTCTAGCCTTCAGATACTAGTGATTCAAGTTCTTTTGCCGATTATGCAATGTTATACTGCAGCTCAATTGTGTCAATCAGATTGATTGTTGCATGGCCATGATGTACTAATTGCATGGAGTCATGCAGCCATATCAAAGAGCATGAGTGACCCACATATATATTGTCAACAACACAATAGACGGTGAACCCCCATATTTTCTTGATCCAACCATGCTCATTGCCTGTGCCATGCATGCATTTAACCTTGCCATGGCTGATACAAATTAGTGCATGACATATATATGGTCTGAACACTTATTACAACCACCAAAACTTTCAAAGTTAGTTATGTTGTACGATTTTTAATTAACCTGTTATAATAGAAAGCTTGCTAAGGATTGAAAAAATGAGACAAAATGTCTTTCAAATTGTGAAAAGTGGAACCTTCATTCAAAAAGTGCATGCATGGTGCACTCAAAATTGTCTGAAGTGCCCCATTAAAGTCAGTAAATCATTTGCTAGGGTATATATGCACTGCATGAGCACACAAAATTGATACTCTATGATACTAACTCACAGGAGTAGTATCGTCCAAAGGGTTCAATGGCATGTCTGCATCCCATGGCAGATCACGTTGTATAGGCCGAAGGTAAACTCTTCCAGATCCAGCCTTGCCTTGCAACTGAACAAGAATTGGGGATGCGGCATACATTTGCAGAGGGATTGTGACCAGATCTCTGGAATTGGGGAGGCATTTTAGAAAATCACAACCTCCACCATGAGCCAGCTTTGGGAAAGCATCAATTAAGATTTCCATAACTTTCCTGTATCCCAAATCAAGGCTAGGAAATCTTACCACTTTTTCCCCCATCCCATGGGTCATCAGTAGAGACTTCTCTGTTGGAGTAGGTACCTTTGTTTGGTTTCTATTGGCCAAGCAGACAAATTGAAAAGAAGAACAGACCTCACGCGGCTCTTTGAAGCTCTTCTTCACAGACGGGTTTGGACCGCTAGTACCGCTTCGTTTTTTCCCCTTCCCTTTTCGGTCCAAGTAGGGTTCGAAACATTTATTTTGCTCGATTCTACTTGCTGGATTCGTTGTGCTTCTTCCAGATCGTATATCTCGTAGAACTGAAAGCGCTCGATCACAGGCTGAGAGAGGACGACTCGAAGATGATACATTTTGTACAATTGATATGCAACTGCTGTTAGTCGTGGGTACACTATCGTCCACCGTTGGATCTTCACTATTATTCTTTTCTACCAATCCTGCAGCGTTTTCAAGATATCTTCGAGTTTGGACTGCCTTGAACTGCCAGCCATTTTGCAAAGATTCTCTACGTTGGCGCGCGACAGGTGATGTCACGTGCACTAATAATCATAATACATAATAGACCACGATAAATCGATTTCAAAAATGATACCATATCGATTTCAAAAAATCTATTTCAATAGTTACTTTTGTCCACCAGGGCGTTCCATATACCTTTCATCGGAATTGAGTGTTACAACCATGCATGATCTGTACCTACAGAAGTACGAGCCAGATGTGCATAGCAGACGTTTGGCTGGGGAAGATGTAAAGCCACAAGTGAAGTACGATTACTATCGATCTGTATTCAGTACATGCTTTAATTTAGCTTTTGGGAGACCTCGAAGCGACACCTGCTCAAAATGTGATGAGTTACAAATAAAGATTGATGCGGCAGAAAATGAGGATGAGCAGTCATTGAAATCCAGTCTTGAATTGCACCACAGGAAAGCGGAAAGATTTTATGACAAAATTAAGGCGGACACATTACGATCAAAGCAGGATCCAACTTTGAGGTATTAACATTTGACTTTCAGCAGAACCTGCCTATGCCCCACCTACCTGTTAACGACATCTTCTATCTCAGGCAGCTCTGGCTTTATGTTTTTGGCATACACACGACCAGTCAGGATGATGGCTTCATGTACTGCTGGCCAGAAACTACATCTAAGCGTGGCTGCAATGAAGTTGTCTCCTGCCTTGAACACTTTTGAGAACACCACTTACCTGAATCAGTGAAGACTTTGCATGTATACAGTGGTGGCTGTGCTGGACAGAATAAGAACCGCATTGTAATGGCCTACTTTTATCATCATATTGAGACAGCAAAGTTTGATGAGATTTTGCACACTTTTCCAATACGAGGCCATAGTTTCTTGCCCAATGACCGCGATTTTGCTTTAATGGAGAAGAAGAAAAGAAGTACCGACACTGTTTACCATCCCCAAGGCTGGTTGGATATCATTGCATCGGCTCGCAGAATCAATCCGTTTACCGTCACACCTTTATCGCAAGATATGGTCAAGGACTACAAAGGTCACATTAGCAATGGGTAATTGCCCACTTTCAAGGACTCGATGGGGACTAAAGTGGCCTTCAAGGAAGTAAGAGTTTTCCATTATTCCAAGGACCATAAAGGGCAGGTCTGGGCCAAGTATTCTATGTCACCAGTCGAACCGTGGATAAAGTTTAGTATATTCAAGCGTGGCAGGTCATCTTCAATGCTCACACGACAAGCAAATACAAAGCAGCTTCCTATTAAGAAAGATAAGGCCACCGACTTGAAGCGAGTGGCAGAGACATATGTACCTGAGGAATTCAGAGGTTTCTACACCAATCTCACAGTGACAAGCAGATCATACGACTCTGAATGTGAAGAGGATTGATGCTTGTGTTTATTTGTTATGGTGACCGTGTTTACTGTTTACTTTTGTTGACCAAACACTTGTGGTTTTTTGTATCTATGAATGCTATTGTTGTTGTGTGGTAATAAACATTCTTGGTAATACTGTGGCTTTTGTTCGCTCTTTGAAGTTTGAATGTCATTTTCTCATTATTATGTTTATTGGAGTTAGCAGGTTTTTGCACTGGACCCTTCAATTATATAGAGCAATTTTATATTATATAAAACACGGGCGTCCAACTTTACTGTGAGTTTATACTTTGAAATTTGTGATTTCATGTAAATATCTTGAATAGCTTTCCAAAAAATAATCACTGATCTAAACCATAAAGGAGCCTATTTTTTCCACTGTGGGAAGAGAACTTAGCATCGTAGCAGAGAAAGTCTTCTTTAACGATTCTTACTGTTGGTTCCGTTTTAAACTCAATTTTTTGCAATCAAATTGCTTTGTCAAATTTCTTATAATCACGATCACTTGCCACAAGTCCATGAAGGGATGCTATAATGGTCAAGACATAGGCATTTGGGCTGTATGACATATAAAAATGCACTCGCCCTCAGCTAGGCGCTTCACGGCCTCAGGATTCGGCAGGCCATACAGCCCTCTCACCTATATCTTAACCACTAATGCATACGGTATACACACACACACACACACACACACACACACACACACACACACACACACACACACACACACAAAACACAATGCACACATACATACAAACATGCATACATACATACATGTATGTACATACATCCAGCAGTTTGAGATTATTACCTTCTTTAATCTGTTGTCTCTCTTCATCTGTAAAGCCAACATCAAGAAATATCACAATGCACCTGCGTCGAATATTGTTCCTGTCTCGTTGGATAAAAGTATCTCGTGATGTCTTTCTAAGAAAGTCCTTAACCTCAACAGTCTTTCCATTCTTTGTTGCTTGTAGAGCAGCAACTAGTGATCTTGGTGATACACTCAACTAACCTTCTATGTCTGCTGGTACAATGGCTAAAACTTCTTGATTATGAACCTTTGCTGTTCTCATAAACTTTAGAATCTGGAAATCCCATACATGTATACAATATATTCAAAACACGCATGCATGCTATATATATATATATATCATATAATTAAGTAAGCAAGTATGATTGTATAAAAATGTACCTCATGTTTCTCTTTGGTGGAAGCAATCCTGATAACATCACCAACAAATTTTGACAAAATGGTAAGGTGATCTGTGATTGACACAGGTAGCTGATTTCCCTGGTCTTGGGAGGAGTACAGATGTCTAGTATTTTCTATGAGTTGTATAATTTGCCCAATGAGTGTGTCCTTAGATGGAGCAAAATCGCAGTCAGAGTCTGTCACAAAAGTGATTATCTGCAGATATATGTTTCGAAATAATGAAATAAACACTTAGATTGATACAAAGACATTCAGACAATGAAAGTTATTTTACCTGTTGAGCAATGTAAGCACATACTGCCCAACCTTGGCACATGCGGGGTGGGAAAGGACCTTTCCATCTAGTCTTGTACAAGTCAATCTGCTCTTTGCCTTCACGAATACTTCCTCCCAACTGCACAAGCCATCCAATAGATTTGGAAAAAAACACTGGCTGATGAGTTCTTCCATTGTAGTAAAGGCTTCTTCACTTTCTTCATCATTTGGTCCAACACTTGGGCTTTCAAATGGAATTAGGATGGTTCGGGTGATGACTCGAAATGGATGACCATACCATATAACATTACTGTACAGAAATTAGTCTTTAAGTTAGTCAAAAAATTGCAAACTAGTACTTAATAGTTGGTACCAGTTTGGTTATCACCTTGGTGCTTCATTGATCATAAAATTACTGGCAATAATGGGGCAAGAGGCAGGACGCTGAATGCCAGTTTTCAAATTTGCAGATGAATTACCATTGTACAAATCAACGATGAGCTCCCCAACATCCAGCTGATTAGTTTTTGCTTTCCCTTTACCTTTTGGGTCATCTATAGCATAGGGTAGACAACAAGCAGTGGATCTAGCAAGAAATAGTGTGTTAGTTCCTCTAACATAATGGTTTGAATCTAGAAGACCAAGAAGTGACAGAGCCATTCGGATTGCAGTGGACTTCCCAGTTTCAGCTGGACCCAATGCGATGGTTATTGAACAACCTCCATAAATCTCCTGGATGGTTTTGTAATGAAAAGACATAACCATCCCACAGGCAACAAGAAGCCCTGAAACAAAATTGTGCGCAAGGCAGCCCTTCAATAAACGAACAAATTTCACAAGTGCTGAGTCATCCAGTGGTTCAGAGACATGACAGTCAACATCAATACGAGGGATGTCATAATCTCCGATGATTTCCTTTGGTAGCCATATAAAATCCGATGTACTGAGGTTTGGTACACAACGACCATCCTCAGTAATCTGTATGGCCCCAGAACCCATACCCTAGCTCCACTCTTCTTCACATGTACTGAAGGCCAAAAGACTGCTGTTTTGATAGGGAGCGAAGAAGCTGCATTCCTTTTGAGATAATGAAAAAACTCCACTAACTGGTTATTCTCAAAGGAGCACAGAATTCCACCACAGCTAAATGAGGAATTAATTTGTTGAATAAACTTATATTTGTTGTGGATGGCATCACTAGTAAAGAAACACAACCTGCATTGTACAAATTCAAAGCAAAACATTTAATTTAATTCAATTTTGCAATAGTTTCCACACAAATTGATTCCGAAATCAATAAAAGTGATACCTTGTGGTCTTATCAAGTGCCCTTGTTACTTCTGACTGATATCCGGTAGATACGCCAGCCTCGACCAATGTAATCAATTTGATTGCACAGTCCATTTTCACATGATAAGTCTTCTTCTGAGGCTTTATTATTCCACAAGTAAACTCATCCCAATCAATTACAAATTCAGTGGCCTGAGAAAATTGAATACTCAATCTGATAATATGGTAAAAGGTGAAACTTTCATACCATTGCAATTAATTTTGTGGTTTAAATTTCATGAATTATGGATTATCTCACTATGATGCCCCAGCGTTTAACTCCTTGGGCAGCCACAATCACGGGCACAACACATGTTCACAAGGTTGTTGTTAGGCCCTCCCCTTTAGACATGGACTCTTTGTACAATGAACAGGCCGTTAGTGTTGGTTGAACAACTGCCTGGTTAACTCTGAATTGGATTACCGTGCCCAAATAACTATCATAAATTAACATGAAATTCACAAATGCTGCATTGTTATATGCAAAAACTCATGAAATTTTAACTGCATGAAGTTAAACTTCTACAATATTATATTTGTTTTTTTCTCCATGCATGTGATGTGCGCAGTGAAAAGGTATACCCTAATCGATTTCTGGAAATTAACATTCTTGCCACTGTATTAAGGTACATTTCATGAAGTATCTGTCATGTGATCAATTTTAACTTTAATTCATATAAGATTTGAGTGGCTCTGTGAAAACAGCCCTTTAGCTCTGTTTACATTAAACATGTACCAATACAAAACATGACTCAGTGTGAAAAAATGCAACTTTTTGTTTTTTGGTCCTTTAGGCTTCTTATCCTTCATAGAATAATCCTTGAAAGTACAAAGTATATATATATATATACAATTTCAGGTTTTTGAGTTATGATAACTTATAAACCATTTAAATTTGGTATGCGAATACTGCGCATGGCTCACATACTATGAGAAGGAAACCAACCGCAGGTCTTCAACATCATTTGGATGATGGCGAGGGATATGCTTTGTTTGAAATTTGGCTGATGACGTTCAAATCATGAAAAGCCTTTGGCAAACAAATAGCAGACAAAAATCACCAGAAAATGCACCGCCATGTTTACACAAATGATGTCATAACATTAACTTAAAGGTATACAAAATGTTCTTTCATATCGGAAGTCTACCATTTTCATTATGTAGGATTGACACCGAAAAACATGGCCGCCATACATTAGGCTAAAGTGCATTTTCGCCGGAACGAACGTTTGCAGAACGAAAAGCCTCAAGCGATCTATGAAACGTCCTTTTGTAGGCTTTCGATGGTTTACGATATTTAATGCACACCTTACCCCAATGGGAAAACAACAATTCGTTTCTTTCCTAAGAGGCATGAGCCGAGATATGGGCAACGTTTCGTCATCTTATTATTATTATTATTATTATTCTCGCTTTTAAACTAAACGGGCTAGCGATCGCTAGGAAGGTTCTGTAACCTTCAAACTTCACATTTCAACTCAAAATGATAGCGCGGGGTGCCTTTGAGGGGTCTTGAAGCAGCTAGTGTAGTACAGAGTGAGAATTATTTGGATAGGAAAATCCCATATTTAAGAAGAGCCCGCCATAATGAATCGGACTAACATAGACTAGGTTTGCGGTCGGCATCCGCCCACCTATAATTAGATTCATTGCTTTTTAATTGCATTCATTGCATGTAACTTTAGATTGACGAAGAAAAACATGTCCGCGAAAGGTGAATCCAATCGCCGATTTTGATGGAAGCAGGTTAAAAACCGAAAGGTGGATGGACTTGCTGATTTTGGTCAAAACAGACTAGCAAACGCTGTTCTGAAGTAATGATACAGTATAGTTAGAAGCATTTTGAAGTGATATTGGTGCCTTTTGAGACACTAGGTACAATATAAAGTACTTAAAATCCTCCGTGACCCAAAAGGCTAGGTGGGCAAAGGACAAGACGAGCATAGGGCTACACATGCATGAAGCTAGACGGGTATAGGGCTAGACAGAGCTTAGTTGGACCGAGTGCACACTGTGCAAATACCAAAACACGGTGAGGGCTAGGTGGGCAAAGGACAAGACAAGCATAGGGCTAGACAGAGTTTAGTTGGACCGAGTGGACACTGCGCAAATACCACTTCACTGGCATATCGAAAAGGGGTTGCAGTTAGTTGTTAATTTGACCGAAATTTGTCTCCCGTGATGGGAGGTTTCCAAGGTGAATCCGATTCTTCTACGTACAGCCGGTACTACTGATGAAGGGTGGAATTCCCAGAAAAGGCCTTATAACATATTGGCCTCAACAGCGAAGTTCCATCTCCGACTATCGTGGTTCGTACATTTTACCACCACTGACACATGTATAATTACTAAATTCGGTCTGCAACTTGGCAAATCTCGATGAAATTTGGTTCGGTGAAATATGAAAATAATACATCAACAAATACATGTTTAAAATAATCTAAGCCGGTTATAGAGTCTGACATGCAACTAGGTAAGAATAAAAAATACCGAATGAGATACATAACTGCAAGTGAATAACTAAAATGTGCACTAGGTTAATGTCTTCAATGATATTATAATAATTAATGTCTAATAGTTATATAAGTAACCCCCCCTCTGGCCCAACCACCCCTTCCCCGGCCATTCCCACCTCCCCACCCACCCCTTCCCCGCCCATTGCCACCTCCCCACCCGCCCCTGCCCCAGCCATTTCCACGAACCCAGCTATCCCTGCCCCGCCCATTGCTACCACCACCCCACCCATCCCTGCCCCGACCATTCCCACCTGCCCACCCACCCCTACCCCAACCATTCCCACCTGCCCATCTACCCCTGCCCCAACCCCTACCATGATACCTTCCCCCCCTATCCCCAACCCTTCTACTAGTACTCCTGTCCTGTTGAGAATCAATTTCACTGATGGCCAGTGCTTCGAATCGATCCTCCTCATTCATCTGATTATTGCTGTCAACCTGTACTAAGTCTTGATGATTATCATGAGGGTGACCATCTGGTGGTACTGGTGGTCCCTCCATAATGTCGTGCTCTTGGTGGTCAATTTCCTCCAGGAAGGTCGATGCCAGTTCTTGGGTTAGCTGTTTGTCAGACTCTTCCATGACGTACCATGCAAGTTTGCAATCAGATAACAGTATAAGACTTGGACAACAGGATTTATATTATATTGCAGCAGACAATATTCTTAATTAACATGGGAGACCCCAGCGGGATCATTTAATTCTGAATCATGACCTGCATTCTATTATAATAGTAACTGTGACAATTAACCATGCATGTCACTTTATAATCAACTAGGCAATGAGAATTATGAAGAGGATGAACGAAGTATTATGCTGACAATGACATGATAGCTGTTGATAACAAACGGATCAATCTGGCATGAATGGAACCATTACCAAGGATGCAAATTGAATGCATTATAGTCCAGGCAGCAGTAACGTTAACCTTGTATAATGATAATATTATGCATCAACATTCCACAACTTTCACTGTACAGAGTACCCCTACTCTGCCTGCTGAACAACCTGCAAGGACACACAACCATTCTTGGAGGACTAGTATAGGTATGTGGCATATAATGTGCCCTATGAGGGGTATGTGCTGGTTGGCCTGGAAACTTATTAGATACCATAATGAAATTCATTTATGGAGAATTGAGTGTGATCCTGGAAACCTAAAGGTAGGTTTAGATACCATTATAATGTAACACTGGCATAAAGAAATTCATTCCTGGAGAATTGAGTGGGATCCTAGAAACATTGCTAACTTTAAATTGACTATTATCCCTAGTATGGAGGTGAACGCCCCTTCTAGGTCATCGCCCTCAGGTGACCTACTGTACTATCGATATCTAGGTAGGAGGAACACCTTGCATCCTGCGCTGTTTCGACGCTTGCCAGTGCTTTTCTTGTCTTTACTGGTTTGTTTCTTCTCAACACTTCTCGACCGTATTACTGCTAAGCGTATAGTGTCTCTTTATGGACAGAATTACCCATTGGAGAGCGTCCTTCATCGTTTCAGGGAAAGATCACTTTGTTGCATTATACAGCCTGAGGTCGGTTGGGTTGCTATCTTGCTTGACCCATTTGCATAGCTCCATACTAACTTACATATTATTACCGTCTTTCAGCTCAGCGTTTCTTGGGCCAAGTCTCTGGTGAGTTACTGTCCGTTTTGTACTTGTCTATATTTGTCCAATGCCTTCCCGAATACGGAGAAAACGAAGTTACTTTCAGGCATACTCTAGGCAGCATTCTAAAACATCACCGCAAAGTGACAAGACCTTTGTTACTGTACAGGCCAAAATAGAACAGGATTGAAATAGAGCAAAAAAGAGATATCATGAAAATCCTGACGTGAAAAAGGATGCTTCTCGTAGATATTACCGGCATAATCCTTTACCATACAAACAACGGTCTATTGCTGTATACAAACAAAATCCACAAAAGGGCAAACTCCATTCAGCAATACGATACGCGGCTAATCCAGAAAACAGAAAGCTGCATTCCAAAGTGCAATATGCGACTAATCCAGAAAAGGGAAAACTGCATTCCAAAAATCAATATGCTGCTGATACGGAATCAGCTAAGTTGTATTCAGCAAGGAGATACACAGCAAATGTACAAATAGCAAAGGATTATGGTAAGTTGTCCTATTATCGTGATAGGCATAAGAAAAGAAGACAAATGAGGCTTTATCACCTCCGCAATGGAAAGTTGTACAAGAGAAATAGGTATGCGTTGAAAGAGCCCGGATTTGCCCTTAGACAACTATTCATTGAACGCTTACATGCCTCTATTTCCAGTGACAATAGTGCTGTAGTTCAGATAGTCAAATCCTTTCAAAAGAATCTCCCACAAACAAAAATGTCGAAAGTAGTGATGTCTACTGCTACCACTATAGCACTAAAAAGGCTAATGAATAGAATTCTACAGCTTCGCCGTTCTGCTGCGGGAAATTTGATGAAAGCAATTCGTAGCATTCTCAATGTCACAGTGGGTGTTTCGACCAGGGAAGGCTTTGGTGAATGTATACACACTAGCCATTCTGAGCCATACTTTTATGAAGCTGCCACACATGTTAAATGTGGAACTGATGTTCAGTCCAGCTCAGAAGATCATGCTAGCTTGTGCTCAGGTCGACCTGTGCATGCAAGCACAAATGCAAGTACACCTCACTGTGAACATCTCCCAGTAGTGCTCCCTGTGGACAGGAGTGGGAGATGTTACACCACAGAATTTAGCATCGACAAATCTCAACAACAGAAAAACTTTGACGGGGAGCATGTTAAGCAATGGCCTTGTACATCTCTGTGCAAGCCCATTGAACAGTGGGAAGCGGATTCTATTTTGGAACTCATAAAGTCCTTTGAGTTACCAGTTGACCAGTTGAGGCAACAATTAAATGACATTGATAGTGGCTGCCCTTATACTCACTTTGCAAGACCATGCCACAATGAGTGTACTGATGATACAGCACAACAACCACTCAGGGGCCACGCCTTGCATTGCTATGTCGATAGTGGGTGTAATAGTAAACTTAGAATCCTCAGAACTATATCAGTCCACTTCCCACTGCTACGTAAGGTTCTACGTCTTGTGTACAATGCCCTGCGTGCTCACAATTCTTTGTTGCTAATTGATTCCTCTTTGCATGAAGGTCACTTTGTTGCCATGATGAGCCTACTAGGCTTCAACTCTTTTGATGAGTTGATGAGCAATAATGTTGCAAACACATTTACCACACTTGATTCATCAGACACATACGATTTAATTGATGAAGCGGACCTTTGTTTGAAGCATACTGAAGTAATTGCGAACTTCAATAAAGAAATCAGCGATTTCCCAGTTAATGTGTGTTGTTGTTGTGAGCGCTTACATCAAAGGAAATCTGTATCCAAAATTGCCCTTGATACCAACCTTGACAATCCTGTTTGGCTTGCTTTAATTGCATACATTCAATGCAGAAATCCATCTGCTGAGAATGAAATCCTCTACATGTGCAATTACTGCAAGCCACTCGTTTGCAAATGCATCATGCCTCCAAGATGCGTCCTCAATGGACTAGAAGTACTACCGGTGCCAAAAGAGTTAAAAAAACTTGATTACCTCAGCAGACAAATCATCCAGTTAGCCAAGTGCTACCAGACTGTCGTCAGGCTAGGTACATACACAAAGAAGGTACCTTTGTACAACTCCCTCAAGGCTTGCAAGGGCACAATGCTCTTCCTTCCTCTGCCCATCATGAAGACCTTGGCAACTATTGATGACCTCTCCAATACTGACACTCTACATCTGCCCAACCCAGAACTGTTTATCATTTTGAATGGACAGCCCACTAAGGCAAAATCAATTTGGCGAAGTCTTGTCAACATCTCCAATGTCAGAGCTGCTGTTGACAAGCTCAAGGAGATCAATATCCTCTACATGAGCCTAGATAGTAGCTCTGTTGATGATGCTGCCAAAGGTTGTGGAGGTGTCTACAACCTCCAAGACCACAATGATGGTTAAGGCCACTAGTGAGGACATCCAGGGATTCCAGTCCTATACTATCCGCAACATGGACAACCATGTCTTCACAGAAAATGATACTGAGCAATACAAGATGCTCAGCATCAAGGATGCTCCATTAGACAACCGGATGAAGTTCCTGGATGTTATGTGTTTTCCAGTGTTGTACCCGATTGGCAAGTTTGGAGAGCATCATGACCGTCAGGTTAAAATCTCTCATGGCGAGTTTATCAAGTCCCGCCTACTCAACAAGGATTCACGATTCCGTAAAGATCCTCAGTACATTTTCTATTTGCTTTGGCAGAAGGATATGCGCGAACTCTCGGCTGGTGTCTACAATATGCTTTTAAGTCAGGTAGGAAGCTTTCCCTATCTGCTGGTAGCCTGCTTAAGCAGATTGAAGCAGCTGATCCTACGATCGAGGCTTGCCTCAGCACCATGCTGCAGTCTGTCAGAGGTACTAAGCAGTATTGGTTCCTGAGGAAAAGTGAACTTCAGTGTATGATCAGGGAGTTTGGGTCACCCACATTCTTCCTGACTTTCAGTTGTGCTGAGTATGAGTCTCAGGACATGACAAAGTTCCTGTTTGAGGTGAATGATGCACCGCCCTCCTATAACATAGGGAAGCTCTGCACAGAAGACCCAGTGTCAGTGTCCAGGAAATTCTCCCTCAAGTTCCACGCTTTCTTCCAGACTGTAATATCGAAAGGACAGATCCTAGGCAAAGTCAGCCACTTCTACTGGAAGAAGGAATACCAGTCACGTGGAGCCCCTCACTACCATGCCCTGGTGTGGATAGAGGATGCTCCAGTGATTGGTGTGGACCCACCAGAAAAAGTGCTGGCATGGATTGATGACAGAATCTCCTGTCAGATCCCAGATGACCAGCTCAGTCCTGAGCTGCATCAACTGGTCACCAGGTTCCAGTTGCACAAATGCAGCAACTACTGCAAGCGCCGAAGGCGTTGTGGTAAGACCTTCATCACACGCTGCAGATTTGGCTTTCCTCGGCCAGCTTGTGAGGCTTCAACTCTCAATGATGTTCAAGATTCTCTAAAGTCACGGCAGAGGATCTACCACCTGAAGAGGAAGCACTCTGAAGAGAGGGTGAATGACTACAACCCTCTGATCCTCTTGCTATGGAAGGCCAACGTTGACCTTCAGTATGTGGCTGAGAAGTCGCTGGCTCTTGCTCACTATGTCAGTACATATGTGACAAAAGCTGCAAAGAGCCAGATGCAGGATATCTGGCAGGAAGTTAGTGAAAACCAGAGTGTGTACAGCCGCTTGTGGAGCTTTGGCATCAGAAGCCTTAGATCTCGGGAATGTGGGATGTATGAGGCTAGTGACCTTCTTCTTGGTGATCATCTCACAGAGAAGTCTGATGCAGTGTACTGGGTAGACACCCGTCAGCCACATAAGAGGACACGCAGAATACGCGACTTCAAAGTTCTCAAATCACTAGTTGATAATGATCCCAAATCAAATGACATCTATGAGCCCAGTCTGCTGAATACTTTCTACCCCGGTCGTCCCAACGAGCTCGAGGATGTCTGTCTGTATGACTTTGTGAGCAAATTTAACTGGTCAGGCAAAGATAACCAAGGTCTGCGGCAATACAAGAAGCTTAACAAGCTAAGGACCATCAGCCACAAATTGTTTGATCCTGACAATGCTGACCAGAGGCAGGATTATTTCTATTCACTTCTCCTTCTGTTTGTGCCCTTCAGAGAGGAGTCAGCTCTCCTAAGTGATAATGAAACCCCTGAGGAGGGTTTTAAGCGACTTGCTGCCTCCAGTGAGAGTTGCAGTCCGCATCATGAGAGGCTCAAGGTAGCTCTCCATGCTCAGAGCACTGTCCTTGAGCTCAATGAAGCACGCCAGGCTGACCAAGAGGAGAAATGCATGGAGATTGACGAGCCTCAAGTTCATGGTGAGGCATGTACTGCAATGGTTGACATCCACACCATCAATGAACCTCCTGCTGACCCACTCAGTGTAGATGAGAGGATTTCAATGCTCAACTCAGACCAGAGGCGCATCTTTACTCGTGTGCGTGACCATCTCTTGCATCAGCAACAACATGAGTTGGCGAAATGCCACTGTGACTTCAAACCACTCTGCATGTTTGTAAGTGGTGTGGGTGGGACTGGCAAATCATTCTTGATTGAGACTATAAAAGGTTTTGTCAACAGCACTTGGTCCAGTGAGGATGTTACGTGTGCTGTAGCAGCTCCCACAGGACTGCCGCCTTCAATGTGGAAGGCATCACTTTACATCGCCTGTTCCAGCTTCCCATTGAGCACGAAGGGAAGATGGCTGGATATTGGACACTCCCAAAGAGTGCACAGAAGGTGATGAAAACAACCCTTCGGAGTATGAAGCTTATCATCATTGATGAGATATCAATGATCTCTAGCTTAAACCTGGTCTACATGCATTTGCGGCTGGAAGAGCTCTTTGGTAGTGCAGACTGGTTTGGAGCCCAAAATGTTCTATTTGTTGGGGACCTTCTTCAACTACCCCCAGTCAATGGGAATACCATCTTTGAGAGGGTTGCTAAGAAGGCCCTACTCCACAGACTTGGATGCACAACTGCTGTGAACATCTGGAAAGAGGCAGTTGCCTATGAGGAGCTAACTATCAATGAGCGTCAGAAGGACACTAAGTTTGTTACCCTCCTTTACCATGTTCGAAGGGGTACTCTGTCAAACGATGATGTTTCTATGTTGAATTCACGCATTGTGGACATGCCTGCAGCAGATCTGTTTTCAGGGCTGTCTAAGTGTGGGAAGACACCAGTCTGCCTCTTCCCTACCCAGAAGCAATGTGACAACTTCAACAACAAGATGCTGAACAATCTGCCAGACAAAGTCCATGACTTGGCATGTGTTGATAACATTGATGAAACTGCGAGCACACAAAAGTGGACTAAGAAAGCACAGGCACAATTAGATAAAGTCAATGCTGACTGTAATCAAACAGCAGGCCTCCAGGCATGCCTGCATGTTGCAGTAGGAACTCGTGTCATGCTGCGCAGGAACATGAACACCAAGGCTGGTTTGGTCAATGGAGCACTTGGCACTGTTCTCTCCATTGACCCCAATGCAATCCGTGTACAATTTGACCATATTTCAGATCCTTATTGTGTGGAAACTGTCAAAAGCAGATTCTTCCTCATGAAGAATTTCTGCGTCTACCGATGCCAGTTTCCACTGATTTTGGCCTATGCAGTCACAATTTACAAGTGCCAAGGCCTTTCTCTAGACACAGCTATTCTCGACCTCTCCGAGCACATCTTCTGCTCAGGTATGGCCTATGTTGCCTTGTCTAGAGTTCGCACTCTGGATGGACTGTACTTGCTGAAATTCAGTCCAAAGGCCATCATAGTTAGCACCAAATGTATTGAAGAGGTTAACCGATTGCGTGCTGCATACCGATCAGACCTGCCTCTCTTGGATGTGCCTGCTGGAAGTGCACCTCGTAAGAGAATGTTCCAAGGCTCAGTGCATGATCTTCCTCCTCTAAAGAAGCAGCCCGTAAATTAAAAGGCTCCTGTTAAAAATTGTAAGTCATGGAGGCCTATGTCTACCCGTCATAGCCATTGTCTTAGTCCTGTTGTGCATGGCATTAATAGTCCATCAGCGTTTTTGAATGTACCAGTTGCCAATCATGTTCAACAAACTTCTCAGACTTTGTCCAATATTAAATGTTCTCCCTCTCTCCCCAAGTCCCCAGCTAATCGAGATGAAAGTCACGTGGTCTGTACAGGTTGTGAACAGCAGCACTTCCACTTCTATCCTGTGGATGAAGACTGGCAACGAGCTGCATGTAGTCAGATGGGACTTCAGTTTATACAGTCCAATGGAATGACCCCTGGTAGTCCTACCATGCCTCTCACAGCCCCTAACATGCAGAAAATTAAGAGAATACGTGGTGATGGTAACTGCCTTTTCCGTTCATTCTCTTATCTCATTACAGGCACTCAGAGACAGCACAGAGCTGTGAGACAGGCCATTGTAGACCACATGATGGAGATTGAAGGTGACTTGACCGCCTTGAGCCTTGATCCTTCCTACAGAAATGCCACTCACTACATTGCTATCACCAGGATGGGTGAGAACAACACTTGG
Source organism: Halisarca cf. caerulea (assembly GCA_963170055.1). Classification (NCBI taxonomy): domain Eukaryota; kingdom Metazoa; phylum Porifera; class Demospongiae; order Chondrillida; family Halisarcidae; genus Halisarca; species Halisarca cf. caerulea. The sequence goes on from CAUJGJ010000397.1 coordinate 1,917,049, forward strand.
GGTACTAGCTTAGAGATTTGGGTATGTGCTCATTTGCTGCAAACCACTATCTATGTATATAGTGAGAATGAGCACTGGAATAGATATGGTCCTCAACTGGATGTAAGGGTCTATGATGTTGATTCAGTTGAAAAGGCACTGTATATCTTAACCACCCTCCTGGACACTTTGAAGTGGTCACATCAATCTAGATTACAGTAGAACCCCTCATATCTGTGGGTAGCTTTGAAATATGAATCGTCCGTTGTCCCCCCCCCTCCCCCCCTCCCATAACTAGGAAATTTCCCAGACCCATGAAAGTGGTCAATATTCCATCAATGCTACACTACATCCTCATACACCATCTGGGAGGTTGACCATTGTTACATCCCCTTATAAAAACAGTACCCGTGCCCCTCTGCTATGAGGGCCGGATATGCAAGGTTCTACTGTCTTCTGGTATCATTGGCACTGCATGTAACAGTAGTACAATATCACCAATTGCCTTGTCTGCTACAACCAGCCACCTTCAGTTGAAAGAGAACATGTATTCTGACAACTGCACCCATAGACTTTGTGTCTATGCATTCATTGAAAAGTGAACACCCGAGCACTGTGCTTTGACACTCTGCCAAAGTGTGTGGTTGCCCTAGATGCCAATAGGTAGGCACTAGGAGAATCAGTACAAAAGCCTCTTTGGAGACTTATTGTGTATGAAGTACACCACTATGTAGGGTAAAGTGGGGTAAAATGGAACACTAGAGGTAATGCAGAACAGGGTCTTAACTCTTGTTACATTTATACTATCTAGCCTTTTTAGTGCTGAATCCCCAAGCCCCATAGATGCGATTAACACACCTTTTCATCCACTCTTCCGAATTGCCCGACTGTCCCAAATTACCCCACTTTACCCTACTTAGCAGAAGTAATGTTGCGCAACTGCCACAATAGCCGAATGGTGTAGATAATAAGAAGAACTGTCTTCAAACAGTTTTGGGTGTACACACTGCAGCACCAAACAATCATGTCAATTGACCTTCCACTGACTGTATCCGGGCTACAGCAGTTGAGTATTTGTGCTCAACTAAAACAGTGATTGATATTGAAACTGGAAGCAAAAAGACGCAACATTACATTTAGCAGCATGGCACTTTTATTAAAGGTTACAGCACAAAACATATGAGCTTCCAACACATGCAAGTGCTGCAGTAGTGGAGTGCTTGCACTCAACTAGAATGGCAGTCCTATCAAAGTTGAAAGCAGAAAGTTTAAAGTTGAAAGCAGAAAGACTCCACAGTACATTATAATAAGCAGCATGATTGGTCAGCTAGAGGCTTTACTTCAATAGTGCTTTGATCCAATTGGCAATTGATTATTGTAAACTACCTATAACATTTGTTATTCAGCTGACCCAAAAGCCAGCAAAAAGCCCAACTTGGGGCCCAAAATTTTTGGGGCACGATTGCATTCCCAGGTCCTCGTCCTGTGCCCTGGAACCAGACCTGCAAATTCCTACATCCCGCATGTTCAGCACATTGTATTATGGTATATGTGTTGCGGGATGTAGGAATTTGCACAGTGCTCGTCTAGCCCTATGCTCATCTTGCCCTTTTTCCACCTAGCCCTGCACCGGTTTCGCAAATTACTCTTGTTCCATGGGTTTTTGAAGGATCCTTTTTGCACAGTCCTACACTACCCTTGTTCCATGGGTTTTTGGAGGAGCCTTTTTGCACGGTCCTGTGTCAATCCTACATCCTTTTACCATTTTTAAAATGTTTTTTATACACCCTTTAAAAACAGTAGCAGGCAAGGTCTAGGACTTTTTAGTATAACTGACACGGGATGGGCAGCATTGAAATCAACGGGAAAAGTCCTATCGATTAATATAAGAAAACACAAACACACAAAAGTGCAGTAGAGGGCTGTTTTCGCAAAGCCCCTCATATATATTACTTAGTCTACATGCAGGAATTGACAAAACTACCAAACTTTAAGGTTATAGTATAATTCTGCAGAATCAGCCATTGTTTATGAAGGTTTTAAAAGTTTTAATACCGTTATTCAGCATATACTAGCCATGGATGTGACGTTGCATCCTTCACAATGATTTGTGATGCATGTAAATGCATCTTCACAAAGGTAAGCTACAGAATAATTATACTAAATCAATAGCTAGTGGTTATAACATGCATTCTGTATTTTACATTACAAAATGGCCCAAATCACCGAGCAAAATTTAAAGCCTTTAAAACAAGCTATAGCAAACTACAAGGCAGATATACTCAATAATCACCAGGGACATTTAATTTACTATACTGATTCAGAAACAAGTGCATGCATATACATCTAATAGTTCATTTCATTTTGGGTCCTTTCTTGCCATATTTACATTATAGAGGGTTAGGGTTTACCTTTTTGCTGCACACATCATTAAAGATGATTCTGCATCATCTACTTTACATAAAATGATAAATTTGTTTGGAAAAATCATTGAAATACCCCCAACCCACTGACAGAGATCTGGATGCAAAAGTTTCTATGTACGCCCAATCCATATTTCAGGAAATTGTCAATGTCATACAAATTAGGCCTCACAGACAAAATAACCTGATACTGATAACTTAACCTAAATGGAAGAAAGCTTACCTGGCCATGTGTTTTGCTAGTTGTGCTCTGCATTGACTCTGGAGACTGCACTGTAAGCTGGCTCGAGTAGCTCTCAAAATCATGATCACTTTCCATAGACTAAGAGTATTGCACGACATCGTATAAAGCTAAAAATTAAAATTGTATAATTTACTGTTGTGCATATATATATATATATATATATATATATATATATATATATATATATATATATATATATATATAATATAACAGCCGAAAAATTCAAATGGACTTAAAGGGACACTCCAGGCAAAATACAAGTTTGTCCTCAAATAGAGAGTCTTTGATGCTGATTCCAATGCTGTAAACCATTTATGCATGTGTGCTTTAGTTTAGGAGATATTGTAGAAATTCTCAATTTGACGTCATCACGTGACGTCATTGAGTGACGGGTCCGTTGAGTTCACAGTGTACAAATACGCACGAATAGCGAAGATAAAGAGGCACAAATCATCCCTTTTGATACCTTAGGTATTGGAGATAGTAGGACAGAATCGATATGGCTTTGTTTCATTCTTTTAGGCTGGTCATATTACGCGGAACTGCAGCCCAAGACAGTCAAATTCAGCAATAGCATATAAATCGCGAATCATCTACACTATTTTTATTTCTGAGAGGTTAAAATTCCACCGTAGTCGACAAAAATGACTCAAATGCACTTTCTAATACTCGTTCAGGCCCCAAAACCGATCGCGCTAGTACTTCTTCCTAGGCTTCATCACTCTTTGACGTCACGGTGCGTCATCCAACATGGCGGATTTTAACTCGTAATTTACGGTTTTAACTGCAAATATCTCGTAAACTAAACAGTACATGCAGAAAACAGTAGCAATTTTGGGATCAGCATAAAAGAGTCTATTTATTCAACTTAACTTGTATTTTGACTGGAGTGTCCCTTTAAGTATTATATTTATGGAGGAGATATACCAAAATAACAACTAGCTGTATGAGCTAGTTGCATGCATGGGACTTCAGTTCATTAACGCATGCATTGACACAGTTTAATGAATTATAATAATATACTTTTGTTGACTATAATTATTAATAGCTGTCATAGAATCAGCCAAAAGTATATCTCTAAAAGCAAAATCTTCATTAATAGGCCCATTATATGGTAAAAATAAAACATAAAATAATAGAGCACCCTTGGGCTAGAGAACACCCAGTATACATAGCTTTATATTCCCGAAAAAATAACTTAAAGGCTCTAATGAAAAACATCATAACCAAAAAAATACTTCTGTTTACATATAAAACATATGCTTCTCTAACCTGCCACAAGGGGATGCCCAAGAACAACAAGAAAACAAGTAATTCGAGTTAAAAACTCGTGGGGGCTGCCGCCCCACACGCTCGAATTACTTGCAAAGCATTGGAGTGTAAGTGCACAGCTGAACATTCATTGAACATACTGTTTATTGTAACTGGACAATTGTTTTGAAAACAATTGCCATATTTGGCAATTGTTTTCAAAACAATTCCTATAACTCATTCCTGTATAAATTCATACTTCTCTATTACTATTATATAAATTCTCTATTATAAGACTTTTCTTCAAATCTATATTATATATATATATATATATATATATATCGGACGAGCGTTACACACCGGAAGTCCAAATGAAAACAATATAGGGGCTGCCGCAGGCAGCCCCTAACAAACAACTCTTGAGACCATGTGCCAGGACAGACAGGAAATTGACATAATTATAGGGTTAACCTCACTTCTATACTGCCCCTTTTCATGACACCACTGAGACACAGCAGACACTGCAGACATTGTAGACACAGTGGACACCATGGATACTGCAGATACTATACTATGGACATGGTGGACACTGCAGTTACTGTACATTAGAGACGCCATGCAGTCAAGAGATATATATCAGAGACACTGTAGACACAAGCGACACTGCAGACACCAGTGACACCAGAAATACTGTGGACACTGCAGTCACTGCAGACACCAGAGACACTGCATGTAGACACAAGAGACGTTGTAAACACAAAAGACACTGTAGACACCAGAGACACTGTGTACACTGCAGACACTGTGGACATAAGAGACACTGTAGACACCAGAGACACCATAGACACCGTGGACACTGCAGTCACTGTAGACACAAGAGACACTGTAGACACCAGAGACACTGTGGACACTGCAGTCACCAGGGACACTAGGGACACAAGAGACACTAGAGACACTGTGGTCACTGCAGTCACCAGAGACACTAGGGACACAAGAGACACTAGAGACACTGTGGTCACTGCAGTCACTATAGACACAAGAGACACTGTAGACACCAGAGACACTGTGGACACAAGAAACATTGTGGACATATATAATGAACACTACAGTGCCACCCACTTAATAGTCTGAAAAGTCTTTCCTTTTGTCCTGTCCACTATGATAGTATTAGTGATGATGGCCTTCTTCACTTGCAATGTTGAAATCACTCATGCTTCTACAACAGCAAGCTTCACTTCAGCTGATGGGCTTCAAGGGAGCTCCAAACAGTTTTTTTTTGTCAAAAACATTACCTATTACTAGCTTAGAAATCTGAACTGAGGTCCAACTTGCTTAAAAAGTATTCACAATCGAATCCCTTGTTACCCACGGTTAGGTCATTGACAAACACTTTTTAGCGCCACAGTTCAAGTCTTGCTTTGTTCACTAGTCCACCTTTAGCCTCTTGCGCCAAGAAACACTTTCTAAAGAATCCTCTAAACTCCAAACGTGGACTTGGCCTATTAAGTGTAACCTATCACGTACTAAATGTGTATTTGGCGCACAAAAAACATGGCGGATGGCGGATTCGGCGGTTGGCCTAATATATGCATACTTCAGCCATACTAATGAATTCGCGCCAGGAAATTGTGGCATATTAAACGGTTTGGCCTAATATCCGGTGGTATAATAAGCGGGTGGCACTGTATATATATATATCAATGAATATTATTATATTTCATGACTTGGTATATGAAGAAGTAACCCTTCATCGATAGACAATACTCAACAAGTGGCAAACGTTAGCCTGCTATTGTCACGTGCTAATTACGTCAGCATAAATTATGCTAAAGAACGTTTGACATTACTCCAACACGGAGAAATTGAATCGCTCCCTTTGTTTGAGCTTTCGCTACTTTGGCATGAGCGCTTTTTAGTGTGAACCTTGCACCTCGCTTTTAACATTGTACTAAACAGTCACACAATGTCATATACATACACGTGCATATGTACATGTAAGGATATATAAAAATGTAACTTTTATACAACACAACCTCTCCACATGTGCTTATATGTAATACAAATATGCACTGACATACCTTTTCTTTTACACAAATACCCACACACCCACCCACCCACCCACACACACACACACACACACAACACATGAATATGTAGTTTCTGCGTTGATAGTCTTTTAAGCAGCCAGTTTATCTAGGTAAAATTTGTTCAATTTTAACATATTATCATCATTTTCCTCTTTTCAGGGTAGAGTGTTTAACAAGATTTATGGTGCACGTAATCACCAGTGTATCTTGGTGCAACAACACGTAGCTGAGTTATATTGTATTACTTGTAAATGTGTATGTAGTCAGCACAAGTGCACCATTTGCATGGTTCACATTCATCCACATGGCCTGATAGTCAACTTTGCCCACAAAAGCTGTTTATCAGTTACGGGCTGTACATTAAAGTATCATAGTTTTCACGGTTTAGTCTATTTCCATTTACTACTTTCTGGGGATGTAGAATTGAATCCTGGTCCCAAAAGGTTTTCTGATGTTCCAAAATTTAAAGCATGTATTTCTGAATGGAAGTGTTTCATGTTTCTATTTTTTATCATACTTTCAATGTTTATATTCGATCATGTGTTGACCTATCCGTTTCGTACCCTTTGTATGCGAAATTCGAGTTGTAATTCGACTGAAAGTAACTTTAGGCAACATTTCGAACTGAACTTGCATCATGTCATACGTATTTGTCCAAATCTAATTAATATGACACATCAAGTTCTTATTTCAGTGGCAAAAAGATCACGTTGGATGATGTTCAAACAATATTTATCGAAACGTTCATATTTTTACGCAAGACTACTCCTTTTATTATTACTTTTAGCTGGAGATGTTGAGCGTAATCCTGGACCCATTCAGGATGTAATTAAGGACATTGTCTCCAATCGGAATCTACTACATTTATTGGTGATAAGACAAAGGCAATGTTGCAAGGTCAAGACAGTAAAACTTCCAGTAAAGATGATTGTGAAAGGAAAATAAGATTGGATCAATTTGCTGAAAGTCAAAGGAAACATCGGGAGAAGGAGAGTGTAGAACAACGAGATATGCGACTCAAAGCAATGCAGGCTATGCAGAAAAGTCGCCTTAAATTGGAAACTGATACTGAACGGGATAAGAGACTTGGAACATTGGCCATAAATCAAAAAAGGAGATTGGAGAAAGAAACACCACAGGAACATGATGAGAGGCTGGCATTACTGGCTATCAATCAAAAGAGAAGATTTGAGAAAGAAACACCACAGAAACATTATGAGAGGCTGGCATTATTGGCTATAAATCAAAAAAGAAGATTACAGAAAGAAACACTGCAAGAACGTGACGAGAGGCTGGCAATATTGGCAGCAAGCCAAAGTAAAAGAATAGAAAAAGAAAGTGATGAAATGTGAGGAAAAAGACTCAGAGTTAAGCAGGAAAACAGAAAGAGCAATTGGATAATGAATCTGCCGATGAACGTACAGATAGATTGGCAAAGATGGCAGAGCATAGGAAGACTATGTTGGAAAATGCTACTCCTGAGGAGGAGTTAAGAGGAAAGAAAGCCAGATACAAAGGAAGCGGCGATGGCTGGAAGGCGAGAATGAAGAAGCCAAAAAAGTAAGATTAGAGAAAGAAAAACTACGGAAGAAGTAAGCCAGGGAACAGCAAACTGGGGATGAGGGGTTAAAGAATAAGAAAAAGCAACAGGAAAGGAAACGACGATGGCAAGAAGGTGAGACTGCGGAAGCAAAAAAAGCAAGACAGGAGAAAGATAGACTTAGAAAGAAGCAAGCCAGGGAAAAAAACAAACGACATCTCTACAGATTAATTCTGAAGTGCAGATGACACCATTAACAAATTCTATAAAGCAAATTGTCTCAAACAGAGATAGATTCTTCAAGACAATTTGTGATGGACCGTCTCATGCATGTTATGCATGTCAAAAGTTCTGTTACAAAGAGAATGCTCAATTTTACTCATGTGATGAGGCTAAGAAACTTATTGCACATCAAAATGTAAATTCTCAATTGGTTACTTCTGAATGGTTCTGTCATAGGTGCGTATCAGCACTGAATAGAAACAAGGTTCCTAGTACTTCACGATGGAATGGAATGAGTGTTTCTCCCATACCTCAAGAACTTCAAGGGCTAAACAGTCTTGAAGAGCGACTTATCGCACGTGTGGCTCCATTCATGAAGTTAGTCCTTCTGCCACGTGGTGGACAAAGAGGAATAACAGGACAGGTGATCAACTTTCCATCACCAATGACTGATGTATTGAATCAACTTCTACGACCAGCTACCAGCAGTGACATTGTGTACATAAAGGCACCAACTTCGAATTCATTAAAAGAGTCCAAACCATTATACTATCATTGTCGTTATACACGCGTAATGAAAGCATTGAAATGGTTACAGGAAAACAATGTCACTTATAAGAGCATCAGCATCACAAACCAATGCGAGGAGAACTTTGATTCAACTGATGATCAGGACGAGACAATGGAGGAATCAGGTGTAGTACAGAGTGACTTTCTGATGCCAGATGTGCCAATGAATGAATTTTTGATGGAAGGTACCTTTCCAGTGCATCAACTTGAAAAGATAACAAGTGCTCCACTGAGCATCTTTAACAAGCAACAACTTGAGGTTTTGGCATTTCCAACACTTTATCCCGATGGAAATAATGGATTTGGTACTCATCGACAATTCTCAATTACACCTTTGGACTATTTTCAAACCAGAGTAATGAGTAAAGATTCCCGCTGGGCCAAACACCCATCATATACATATCGTTACATTTCTGCCAGAATTCCAGAAGAAGGATGTGGTGAGGACAGCTTGCGGTCTGTAGTTCTTCGAGTTCAGAAACATAATCATACATCTACTTGCATCAAGAAGGACAAAAGGAAAAAATCAAAAGAATGTCGTTTTGACTTTCTACAACCTTTGTCGTCCATTACTCGTCTCAAGAATAATGAAGATGTAGGTAACAAGTCCCGGTTCTATATTCTCAGGAGAACTGATGGTGAAGAAAACATCAACCCATACAATGCTCCACTACTCTTAGTATGGCAGGCCAACATGGATATACAGTTGATTGGATCGGTTTATGGGACAGCATCTTACATATGTTCATACATGTGCAAAGGTGAGAGCGAAGAGGTGAAGAAGGCTATCAGTGATTCCCTTCAATCACTAGCACCGAATGCTTCACTTCGAAAACGATTATCTAAATTGGGAAACACTATGCTTTCGCACAGACAGTTAAGTGGCCAAGAAGCAGCCTATCGGTTGTGCCACTTACCATTAAAGGATTCGTCGCGTAAAGTTGTCTTTGTCAACACTGTTCCTCCTGAAAAGAGAACACACAGGGCCATTATAGTCGGGCTCAGAAATCGGGGATTTTAGGTGACAAAGTACTGGAATTTAAGGAATGTATCACCATACGTCACGATGTGCGGATCAGCTGAAGTGAATCGTATTTATACATCATCAAAAGCCGCACGAAAGTCACACTGAACAGGCAAAACAAGATAATATTAAGACCCAATCCAACTACTACTAGACTAGAGTCAACTTGAATTCAAACATTGCCAGAATCACGATTACCAATACGCTGTGGCAAGCCAACGGTTACTCTTTCGTTATTACGCTTAGAGGACAACCAGTACACGCCATGAAAAAACATGAAAGTATCAAGAACTTACCGATAAGACTCGAAGATTGATTGATCGAACCTCCCGCTAAAGACTCGGCGAAAAGAAGTGTCGACAAAAGACTAAAGTATCCGGCGGATTAGTATCCGCGAGTATCCATGGCATTAATCGTGTACGCGCTTGGTGACGACATTCTACGCATGCGCAACGTCACAGTTAAATGGTCGCTTGCAACCAAGTTTATAAAAATCGTGGGATCCGGACGTGTAGATGGCCATCATACCCTTCAAAGAAGATATTGTTGGTTTCAAAATAGTTGTGTAGACGTATATTTGGTGAGCGGAGAAGATATAACCAGGTACGCTAAAGTTGTAACCATTTTAAAGTCTAATTTTCACATTTTTTTTAGCCACAAAAGTACATTTTTTCTTATAAGTGTTTCAGGAAGGATTATATTTTTCCCGCTCACGAATAGCTTATAGAGTAAATTTTTCTCTTTCATCTCTACCAATCTTGTAGCTGTTTGTAAGCGTCTACACGTCCGGACATCCACGTTTACTGCAAAACATACCACTTTTTCCGAGCTTGTTTTAGATTTTCTGAAAAGAGATACATTTATATCTTGTACACTAACATTTCGATATATAGTCAATGAACATAACAGATTCAAATAGCTACGAAAATGTTGTTCTAAACTAAGAAATCCGGTATATTTATAACCGCTTCCAAGCGGCAGCCATTTTTTCTGGTTTTGCCAGCCCGACTATAATGAGCCCGTGCAAGGATTCTCAAGAATCGGTCCGAGTTACTTGAGCTGGATGACATGGATACCAATCTCTTTTAACCATGACTATTTGACAGATATGCTGCAAGACCACAGGAAGAAGAATTCGAGAAGATGACGTTGGCTCACTTTTTTGTATGGTATGATAGTGTATATAGGGATGACACACCAAAGGGCGGCAGTGGGCATCACATTCAGCCTCGATTCCAATTGCAAGGCAATCTGGGATGGATCAAACTTCGTACAAAGCAAGCGTGCCTTCGAACACCCATTATGACACCACAAAGTCACGGTGATGAGTATTACTATTCACTGTTGCTGTTGTACATTCCGTGGAGACGTGAGAAGGAGGACTTACTTCTGAAGCACGACAGTGCATTGTCAGCTTTCATTGCTCGTGAAAAGGAGATGAAAGTGCTGAATTGTGAACACCATACTTTTGCAGAAGAAGTACAAAGAGCTGTGCGCAATTGCAAGCAGTTTCTGATGGCGCATACATGGATTTGGTTGCACCAAATGTTCAACATGGTGAACGGGAAGATGCTACAGATGTACCAGAGGAACTGGACCATGGTTTACACAACGCTGAAAATTATGTTCAAGATGAACAGGTGGATGTAGGTGCTCTTCCCACAGTAGCAGACGACAATTGTGCCAATGGAGCCCTCACACACATGCGCCTCACTGATAAGGCTTTCACAGAATTGGTATGCAATTTGAATGCAAGACAGAGAGAAGCATTTGACATGGTAGTACAGTACACTAGCTCGTTACACAAATTTCATCTCGGACAGGAGGCATCACAACCAAAACCTATCCGCATGTTCATAACTGGTGGTGCAGGGACGGGAAAGTCTTATGTGATTCGTGCCATCAGAGAACATATTGAGAGGTCAGTGCAAGGGAGTGATGAAGTGTATGGATGCATGGTCATGGCACCAACGGGTGTAGCTGCATTTAATGTGGATGGCCTAACAATTCACAGAGCACTTAATCTTCAAGTTGAGCATAGAAGGTCTGCCTACCATTTAAAGTTAATGGCTGTAGCACTTCGAGAGCTGAGGATGCTGTGGAGAGGCATACATACCATCATTATTGATGAAATTAGCATGGTATCTTACGAAGTTCTCCAGTCTGTCCACTATCGACTGTGTGAGATATTTGCCAATGATGACATCTTTGGAGGACTGAATGTGATTGCAGTTAGTGACTTTTATCAGCTCTCACCTGTCAATGGACACTTTGTGTTTAGTGTGACAAAACTGCAGTCGAAACGCTTGGCATCTCACCTTTGGAAGGACTGCTTTCAAATAGTAGAATTAACTGAAAATGTGAGACAACAAAAGGATTCGTTCTTTTCAGACATGTTGAATCGTGTTCGAGTAGGAAAGCAAACGGAACAGGATATTAAGTTGCTGGAAAGTCGCATGGTGGTAGGAAACAACATTGATCTTTCAAAGCCACCATTTGAAAAGGCTCTAAGGTTGTTTCCTCGTGTTGCAGATTGCAATGCATTTAATGAAGGAGAATTGATGAAACTCTCTTCAAATACTCCAATCTTTGAATTTGAAGCCGATCATGTGCCTTTAGAAAACAGAAGATCGACTTATGGGGCAGTCTTGTATGAGAAAGTGACTGAAGAATTAATTCCAGAGAATGACAAGGAATGTGGAGGACTACCAAGAAGGCTAAAAATGGCACTAGGAGCTGAAGTCATGTTACGACGTAACATCAAGTGTGGAGATGGGCTAGTGAATGGAGCCCAAGGAGTCATTGTGGGATTCAAGTGGGGTGGAAAACAGAATACACAGCCCTCACGTGGAGCCTTACCTGAAATTGTACATGTAAAGTTTCACGATCCAAGAGTTGGACAGTTTACCAAAGTGTGCATCCTCAATGAACAACAAGAGGCAGTGGCCATTGAACCCTTGTCGGTGCGATTCTATGGACAGCAAGGCACTGTTCTACAGCGGACTCAGACACCCTTAATTTTGTGTTGGGCCGCCACTTTACACAAAGTGCAAGGTCTGTCACTTGATTCTGCTGTGTTGGACCTTGGAGAGAAAGTGTTTGAGGCCGGAATGTTCAGAGGTGCTGCCGGTGGATTTATCACAGTCTCAGAAGGATGAACCACCCACTTCTCTTCAAGATATAAGCATGATGGAAACAGATTTGGATGACTTTTTGTTGAGGGACGTCTTGGAGGAAATGAAGAGAGACGTACCAGTAGTTCAATTATCAAGTCAAGAAATTCACACAACATGTACTAAGGAGGTGAGAGAATTTATGCAGAACATTGAGGACATTCTCAAAAGTAAAAAGAAAGAGTCAATGGAAGAATTAAAAGAATTGATGGAAGATAACAAGATTGCTATGAAAACTTTAATAAATGAGGTTAACAAACAGGAAGATGACATTTTCAATGTGGAAACTCATGTGGTGGACATGTCTGTACAAGAGGACATTTTGCCCTCATTTACATCACAATATGTTCCAGTGAGGACCACGGGTGATGGGAACTGTATGTACAATACCATCTCCATTGCACTGCATGGCACGGAAGAATATACAGCACATCTGAGAGCAATCACTGTGTACAGCTTATTAGAAAATAAGGAGCATATGTTTGAGGTGATGAAGCCTAGTACACAACTATTATTACGTAATGTGGATCGAAATGAAGAAAATATTACAGCAATTACAGAAAGGGAATGGAGCAAACTTTTGCAAGAAGCAGCTCAAGACCAATGCTGGGGAAATCATTTCCACTTGCATACCTTGTGTCTTATGTTAAAGAGGCCAATATACATGTATGGCTATATGCGACACAGAAGTGTAGGAGAACTTGACAGAGTGGATGTAAACAGTTCATCTGTGGAGATTGAACGATTGTTTCAACAGAAAGACAGGAGAATGAACAATCACATCAAGTACTTGCCTTCAGTTGAAGACTACCCCGCCATCAGAGGCTTTTTCGACTCTTCTCATTTCACAGCATTATTGCCAACAACATCCACATCTCACTTTTTTCAAACCCTTTGTATCATTTAGGTCTCACTGGGGGTGTGAAATGTAATAATTATTGTATTGAGGACTGTGTTTATGCACATGTAATTATATTTTGTAATTATTTACAACTTTTACTTTCGCCTCATGTTTCCAAAGGATATCAAAATTTGATTCGTTCCTCATATGATGCTTCATAACTGCAATCATATAGGGGCCAGAATGTGCATGCTCCCTATATTATTTCATTTATGAAGGCAATCAATAAAATCTTTTTGTAGTTAGAAATGTCAAAATTGCTGTTGAAGTGTATATGCGGGATAACTAACATGCCCAAATAAAAACTTGGATAGTAAATACTAAATAAAAAAATCAACCATAGGCCAAACTAGAATAATTCTTAGATTCTTAGATACATACATAGGTTCTCCCCACGATGACAAAATTGTCATCATATATCACCCGGTGTGAAAGGTTATGCATAAGTTTTATGCTACTTTGAATGTAGGAGCATGTATCGCTGCTACACACGACACCATCCATTCAAAAATTATAAAATAATCTGTGATGGTAATGACAGCTTCCTTGTCAGTGAAGCACTATTGACAACAACATTAACTATTGTTGAATTGAATCAAAAGCATAAGATTAGCATTTAAATGCGTTTTGTCTAAAAAGAAATTAAAACTATTAAATATTAGGAAACCACTAATCTTATGCTACTATTAAAATAACAGCATGTTGCTGTTATGCACGAAGCCATCCATGAATGAATACCTCTTGATGGCATTCTTTAGCTTTCATGTTTTGTGAAGCACCTCTTGGTCAACAATGTAATATCGTTGAATGTGATAGTCTAACTTGAATGAATTAGATAGAAACCAAAACTGAATTTTTATGCAATTAGACTACATTTCCATGCAGACTCCAAGTCTGTACAGCTTTTGCAACGCCCCTGCTCAGAGTCCAGTTATTTGGGGCATCTTGCAAATGCATCTAGAGTAGTTATTGTCCATATAGATAAGGTGGTTGAAATTTAGAGTTCATGTTTGAGCAAACATTTGTAATGAGCCATTTGCATTTAATTAGCAATCCTATAGCCTATAAGGGAAGAATATATGTCATTGGGGAGTATATATTAGTCATGTCTATACATCCATAGAACAAAGGCAAATGGCTAATCATTACACATTGAACCCCATATACAGGTAGTCAGTGCCACCTCAACCTTAAGTTTACACCACTCTGCAAATTGAGTACAACTATAAAAGGTTGGGAATTATGGCACAGTATATCACCCTTTACATCCTGTACCTGCATATATTGGTACGCAGTATACATTTCTTCTGGTATTTGCTACCTTCATCGGTATGCAGTACCTTTCCCCATAGTACCTTCCTTTGGTACACAACTTCCAGTGCCTTTGATGGTAAACAGTACATTAATATATAGTCTCACATATTGGGCTATGCACATTGCACTGCCCAATGGAGACTTGCATAGATCACAATGATCATACTATTGACTACTTGTGGCCAATTTTGGATACCTTGTGCACCTTAGCACGGAAAAAATATTATTATAACATGCTGACTACATTGATCTGCTGAAAGATCACATTGTATATTCTGTTCTTTATTCTATAGCTACACATTTAAGTGATTCTGGTGGATTACACAACGGTACACCTGTACCATTATATGTATAGCATTTTATTGCACCATTTTTATTTTGGATTGGAGGAGTTTTACAGACTATTGCAGACCCTAGTTGAAATGAATCCAATCCTCTGGGATGCAAAGCATGCCTACTTCCTCGTGGTGTATCCTGGGACTACTATTATTAAAAAAACTGACTAGATCATGATCCCAATATATTGTTTGGATTATTGAATGCTTAGACTTGACACACACACACACACACACATTTTACTACACCACTACTCAAAACCATGCATTTCTTACAGTGATCTTTTGAGTCCATTAGAAAGATTTCCAAGTGATTCAAGTTTCCAGGGCCGTAGGCGGCCCACGTGTTTTTTAAACTCGAATCACTTGTTTGGCATTTCTTTCAGCATTAAGAATGATTTGATTGAGGATAGGAGTCAAAGCATACTTCTCTGACACAGGATTTTCTTCATCACCAATTTGAAACTGCTTTAACAGTAGTGAAAGTTGTTCATTACGTTGTGCTAGTTTCTCAATGTTATCCAAAACTTTAAAGTAGTCTGTGATTCTGGTCTATGCATCATCTGAAATGGCCTTTTCCAGCTTTCTTTTCATCCTGGCACTTCTTGACCAGACAAATGAAGAAATCTTACTAATCACCCCCCCCCCCCTTCACCACTATGAGGAAGGGCTTGGGTAAAATCCTGATTGTGAGTGTTGTCCAAGCTAGGAGAGGAGACTTGGACTTCTAATGATGATCCCAGATTGACTTCTAGTGATGATTCCAGATAGGGAGACACAATATTTGAGGTTCCACTTGATGTTTCAGTTGACTGAGTGGTTGCAGTCGAGGTTCCAGTTGAGGTTCCAGATGTTGTAAGCAAGCTTCCAGGCAGAATTTCTGTTTGGAGATTGCTGGCAGTCTTATTTGCAAACAGGAAATTACTGATGGGTGACTGTTGCATGGGCGCAGCATGCTAATCTGATTCAGTGTAGCATTTCTTGACGTGTTTAGTCCAATTGGAAATCAAGAATGGAGCACATATGTCAGATCTGTCTTTCTGCTGTAAGGAAATATTAGTTTTGCACATTGAACATCTGATTGTTACTTTGAATGATCCATGGTTGCTTGCAGACCGGGTTACTGATAATGAGTATTGTGAGTTCTCCTGAAGATTCCTCAGCCTTCTATCAGTCTGTTGGCTGATCCATTTCTGTACTCCTCCTGATTTGTTGAGCTATACTGCTAATGCTTAACGTGCTTTCTTCACTAACATTAGCATGAGTCATGGATGATGAAGCCATTGCAGTTGCATTGGAAGCCTTTTTAGCTTGTATGGTACCATGGGTGGTAATTGATGGCTGCTTTCTTTTCCTAGAGGCTGACAATGGTGCAAGTGTTAATGATGATCTTGTGGTTTGACCCTTGTGTAACATTTTACTTCACGAACGAAATTACGTATCTGTACTCTGGGTCCTTGTGGGAATTCAAAAGGTAAGTCTGATTCAGAAGTGGTTGGGCAGCTGCAATATTCAGAATTGCCAGAAAATCGCTTTGAGATATAGTTTTCAATGAAGCAATGGAGTTTCCTGGATTGTCACTGATATCCATGGTATATAGAAATCACCTCAGGAACATCAAAGCCTGCTGCAACGAAGCACTTCACAATGTAGTCAGGTAGTCGTTCTCTCATCAATGACTGTATATCAAATGATTCCTTTTTATTATCATGAGTACCCTCAAGGGTTGGCCAAGTTTGGGACTCATTATGGGTTGATCTCGAGGTTGATTGCATCTTTGTCACACACTCAGTTACACTATAATAAAAGAATAATAGTTCAATTAATTATCATAACAATAATATATGTATTTAATGGTGTGAAGATCATTTGCAAGACCCAAGCTATGCATGTATTATTCTAATCTTATTAGTTTTGTCAATTCACAAATAAAACTGTTTATATTTACCTTTGTTGACTCTGAGCCATCTTGAAATCAAACTGCATATAGCATGTATACAAGATTATGAATCACGAACTGTATGATAGAAACAGTATATATTTATAGGTTATTGAGTGATGCCTTTGTACAAAATGCAATGTATAATATATGTATAATATTAGCCTGCATAACTTAAAGTTAAATCAATTGGCCCTAGCTCGGCCCTAGCTGTTATCATGCATGGATACTCCATGCAAATGTTATATGTGCATATCATAGTGTATCATGCCATGCACAATAGTCATGCGAGTACTGTTGTGAACTCGGTCGTGCAGCAAGTTGGACAATAGACTGAGCCATAGACACTCTAAAGTCTATGATATGGTTGCACTTACCCTTGGAAGAATCCTTGGCTGTGGAGCCCGAATCTCAGGCAGCAAACGGTAGAGCCCGAGGGTTTCAACTTGAACACTCCAAGAGACAAGGCTGAAGCCAAAATCCGGCAACTATCAAATTTTATCAAACATGCACTCGAACGAACGAGCAGGAAATCCAGACAGCTATATAACGGTGCGAGGTCTATCGACTGTTACACGAAATAGCGTGCAGCTGCAGCGACGAAGGAGAGAGCATTTACAGCTGGTTCAGTTCTATAACACACAAATGTTGATCGAGGTGGTGCAAAGCGGCAAATGATGACAAGCAATATCAATTTTTATTGCAGCAAAAAATACATCAACAACACTATATTGTATAACCTCACTGGGTAAGTTTACGCTAGTATACTAATGCAGTGCTGAGCTTTCAAGATTTCACGAGATTTCAAGATTTCACAAAAGATCTCAAGATTTCGTAAGGGATTTCAAGATTTTGCAAGTGATTTCAAGATTTCAAGATTTCATTAGAGATTTCGTCGAAGATTCCATTCAAAAAAGAGAGATTTCAGATTTCTGGATTTCAAATTTCAGTGTGGGATTTCAAGATTTCATCTAAGATTTCTAGAGATTTCAGGATTTCATTAAAGATTTCAGACAAACTGTACGAGATTTCACTGCGTTACGGACCCCTCGGCAAACACACATACACAAGATTACACACATGTACATGAACATATCCACAAAAACACATTAAGAAGCTATTTTATTAAAAACCTGCTCATACTAAATGTCGCTAAAACACTTTTACATGCGTGTTCAAGCACTCCATAATGGTTAACTAAAGACAAAAGGCTTTCCACAGTCATCTTACCTGTTTCCAAAGCTTTATTTAGCCTTTTCTTCATTTCCATGGACTTCCGCGGTAGTGTAGGGTACAATTTCTTAATAAAATCATCCATCCAAGAACATTTCCATGTCCTAAATGCTTTGTCAAAGTTCTCTTCCTTGTTAGATGAGGCAGCTTAACAGCTTTGTTAGTTTTCAAGTCCTTCCACAACTTCTTAAACGAAAACAACAACTTTAAACCAGTCGCTCTACCTCTAAAACTTAAAGGCCCACAGAAATTTTCAGAGCAAGTTGCAACAATCTTCGTGATTAACTCTAAATCCAAACCTTTAGGTCTTAAAGATTCTTCGTTGACGAAAACGGAAGCAAAGACACAAAATCCACTGAATAATACCAGTGACTTCGACTACTGCCTAAATGTCCGCCATGTTGACATATATATATATATATATATATATATATATATATATATATATATATAAACATCGTTCCGGACGTTCCGGACAATTCCAGTGAAAGTAAAAATAATATAGGAACAGCTAAGACAACAGGGATTATACAAATTAATACATAAGTTTGCTTCCAGTGTATTGAATGATGATGTGAGAGAAAATAGGCATTCAACACACACACACACACACATTCTAGTTTTCTACACCATCATTTCCACAAGTTA
The DNA here is from genome assembly GCA_963170055.1 of Halisarca cf. caerulea. NCBI lineage: Eukaryota > Metazoa > Porifera > Demospongiae > Chondrillida > Halisarcidae > Halisarca > Halisarca cf. caerulea. Next base: position 1,935,932 of record CAUJGJ010000397.1, read on the forward strand.
AAGGGAAACTGACACCAAAACAAGTATGTTCAAAATTTGTCTTGGGTTTATTCTAGCCTAAAGAGTCAGAAAACCCTGTGACGTCAAATACCACAATTGCATGGTAACATCCTACCATTCATGAAGTACCTACGTATGGTGCTCACTGTAGAATTCAACCAAAACTATGCTGAATCTGACTGAGAGCAGCAGTGGTGGATTTCATACAGTAGAACTTTCGGTTAGCTCTAGTATTTGAAGCAAATGAAAAAATTATACTTTGTCTAACACCACTTACAAGTGGCCTCTGATCGTCTCCTGTGTACTTCCCTGTTTAACTACCCAAAAGGAATTCTTTAAGATATTTGTATGTCGCCAAATAGTTGAAGTAGCTATTCCTATGATACTTTTATTCCTTTTGTTGTGTAACCAGTGAACAACATCCAGGAAGAAAACTGCCACTAAATATAAGGTAAACAGTAATTACGGTCAACATAGATTTGTCACTTTTTGTGGAAATGTCACAGATTTCCACAATAGTTCTAAAGGCAATTTGTACCACTTCTTTTCTGATTTAGTGGAACACAACAATTTTAAGAACTGAGCTTTCGTATCTTATGCAACGTATATAAAAAGTAGGACAGTACAAGCAGGCATAATTGCTTTCTATAAGGCTTGAGCGAGTGCTCCAAGTATACTATCTGCATTACTGGACAGTCTGGTCTATAAGCTGTGCAATGAGCATTAAACGGGAGGCAGCAGTATGACTATGCATTGAACTAGGTGATGTGGACTCAAAACCTACTTTGACCATACCTACCAAAGCTTTGGGCAGTACTGTCACCAAAAAGACTGCTTGAAGCGATGTACATATGTCTAATCAATAATGCAAAAATCCTCCTTGTGAAAATGTTTAAATATTATTGTGTTTATGATCACAAAGATTCAGAACAGTACTTTAAGGTTGATTTCTGGCACAAACACAAGGTACGCTCAAATCGCTTCTTTTAATGTGTGTCATACATTAATTAATGCGCTGTTTGTCACTAAAGCAAGAAAAATTGTATTCACACCAATCTCTATGGTTAAAAATTGCTTCCAAGTGGAGTATATACCCGTATCCCTTTCATCAAACAACCAGCAAAATGCTACCAATGATGTATTCTGATGTCACAACTGCAATAAAACTTGGTGCTCCAGAGGCAGAAGTTTGAGGTCGCTGCCTAACTTATAGGATGATCATAATCAAGTTAAATTACTTGCTCTAAGCTTCTTGAAGTATATTCCATTGTTTAGTAATGTTAAAAGCAAATCAAAGATTTTGATGTCAGTCTTTAAACAATTGGTGTAAAATATTGGGAGATTGGAATATTATAGTCTGTGTTAAACTTATAAATTATGGCATACTCTGTGTCATTGCAATTGTAGGACTGAGAGAAAGGAGTATTACTCCAAGAGTTGGCTTGATCTGAGCCATCAAAGTATCTCACTATAATAATAGATGATATGTGGAGGCAACACCCCCTAGGGGGTCATAGGGGTCGATGGTGAATGATGCATGCACGTATGTATTGCGGGTATAGAAGATGGCGCATTCGCTCGCGGTAACGATCCACAGTTCACAGCACCAAACTCCTGGAAAACTGAAACCCTTTGCAAATATCTCCGAAAGCATGGTCTACCATTGGGAGGCAATATATCTGACTTAGTGATAAAAGTCGAAGATTTATGAAAACCAAAGAGTTGGAACACGAACTTGACGTGGTAGCAATTGAGCAGCTGGATGTAGAATCGCAAAGCTTCAGCGAACTACTGTACTCTAACTGGGTGGATTCAAGCTTTCCACCTGTTACTGAAGAAGCCGTTGGAATGTATTTGAAGCGTCTAGGAGCATATACGAAGAATTACCGTACTGGCATTTGCCTTTATCAATGCAGCCATGTTTACGATGTCCAATGTTCTACAAAGGGCGGAGAGCAGTTTGTCAAATGCAAGTGCAGGCCCACAATGCGGAAAAATCCACCTTTTTATAAGTGCTTTGTGATATTTGTCCCACATGACATTCGTTCTGCCAACTGTCAATGTCCAGCAGGAGAAACACAGAGCTGTGTTCATGTGTCGGCACTGCTACTAACTTTAGCTCAAGTTGCACAGGCATCTTGCACCAGCCTACCATGTGCATGGTCAAGACCTAAAGTGATGGGCAGATCTACCATTACAAGAGACGTTAACTTTGAGTGGGCTTTAGTGGAGGGATACGTGGAGGAGCAATCTTTGCAACAACCAAGTTTGGATGTAGGCAATCTATTGAAGCCATGCGACAAAGCAGGAGTGGTGACAGGAGTTAGCATCTTCTTTGCACAAGAAGAGGACAGGAAGAGAGCAGGACAGACACAGCCCTTACAGCAACCACAAAGACATCTTCTCATAGACACCCTGGACAGACTCAGATCAACCACAGAAGGACATGACCTCATGAAGGCCTTGGAAGTAACATCAGAAGAACTTAGCTTGCTTCAAACCATGACATTAAATTTTGAGACACAACCCTCTTTGGATGGATGCCAGACAGTGGAGAGTGACAACCAGCAACTTTGGGCGAGTTTGCAATTGGACGAAAGCAGCAGGACTTTATCCACCATCACTCATCAAGCTGCTACTTGGGGATTATGGACACCCATCATTGGTGGCATTGCAGTGGGGTGTTGACAATGAGGACCCAGCTCTTTGGGCTTATGAACAGGCTACTGGTAGAACAGTGTTTCCATGTGGGTTTTGTCTGCCCTGAACATCCTATTCTTGGTGCTTTACCAGATGGAGTAGTGTTTGGGGAAGGTGGGGTGATGAGGGTCATTGAAATCAAGTGTCCCTCCATAGAGGATGCCATACAGCAGGACAACAAATTTCATCTGGAATGTAGCCACACCAACAAGTGCACACAACTGAAGAGGAGTCATGATTACTACTACCAAGGCATTGGACAGTTAGCCATCACTCAAGCAGCATTTTGCGACTCTGTCACTTGGACTAATGGAGACTTTTATATTGAGAGAATTTACTTGGACATCAGTCTCTGGTCAGCTATGGTTGATAAATTGACTACATTTTACCGAGGGTGTCTAGGCCCAGAAATTTTACATAGATTGAGCATGATGTAACTATATCCATATATACATTTTTGCTGTAATGTGTAATTCGTGTACACTGTGCAAATTCCTACATCCCTCATGTGCAGCACATATATATGTATATGCTGCAGGATGTAGGAATTTGCACAGTGTACACTCCGTCCAATTAAACTCTGTCTAGCCCTATGCCCATCTAGCCTCATGTATGTGTACTCCTATGCTCGTCTAGCCCTATGCCTGTCTTGCCCTTTGCCCATCTAGCCATGTACCTGTTTTGCTACTCACCCTTGTTCCACGTGTTTTTGGAGGATCCTTTCTTGATAAGGCCTTTTTGTACTGTCCTGTGTCAATCCTACATCCTTTTACCATTTTTAAATGGTTTTTATACACACTTGTTCGTGCGATTTTTCCTTTAAAGAACAGTTGTTCGAATAGAGTCTGCATAGATACTCAAACCCCTGTGGTTAAAGGATTCCACTGCAGTTGAGTTGAGAAGGAACATAATCAAGTCTTGTAACATAAGAAGCTAAAATTATGCAGCTACCTGACCAAAATCAATGTACCCACGTAGAAACAAGTGCTCAAACAAAAAAAAGCACTGAAGTCGATCGTGACGATCGTCGAACCAGAGAAGGTTTTGCCTTGTGTACGTACATGTACGCCTAGTCTCGCGTAGCCATTCCGGTAATCCGAAAATGGCTGATCTGGCGAATGTATGGGATTTGCCTATTAATTTTTTCTCGCTTTAGAAGTCCAGATGTGGCTTTAAAACTTACAAAAGGCACTTGACGCTAACAATCGGAGCTCACTGGCGAAAGATGAAACCTCTGGACCCTTCGTGGCGACCTGTAGCTCAGTTCGAAAAAAACGATGAGAAGAAGAAGAAGAAGAATCTTAAAATGCTATGGTGTTACAGACCCATACCTCGGCGAGTGAACTTCGCATTTCTTTAAAGAGATAGCTTTACGAAGCTTTTAAACTACTTTTCCTTGTAGCTGGTGTGTCAAAATGTGCCAAAATCTACTTTTGAAAACTATGGAGTCATCATACTGTTAGTTTTTTGGCGAAAACAAATTTTCGCTAATGTATGGCGGCCATGTTTTTCCGTGTCAATCCTACATATGGAGTACTACCGTACTCCATAATAATAGTAATAGAGAAGTATGAATTTATACAGAAATGAGTTATAGGAATTGTTTTGAAAGCAATTGCCAAATATGGCAATTGTTTTCAAAACAATTGTCCAGTTACAATAAACAGTATGTTCTATGAATGTTCAGCTGTGCACTTACCCTTCAATGCTTTGCAAGTGATTGGAGTGCGTGGGGCGGCAGCCCCCACGAGTTTTTAACTCATATTACTTGTTAACTATACTAGGGGAGAAGGTGGCCTTTGGCCACCTTCACCCCTAGTTCGGGTGGCGGGTGCAACCCTTATATCAAGTGAAGAGGTTGTGTTCAGTGAATTTATCCAATTATTGAGTGCAATTTCCATAATAAGAGAAAGCCCACCCACGCACACACACTCACACACTCACACACATGTGCACTCTCTCTCTCACACACACACATACACACACACACACACACACACACACACACACACACACATGTACACACACATGCACACACAACACTCACCACCTATTGGCACACACACATATATATACGTACATACACACACATACGTGCAAACATGCACACACACACACACACACACACACACACACACACACACACACACACACACACACACACACACACACAAATCCTGCATAAGTTTCAAACCATTGCCAACGACACCCAAATATTTCGATATGACCAATTCATTTCATTGGTGATCATTCTGCTCTTATTCTCAGTGGATAAATCTTCTGCTATATAGCCAACAACATTCGTCAACTATTGATGCATACACACACACACACACACACACACACACACACACACACAAATATACAGACACAAACACACACACACACACACACACACACACACAAATATACAGACACAAACACACACACACACACACACACACACACATATACAGACACAAACACACACACACACACACACACACACACACACACACAAATATACACACACAAACACACACACACACACCATAGATAATAGAAGGGGTGGGGATAGGTGACTCACTCATTTATATGCCATATAACGCATAAGCGATAATAATAATTGCAAGTATGGTGTTCCTAAGCACTGTCAAGTTGACTATATTGGTGCGCGCAACACTTCTTCTCATAACTCTGGCGAGTTGGCACAGATATGGCTCTTGTCGCTTAAACATCTTCACTAAGCTCTAATCCACACAGCAGAAGTATAAAAGACCGGCACAAAGGTATCGAATGCCAAGTACTTTGACTTTCTATAAGATTTGCAAGATTTGGATGTGTGCGAGTGTATGCTACCACGAAAAGCGACTTACCGATTCGTTAGGCCTTCGGTATGGGGTAAATGACAGTGGCCTGCAACATGGACACCATTAGAAGTGAATTGAGAAAGACTTTCATCGGGAGAAATTGCCGCAAGTTCGGTTTCACCGGGTATCATTTTGTGCGAAGGTAAACTCGATAACTTTAATACAAAATCCTACACTATACGAAAACGTTATCGTATACATGTAGTAGTGTAACATTGTATGGGTTACTAACGCATAGTGAGATGTACAAAAGAGCTAAAATCTGTAGAAGTTGTAGATCAGAATCGAAATCCAGGTTGGCTACCTCAAAAAATGTTGAAGCCCGCATGACGTCATAAATGAATATGTTTAAGCGGTTGGGCGACTCAGCGACAATGCATTATTCATTACAAAGACTATTGTCCATAATACGAAAGAGAAAGAAAAAGCAACTGGTCAAGGCACATGTACCGTGATATATCTATGGAACAAGACTGCTGTATATACGGAGTTGGAACAATCATCATTAGTGTGTACCTGCAGAGAGATGGGAAAAGGAAGTCTAGATTGAGCAAGCCAGCAAAAAGAAGAAAGATTACTGTGAGTGTTTGTACAACTGCACCTACCACAAATTGGAGGTATCTGAATACACCACAGAAAATGAAAAGGGTTGCAAATGCCAAAATGATGACAAGAAGGTTGCAAATGAGGATAAAAAGGTTACAAAGCAGGATGGAAAGCTTGGGAGAAGCAGCGTGCACGCCCCCTGATAATGAGCTCTATTCTTCAATTAGAGACATTATTGAAGTACATGGCCCACACATGACTCACCTGCCTACTGACATCAAAAGAATATTCTGGGAGCAACAGGTATGCATGTATATATTACACAATGCACATAACTGAACAACTTCTATGTATTATGTAGTCTAACAAATCGATGAAAGATCAAACTAAATAAGCTTTACATGTACATAACATACGTACATACATATACAGTATTACTATATATATGTAACTATATTTTTATCTCATGCAATTACAGAAAAAAGCTGCTGAAGCTAAAGGCCCAACTGGGATGAGATGGCATCCTCTTATGATGAGGTTGTGTGTTCACTTGAAATACCACTCCACAGCTGCATATGAGATCCTCAGAGAAGTGCTCAGTTTACCCTCAGCACGCACTATCAGGGACTACACAAACTTCATCAACACCAAACCAGGTACTGTATGACAGCACATCATATACATATGTATGTACATGCACCTTTTCCTAATGAATTCAGTCATTTCTTTTTATTCATCATTATATTAAATACGTATATGTAATACTACTATCCATTAACTTTGACAATGTGCTATTACATCATTGTGTGGCCTTGTTTATAGGTATTCAAGGAGAAGTACTAAATCAACTGTCACAAGCCTTTAACTTAAAAGAGAAACCTTACGAAAAGTATGTATGTATTACATTTGATGAAATGAAAATCAAAGAGAAAGTGGTCTACAGGTCAAACACAGGTATGTACTCACATACGTATGTATGTACATGAACAGTGTATATACATTTACTTTTCATGCATATACTCAACATTACATACATACAGTGTACACCATGCAGTCCTATAAATACATGCACAAATATGTGCACTATGCATGTAACAAATTGTTAATTCTGTATATCATTACATACTATTAGGAGAAATTATTGGATTTACAGATCTGGGGAAAGTAAATGAAAAAATAGCTGCACTTGCGGATGAACCTCTACCATTGCAAGAGACTGTCAGTACGCACATGCTCACGCTCATGGTGAGAGGCATCTTTAACAAGGTGAAATTTCCAGTGGCTCACTTTCCTACAAGAGCCATAAGGAGTAGTCAGCTATACAACATTGTGTGGAGTGCAGTTGTGGCTCTGGAAAGAATAGGACTGAAGGTACGTGTATAATAGGACCTGGCCAAATTTGAGTGCAATTTAGTATAAAGTTTACCAGGTTGCACATACTATTAGTATTATGACATACGTACACTGGCGCTCAAAAGAAAGTTGCCACTTGCGTAATGATATAATATGGCGCCGCGAGTATAGTTTTGTTCGTGCGGTGAAAAGTCGCTAAAAGGCTTTGAATATGCTCGATAATGAATAAAGTGACAGTAATACTGTTTAATAGCTTTAAATATTTGAAAAGAAACACTAAAAGTAGAAGATTAGCAAAGCTCAGTTTCGAAGATTGGATCCGTATGATATTCTCTACCCTAAGTCTTAGTGTTCAACTTTTCAGCGTCAGAGTACCGCTCAACTTCACGGCAGCAGTTCGTCTGTGCTGAAAATCATGCTGATGTCCCAGACTACTGGGATCGCTCAAGACCATCCGTAATCAGAGTGTCCTCGCAACCTTATAGTCGAACGAAGACGCTTTGCAGATATCGGGTGGATGAAGAACGCTTCGTCTTTCCTATTGGAGCTCAAAGCATCCTTAGAACCAGTTACAGCGTAGTAGTTGTAGTTTCAACAGTTACTTAACTTTGCGCTATGCTGGAATATATAGATGAACTGTTCTGTGAACGGCGTCTTTCCTCAGCAGAGCAAACAAAGGACGACAATCAAATTTCGTCGTTTAGCGATAGGTTTTGATGCTAGAAAATGTAGAATTTACAATCCACTCAGCGGTTGGAAGATACAATAGACAGAATTCTGATGTTGAAGATGCTACGAACTAACTTTGGGACAACTTTGGAATACCTTAACCAATGATTACCACAAATTTCATTCGTGAAATGAAAGGGATGCAGCATTAGTTGCCTAAAAAGCACGCCAATTTCCAGAATCAAAGCTGATTCTTACAAAAAGCACACGTATGCAATACTAACTCACAGTTTGTGCCACTTTTCGGTTCCTCGTTTTAGCTACGCAAAATAGTTCTATATCAGCCCATTGCCCAGTTTTTTCAGCTATTTCAATTCGTGGTGTATTGCGCGGCCGCCATTTTCTCAAAGTGGCAACCTTCTTTTGAGCGCGTGTGTATATGCATTACACAATAATGCCAGCACATCTAATTTAATGGCACAGGTTGTTTGTTTAAGCTGTGATGGGGCATCACAAAATAGGAAGTTCTTCAGGATTCACAGTGAAGTCAGAAACACACAATATGGGATAACGTACAAGACAGAAAACATCTATAGTGAAGACAACAGTATCATATACTTTGTGTCCGACGTGTCTCATCTGATTAAAACAGTACGGAACAACTGGTTCTCATCGAATCCATCACCTCACTGTTCTAGATTATTGCAGGTATGCACATGTAAATAAAAATGTAGCATGCATGCCCAGTCTGTATTTAACAAATTTATATATACATACGTATATAGATCAACGGGTGCTATATTTTGTGGAACCACTTAAAGGGTGTGTATGACTGCACGCACAACAAAACTAGACTGTATACGACCAAACCAAAAAAGGAACACATTGCATTGACTCCCCAGTCCAAAAGGAGGGTTGACTTAGCAGCTCAAGTAAGTACACATTTACATTA
>CAUJGJ010000397.1:1957500-1975000 GCA_963170055.1 Halisarca cf. caerulea
GTGCTCTGAACTCAGGAATATCAGCAAACACTGAGGATGATGGATTGAATTCCTTCAAGAAATGTGTCAGGAGGAGCAGGATCTTGTCGTGACGCCAGGTGTATCGGCCGTCTTCTAAGGCCTTGGGGCAACAGTTGAGGATGTGCTTCACATTACAAAGTGGAGCGTCACACAGTGGGCATTTCCTACTAAACTTATAGTTCCAGCGAACCAAAGTACTAGGGGATGGCAATGTTTCACTACATGCGCGTAAAACAAAGGACAGTTGGCCATTTGGGAGACCAGTTATTATTCTCTTCCACAGACTGTCCTCATGTTCAAGAGGGAGAACATCTAGCAATGAATTTTGTATCTGGAGTTGTTCCAGTGATTTCTCAAGCTCAACACATTGCTGTTGTACAATTCTGGCTTTTGAGCGTCTAATGATGGAAGACTCATTTACTCTGGAGGAGATTTGCCTTGAGTTTTGGATAGAAGCAGCGGTATTCTTGATTATTTCAATATCTTGCACTGACATGTGATGAAGGACTTTCAAGGTATCCTGGTTAAGTCCTAGAATACACTCGGATACTGAAGGGTCTGCTGATGACATAACACGAGTGAAGAAACCGATTTTCACTTCTTCTTCATATGATGGAAGCAATTTTAGGCCAAGACCATCTTTGTGGAACAGTATGACCTTAGATAGACAAGGAGGAAGATGGAGCCATTTTCGGATGAAACGTGTTAGAGTGCGTTGGATTCTACCCAGTTGCGATTGTGAGAAATTATCAACTCCAAGATAGAATTGGGCATTACGGAGGATAAAATGGTGGAGAATGTACCCTTTATATTCCCCTCTAATAGGAGAAGAATCTAGTGAGAGAACTTGAGATAATAGCAAATTGTTAAGCTTATCAGTGGCAGCTTTCCTGGTTGTAGGAAGATTATGACCGAGGATCTTCCCAAGAAATTTGGTTGGCTTGTGAGCTACATTAGTAGTGTTACCCGAGTCACCAATAGCAAACACTTTGGATCTGTCAATTTGCTTTCCATTGTAAACAAGTGAAATACACTTAGATGGCTTTAAATGAAGATCTAATTGTTTGCAGCTATCATTAATTTCTTGAAGGGAGGAAGCATGTTCCTTTGGATCAGAAGAAACAAGGGACAGGTCATCAGCATAGGATTTGCAGCGGTGTGGCCGAGAGGAACAATATTTTGGAGTGCCTAATTTAGCACGAATCCTTGGGACCTTGACTGTGGGTGGTATATGAGGGGAAGGGAGGTACTTCTTAGAGTTCCCCGATGCTAGATGCCAGGAGATATCATGCAAATTCACTCTTTCCTGCACTCCTAGTTGGTAAACAATTAGAGAAGTGCCATCGGGAAAGTGATCTGCAATCTGACATCTATACCATCCTGGAGGCTCATTAGAGTCCTTTTCATCCCATTCCACATAGATATAAGCTGAAATTGGTGGCAAATTTACAGAGTTAGGAATGGGAAAACGGAGTGCGTATCCTCCGGATTTGAGTCTATTAGTTAGCTGTACTATTGGATTGAATGCCAAGAGGAATATTGTTGGTGACAAAGTATCTCCTTGGAATACACCTCTTTGGATGGGGAAAACCTCTGTTGACCAGGCCCTGGTTGAAACAAAAGCTGTAAGTTTGCTATACGCATTGCAGATGTAACGGGTAATCTCTGAAGGGACATGAACGTATTCAAGCATATCCACAATTGAACGATGTGAAATGGAACCAAAAGCATTTCGTAGATCAAGAAAGGTGATGCACACTGGCAGTCCATGCTTCTTTGCATTCTCAATGATAGTAGAGACAGTAAATATGTGCTCATATACACCTGACATACCAGAAAGAAAACCTTTCTGGACACTAGGATCAATGACCTTGTTCTCCAAGAGGAATGACTCCAGCCTACGGGCAATAATGCGGTGGAAAAGCTTCCCTATTACAGAGGTAATAGCAATCGGTCTGAAGTTGGCAGGGTTTGAGCTATCATCATCTTTGTGCAAAAGGATAATACGACCAATACACCAAGAGTCAGGACAAGTTGGATCTTCAAGCAAGATTTTTGAGTATAATGTGGCTAGAATGTGTTGTAAACTGGGTAGGGATTTCAAGTGATGATAAGAGATTCCATTGCACCCAAGGCTAGAATTTGATGAGCATCTACGAAGGGCTGCTCTTACTTGCTTAGGGGTAATAGGGGATAGATCAAAGGGCACAGAAATACAAGGTTTAGGCATAACTTTGTGAACAAACGATGGTAGCTGCTGGTACTGACAATGCCGACTACTAAAATTGTCTTTAAAATACTCAAAACACGTGTCAACCGAGAACGTTGGTTCTAATGACTTACTTGAAGACAAAATGGACTGAGCAAAGGTTTGTGGATTTTGTCTAAACTTCTTTTCAAGATGTGCAATATGTCTGGAATCAGTAGGAGAGTTTTTGATGAAACGATTATGCGCACGTACTGCAGTTAGAAATGGTTTAGGATTGATAGTTATATTTTACTTAAAGCATTCTTCATTGCGGTAATTTTCTCTCTTTGCTTCTGTTGGCTTGAGATGCGGTGGGGGCCGTTGCTCTTGAATCTTAGTAACTTTTTATTCAAAGCGTTGAATCTACTAAGGACATCAATGGTACAAAGGACAATTTTCTCTTCGGCTTTGTAAGGTGAAATTACGTTGTTTGATAGGTCATTGTGAACTGGAACAAGTACTTGGTATAAATCATCACTGATGGTCTTCCAATCTGAAGAATCACAAGCGGCATCAGTTGGCAATCGCTGTAAGGGGTCTCCGACTTCTTCTTCTTCCGCCATTTTCACGTTGCTAGGTTGCTCAAAAAGAAACAACATCTACGCTAACATACACAAACGCGAACATATCCAAAAAACTACTTGAAGAAATTCTTTTTCACTGAAGGCCTGCTCTCACTAAACCTCACCGAAACACTTGTCATACAAGTTCAACCGTTCGAAAACGGTTTGCTAATTCCAAACAGAGCTTTCATCTCTCATCTTACCTGCCTGTTCCCCAAACTTCTTTGGATCTTCCCGTTGTTTCCATACTTTCGCGGTCCGAAGGTTTTCTTCTCATCCAAACATCTGCGTCCTATTCTCTGACATGTTGAACCATAGTATCTATGGTTAGAGGACCTAAGCAAACACACATACACAAGATAACACACACATACGCCAACATATCCACGAAAACACATTGAGGGATTTTTTTTTAAAGACCTGCTCATACTAAACGTCGTTAAAACACTTCACATGAGCGTTCAAGTATTCCATAATGGTTAACTAAAAGACAAAAGGCTTTCCACACTCATCTTACCTGTTTCCGAAGCTTTCTTTAGCCTTTTCTTCGTTTCCATGGACTTCTGAGGTAGCGTAAGGTACAATGTCTCAGTAAAATCATCCTTCCAACAATGTTTCCATCCTAAATGCTTCGTCAAAGTTCTCTTCCTTGTTAGATGAGTCGGCTTAACAGCTTTTCTCAGTTTTCGAGTCCTTTCACAACTTCTAAAACGAAGACAACAATTTTAAACCACTCGCTCTACCTCTAACAAGCGATTCGAGTTTAAAAAACTCGTGGGCCGCCTATGGCCCTGGAAACTCGAATCGCTTGGAAATCGGCGTTATTGACTAAAATAATATTTCGAAGAACTCTTCTGGTCTAAAAGACCCTTCACTGATAAAATCAGGAGCAAACGAATGAATTTCACCGAAATATAGCTGAAAGATTTTGTACCGACTTCGCGTCCGCCATGTTGTTGACATATATATATATATATATATATATATTAATTGAGCCGACTCGTGGGCACTGCTGATGGTCGCCCATTATCGCCATCACAAGCCACCTCTGGCTTCAGGCTGTCCGATGACAGCTGGCGCTGTTGGCTAACTGCCGCAGTCAGGCTCTCCTGTACTGTGCTCTCTTAACTTACCACTAACTTGTAATTAACCCAGGAGTCAAGTCTATTTAATGTCTGGCATAAAGGCCGGGTCAGGTGGAGCCCCATTCCCGCCCACGCATACGGGCGAAAGGTGACGTCACTGAAATCCGCCGATGTCACCGGAAATGGGTTGCATGACATCATTGAATTGGCTGACATCACCGGACATGGGCCAATTCATTACCGGATGTGTGCTGATGTCATCGAAATGGAGCTCCCCAGGGACATCCCCCCTTACCATATGTCCTGCCCCCAGCTTGGGGGAGAGGGTACATGCCCTAATTCTGCCAAAGGGGGAGCTACGAACACCTTTTGGGTTCTAGCTCCACCCGACCCCAAGCCCCAGCAGTCTATCAATGTGTATGTGTTACACCCCTATCTCCTCATACTGCAAATTATCCTCAGGCGTAAGTTCTTTCTTATATTAACTTCTCCTCATAGCACTTAATAACGAACGAAACCATTACACTCATGAAAACAAAGAAATTTGACACTAAGAGTTTAGAGTCTGGGAAACAGCACAGAGTTGTTCCCTTGGTGTCCTGACATACAAGGTGTATGCCTCACTCCGCCAGCGTCCCATCGTCTTGATTAAGGAGTCTGGTACCCCTTTCGCAGCTGCTGTGGTTGCAGCCCCAATCCGGAAGCTGTGTCCTGAGTACTGCTCTGCACCGATACCTGCTGATACTAGAGCCTTGCGGACTGCCTCCACAAATCTGGCCCTGGTGAGGCTTCGACCATCCTTGAATTTAAAGAAAGGGCCATGCGCAGTGCCCCTCTGCACCGCGTAGGCTAGGATGGCGGCCAGGGGACAATTGCCTGATGAAGTCTTGCCGATGAACACGGAGACCCCAAGGCGAAAAGGATCCGTTTTGGAGGCCTTAAGGCGTACCTCCAAGTATTGTGGGTCCCTGACATCGTTGACGCGCACATCCCCTTGTGTTAGGTGCACTTCAGGGTCGAAGCCTGTGTCTGTCGGGATCACAATCTCCCATGCACGCAGAAAACCATAGAAACATGTGCACGCAGCTGCCCACAGCATGACTCCATCTGGCCTAACGGGGAGTTTTTCCCACTCCTCCCTCAACTTGCTGAGGATGGGAGGGGTGATTGGCAGCCGCGTGCGGGAGTGGTTAGGCACTGCCCTCTTGTAGCCCTTTGTGACATATTCAAGTTGGGGCATGGATGTCACTCGTGGGTCACCCAGGCCGAGGGCAATCTGGGCATGGCGGACTGCCGCCAAATATAATTTGACGGTCTGCCCGGAGACTTTGTCGGCATACAGATGTGCGACAAACAAACACAGGGAGCGTTCTGATGCTGGAAATGGGGAAAGAGACAGCTGCTGACAGCACTCTACATATCTCTTGGAGCCTGACTGGTAGGCACGGAGCGTTGAGGAGGCCAGCCCGGAGGAAAACAAGTCCCGAACAACTCCCTCCAGTTTTGAGATGTCCAGTCCATGGCTGGGTCCAAGAGGAGCTCGAGCAGGGTTGGTGATATGCTGACTTGTCCCCATCGTGTTGCTGGTACCTGGGAAAAAATAAAAGGCAAGTGGTCACGTGAGATAGCATCTGCTGCCAGGTTTTGCCTGCCCGGTAGGTACACTGCCGACAGCTCAATGTTGAAGCGGGCCTTCATGAAGAACAGGCACCTTAGGAGGTGCATGATTCTGGGGACTCTGCTGTAGCCAGAGTTCACTACCGCTGCAGCCCCTTCATTGTCGCAATATACCATCACTAGGCTACCCTTCCATTGTGGGCCCCAGACCCCTGTCGCCATGACGATGGAAAGGAGCTCCTTAAATGTGATACCGTCTTTCCCAAGCTCCCCCATGAGCCCCTTTGATACACAGGCCCATTTAAGCTGGAACCACCTGCCCTGCCAGATTGCACCGCATCCTACAGAGCCTGATGCATCCGTTGCAAATGCGTACTGGGTTGCCGAGCCACGCAGTGGCCTCATGAAAGATGCCTGGTTCAACGGAGCCAGGAACGCTTGCCACCAGCAGAGGTCCGATCGAGCTGCCATGTTGAGCCTTAGGTAGTGGTGTGCCTGGCGTGTCACTGAGAGCAGCTCAAAGAGCCGGTGCATGAAGGTCTTGCCCTCCCTCACCACGCAGCATGCATGGCCGAGAAATCCCAGCAGTGATTCCAGTTCACGCCGGGTGCATGCCCGCTTCATTACCCATGAATTGAGAGTAGCCTGCAGAGCCTGCAACTTTCCAGCTGGCAGTCGTATCTCCATTGCTATGGTGTCTATCTCTATGCCTAGGAATGATAGTACCGTGGCCGGCCCTTCCGTTTTCTCTGGGGCTATTGGGAGTCCCAGTCTGTGGAACACTTGTCAAAGTTGGTGAAGGGACTGGCCACACTCCTGTGAGTTTGGCCTCCCCATAATAAGGAAGTCATCCAGGTAGTGCCCAATGACGGGCACCCCTTCCTGGCGAGCTATCCATTCCGCTGCATCTGCCACAGCCGTGAAAATCTTTGGGGCAGAGCAGAGCCCAAATGGCAGGGCTGCGTCGACGAAAATGTTGCCTTCCCACCGCATTCCGAGCAGATGGCGATCTGTAGGGTGGACTGGGATTATGCGGTAAGCCTTCTGTAGGTCCACCTTGGCCAACAAGGTTCCCTGACTGAGCTGCTTCACCATTGCTAGCGCATCCTCCACTGACATGTACCTGAGAGAGCAGCGCGGTACCTCAATGCCGTCATTGACACTGAACCCTTCTGGGGAAGACAGGTCCACAATTAGCCGCCACGTGCCTGGTGTCTTCTTTGGGATGAGACCAAATCTGTTGATCTGCATTCCTTGACTCAGGTCTGTTGGGAGGGGTCCCAGGATGCGCCCCTTGGCACATTCCTCCGCTAAATAGTCTCGCACTATCTGTGGTTGGGACGCTACTGAGGGCATATTGTGCTCGGAACTTTTGAGTGGGCAGCTGTGGTCAAATCCAACGCGAAAGCCACACCGAAGTCCATCCACGACATATCTGCGAAACTGTTGGTCCGGGTACGAGGCCAGGCCACATGTCCCAGACTGTCCAATCCAATGGAGTGGTGACTTGACCGAGAGCCCTGGGCACAGGTGGGCCGGGGTGCCTGCAGCTGTCCAGGTGCTGCAGGTCCTCCATGTACTGGTACCGACCTACAGCGGGGGAGCATGTATGCAGTAACTTATATCGCGTATTGTGTCCCCTCCCTAAAACTTGTGAGCTCTATGTTTTACTACACCGCACTTGTCATGCAGTCGTTTGCTCGCACCCAAGCGTATTCAGTTGAAATGAACTCATTCATAATAAAATTAATCACAGTAGACTAGCCCTACCTATCCTTACATGGCCTTACAGTTACGGCGTGGGCACACCGTGCCTAACTGTCTAGGAGCTGCTTGACTAGTAGGGGTCAATAGCTTCCCTACGTGCCTGCCTTGACCCCGTGGAGGCCCGATCCCCCTGTGGTGTTCCTTGAGGCAGTGGAGCCTTGGGGTACGATGTTGCTGGGTGGTTTTCCCCACAGACGCTGCAGTTGTGCCTGTACCTGCACTTGGGGTATCGGCAGCTATTGGTGTTGTACAGGCGGCAGACTTCCCCTGTCCCTCGCTGACGCCAGCCAGATGTCTGTGAGCGTGTGGCTAGAGTGATCACTGCTGACTCCACCGCTTTTACCCGTGAGGGCAGTTCTGGGTCCGCTTCTGTCTGTAGGGGGCACCGATCCACTGGGTGGGATATGCTAAGGCAGAGCTCGCACCACTTAGTCTCCTGTGCCCGACCTGTAAAGCATATCGAGTACAGGGACGGGTTGATCTGTGACCATTTGCGGTTACCCGTGATTGCTGCCTGTCTCCGGAATGCTGCATCATACCGCACCCAGGCCAAGCCCGTATAGTCCTGGCTCACCCGCGCAATGGTGATTAGGTACGCCATCAATTCTGGGAAGCAGGTTGGGTCGTGGCTACCCAGGATGCTGCAGTAAACTGCAAAGCATTGCAGCCAGGTCTGGAAGTCAGTCACCTGCTTCAACTTTCGTGAGCCACCTTTTTTTGCGTCCCCCTCGTCCAACCTTGCAGTGGGCCAAAACTCGGGCAGCATCTCGGCCATGTCCGTAAATTCGCTGCGGCGGATCTTGTCTGCAAGCTTCAGAGGAATGGGTGGGAGCCCTTCCCCTACATAGACGCCACAGGTCTTATCCTGGTGGTCCGCAGGGAGAGACCACGGCAGCAAGTTGGTCAGCTGGTCAACTGGGTTCGGCCTGCCCAAGGGGGCCGTCCCCAAGGGCACCGTTGTAGTGGCAGCTTGCCCGAGGGACGAAGGTGTTGTGGATGCCGCTCCACCGGGAGGCAGCGAAGGCAAGCCCGCGATTGCCGAGAGAGGAGGCATCGTGCCCAGGGGAACTATCAGGGAGTGATCGGGAATACACAGAAGTAAGGACAAGATTCACTGTTATGCTTTCCCTAATCCTAGGTACCCAACTGCTTGGCACTACCCTCTAGCCTGCTGGCTACCTAGATTCTAGCCGATTGTTAAGCAGACCCGTAGGTCCTTGTCATCCTTTGGTGAGCTTCCCCGACGGGGGGAACCGAGGAGAGTTCATGCGTGCGTGCCGCGCTGCGCTGCGCCCCTGAGCATGATGCATGGACTAACACTTGACCCCCGGAGACATACCTTCCGACGTGGATTGAGCTGAAGGCGTCAGTAACGCCGGGAACATCTCGGTCATAACGCCCCGTACTGCTTCCCGAATGGATTCCATCGGAATCGCGGGCCTCGAGGTAACATTCGTCTCCTCCGCCGTCCGAGGGGACTGTTTGCCAACAGAGAGACTTTCAGCCATCGTCAAGTTACAAGAGAAAGCAACAACTTGTTACAGCACCGAAAAACGTGAGCTTAACTGCACTACCACGAGTGGAACACGTGGGACTCGATTGTGCATGCGCATACACCCGCCCCTTTTTGACGTAGCATGCGTCTGCTCAATTAACTTGGGTTAACTAAACACTAACCCTGAATATATATATATATATTGACATCATTCCGGACGTTCCAGACACTTCCGGTGAAAGTAAAAACAATATAGGGCCGCCTTCCGGTGGCCCAAAAATTGGAGGCCCACAGAAATTCTCAGAGCGAGTTGAATCTTCGTGATTAACTCTTAATCCAAATCTTTAGGTCTTAAAGATTCTTCGTTGACGAAAACAGAAGCAAAGACACAAAATTCACTGAATAATACCAAGAACTTCGACTACCGCCTAAAAGTCCGCCATGTTGTTGACATATATATATATATATATATATATATATATATATATATATATATATATATATATATATATATATATATATATATATATATATATATATATATATATATTGACATCGTTATGGACGTTCCGGACACTTCCGGTGAAAGTAAAAACAATATAGGGGCCGCCTTTGGCGGCCCAATAAGTGTTTATAATAAAGATGTGTATGCATGTGTTATATAAGTTTTAAAAAATTATTAGTTTATTGCTCGTATATCTGTAAAGAAAGGGTGTGGGAATAAAACAAAAGTATATATATATGACATTGTATATTTAAACATGTAGACTTTGTGTACATATATTGTGCTAACTTACTATGGGTTAAACATTGACCCTGGCGCTGAGGAGGAGGAAGAGGCGTTGTCGGATAAAAGAATCCTCCTCGTGTGCCTACTACAGCGCCGTTCCTTTTGAAGTTGGCTACGCTGTATATGATAAAAGATCAATCTGTTGAACAAAACTACAGAGATTTAAAATTGTACTTACAATCCGTGTTATTTCCTGATCTTTTTCATTTTTGTAGAGGGAGACAGTGGGTGTGCATAAAACATGCGCTAATAAGGAAAGTATTCAATGTAATGCATTTTACTTACAATTCTTTCCAAGTCACTGTCTTTCTCCTTTTTCTATATAGAGGGAAAGATAGAGAGGTAGCAAATCTCACATTTACATTTCATTCACATTGTACACACACATGTATGCACACACACACACACACACACACACACACACACACACACACACACACACACACACACACAGTGGCACACACACACACACACACACACACACACACACACACACACACACACACACACACACACACATACACACACAACAAATGTTACTTACAACTTTTTCAATTTCAGCATCAAGTGATTCGAGTTTAAATAACTTGTAGGCTGCCTACGGCCCTGGAAACTCGAATCACTTGGAAATCATCCTCACAAAATTGAAAGATCCTGGGCCTGAGATATAGTGCATGGTTTTGTGTAGACTAAATATTTTATGATAAAATGTGTGTGTTGTGTGTATGTGCCTGTGTGTGTGTGTACACAGTGTGTGTGTGTGTGTGTGTGTGTGTGTGTGTGTGTGTACCAGTTTCTGGAATTATTGTGTTCTATTGTGCTTCTTCACATGAAGACTAAATTAAATCCCAAATGGAAAGGATGGTGAGTTTGATAGCATTATTGTGCTTGTGAATCAATGCATTCATGCAGGTGTGTGTGTGTGTGTGTGTGTGTGTGTGTACGTGTGTGTGTGTGTGCGTGTGTGTGTGTGTGCATGTGTGTGTGTGTGTGTAAAGGCATTTCTTATGTTACACTCTTTCTCTACCCCTCTTGAATACAAATAAGCCTTAGGAAGAAATTCAACTGACATGTGGTAGGTACAATTGCTATTGATTGTTTTATGACAGATTCATTCATTATAAAGCAACGTCAGCTCCAAAAGGAATGATGATGAAGAAAGCAAGAGAGGAGGATCCTGTCTCCAATGAGACCTCCTTGTCCTCCACCTCGTGCCTGTGTATACCCTTGTATTCCCCAAGTTAGTACTGTGCATACACCACACGTACTGGTGAAATGTCATTATGTTTCTTCTTTTCCCCATGTAGGAAGCAGTAAGCAAAACAGCAGCTGCACTATAGGCTTACTATAAACTGTATCCTTAACAGTTCATTATTTACTGTTTTAATAATAATATATTTATTGTATAGTTATGTGCATATAATTATATGCATCAAATATTTATCACTTCAATTTGTAATAATTATAATGAAACATGTCACATTACTGCTTACAATACGAATTAAACATAATACAACAATTAAAATATAATTCAATAGTCAACGTACTACAAATGCACACAAACATTCATCATATTTAAGTTAGAATCGTCATTTCAATGCACATTCACTTCCTGCCTTGCAAAGGAAAAGAAAATTTAGTGAAAGTCGCATGTGGAACATGTCCGTTTGCACTTTAATGGCTTCGCCAAAAAAATATTTTCACCTTTGTTTTTCTTTCTCTCTTCTCTTATAGATGATGCGTATGCCTACAATTCATATATAGGTTTGTGGAACAACATATTGGCTTTCATTTGATACCTTATTTGTAATCATTGCTCGCTTTAGCAGCGATCGGCAGGCACATTTTCGTTACCTTGTAAAACAGCACAAATTGGCCGGGCGGCAGCGTAGAAGATGCACCATACACCAGAGAAGGGCTTTAATATGATCTTCATGACTATACCTAAAACTTCCATGTTGGGGATTTTATTACTCCACTTACTTTTCAAGAAAATTACCAAAAATGTACAGTTAACACAATCTAGACTCACTTTTTGAGTAGTAACTTTTGAAAACTACAGAGAATTGAAATCCCCAACATGGAAAAGTTGTATTATCCGAAAAATGTTAAAATGAAGTAGAAAACACAGCCGTTCCGGGCCTATGTCAGTGCCGCCCGACCATTTCAGCATGGACATGTCCACAAAGCCTTGGGAGGCCATTTTTCACATGACTTGAGTGTGACCTGGATGTGACGTCATAGACAAGGCTTGAGATCTAAGTGGGAAGTCATTTCCGTATACGTACATGATACCTTTTTCGCTGTTTATTGTCAACAGTCGCTGTACTGACAAACAGACGTGAAGCCTTTTTGATTGTTGTCATTTAAAGCAGTCATGCCTTTCACAGAGAAAGTCCGTACTCTTTTCAACTGTGGCTTTTGCTGCACTCTTGTGTACGAAACCTATTTGAAGAGCTGGGAAGATCGTGAATCTTCAAATTTGGGAAAGAAGGCAAATACCGAGGGACAGAAGACGGATGCCTCCGAGGATGCCGCACCGAAAACGAAGAATCAAACAGGTACATCAGGTAATCAGTCTCCCGGGTCAACGTGTTTCAGTGACCAGTTCAAACTCCGATTCCAAGGCCCTCGATTTTTTTTGGGAAAAGATTATTTCGATTCGAGCCAAGTGCGGATTTCCAAGTTTGAACGTCATGTGGGAGTGCTTTTGAAGTCGTGGTCCCAAAAATTTATTCCTAGAACTGATAATACCTTGCGTTCTAAGTACTTGACCACTTTTTCCTCCAAAAATTGGGATAAGTTATCAGTAAATGAAAGGGCTGCCCATTCTCTGTCTAATTGTCGAGCTTGTGCACAGGCGTTTTGCAAAGAACAGAAGTCATTCCCATTGAAACCTGTGTTCATGATTGAAAAAGATGATTGAACTTCTGTTAAGTCTTTCATTGAGAATGAGTTTCAGGACTTCAACCGTCTATGCCGACAGAGAACTGGGCAGGCCTTTGAAAACTTAGCAAACCGGTACCCCCAAGCGCTAGGCCTCAGAGATACTGATGCTGAAGTAAATCATGTCATTGCAGATACCCAAAAACAGTTTACTCAAAAATGCAATGAATCTTTGCGAAAGAACACTTTGAAGGCGGCATACGTTAATGACATTAGTTTGAGCAAAATGGATTCTATCAGAAAATCACAATGCTATATACCGCCCAAAGTTTCTGAAAAGACGAAGAAGCGTTATTCAGTGAAACCCCACGAATGTGCAAGATTTGATGAGCTTGTTGCTTACTTGAAAAATTGGGATAGTTCTCTTTCATTCAAAGCCACTGCCATAGCTGATGAATTTGGTGTCAATGGTTCAGATAGAGGGCATAAATTGAAACTTCTTGCTTTAGAGGTAAATCCAGCTATTCCTGGTTTGCAAATTCAGCCTAAACCTAAATCTATCAAGAGGAAGTTTGATGGGACCAATATTGCAATGCCTGCACCTCCTAACAAGAAAACTTTGTCAACTATAGATGCAGCAATGGTTGAAAGTGGGGAGCTGCAAACTGGTATACCATGTGTTCCTGTGGCAATTAAAAGAAGAGTCAAAGGTGAAACAAAAGTCATAGAGGCCCATAGCCACAATTTTACCCTGGCAGATATTCGTAAGCGTTTACTTGACAGTCATCAAAAGATGATGCGATTGCACACTGATAGTGAAATTGCTACTATGAATCGGGATGCCACGGTAACCATTTTCAAATCAATGCCAGGTGTTGATGTAAGTGCCAAATCCACAGAAGAACTGAGAGTTCTTCTTGCTCAGTATGAAAGAAGACGTTCTCTGTGGGTTTGGCATGATCATTCTAGTTTGGCCTCACACGGAATCATTGCTGTAATGGTTGGTGTTGTTTATAATCCTGTACTTTTTTTGTCTGAGTCTGAGTCTCCAGGAGTACAAGAGTACGTTGAAGAAGGGGAGATTCACTTTATTGCCCATGGAAGCTCCTCACTTGCTGACCAGGCTTGCATCATCCCAGAAAGACTGGCTGAGGTGGATGGACTGGATGAGCCTTTGTGTGCAGCTGGTGGAGTGAAAGTGTTTGATATACTGAAGTACTTCAAGGGTGACAAGCCGGCTGCTGAGTTCGAAGCTGGCATATCATGTGGAGGTACATATCCATGTGTTGGTTGTATTTGCTCTGCCTCCCGATTTGCAGATTTTGCCCATGCAACCTCTTCTTGTAAGCAGCGTTCCTTGGAGAGCAATCAAGAAGTAGCACTGAAGGGCAAGTTTGGGAAGAGGGCAGGTGTGCTCAAATTTTATGATGATCTCAGCACAGAAGACCTGAGACGTGAACTAGAGGCAAGGGGTGTAAAGGACTACCCAACAACTAAGAAGGGAAGGACTGATGCACTGAAAGGTATTCTGAGTGGTGTTTAGAGAGTACCATCACTGTTGATGTTCTCTCCTGAGAGTTCATTGTCTGACCTGAACCTTCAAGACTATGAGGTTCTTTCTTTTGAGCCACTGCATGACCTAAAGGGGTATTTGGGTAGTGTACTGAAGAAGTTGCCTTCTGTTATCCCTGTAAGCGACTTGAAAGAAGAAGTGTCTATGTACCTTGATTCTGTGTGGAAAAAGGCACATTTGTATGGCTCAGACCTACGAGAGGCTCTCATTGAGATTGCTTATGTGTTTGGTAAGAGAGCCAAGACAGCTGAGACTGCCCCTGTTCGAATATATGTCGAATGTTTGGTGCAAATCAGCAGAATTTTGTACAGTCTTGATGTGAACCACACACCTAAACAATGCTTGCAGTATTACAACTGTGCATTCCTTATTCACGAACTCCACTTAGAGCTGTTTGGTTCTGCTATGACCACAATGTACTTTCATGCACTACTCATACATGGTCCACGGCAGCATGAAGCTGTTTGCAGTCGTTCTGTCAATGCAGAAAATGAAGAGCGGTTGTTTAAGTCAGCAGCCAATGCAGCCAAGTGCACTGACAGGAAGCCTGAAAACATGCTGCCTGGTGTCATGAAAAGGCTGCAGGTCAAGAGAGAATCAAAGATGGGTCCCATCCACTCACTCCGTAAACAGAATTCTCGTGTTGGTTCGCGAGCAGCAGATCTGCCCAAGTATACAGGCACCATTTTCAAGGCTAGGTGGATCAAAAAGCGGCCTTTTGCCTGGCAGGCTCACCTCAAGAGGATTGCCCACTTTCTCATCCAAGGAATGGGAGCATGGTGGAGTACATCTGAGTCAGGTGATGTTCATTTCCGTGATGGTGAGTCTCATGGTGACTATCATACTCATGGGCCACATATATTCCATGCCTGTTCATCTCACTTGCAAGATGTTACTGTGAGAAGCACCAAGTGCTGGGATGATTGTATTTCCCTTGGTATTCGCATGCCTATTGAGTCAATTAGGCTTTACAATGATGATGGACATTTGGTATCTGTTACAAATGTCCAACCTTTGACGGAGGAAATGGATGTTTCTCTCAATACATCCATTCCTTCCAGAGCATCTCTGGTTCCCCCACTTGTTTCTACTCCTGTGCAAAAGGTTGTGAGTGATCCACCAAACATACAGGTGTCCCCATTGCCTGAACATGTAAACAACCATGTTGATGGAAGTGAAGAGCTGCTACCTGAAACTCACACTGACAATATGTGCAATGAGAATGAGGAAGGAGGATTTGTCGACATGCAAGTAAGCGACACTGTACAAGAAGGTCCAAGTGAGTTTACATCTACTGTGTGCAAGTCATTAGCTAAGCTTTTAGGTCATTCAGCCGAATTGGTAGAATTTGACAAGGTCAGGACTTCTGTTAAAAGTAGAGCCATTAAGTTCCCTAGTGAACTACACAAACACAAGAAGTTTGCTCGGTACTTCCGCAAGCTTGTGTGCAAGCATAAGGCCCACCTAGAAGAACTTCTTGACACAGATGTACCAGAGTCTTCTACCACAGTACAAAATACTCATGACTTGAAGCTTTGCCTGAAACTTATCTGCAGCTTACATTAAAATGTATGAAACCTGCACAAGGTGTTCTTTGTAGTGTATTATGTTCATACACATGTAATGATTGTACAAAGTGCTGCGGTGGCACATAGTACACCTGTTCGTCTGTCATGTAGTTGTACAAAGTGCTGCGGTGGCACATAGTACACCTGTTCGTCTGTCATGTAGCTGTACAAAGTGCTGCGGTGGCACATAGTACACCTGTTCATCTGTCATGTAGCTGTACAAAGTGCTGCGGTGGCACATAGTGTAAAAGTGTACAAAGTACTGCTGTTGGTACATAGTACACTTACGGGGCACACCACACCCACAGGTGCTCGTCCTGTGTCCTGGAACCAGCTACTGAATGTAGCTGGTACAGAGATGGGTGTATATTTATAGCCTGTTATATATACATGCTTGATATAATAATGCCCTCTTTTTGTTGCAGGTACATGTGGAGCTCAACGAAGTGGACAAGTATTCAGATTGCAACCAAGAACTCCCATTTGTGACATTGTGCATATTCAGTTTATATATATTTTACAATAGTTTGTACTTATTACTGATCACGAGTCTTATAATGTACATCTATTAATAATCAAGTGAAATTGACGTAAATTATTATATATTTGGCATGTATATATATGACAGCATGCAATGCAAAACAATAAAAAAATACAATAATACATTCTAAATTAAAATATCAAGGAGTTAAAATTAATAATTACACACAGTCTCTCCTAGCTGCATGCTGTGGTCCTAAAATTTCAATATTCCTGCATAGATGAGAGCAACATACATGTAGTAAAAGTACGATGGAGATAAACATCAAAACAACCAGAATCAGACCAACATGAATACACCAACCAGGACTGAAGTACACACAGGCAGCCAACATGTACATACATCAAACCAAGACTGAAGTACATACCGTCAGCCAACATGTACATACATGGAAGCAGGACTGAAGTACACACAGCTAACCAACATGTACTTTGAATCAGGACTGAATTACACACAGGCAGCCAACATGTACTTTGAACCAGGACTGAAGTACACGCAGCCAGCCAACATGTACATACAACAAACCAAGACCGAAGTACATACCATCAGCCAACATGTACATACATGGAACCAAGACTGAAGTACGTACCGTCAGCAACATGCACATACATGGAACCAGGACTAAAGTACACACAGGCAGCCAACATGTACATGCAATAAACCAGGACTGAAGTACACACAGGCAGCCAACATGTACATATACATACACAACGTCAGTATCAAGAACACACAGCCAGCACCGGCGCGGACTCAGTTGTACACATTTGAGCTACAGTATCCATCAGGATAACTTTAGACCAATAGAATTACGACGCTCATTAGCACCTTTAAGAAAAATAATATTTTTAAGGACCTAAGATCTCCACACAGTCATTCTTACCTTGCGAAGATGAATTTCCATGGCTCTGTTTTCTTTCTAAACTGTGTGGTGCAAGGACCCCCACCTCCGCAGCCAAGAGCATCTCCAGCGCCGCCGATAAAGGACAAGAGGCCAGCCTCTCCACCACAGCGGCCTCAGAAGAAAAGGAAGGCCGAGAAACCCAGTGGTAAGGCTTTCTTGTTGAAAGATCGAAGGGTCCGCGGGGTGGAAGAGTGAATACGATCTTGATTCCTTTTGTTTCTTAGCGAGAGCCTTACTGTAGAGGAGGCAGACTAGATGGGGGGGAAGGGTTCAAGAAAACGTTTTTTTTTCAAAACCACCAAATCCTTAAGCTCCACTGGCATCCACGCGCTTGTACTATGCTTGTACTCATATACTTTCCGTGTTTACTCGACGTCACACTATGTCATATCATTAGTCACGAGAAGTTCACATGACATTCGGAATGGAAGCCCGAGCAGATCGC
>CAUJGJ010000397.1:1980000-1995000 GCA_963170055.1 Halisarca cf. caerulea
TTTCAAAATGGTGGACGTCGGCAAATGTTCCGTTTGTCAGCTTCACTTTTGTCTTGCAACCTATTTGCGCGTCGTTTTGATTATTGAGCATTTGTATGCGCTTATCACAGAGAACAATACCCTCTTTGTAAGTTCAGTATGCCATTCAGATTATTGGATATCGCGTGAGTGATGGAATTGTCAAAAATTGTTGCTGTTGTTGTAGTTCTCCTATGCGCACTCACTTGTCAGGCACAGCTTGCAAATGTTTTGATAAACTACTATGCAACGTTTTACCTGTGCCATAGAAGAAAACTTTGTCTTCTGTGTACTTTCTCTGGACCAGTAAGGAGAACTCGTAGTAGAGCTTCACAAGAAAGGACTTTTTGGGTGAGACCGGGCAGAACTGATGCTTGGTGACAAAGGTTTACACAGGATATAGTTGTGAGACAGGAATGGAAGGAAAATCTCAGAATGCACAGAGGTACATTTTATAAACTTTGTGATGAACTAAGACCTTTCATTACAAGGCAAGCAACTAACATGCGGCAACCAATTGATGTGGAAAAACAGGTAGCTGTTACTCTCTATTACTTGTCAGACGAGGGCCGGTTGCGGAAGACTGCCAATGTATTTGGTATATCCCGGGCATCAGTATCAATAATTATAAGGCGAGTAACTCAAGCAATATCTGTTAATATGGGATCAAGGTACATCACATTACCACAGACTGAGAATGAAGTGAAGGAAAAAGTGGAAAATTTTTATTCAGTGCATGGTGTCCCACAGTGCCTTGGTGCTATTGATGGACACATGTGGAGAACATAGAGCCATCCATGAATCCAACTGATTATATCAATTGGAAAGGCTGGGCTTCCCTAAACATCCAGGCATGTTGTGATTACCGATATTGCTTCATGGATGTTGTTGTAAAGTGGCCTGGTTCCGTTCATGAAGCACGTATATTTGCTAACTCTAATCTTTGTCACAAGCTGAAGTCAGGACAAATCCCGCCATGCCCCAGACAGATCTTGGATGATGAGGATCCCATTCCAGCATTCATGATTGGTGACCCTGCATATCCACTGCTCCCTTTCCTAATGAAGGAGTATGCAGGTGGAGGTAGAACTCCGCAGGAACAGTATTTTGGACTTAAGCTCTGCAGTGCGAGGTACATTATTGAATGTGCATCCGGAAGGCTGAAAGCTAGATTTGGAGCTCTAAGGACAGCCATGGACATCAACATTGATGAGCTACCATATGTAGTATACGCTTGTTTTATTCTGCACAATTTCTGTGAAAATAACAATGAAAGCGTCAGCGAGGAAAGAGTGAGATCTTGTATGACATATGATCAGGAATTTCAGCCTGTGACAAGAACATACAAGAACAAGAGTAACGAGTCAGGTGGCAAGAAAGTCAGAAGAATCCTTACAAATTACTTTGATCCATAGAAGGACAACACAACATGTGCATACATGATTTACTAACTTTGAATTGTACTAGTATAATGTCATGTTATAGATAGAACATAAAATAAGAGCATCTGTGGCTTTGTCAAAATTCTTCATACTCCGTTCCAGACCAGGGTGCATGTGCAGGCTGCTGTTGCATTGGTGGTTGCTGAGATGTCGGATTTGGTGCTGGTGTTCGAGGCATTGAATGATGCTGCATTGGTGGTTGCTGAGATGTCGGATTTGGCATTGAATAATGCTGCATTGGTGGTTGCAACATTGACTGCTGGGGAGGTAGCAGCAATCCTCTCAAAAGTGAAAAGCCATCTGAAATGACAGAAGACAGATGCCCCATATTAGTGGATAGTTTTGTCATGTTGACCATGAACCTCTCATCCATCTTCTCCATCTGGTCAACAAGGGCCTTTTTCACTTGCAGGTCTTCTTTCACGCAATCCACAAGCTGTGCATCAGCTGGTAGCTTTCTTTTTAGTTTTTCGTGGCGGTAGCTACTAAGCTGCTCATTGAGCAAAGCTCGTCTTTGGGTAGCCGCAGATACTTCGGTATCCCTTCTGTCTTCTGTCTCCTCATGCACACCTGAACTACCAGGGGCATCAGATGTCTCTTCTTGACGATGGATGTCCTCTCCACTGCCTAGCTCCACCTGCTGTAGTGACTCGGTTTCCTGTAGTAGATCCGAGCTCTCTAGGCCCCCAGAAATCTGGTTGGTGGCAGGTCAACAGCATGGTGCACCTTGTATTCGTACGTTACTTGCAGAAGCAGTTCGGCTTCCTCGTCAGTCCACTGAAACGAGTTCTTCTCCTTCTCCGCTGTTTGCGCAGATCTCTTCGCCATCTTCTCAACACTGGAAATAATCACACCTCTATCGTTTCCATGTAAACAGCCGAAAACGTTCGTGACGTCACCCATGAATATAATTACAAAAACGTTACGAAAGCGTTTTTCGATAGAAATGTCGCCGTGTAAATGCAGCTACACACACACACACACACACACACACACACACAGTCACAGACGAATGCACACATCTGCACACACACACACACACAAGTACACACACACATGCACACACACACACACACACACACACACACACACACACACACACACACACCAAACAACATAGATACGGGAACATAGTATACAACATCTACGCTAACATACACAAACGCAAACATATCATGGAATTTAAGTAGTTAAATGGAGTTAATGCCACCAACAGGAGTGACCTGCTTCCGCATCCTCATTCCGTGGATAATGGAAATAGGAAGGCCCCCAGCTCGTGAGCTTCTGCGCATGCGCAGTATCTGGTTGAAGCACGTGGCCTACCTCCCTGCTTGCGGCATCGTCTCTCGCTTGTGTCTGCAACTATACACTGTAAAGCGACTGGCTGTCCTCTGTTTTTTTTTCTTCCTCGGTTCCTCGTCTTTTACGGGTATAACTGTTATGCCCACTCTCGTGGCTGCTTGGGTAGTGTTGTCTGTCCGTCTCACCCTTCATCTCCATCGCCGATGGCTAACTACGTGCCCAATCCAGTTGCCTCTCCAACCAGCTCGTCCCAGCAGCTGAGCCCGATGAATCCAATAGTCATCTCTACTCCGAGCTCTTCAGGTAAGTAGCGTTGAGCCTACTCTATGGTGACCTGTTCGGCTCGGAATCTCCGCATAGGTCCCTAGCGAGCCAGTCTATATGTCTCCGCGAGACAGTCTCCCGCCAGGAATACGTGCTATACCGCTATGCATGGGCCTTCTAAAGACATCCGCCTGCTATCCCGCCGGGTTTGCGCAAAAGCTTAACCACATACACTATACTCTGCATGTCAATCAGCAACACAAGCACGCCAACCGCTAACGGCAGAACAGTCACTAGCCACTGTATGGCACCGGGGCACGCTGCCACAACTGGGCAACGGATTCGCACACTCACACCACCAAGTAGCTCCCCCCACACTAGCCCATGCATTCAGGCAACCCCGCAGGCACTGAGTTGCACTAGTTATGCACTTCCTTCATGCAAGGCACGCATGCAGACCTATAGCCACAGGTACTCCCCGCACACGCACGCACGCACAGGGATCCACCCCCAGTCTGCAGTCAGCACGGGCTTCAGGCCATACTTGCACGCTAGCCCATGCCTCACACTTTTCTCCTCATCTGCCCCCAACTCCGCACACTACTCTCTCAACTCCTCGCCTGCAGATCCCCCAGCTGGCACGCTGATGGGAGCTCCCCCCGTGGTCCCAGATTGGATGTCAGCAACACAGCCAGACAACCCAGCCACATCACGGCCGGAAGCGCTGCCTCTAACATCCCCAGCCTCAATCTTGTATCCAGCCCAGGGTCCCCCTGCTAGGCCCCCACCCTCAGGTGCCATAGCCCAGGTCAGCCCCTGTCCCTCTGTGGTGTCATCCGGGACCCCTCTAGGGCAGCGGGCTACAGACCCCCCACTCTTCCTTCCCAACACGGGCCTGTTGGGGATCCCCAGCGCGGTGGTGGTTAGAATCAGAGACAGGAAGTTCGTGGACCTTGGATGCCTCCTGCCAGAGGCACTGGAATGGTCATTTGACCATGCTGAAGATGACAACCAAAGCAAGAGGGAAGATCGGCGCAAGAAGTTCCCCATTGTCTCCTTCAAGGATTGGGCTCTGGCATTCTCTACCTACATGGCAGTGGCAGTTCATCTCCACCCTGAGCTGACGCGCCCCATGGTGATCTACCTTAATATTGTGCCCCGCCTTGCACGGGAAGTACCGGGCCTCGTATGGCAGAAATACGACCGCCTCTTCCGCCAGGCGGCAGCAGTCAACCCCAATCTGAACTGGGACCGTAGGGAGCCGGATATCTGGCTTGCAGCAATGGCTGAGCAGGCCTCGCAGGGCACCACTCCAACATCCACCAGCACTCCGGGGAAGCAATCTGAGGCAAAGGGGGAGATATGCCGCAGATTTTCCAGAGGGGAGTGCGTGTCCCAGTCTGCTTGCAAGTTCAGGCATGCCTGCATGCTGTGTCAGTCCTCCTCGCACGCAGCCAAAGACTGCTACATTATCCAGCCACCAGCCAAACGCTCCCCTGCAGTGGGGAGGCGCTAACTTAGTAGGCTATAGTAGATAGGTCGGTAGCTATAGGAGCTGTTATGCAGGTTAGCTTGTCAGGGACATAAGCACCAGGCAACCTGGTGGCATGCTATTGCTTTTGCTCTGCTTATATCATAGATCGATGCAGTCAATGTTGCGCCGCATCTGCTTCACACATCGGGCCCTCTTCAGGGAATTACTATATGATCTGCACATCCTGCCTTGGTAACTCATGCACAGCACCACGGTATACATATTACTATACTCCCATACAGATGCAGACCTGCCCTCCTCAACTCCAGCAGCCATGGTGCATATCATGGCAAGACAATTCTGTAACCTCCAAGAAACCACTGCCGGAGCCCCTCCGGCAGGCACAACCCCAGTAGAGGTGGCCATGCAGCCCCTTCACACGCCACTCAAGCAGGGGAGGTGGCAGGCAGCCCTCCGCGACCACCCTGACAAAGCATGGGTCAGGTCCCTGCTCAAGGGGCTACAGGAGGGCTTCAGAATCGGCCTGAAGCCAGGAGTCATTTGCAGCTCCTCCAGTAGGAATTCCCCGTCAGCCCATCTCCATGCCAACGTCATCCGTGACTACCTACAGCAGCAAACACAGGCTGGCTACATGCTTGGCCCCTACAACCCTGAAACCTGTTCTGGGGTAGTCACTAGCAGCTTGGGGGTGGTCCCCAAGTCAACACCAGGCAAATACCGGGTCATCATTGATCTCTCGCACCCTACTGGCAAAAGTGTCAACAGCCAGATCTGTAGGCAGTGGACTCATGTTGTGTACTCTTCAGTGGAGGATGCCGCCCTGCTGATGCACTCCTTGGGCCCTGGCACGCTTCTGGCTAAAATTGACATCCGCAATGCCTACCGCATTGTTCCCGTCCACCCGTCAGAGCGGGTATATCTAGGCTTGATGTGAGAGGACAAGGTGTACGTCGACTGCCAGCTGCCTTTTGGCCTCGCATCGGCGCCAGCCATCTTCAGCGCTGTAGCTGGGGGCCTTGAGTGAATGCGAGACCCGGTGAATCCATCCCCCTCCTTTCATTCTCCTCATATGAAGATTCTACTTCATGGAATTAGGCGGAGGCAGGCTGAGCAAGGGTCCTCTCGAGTCAGGCTTCCCATCACGACTACATTGATGCGTCGGTTGAAGGGCACTTTGGCTCAGGATGCAGAAAGCTATAAGAATATTCTCCTTTGGGCTGCTTGCTACACTGGGTTCTTTGGTTTTTTACGCTGCGCTGAATTTCTCCTCCCAGATGGGGCCCAGTTTGATGCATCAGCCCACTTGTCTCTGGCAGATATTCAGTTGGTAAGGGAGTCCCCCAAGTGGTATTTTGCCCTACACATTAAGAAATCAAAGACTGATCAGTTCTACGAGGGTTCTGAAGTGGTTTTGGGGGCATCTGGGGAGGACCTATGTCCAGTGGTAGCTCTTTTAGACTACCTTGGGCGGAGGGGCCCATCCCCAGGTCCACTCTTCCGGCTGGAGAATGGTGCCCCTTTGCAGCGAGCCTCATTTGTTAAGGGAGTGCAAGATTCCCTAGCAGCGGCAGGGCTTCCTGGGGAGAACTTCAATGGGCACAGCTTTCGCCTGGGGGCAGCTACATCTGCCAGCACTGCGGGAGTCCCAGAGACTACCATCAAGCTGTTAGGCTGCTGGAGAAGCATGGCCTACCAGCAATATATCCGACCATCATCCCAGGAGCTAGCCAAGGTCTCATCCCAGCTATTAGTTCTAAACCCCGTTGGGTAATGTGTGTTTGTGATAGTTTGCTCATACGGTTCCCCCTTTTGTTGTTATAATCCACCATCTTATTCAAGTTCAATTTTAATGGTCTATGTATCTTAATGTATGTACTTTATAAAATTGTTCAAGACCTGGGGAGCCCCTTCGGGGCCCTGGGCTCTTTCCCGCCATTGTGGTGTGACGTCACTGGCGTGAAAGTTGGCATAGAATCGCCGATTTGTGTACATAGTGCGTACTCTCGTTTGCCGTTAAAACGTCTCTGCAATTGCTCCAGCAACTGTCAACCGTTCTATAAGTTTCGGAAAACACCTGAATCATGCTGTACTGCATGGCCTTCGGTTGCAAGAACGATAGCAAAGACTACAAGCGCGGCATCAGCTTCTTCAGGCTACCGCTGAAGGATCCCACTCGTCTTAAAGTCTGGCTGGCCAAGCTACGGCTCGAAGACCCGCCAATCAAAGAAACTAGCCGTGTGTGCTCCGAACATTTCTCAGAGGATTGTTTCGAACGGGATTTGAAGAGCGAATTGATTCCTGGAACCAAACCAAAACGTACATTGAAGCCGGACGCTGTTCCAACTTTGTTCTCTTTCGTGAAGAGCAGCGAAAGGGCCATTTCCACACAGAGGATCAAAGGGAAAGAAGCCAAACAAGTGAGCCTTGTTTTTGCTTGTATAATATTGTCTGATTGGCGTACTCGTGCAACACTTCTTTTTAGAGGCTGCCACAGGCAGCCCCTATATTGTTTTCATTTGGACTTCCGGTGTGTAACGCTCGTCCGATATATATATATATATCTATATATATATATAATATGGATTTGAAGAAAAGTCTTATGATAGAGAATTTATATAATAGTAATAGAGAAGTATGAATTTATACAGGAATGAGTTATAGGAATTGTTTTGAAAACAATTGCCAAATATGGCAATTGTTTTCAAAACAATCATCCAGTTACAATAAACAGTATGTTCAATGACTGTTCAGCTGTGCACTTACACTCCAATGCTTTGCAAGTGATTCGAGTGCGTGGGGCGGCAGCCCCCACGAGTTTTTAACTCGAATTACTTGTTGTTGCAATATCGTCCAACCACGTACTTAGACTATGTACTTTTTAGCGCTATACTTTTTGGTCTTACGTAGCTTGTGGAAGACGCAGTAACAATAGAGCAGACAAAGGACATTGCAGTTCAAACAGGTATAGAGCAAGCACTCATGCATGATTATATACTATGCAGTCTGATCTAACATGTAATGATAACTTTCCCATGTAGTCATGTGTGATTTATATGGGTTTAATTTCCTTTGAATGCCACTGTGTTCTTAGATAATTTAGATATGAGTTTACACTGTGGGATGTCATTACATTTTTGTTTTCTTTCCACAGACCTTTCCTTGATGGATACATCAGTGATCATGGATATGAGTAAGCATACAGTTGCAACACAAACTACTGTTTCGACACCGTGTCTACAATCGCAGTCAACTTGGACAGTGGATGCTCAGCAAGAGATCCACAGTGTTCAGCATTACATCAAGTGTGAACACAGCTACGGAGCAAACATCGATCGAGATTTGGATGACTGTCATGCTTCTGATCAGGACAATGTAATGGATACTTCATTCATTGTGGGAACAACTGACAGTGAAACTGAGGGTTCGATGGATTCTGAAGTACCTTCATGTGAGTCACCTTCTTCAGAGAAGAAGTACCTGGTCTTTGAGAGCTGCTTGCGACGCTTGTTCCAGACAGGTCCCGTTTGCCTTCAGCACATCATTGAGACAAACATGGAAACGTCTTGGAGTTCACTGTCTGTCCAGTATGTCTGCACATCTGGTCATGTCTCCAGATGGTGCTCACAACCACACATCAGTGGCATGGCAGCTGGTAACTTGCTTCTCTCTGCTGCTATCCTGTTTTCTGGTGGTAGCTACACCAAGTTTGCGCACCTTGCCAACACTCTGAATCTCGTCATCCCGGCTGAGCGTACATTCCACAGGATCCAGTCCACATACTTGTTTCCAGTGATCCATCGCACATGGACGCGACACCAGCAACTAATTTTTCAACGTCTTCAAGGTCAAGACTTGAAGATTAGTGGAGATGGTCGTTGTGACAGTCCTGGATACAGTGCCAAGTACTGCACATATACGCTGATGCTTCAAGAGTCGGGTGAGATTGTTGATTTTCGTGTAGTGCAAGTGACCGAGACAACCAGTTCTGTTGCAATGGAGAAGGAAACCTTTCGCCATTGCATTGATGGATTGAGGGACACAGGTTTGAAGGTCTCCATGGTAGCAACTGACCGTCACACTGGAATTGCAGCACTTTGCCGAACAGTCTATCCAGAAATCAACCACCAGTTTGATGTTTGGCATGTGTGCAAGAACTTGATGAAGAAGCTGACAAAAGCAGGCAAGCAGAGAGAGTGCGAGGACCTGTTACCATGGGTAAGGTCCATCTGCAACCACCTTTGGTGGTCCTGTGAGACCTGCAAGGGGGACAAGGTGCTACTGAAGGAGAAGTGGCTCTCTATTCTCCACCACACTGCCAACCTTCACACCTGGGGAGGATCACACCTCTTCAGTGAGTGTTCACATCCTCCACTTCTGGTCGACAGAGAGGAGCGAACTAAGTGGTTGACTCCTGGCAGTCATACACACCAAGTCCTTAGCAAACTTGTAATGGACAAGCCTCTGCTTAAGGCACTGGATCAGATGACTGCTTTCTGTCACACTGGGAGCTTAGAGGTCTACCATTCGGTCCTGATCAAGTACTGTGAGAAGCGCCAACACTACTCCTATGAAGGAATGATTGCTTGTACTCAGTTAGCAGTACTGGACAACAACCACAACTTGGGCGGAGCACAAGCTACCACCTTAGCAGGTGACCCTCGATACCGCATCTCGCACCCCAAGGGCCGGAGCGACTGGGTAGCCAAACCCATCAGTGAGAAGAAGGCCTACCCATACCTCGCTGACATGATGGCCCAAGTGGTTGAGATGTGGGTAACTGGAACAACACTGCCACACCCTGACCTTCCCAATTTACCTAGGAACATTGCACCCACACCTCGCCCGCAAAAGGAAGAAGTAATAGCCAGACACCAGTCACGTTTTTCACAGTAAATATGACATTTTATAACATTTTAATATTTTAAATTAATTGTATTCTCTTTGTGTTTACATCTCACAATGAATGTATCTAACATACATGTACAGCACTTCATAAAAAAGTAAATTTATAATTTTAGTTCTTGAATTGGTCAATCTTCAGAATCTTGGGCTTCCTGGAATCCAGTATACTGACCTGATTCTTCTGGGTATTCCTGCCTAATTCGACTCACTGCACAGGCAGGAATGACCCTCCTAACAGAGCGACCAAGTCGTGTGTGTATCCACCAGGTGAACTGACGATAAGCTGCAAGGTGCAACATCCGTTGCGGCACCGGAACATCGAAGTCTTCAAAGCGCACGTCTCGCATGGCTACTAGAGCCGTTTGTAGCACTTCCGGATCCAGGCAAACTACATCGAAGCTGAGATGGTCTGTGATACATCCGTGAGTTCCCATTTTCTGGAGAATTTCGGGCACTTCTTTGCAGCAGACGCTCTCCGTCTCTGTAGTCATCGCAGGACAGTTTCCACACGAACACCACCCGTTGTGACCACTTCTGACTTCTGAAAGTTCAGTACGCCCTTGTTCCTGTCTTTCACGTTCATTTCCGAGCCTTTCGCGGACGCTTTCCAGTTCTTCGCTGGTCATTAAAGGCTCGAAGAGGTACGGTTCTACCCGCTGCGACATAGTAATTCTTGTTCAGTTCACGCCAGTGACGTCATCAACATGGCTACCCAAACCGAGGTTTTACTATCTTTAGAATAGAATTTCTCGCAAACGGTAGTACGTATGACGATTTTACAGCAACTTGGTTAGTTTTACAATATTTACTACGTTTTAAACCACATTTAGTTTTTAGACTTCCGGTGTGTAACGCTCGTCCGATATATATATATATATATAATATGGATTTGAAGAAAAGTCTTACAATAGAGAATTTATATAATAGTAATAGAGAAGTATGAATTTATACAGGAATGAGTTATAGGAATTGTTTTGAAAACAATTGCCAAATATGGCAATTGTTTTCAAAACAATCGTCCAGTTACAATAAACAGTATGTTCAATGACTGTTCAGCTGTGCACTTACACTCCAATGCTTTGCAAGTGATTCGAGTGCGTGGGGCGGCAGCCCCCACGAGTTTTTAACTCAAATTACTTGTTGGTGGCAGTGTCCCTTTAACATGAGCGTTCAAGCACTCCATAATGGTTAACTAGAGATAAAATGCTTTCCACACTCATCTTACCTGTTTCCGAAGCTTTCTTTATCCTTTTCTTCGTTTCAATGGACTTCCGCGGTAGCGTAAGGTACAATGTCTCAGTAAAATCATCCTTCCAAGAACGTTTCCGTCCTAAATGCTTCGTCAAAGTTCTCTTCCTTGTTAGATGAGGCGGCTTAACAGCTTTTGCCAGTTTTCGAGTCCTTCCACAACTTCTAAAACTTTATACCAGTCGCTCTACCTCTAAAACTTGAAGGCCCACGGAAATTCTTGGAGCGAGTTGAATCTTCGTGATTAACTATCAATCCAAATCTTTAGGTCTCAAAGATTCTTCGTTGACGAAAACAGAAGCAAAGACACAAAATTCACTGAATAACACCAATGACTTCGACTACCGCCTAAAAGTCCGCCATGTTGTTGACATATATATATATATATATATATATATATATATATATGTGGCAGTCGAGAATAGAAAACGAACATTATACAGGAAGGTCGAAGATTCTTTTTTTATAGAATATGAATAAGTAACATTTCGTTTGTTTATATCTGAAATTTGGATGTGATACGTCCTTTTTTCGATGAGATCAATGCCAGGAAATCTGTTAGAGTGGAGAGCGTGCGTCTTCCTGGACTTCATGAATAATTAATGAGGTAAAAATGGCCGCCGGCGCGGCCAGAGTGAACTCGCACATATCGTTTAGAGCAGCTTTGAGAATTAACCATTGATTTTCGAGCAGATTTGTATAACAGCGGTAAGTAGCATTTGAACATCTAGAACATGTTTTAAGGCGATTGAAGGGGCGCACACTACCGTTTCGTGCAAAAGTGTCATTAGTATAATAATACACGAATTGAGTCGTTTTTAGAGAATGTATTTGTTTCAAACATCTATATCAAGTAATATAACCTAACTATACTTAGTTAGCATGACTAATTAACATGGCAATTCAACCACATAGCACTGGCAATCCCTTATGTAATATTTTATGCATGTACCGGCCAA
This sequence comes from Halisarca cf. caerulea, assembly GCA_963170055.1. Taxonomy (NCBI): domain Eukaryota; kingdom Metazoa; phylum Porifera; class Demospongiae; order Chondrillida; family Halisarcidae; genus Halisarca; species Halisarca cf. caerulea. Next base: position 1,991,631 of record CAUJGJ010000397.1, read on the forward strand.
CATTTCATGCAAGTACTAGTTAAACTTGAACTATAGAGACAAAATTAAATGTGCCATGCACACCAATCAGGTCTCTCAATAACTATAACAAAAATACAGGTACATAACATTACAGATAATGTATTATTGCACTCCTATAGCTATGTTCAATTATCTTGGTATGCGTGGGCAACCAGCTTTGGTGTTATGGCCTTCATTCCAGCGTTGCTTGTTCCTGTGTCCAGAACCATCACAGCCTTTTGTTGTACAGGACTTGCGCTTCTTGGCAGGTAGAGGATTGGATACTGGTTGTCTTCTTGAATTTGGATGAACACTGGAAACTAGGGACTGGGCAACATTGGATGAAGTTGTTGCTGGCGCAGGATGACTGGATGGTACTTGTAGGGCAGTCAAAATGTAGTCGGGCCATCGATCAGGGGGAACGAACTTAGAGTACATCTGTTTTAGATGTGCTAATTTATCACCTGGTAATTCCTTTCTGCTCTGCCTGTATGTTGATGTGGGCTGAGTAGAAACAGATGGATCAACTACATGTAATGGAGATGCCACAACACTACCCTTGCAACAGCTGTCACGGACTTTCATCACAACTTTGTCTCCTGATCGAACAATGACGAAATCATTCAACTTGCGTACACCAGGAAGTTCTGAATACTTCTTTACCAAGGAAGCTCGCCATGGTAATATGTTTGCCCCATCTTCAATGTGTGCTGAACCAAACTTTTGGCAAATGCAGCGGAGCTCTTCAGCTGTAAAAGTATCCTCACGCTTGTACTCATTTGCCACCAAAGAAAAAAGACGATCTGGGGCAAATTTCGTATGGCCAGCCAATAAAAAACAAAATCGAAAGTGATCCAATTGGTCACCTTCCACTACTTCCATTGCCCATGAAAAAAGGTAGCGATTTTTGTTTGTACTTCCCGCATTATCTAAAAAAATGCACACACGCTTGATCCATGGATAAGCATAGACTACCTGGCTGATGTACTGTGATAGGAGAGAGATTGTATGGTCTGTGTTCTTTGGTCCAACAGTTTCATCAAAAAGGATGATCGATTTGTCTTCATTTCTGTGATCCACTATTCCGAAGATGTCATAAGAAGCCTTTTGCAAATAGTAGGTTGACCCAGGCTGTTCTGTACGCCCCCAGTGAGGAATGAGCTTGCTTTGCTGGTAGTCTGCTGACAACACTAAAGTAAATGTGTGCTGTGCAGTGGCAAGCTCAGTTAGTGTATCAGGAGTGGGATTCTCTTCATTAAGCATCATCATGATTTTTTCCCAGTTGGTAGCGCAAGCAGCAACAACTGTGTTGTAGTACTCCCTGCCTGAAGCTGCCTCTTCTTTGTGTGATGACAATGTTTGTTCCACTGTGCTGATCTCTGATTGAAGCAACCGCAAGTCGTGCTCTGGTGTAGACCCAGCCTGCATTAGGCGCTTAAATATGGCACTCTGCCTGGAAATCTCTTCTTTTAAACCTTTGCAAGTGTCACAATAGTCCGATTTATGAGGATGAAGTGAAACTTTGGGGCGATTCTCCTTGATCCACTGCCTTGCAGCAAAAACTGAGCATGTTTGCTCTCCGCGCTCCTGCTGTGCCTGATTGAAAGTCCAAACCACAGATGCATGAGCTTTTGTATCGAAATCTTTTTCACCCACCTTGGGAGGGTCGATTCGAGTAAATTTTGGAATAAAATAATACTGAGCACTGTAGCTGCCAGCCTGGCGGCCATTTGGCTGGATATTATTGTCTACAAACTGCAAGAGCGCATCTCTTACAGCTGGTTTTGAATGGTTGCTTGGCTTTCTATGCAGGCCATGTTTTTCATATGGAAACTTAATGTCCACCTCATCCTCATCACTCAGGGAATCCAGCCATTTTGTTGCGGATATGTCACTGTGTGATTGTCCAGTCGGGTGCATCACATACGGAACAAGTTTCTGATCAGTGACTTCTTTCTTGGTCAGTTTTACAGTGTGTTGTTGACTTTGGTTGACTTTTATTTTTCTTTGATTGGAAAGCCTTGATCTATGGATACCGAGAATGTCATTGATACAAGCAAAGCAATACAGGTAATTGCCATGACCATCAAAAAGATTTTCTCTGATCCAATGGTTTTGATCTATGCAAGAAAAGAGAAAATTAATACTTATAAATGGAAAGCATTATGTATGGCCAACTTAAGAATAACCATATGCACCATGTAATAAATTTGCTGTGGTTCTGTGCAATGATGATGATCATACTTGTCTCAACACTGTACAGTGGTACTAAGCGGTGAGTGATAAAATAGCCTGACCTTTGTTACAGCAATTATACACATTCATACAATCTATCTTCAATAAAACTTACCAGATATATTGCGGTAAACAGCTTCAGAATCCTTCTTTGGATTTGGGTAGCTCTTGCTGCGGTTGGCATACATTTTGGAGTTGTGTCTTCCAACATCTGCAAATATACTACAGAATCGCTTCAGAATCACAGTACAACCCCGTTTGCAATTCCTTTCTACTTCATCTTCTGTGACAGATGTGTCTGGGCTCGAAAAACTCCTTTCCAGGTCTGGATTAAGGGTATACACTAAGCGACTTTTTCCTCGTAAAAAGTTCTTGACTCGCTGGGAACTTCTTGCAGAAGTCACTCCTGGGACAACTGTAGGGCTGCGATTAGCAGTAGGAAGCAACAGAGAGCTCAGCTGCTGTTCTTCACGAGGAGAGCATGGCATACTTCCCTCCTCTTCGTCTATTGACATTCCCTGTGGGCTCGCAGTTGACTGTTCTTCTTCTTCCATCTTCCGCAAAGTCGTTCGCCGCTATTATGCGTCGTATCGATACGAAACAAAGACCAATAGAAAGCTCTGCTTTTTCTCTACACGTGGACAACGATTCAGTCACGTGACTACAACGCGTCATGGGGAATTATGTCATGGACTTTAATCGCGGTTTTCTCGAAAACGAACCTCCGCAATAATGTTCGCATTCAATTATCGACTGCCACATATATATATATAGACATCGTTCCGGACGTTCCGGACACTTCCAGTGAAAGTAAAAACAACACCCACCTGTTTCACTAATCATCAACGTTGCCACATAGTAACAATCTTTACGCAATCTGAGTTGCCACAAAGGTAATAATCAATACAAAGGTATGTACACGTTTAATAGTATAGTCGGATATATGAAAGCTTGTATAATAGACCAATCGGTACTAGATATATACAGTGAGTCTACTCGGAGTACTCAAGAACTATAAGTCGTTTGGATGGCAGGTCAGATCTGGATGTGTAACCTCTATTCTCTAAGCTCAGTGAGGAGCCTGATGTTGTAGGAAACAGACATGTTTACAGTGAGGAAACAGTTCGTGTTCTAC
>CAUJGJ010000397.1:2000000-2005000 GCA_963170055.1 Halisarca cf. caerulea
ATACATACACACACACACACACACACACACACACACACAAACATCCAAATAAACACTTACAATTTCACCAAGGCCTTCAGAAACAATGCTTTAGTCTATATTCTGAACATGAAAAGAAAGAACAATAATCAATGAAACCACAAAAGCACACACACACACAGTGGAACTTCCACACTACACACGTGCACCTGGTTCCACCACAGCATGCTACTATATGTTGTATCAAACACACACACACAAACACCATACATACTCAATACCTCACACACACACACACACACACACACACACACACCAAACAACATAGATACGGGTACATAGTATACAACATCTACGCTAACATACACAAACGCGAACATATCCAAAAAACTACTTGAAGAAATTCTTTTTTACTGAAGGCCTGCTCTCACTAAACCTCACCGAAACACTTGGCATACAAATTTAACCGTTCGAAAACAGTTTGCTAATTCCAAACAGAGCTTTTATCTCTCATCTTACCTGCCTGTTCCCCAAACTTCTTTGGATCTTCCCGTCGTTTCCATACTTTCGCGGTTCAAAGGTTTTCTTCTCATCCAAACATCTGCATCCTATTCTCTGACGTGTTGAACCATAGTGTCTATGGTTAGAGGACCTAAGCAAACACACCTATACAAGATTACACACACGTACGCGAACATATCCACAAAAACACATTGAAAAACTATTTTATTAAAGACCTGCTCATACTAAACGTCGTTAAAACACTTTCACATGAGCGTTCAAGCACTCTATAATGGTCAACTAAACGACAAAAGGCTTTCCACACTCATCTTACCTGTTTCCGAAGCTTTCTTTAGCCTTTTCTTCGTTTCCATGGACTTCCGCGGTAGCGCAAGGTACAATGTCTCGGTAAAATCATCCTTCCAAGAACGTTTCCGTCCTAAATGCTTCGTCAAAGTTCTCTTCCTTGTTAGATGAGGCGGCTTAACAGCTTTTGTCGCTTTTCGAGTCCTTTCACAACTTCTAAAACGAAGACAACAACTTTAAACCACTCGCTCTACCTCTACAAACTGAAGGCCCACGGAAATTCTTGGAGCGAGTTGAATCTTCGTGATTAACTATCAATCCAAATCTTTAGGTCTTAAAGATTCTTCGTTGATGAAAACAGAAGCAAATACACAAAATTCACTGAATAATATCAACGACTTCGACTCCCGCCTAAAAGACCGCCATGTTGTTGACATATATATATATATATATATATATATATATATTGACATCGTTACGGACGTTCCGGACACTTCCGGTGAAAGTAAAAACAATATAGGGGCCGCCTTCGGCGGCCTAAAAAATGGCTTTACGGAGATGAGTCTTGTTTATAAAGCTACTCAAAAGTGTACAGATATACTGTCTTCGATTGCAGTTATTTCACTTTTGTTGTAGAGCCAACTTGCATGGCTTTAGAACCTAAAAGTTGCACGAGTGTGGGTACAGTCTTCGTGATTTGGCTGGAATTGTAACAGCAGCACTAAGTTTTCTTGCTTTCCTAAAAGCCCGTATTAAAGATGCAGGTCTCTAGTTTGTTTGTTTCTAGGACAGTTTTTTTTCCGATTCTGCTAAGAGATACAAGTGCGGGTGCTGTCAACATTGAACCATATAGTGCTTGTCTTATTTTTTAGAGAACCAATTAATTCCTTCTACTTACTCAAACAGTCGAATTTCCCCTAAAATAACGTTACCAATCATTCTTCTCACCCCACTATGATAAAATATTCAACACTAAAATATCGTTGGCAAGAATGCCGTATCGAATTTGTTTTCAGAATAACTTGGCAAGTTTGATTCAAAATGATTGTCCTGGAACCTTGGATGAACTGTGGCAGCATTTCGTTTTACTGTGAGGATCGAAGTACATACAAAATTCGCAATGATCGCATGTGGGACATGTCCATAAGCTTAGAATTTCAGTGGAGGCATCTATCAAAAAGAATTTTGCAACTTTAGCTGGCTTCGTGACTCGTTACGTATCAGCAATCAAAGGTAACAAATGAAAGTTACTCTGTAATAAAGAAATCAAATATCTATTCCACTTTACTCACGACTCTACTAGTGCATTCTAGGTGACGTCACTTCCATATGTCATGTGGAGGTCTTGTGACAAAATGGCTACCAGCTATTTCTATAAGGTAGTCAAAACTTTAATGGCTGGGAGGCAGTGGCAAATTGCCCATTGGCATATTTTTGCTTTTTTTCGGTTGTAATTTATAGGATAATACATAATGTCCATGTTGGGAATTTCGATCCATTGACCGAGTCACAAGTTATAAGTGAAAAGGTGAGCTAACATTGTTTGAATTTGGGGTTTTTACCGATTTTCTCTAAAATCCCTAGAGATATTTAAATCCCCAACATGGAAATTTTAGATACTTAGATAAGAAACCTGCATACCAACAATTGTGCCCACAGCTTTGTAGCTGCACTGCCTCCCAGCCATCTCAGAACAAAGTAATCTGTTATGACAATGAATTTTATTATCTTGTAGAAATGAAAGATCTTTCCTTGCCTGAACATGTGAAACAGTGTTCTAGCAAGTAGAATGCACTCACATCTCAAGAGCAACAGACTTACAGGGAACATGCTAAAGACATGATGGTACATTTCTTAGAACTATGTATGCCTGCAGTACATTTTTTTAAGAAACCTTAGGCACTGTATCTTTGTTGGCACACAAGTGGGTAACAGGCAGGAGCATCATGCATGAAAACCAGCATCATTTGCTGATGAGGATTTTTGATGATGATGAGTTCAGTACATGCATAGTGTATCGACTTTAATTTTTCTCCATTTTTGTATCTGTGAATGTGACCAGACTGGCTCTTCAGCTTTGACAGCTAGTGAAAAAGTGAAGGAAGCCAAAAAATGCATGGAAAGGATTTCCAGAGAGGTATGCATATTTAGTCTAAACTTCCTTTCTTTATACATAAGTATACATGTGCATGGGTGCCGACCAGTTCTGCATGTTTATACTATATATAGGTGGCATACTTGGAATCTGTAGGAGGGCAAGCTGCAACTCTTTTCTGGGTAAACGCAACACTATATTGTTTTTACTTTCACCGGAAGTGTCCGGAACGTCCGGAACGATGTCAATATATATATATATATATATATATATATATATGTCAACAACATGGCGGACTTTTAGGCGGTAGTAGAAGTCGTTGGTATTATTCAGTAAATTTTGTGTGTTTGCTTCTGTTTTTGTCAACGAAGAAACTTTAATACCTAAAGATTTGGATTGAGAGTTAATCATGAAGATTCAACTCGCTTCAAGAATTTCCGTGGGCCTTCAATTTTTAGAGGTAGAGCGACTGGTTTAAAGTTGTTGTCTTCGTTTTAGAAGTTGTGGAAGGACTCGAAAACTGACAAAAGCTGTTAAGCCGCCTTATCTAACAGGGAAGAGAACTTTGACGAAGCATTTAGGACGGAAACGTTCTTGGAAGGATGATTTTACTGAGACATTGTACCTTACGCTACCGCGGAAGTCCATTGAAACGAAGAAAAGGATAAAGAAAGCTTCGGAAACAGGTAAGATGAGTGTGGAAAGCATTTTGTCTTCAGTTAACCATTATGGAGTGCTTGAACGCGCATGTTAAAATGTTTTAACGACGTTTAGTATGAGCAGGTCTGTCATAAAATAGTTTCTCCATGTGTTTTCGTGGATAAGGTAAACCGCCCTAATTCCAGTCAAACTTTCACAAGAAATGGAACCTAATCTCAAATTTAATTGATGATAAGTCGTCACTTGTGCTATATCACCCCTTGGACCAAGGGGTTTCTTCGCAAGGGTAAAAATCCGAAACGACTTCTTGGCACGGGAGAAACCGCGGTTTAATTTGAAATGTACGTATTATGTTTCCATTGCGCAATCCCAGTCACGTGATCGCAATTCGGAAGTATCGGAATATAACTTCGAAAGTCAGCATGGCGACACAGGAATAAACCCAAAAGTGAAAAGTATAAGTGTATTTGTATAAACCCAAAACTAAAAAGTAAGTGTATTTGTAAAAACCCAAAGCTTAAAAGCAAGTGTAAGTCATAACATTATGCCTATTTGCACAGAACACATGTAAATGGCTGTGAGCTTGATGGTAGCGTGGTAAACCCTGCACATTGATAGTGATACCACCTATAGCAATCATCACAGCCCACCCACTGATCTTCTTCCCCTTCCATGTAGGTACCACCACAGGTAAAACAATGAGTGGTATCCTTGTCTTGCTCTTCATTTGAGTCCTCAAATCTTCTCCGCTTTCTCTTGGTGCTTGCAGCATTAGATGCTGAAATTGTACTCTTGCCTTTCCCTTTCCTTGCTTGCTTTTTCTTTTTTTCTGCGTCATCCTTTTTCAGCCATTCTATCACATCGTCATTAGTGACTGCTTCTCCCTCCAGGTGAATGCGTCTGCGCTTTGATTTTGGTGCTGTCTGGGTATCCTTTGTGACTGCCAGTTTCTTTACAAAGAAATCCCTCAGTTCAGTCCTCAGTGGGGTTTCGGACTGGGGGAGTTGTCCATTGGTGCAGGTGGTCTTGTCATTCTCACTACTGGTAAAAGGTAAAGATGGGGCCAGCTTGTCAGGTGGAATCCTGTCCACATCAAGTGGATGGATCCCACTAGCACGAAATCCTCCAGTGATGTTGCTTGGTGTTATTGAGTTGGCCCACAGTTGGCGCAGGAGAGATGGGAAAATATCCTTGTTGACATTGACAGCTCGGGTTGATGTTTTGAAGTCTTTGAGGATCTTTCTCCAGGCAGTCTTCATCGGGCCATATACTCCGACGTCCAACGGCTGGAGGAGGTGTGATGTGTGAGCAGGAAGGCAAACAAGATGGACATTAACTCTCTTTGCAGTTTCAAGAAGCTCGATGGTCAAGTGCAAGTGATGACCATCAAAGATGAGCACCACTGGTCCAGTTTGGAGTGTATCCTGCACAGCTGGAAGAAAGAGCTTCTTGAACCAGC
>CAUJGJ010000397.1:2020000-2057500 GCA_963170055.1 Halisarca cf. caerulea
GTAGTGCTACCATAGACACTCTAAACTACGTAGTATAGGGTGTCTATAGTGCTACCAGACCCATAATCAAAGGCATTAATACATCAATATTTAAAATAAACATATTAAACACTTCCACACAGTAACAGGCTTAGACACTTACGAAGCGAAGCCAGAAATCTTCCATTTTTTAGATCGATATATTGTGACATTTGAGAACACCTGAAATGTACTTATAAATTTGTGAACAGTACACGTGAACATAAGTAAAAAAGACAATAGCTAAAGTGTACATTATGGTATTAATGTTACTTGGTTGGTCTGTATAGGGAACAAGTAATTCGAGTTAAAAACTCGTGGGGGCTGCCGCCCCACGTACTCGAATCACTTGCAAAGCATTGGAGTGTAAGTGCACAGCTGAACATTCATTGAACATACTGTTTATTGTAACTGGATGATTGTTTTGAAAACAATTGCCATATTTGGCAATTGTTTTCAAAACAATTCCTATAACTCATTCCTGTATAAATTCATACTTCTCTATTACTATTATATAAATTCTCTATTATAAGACTTTTCTTCAAATCCATATTATATATATATATATATATATATATATATATATATATATATATATATATATATATCGGACGAGCGTTACACACCGGAAGTCCAAATGAAAACAATATAGGGGCTGCCTATGGCAGCCCCTAAAAAGAAATAAAGCAAGCAATATACTTCGTGTAATACTAAAATATGTACGTCAATTACATACAACTGTACATTATATATACAAACAATGTATATAATATGAACAACACTATTATAGTGCTGACATATGCTTGTAGCAAACAATGGTCATAACATTCAATATTCAGTGTTTATAACATACACAAAGTTCACAATGTTCACAACATTCACAGCATTCACAATATTTACAGCGTTCACAAAGTTCATGACGTTCCCAGTGTTCACAGAGTTCACAGTGTTCACAACATTCACAGCCCACACAACGTTCACAGCACTAGCGTTCACAATGTTCACACCATTCACAGCGTTCATATAGCATTCACAATGTTTACAGTGTTTACTGCGTTCACAGTGTTCACAAAGTTCACAGCATTCACAGCCTTCACAATGTTCACAACATTTACAGTGTTCACAACGTTCACAACATTCACAAAGCATTCATAACATTCACAATGTTCACAAAGCTCACAATGTCACAGTGTTCACAATGTTACCAACGTTCACAGCGTTCACAACGTTCACAACATTCACAACGTTCACAACATTCACAGCGTTCACAACATTCACAGCGTTCACAACATTCACAGCGTTCACAATATTCACAATGCTAACAACATTCACAGCGTTCACAATGTACACAAGTTCACAACGTTTACAGTAATCATATTGCTCACAACGTTTACAGTGTTCACAACGTTCACAGTGTTCACAACGTTCACAGTGTTCACAACGTTCACAGTGTTCATAATGTTCACAGTGTTCACAGCGTTCACAGTGTTCACGGCGTTCACAGCGTTTACAATGTTCACAGTGTTCACAACATACACAGTGTTCACAACATACACAGCGTTCACAACGTTCACAATGTTCACAACGTTCACAATGTTCACAACATTCACAGCGTTCACAACATTCACAGCGTTCACAATATTCACAATGCTCACAACATTCACAGCGTTCACAATGTACACAAGTTCACAACGTTTACAGTATTCATAATGCTCACAACGTTTACAGTGTTCACAACGTTCACAATGTTCACAACGTTCACAAAGCATTCATAACATTCACAATGTTCACAAAGCTCACAATGTCACAGTGTTCACAATGTTACCAACGTTCACAGCGTTCACAACGTTCACAACATTCACAACGTTCACAACATTCACAGCGTTCACAACATTCACAGCGTTCACAACATTCACAGCGTTCACAATATTCACAATGCTAACAACATTCACAGCGTTCACAATGTACACAAGTTCACAACATTTACAGTAATCATATTGCTCACAACGTTTACAGTGTTCACAACGTTCACAGTGTTCACAACGTTCACAGTGTTCACAACGTTCACAGTGTTCATAATGTTCACAGTGTTCACAGCGTTCACAGTGTTCACGGCGTTCACAGCGTTTACAATGTTCACAGTGTTCACAACATACACAGTGTTCACAACATACACAGCGTTCACAACGTTCACAATGTTCACAACGTTCACAATGTTCACAACATTCACAGCGTTCACAACATTCACAGCGTTCACAATATTCACAATGCTCACAACATTCACAGCGTTCACAATGTACACAAGTTCACAACGTTTACAGTATTCATAATGCTCACAACGTTTACAGTGTTCACAACGTTCACAATGTTCACAACGTTCACAATGTTCACGACGTTCACAGTGTTCACGACGTTCACAGTGTTCATGACGTTTACAGTGTTCACGACGTTCACAACGTTCACAGTGTTCATAACGTTCACAATGTTCACAACGTTCACAACGTTCACAATGTTCACAGTTTTCACAACGTTCACAACGTTCACAGTGTTCACAACGTTCACAGCTTTTACAGTGTTCACAATGTTCACAGTGTTCACAACATTCACAATGTTCACAAAGCATTTATAACGTCGTTCACAATGTTGACAATATTCATAATGCTCACAGTAATCTCAGAGCTCAAAATATATCATATAATATATTATCTTTTAATTAGAAAGAGCTGAATAATCATTGCATATAATATGATGAAAAATCAGACTGATATTAATAATAATAAGTAATTCAGATGTGGCTTTCGGCAATCTGAAGGGAATAGGGCTCCACGCTGATTTGCCCACTTCGAGATCTTGCTCCGTGAATGCACATGATTGATGATCTAAATAGTGCAAAGCTAACCTTGGAGCGAATCAGGTACAGCATTTGGGAGTATGGGATGTCCTTCTTTTCCGCAATCATGGATGCCAGTCTCTTGTAGAATGTGGAAGCGATGTTGCCCATTCTTCCAGTGCATGACATGACTATATAAGGGAGAAAAACTGGAGTGCTCGACCTCTCTAATTCGTTCTTCATATCGCCTCTTTCTCCAACTCTTGGCGACGATAGGTGGCTTTGAGTGATGTAATGCAATTCGATTGAGTCCCGGGGTTGAACACCTGTACGTCAAGAAATGCTCTCTCGAATCGCCCACCCCAGAAGCCATACATGCAATGTCCAGTCGAGCATTGGCAGTGGAGTTGGCAGTACGGTGGGCCAACTGCTCTCCACAGAGCTCAAAATAATCACTATGTTCACAATGAAATTCCAAACACAATTAACACAAATTCCTAAGCCTAAGCACCTACACTAATTACAAAAAGCAAAAATTTCATGCTCACAGGGTATTTATTTCAGCCCTCGGATATAATGGTAAAATGGCCGTCGCGAAACTTGACCAAATTTCATACCATATTATGCCTCCAATATGAATAAACTTATACATTACACTTTATAAAATTAAACAAATGTTATTTGTAGGAACACCCGAAGAAGAACAAGTAATTCGAGTTAAAAACTCGTGGGGTCTGCCGCCCCACGCACTAGAATCACTTGCAAAGCATTGGAGTGTAAGTGCACTGCTGAACATTCATTGAACATACTGTTTATTGTAACTGGATGATTGTTTTGAAAACAATTGCCATATTAGGCAATTGTTAGGGGCTGCCTGCGGCAGCCCCTATATTGTTTTCATTTGGACTTCCGGTGTGTAACGCTCGTCCGATATATATATATATATATATATATATATATATATATATATATATATATATATATATATAATATAGATTTGAAGAAAAGTCTTATAATAGAGAATTTATATAATAGTAATAGAAAAGTATTAATTTATACAGGAATGAGTTATAAGAATTGTTTTGAAAACAATTGCCAAATATGGCAATTGTTTTCAAAACAATCGTCCAGTTACAATAAACAGTATGTTCAATGAATGTTCAGCTGTGCACTTGCACTCCAATGCTTTGCAAGTAATTCGAGCGTGTGGGGCGGCAGCCCCCACGAGTTTTTAACTGGAATTACTTGTTTTCAAAACAATTCCTATAACTCATTCCTGTATAAATTCATACTTCTCTATTACTATTATATAAATTCTCTATTATAAGACTTTTCTTCAAATCCATATTATATATATATAATATATATATATATATATATATATATATCGGACGAGCGTTACACACCGGAAGTCCAAATGAAAACAATATAGGGGCTGCCGCACCTCAAAAGTACGAAAAAGAGAAGTTTGAGGCAACAACAAAGTAGCCATAAACTTTCAGTAAAAGACAGAAATTGCCATTTCCGGAGGAGAAGATGACACTGTAGCTTCACAAAATTTACTTCAGTCGCTAGCAAGATATCTGAACTACATGAATTTGCTTGTTGTTCACTACTATAACCTTGTTAAAATTATTTATTAAAAAAAAACTTTTTTGGTGCCCAAATTGGCAAAAAATGGAAACAAATACGGTATTTATTTTCGCTTACCTTATTATAGCATTATTCAACAAGCAAAATCCTATAGCCAAGACTGCATTAAATCGAAAAGTGAAACAAACAGGAAAGTTGCAGGGCATTTTCTCCTCCGGAAAAGCTGATTTCTGTTTGCCTATTAAAAAACGGCCATTTTTTGATGACGTATCATGATGTGGGGCTGTGACATCACTAATATCGGTATCTGCTTACATGGGGCACCTTCAGTGACGTCCTCATTTGTGTGACGTAGTTTACAATTTGTGGTGACTTTGTTTACTGTTAGGAGTGACATTGCTAAAAATTTGGTACGTGCACGCCCCAAATCCCAAGCAGCTGTGGGCTGATATAAATGCCCTGTGCTATATGTATGGTATGTATAGAGCTATAGATGTGCAACAGTCCAAGGACTCATGCAAGTACAAATCACCTGTTGGAACTACTGTTTACATGTGTCATATACTTAAAATTTGTAAGAGGGATAGAACAAGGATTGAATGAAGAATTATTGAGTTGTGGTCTTTCTTGTAAGACCACAACTCAATAACAACAATGCTAGACCACAAGAATTCATTTGCAACAATATGGCTTCCCAAGCAAAGAGGAAGAAAGTTGACCCTGCAACTCAAGTTAAGACAGAAAGAGAAATACTTACTGAATTAGAAGCAATAGTCCAACAGCTACAATCAGTAGACCTGATGCTCCTCAGGGATTCCAAATTGAGGGAAATGGATGGTAAGCAAGCATACAGCAAGAAGAATTTAAATAACCATAAAAATATCATTATAATTATAAAAACTATAGCACCACTTCCCCACTCTTATTATCTACAGAGACGAATTTAGCTATCTGTTTAATAGCTAAATATGGTTTGGGAAATGTAATTGACTTGTGCATTACATTAAGCAATTGTCCTGAATCCCTGACACCACAACAACGAAACAAGATAGTTGGAGATCAGTGCACTCTGGATACTAGCAGCTCCAAAGAGTTATCATCCCTAGTACAAAAAGGGGCCAACAGTAGGCTTCTTGGTATTATTTCCACAACAGACAAGCCTTTTCATCTGATACTTGCTCCACCGACAGGAGAGTGCTTCGATTGTCAAAATAATTTAGTATCATACCACACAACTAATGTCCGAATATACACAGCAAATGGCTTCAAACAGGCAGAGAAGTACACCCTAAGGTGCAAAAATTGCACAAAATTCTACCGCTATACTCACTATGGTAATAAGGAAGGAGGGTTCAAATTATACCCAGATAAGAGACCATATGTGGAACTTAATGACACTGTGTACTTTGACAGAAAGCTTACAGAACTACAATGCTGCTTGGCGTAAGTTACCACAACAGATTTCAAATGTACATGCAGCACCTCATATACAATGTCATGCATTCCTCACGTAGAAACCATGCATGGGTCTCCTTCGGTGCATTTTCAGAAGCCTACAATGATGCTTTTCAACTAAGCAAGGACACACAGGGGCATTATAGTTGGTCTCAGGGAATGGGGATTTTAGGTGACAAAGTTCAGAAATCTCAAGAATTTGTCACTTTTCTGCCTACGTCACTTTTGTTCATCTGTAAACGTGGTAATGCGTCATTACATAGTGCTCAGTAGAAATACGTATATTTCGTAAACCAAAAGTTAAAAAACAACTTTTTTCTTGTGAAAATGCAAGAAATTCAAGTCACATACATAGAAGTAACCTTCGCAGATACGAGATTTGTAGAAAAGTCACAATATAGGGCCAGGAATGTTGTACTTGCGAACAAACATTAAGCTTATTCTAAAGAATTTTCAACACAGAAGTAACACGTGCAGAACATTTTGGGAAGATTTGGAAGGTACACAAAAGCAATAAACTAAGGGGCTTTCAAAACAAAAACGATTGAGGTTTAACTTACCAATTTGCTTTACGAATCCATCGTACATCGATCAGAATTGAAGCTTTATAAACTATTTTCCTTAGCTGAGAAAATTCTATCCGTCCAATAGAAGTAATAATGGCATCCGATCGAATGTTGGAGGATTTTTAGAAGGACTCCATGCGGCGCGAGAACCAAAAGCAAGTATACGGATGACGTAAATGCTAATAGTTACTGACGTCACCATTAAATGGCTGCTTTGAAGCCTCGCTCGTAAAGATCATGTAATCCGGACGTGTAGATGATACTTATATCATTGAAAGAAGATATAGAACGTTTGAAAGTACTATTGTGTATATGTATAGCGTGAGCGGAGAAGATATAACCAGGTACGCCGATTATATAACCATTTTAAAGCCTGATTTTCACATTTTTATAGCCAATAAACTACATTTTTCCTTATCATTATTTCATTTCGAGTTATAATGTTTCCGCTCACTGATAACTTATTAAGCAAACTCCACTCTTTCATTTGATACCAATCTTGTGGCTCTTGGAGACCATCTACACGTCCGGACTTTGCCATTTGCTGCAAAAAGTGTACCTTTTTCAAAGCTAATTTTCCTTTTTGAAACATATAGTATGTGCTCAAACTTTATACCAATATTTCGATAAATAACAATAAAACACACAGCGATTTTAAAAAGTAAGAAAATGTGTTGTTTTGAGCTAAAAATGCGCTAATATTTTAGCCACTTCGAAGCAGCAGCCATTTTGCGTGACACACTATAATGAGCCTGTGCAGAGGTAAATTGCATGCTATGATTCACTAAATACCGTAACAAGTAATTCGAGTTAAAAACTCGTGGGGGCTGCCGCCCCACACGCTCGAATTACTTGCAAAGCATTGGAGTGCAAGTGCACAGCTGAACATTCATTGAACATACTGTTTATTGTAACTGGACAATTGTTTTGAAAACAATTGCCATATTTGGCAATTGTTTTCAAAACAATTCTTATAACTCATTCCTGTATAAATTCATACTTCTCTATTACTATTATATAAATTCTCTATTATAAGACTTTTCTTCAAATCTATATTATATATATATATATACATATATATATCGGACGAGCGTTACACACCGGAAGTCCAAATGAAAACAATATAGGGGCTGCCTGCGGCAGCCCCTAAAAATGAATAAGCATGAAGCATTACTAAACAGAAGCACTTCCATGTTATTTCCAGAAATGACGAACGTACGTACTAGTGATGCCTTTTACAATGGTGAAATTGAGGATGAGATACGTGCAAGGAAATGGTAGATATCTGTCTGTATCACAAGGATGGGGATCGAGAGAAGCATATTGAGATGATGAACAACATTCACAAAGAAGAAGTGTATCCACACATCAACTGTACTGAAGACTGCAAGAGTCGGGGTAAGTTCAAACAGCACAACATAATATATTATACATAGCTTATAGAGTGCTATGACGTAGCTATCATGACATGAATGTACTATGTAACCCTTAGTAACAAAGGAAGAAGCTATAGGCTGATTGACTGTCCACACTAATCTATTGGTGCCAGCAAGAAATTGAAATTGGATTTTCAATGATTGCTATGAGTTCTGTTTGGAGGATGTCGTAGAAAGGTTTCGTCCCCATTTACCAGCAAATTCACTGATTTTGCAATTATACTATAAATTCACTGATTTTGCAATTATAGTATAATATAATATAATTGATTTTGCAATTATACTATAATATAGTATAATTGCAAAATCAGTGAATTTGCTGGTAAATAGGGAAGAAACCTTTCTACGACACCCTCCAAACAGAACTCATAGCAATCATGAAAAATCCAATTTCAATTTCAGAATCTATTATTATTATAATTAATAATACAATAATATTTTCTTCTTTTAACTGGGTGAGCCATTAGCCTGAGGCTACTATTAAGGCCCCCAGTATCCCACACACTCACCCCCCCCCCCACACAATCAAATGAAATCACATTATCAATTAGTTTTTTGGTGGCTACAGTAGGTCATCTTCTCATCAGTTCCCATGTTGGTGGCAGGGGGGTGCAGGGAAAAAAGCGCCAAATGCACATATCTTGGGTGGTACACCATGTGTTCACAGCTTAACTTCCAGTGCACAACCTACTGAGCCACCAGCACCCCCCCCCCCCCAAAATTGCCCGTGATACCCGTCATTGATTCAAGAGCAAAAGCAGAGCCTGCATGATAAACACAAATTTTCTTTGGAATCCCTATTATTTGTCATAGGAAGGAAAGTTTAGATTGTTTGTGGATGGGACAGCTTTGAAGACAACCATTCTCTTTATTCCCAGTTACGAAATACTGTTTTTGCCCAATTATTACAATGCAATTTCATCATATTCATTTATAGGCTGTGGAAGCCTGTGGGTAACAGATGGAATTTGGAAACTATCCTTTCCACACTGTATGTATAAATGCAAGGTTAGTCAAAACATCGTTAAATTAAATATAGAGCGTAATCATAATTATACTATCTATGGTCAAATAGAGCAACTGCAGAACAGTGTTTAGATCCATGCATAACAGGACACTGTTAAACAATCAATTTTAAAACTTTATCACCATCCTATCTAGCTCTTACCCATGCACCACCACAGCACACTCCACATGTACAGCATAAACAGCTAAGAAATACTAGTATACACTCCCTAACCACACACATTTCACATAGTATTACATCATAATACACATAAGGTGTGTGCCATAATGATATGTATGACATTGTATAGACACTATGCACATGTCTGCACAATGTGCATATGTACCCCCAGCATAAACCCAATATGAAAGTATGTACACCACTTGTTTTTGAAACCAGACTCTCCCTTCACTGTGCATGCAATGTCAGTAAAGGGAGTACCTGACTTCAAGACCATATGTATGTTGCCACAATCATAAAATGTGAATACATGGGTGCTATATGGACTTTGGTTACTGCATAGTAACTGGTCTCATCCAGAATGCAGTGAAAGAAATACCAAACATCTCCCTACCGGATGTGTGCACCAGTTCACCAATGTATGGCAAAGCTTTCTGCGAGGAACATTGTGGTCTGCTTCAAAAATTTAGCCCAGATGTACCTTTGGAGGTAAAACCTTTTCTTCAATATTGTGGAATAAGCCAACAAGGTATACTTTGCACAGACAGAAAGTATAATGTTATACATATTATATGTCACACACATAATAATATCCTATTATCATAGAATTCCTTATATATGTATATTTATACCATTTACAATTTAAAGAAATACGGAAGAAGCAGTGGACAACAATACAGAACTTGAGAGAATTGATGCAGCACTTAGGAAACTGCCAGAAAGTAGTCAGGGAGAGACTGCAGCTGAGTCACAAGGTTGTAAACATATGCATGAATGGATACTTGTATTTCAGTACAAGGGTTGATAATGTAGTCCAGTATATATATATATATATATATGCATGTATCTTATATAAGCATTATATGTACTATACATACATACATACATACATCTAATATGCTTGACCATTGCACATATATGCATAAAGTAACCATTATGTACTGTAAACATTAATTTTACACCTCCATGCAAGCACTACTTGCTATACATAACACTTAGTTGATGACTTTAGTCCAGTGTATTTGGTAAAGAATGTGCATATATATCATGTTGATGTAGGATTAGAGCAATTGATCACTAAATACCCTGAAGTGATGAGAGGAGCTGTGACTGATGTACAGCTATGCCGCAAAGACATTGGTGAAGGTCTACGACTCAGAAAATGGTCAAGGGGACATCAATTCATGGTTTGTGCTGGTGGGCATATAGACATGTGGCAACCTTTATACATGTAAGTGGACTTCCAAAATATACAATAATAATAATATAATTCTTTGTTTCAATGTATCACATTGTTAATACAATTCAATTTGGTTGAAATTACTAATGATTTAATATCAAACTAATAAATACTCCTCTTGTAGATCTGAATCGCCAAGTCAAGTATTCCTAATTTTGTTACATTGGCTACTGTCATTGATTCCAACTACATCGCAGTCATTACCCTCCATGATCCTTGCATATGACAACATGTGTAATCTGGATCGCCTCAAGGTTACCCAATCTCCTTTGCCATTACCCCACCCCTTTAACCGCATGCTGAACCTTACAAAAGTCATTGACAAGTTTCATTTCCGTAATCACACCAGTGCAGAGTGCAGGAAAAAGTATAGCCCCGACAGTTTAAGAGACTCTAACCCCAACTACAACACACAAGCAGGAGAACAAACTTTCGTTTGGACAGGCAGGTTCAAGAAGATATTGGGCTCAATGCCAAAGAACCACCACTTATTCTACTTGCACAGGATGGTGCTACGACGCAACCAATATACAGAAAAGTGCTACCAATACAAGAAAAAACCCTTGCTGCCCAAAACACAATAACAATGACATTGTTTTTTTATAAAATTATGTACTGCATGGAATTTAACAGTATAGAACAATAGCACTTAGAATTACTTATTGTATAGCAAACTTATGATGGAAGATACATTCATATGTTCTCCGTATTTGGCCCTGGAGTAGATGTAGATACACACAAAATTATTACACAGTGTGAAGGCTTTACATGCACAAAACATGTAGGTACGTACATGTTATGTCCAATCTTGGACATATATAAAACAAGTAATTCGAGTTAAAAACTCGTGGGGGCTGCCGCCCCACACGCTCGAATTACTTGCAAAACATTGAAGGGTTAGTGCACAGCTGAACCTTCATTGAACATACTGTTTATTGTAACTGGACGATTGTTTTGAAAACAATTGCCATATTTGGCAATTGTTTTCAAAACAATTCCTATAACTCATTTCTGTATAAATTCATACTTCTCTATTACTATTGTATAAATTCTCTATTATAAGACTTTTCTTCAAATCTATATATATATATATATATATATATATATATATATATATATATATCGGACGAGCGTTACACACCGGAAGTCCAAATGAAAACAATATAGGGGCTGCCACAGGCAGCCCCTAACAAAAATGGCAGACATTAACTGAAGCACTCAACTAAATCACATTGCTTTCTGCCGGAAGAGATAATACAGTTGAGTCTAAATAGCACATGCATACTTTGACACATAAAACTAACTACATAGTAAATTCATATTATGTCTGATAAAATCTATATGTGACAGTATGTGATATTCAACTATAAGGAGAGATAAACATTACTCCACACAAGGGTATTTCAATTGAAATTCGATCTGGTCATGGAAATTGTAGGTTTTGATATTGAAACTTTCAGACAAAGTCTTGTTCCTATGAAGAACCAAACCCTAGCTCATAAATGAAAATTAATATTTGTACATATTAGTTCTATTCGTTTTACATGCAGCATTTTGTGGCTGGACGGATGTTTTCTTGTGGATAACCTAGCACATATACAGGTAGAAGTCGTGTAATGGACTAGCAAAAAGCACTTTTTGATGTTGTAACTTCATACTTTGTTTCACATTTTGAGCCTATTTTTGTAAACCCCTGATTCCTACAACTGGAATTTGCTCTTGTTGCTTTCACGTATAGATCTGAAGAAAGGTTCTCAAACACACTCACATCCAAATAGATATGTTTGTGCATTGGTACAAGCACAATTTAGAAGTGCATAATATCTTGTTCGGCCAGAAAACAAAATTGGACATAACATATTTTAATTTACGTATATTTGCATGGTATAACATTACTTTATGTACACCAAAAAAAAAAACAAGTAATTCGAGTTAAAAACTCGTGGGGGCTGCCGCCCCACACACTCGAATCACTTGCAAAGCATTGGAGGGTAAGTGCACAGCTGAACATTCATTAAACATACTGTTTATTGTAACTGGACGATTGTTTTGAAAACAATTGCCATATTTGGCAATTGTTTTCAAAACAATTCCTATAACTCATTTCTGTATAAATTCATACTTCTCTATTACTATTATATAAATTCTCTATTATAAGACTTTTCTTCAAATCCATATTATATATATATATATATATATATATATCGGATGAGCGTTACACACCGGAAGTCCAAATGAAAACAATATAGGGGTTGCCTGCGGCAGCCCCTAAAAATACATTATATTACAGATTTTGCAGAAATTCTCCATTGCCCATGCAATACAAATAAATGATGCATACCAAAATCCTTGCTTCCAATTGACAATGTACATAATTAGATTGACAGCCTTTAGCTGTGAAATTGACCTGATGATTATCCACCACCCCCATGGATCTTTGCAAAACAACAGATTCCTAATGCCCACATGTCTCCTCCTTCCAATAGGCTTGCTAAATAGACAGCAGGTAGAACTGGTCCCACCTGTGAAATTGGCCTGCTGATTATCCACCACCCCCAGCAAACAGCAAATACCTTAGACCCATCTATATCTCCTGTTTTCCAATATGTTTGCTATAGAAGACAACAGATAGAAGGTACCCATCTATGAAATTGGCCTGCTGATTATCCACCACCCCCAGCAAACAGCAAATACCTTAAACCCATCTATCTCCTGTTTTCCAATATGTTTGCTATAGTAGACAATAGGTAGAAGGTACCCATCTATGAAATTGGCCTGCTGATTATCCACCACCCCCAGCAAACAGCAAATACCTTACATCTGATTCCACACATCAGTCTAATACACAATACTTTTACCATTGTAACTACTCAACATTGCAGGTGCATGCTTCCCATGCACCTGCAATATAAACTTAAGATTGACAATCAATTACAAAGGCTCTTTTGTGATGGTCAACTTTAACAACTTAAGCCGTGTTCACACTATAGCCGAATCCAGATTGAATCGTGTTCACACTACAATTCCTTGCGAAGCTGATCCGGATCAAATCCCGGATTGACTAATCCACCTCGGGAGGTGGATTCGGTCCTGATTTGCCCTCGATCCGGATTGAGTAGACTGATCACGTGACCCCAGAAAACGTAAAATGGCGTGTAGAAAGTTGACAGTGTTATTGGATAGCTCTGCTGGCACCAGTATTCTCGCAGTCGATCCACTACAGTTAATATCTAGTGATGCTTTCGTGATTTGATTGTGTTTGATACTTTTTTGTTCACAATGCTCATACAATGGCTGCTCGCATTGAAGTACAGGAGGATGCAAGCGTGCTAGAAACGTTTCAAGGCACGGTGAAGAATAGACCAGTATTTGACAAAATTGTAGAGAGGCTCAGATTGACGAAACAAAGTAAAGCAGTAATGTGCGAAAATAGCAGTGTGTCTAACGTTCGCCATTGCACTTTGTGACGCCTTACGTGTCCTTAAAATCTCAAACATTTAGCAACAAGCCTTCTTGAAGAGTCGTAGCTATAAAAAAGTTCGCAAACAGGGCAAAAATTCATCACAATTGCAAAACGCTGCAAAGCAGCCATCTTGAAGACTAAGCATAACACGTGATAAGGCTCCCCTAAACTCACTTGGGGAATTTCAAGTGTGGACGGGATTAGGATTCGATCCGGATCAACACCCAATCTGGATTAGAGGCAATCCGGATTCGATCCGGATTAGTGTGAACACGCCTTTAGATGCATGACTTAGGGCTATTTAGGGTTAGGGTTACAACTTAGATGACTTAGGGTTAGGGTTACAACTTAGATGACTTAGGGTTACTTACTAATAGATAATTTAGGCGTGTGCATGTAACACATATACAATTTCAACCCACAAGCAGAATGCAAACAAATCTTTCCCCATGCAAAAGCATTTCATGCTGATCAGAGGATTACCTGCTGTCTTTGTCAAGTCAGCAGTAAACTGTGGTCAAGGTACACTATAATCACCAAGGTGACAGGAAATTCCAATGGGTGTGAAGCATGAATTGTTTACATAGCAAACTCAACACATCCACAATGCAAACCCCATAAGGTGGACTAAAAGTATACCGTATTCTCTCTAAAAATTTGGCATTCTAATGTTCGGCAAGAGAAATTTTTCATTCTATTCTTACTCTAATGCTGCCGAATTGCCTGCTATTCTAATTTCTGGCATTCAACTCTAAAATTTGTCTCACACTAGAAGTGATCTAAATATTCGTCATCCAAACCGCATATTCGACCCCTGGCATGTACAACAACAAGCACGTGTAGCGATCTGCCAGCTTTTTCAACATAGTTACTAGACAGTATGAGCATTGAAGGTCTCAAGAGTTAGACATGAATTCTGCGTGAGACAGTATCTTTGTTTGTTGATTACCTTTGGCAAACGAAGTCTTCTCCGAGTTCATGAGTCCAAAAGTCCTGGTAAAAGTGATAACCGCGAATCACTGTTCACACACTGACACTGAACAAGTAATTCGAGTTAAAAACTTGTGGGGGCTGCCGCCCCACGCACTCGAATCACTTGCAAAGCATTGGAGTGTAAGTGCACAGCTGAACATTCATTGAACATACTGTTTATTGTAACTGGACGATTGTTTTGAAAACAATTGCCATATTTGGCAATTGTTTTCAAAACAATTCCTATAACTCATTCCTGTATAAATTCATACTTCTCTATTACTATTATATAAATTCTCTATTATAAGACTTTACTTCAAATCCATATTATATATATATATATATATATATATATATATAATATGGATTTGAAGTAAAGTCTTATAATAGAGAATTTATATAATAGTAATAGAGAAGTATGAATTTATGAAATAGCCTTAAATATATATAGATATCTGAATATTTGGCAGCTATTCTATAAATTCGTCTGACTATTCTATATTTTTGTCAACGTCGACCATTTTGCTCTTATATTATTCTAATCAAGTATTCTATTCTAATCAGATGACAAAAATTTCTCTGCATGAAGGGTGCTGAATTTTTAGAGAGAATACGGTAGGTAGTATTTCCTGGACCACGAGGATGCTACAAAAAAGGCAGAATAGGGATTTTTAGCGTACGTGGTGGTGCCGATAAAAAGGTATGTATCTCTGTCTTACCTTGAATTTTAATATGGTATAGGCAAAAGTGCTTTCAATAACTCAACATGTACCTTACTTCACATTAGTGTGGCCTATTTTTGTGCAGCCATTTTATATGACCATGGAACCTGCAATGGCTCACGACCTTGAACTTTTTGCATTGCACAATTAGAGTGGTTGCAGCCAGTTGTAGCCAAATAAATGTTTGCAAATGCACCAATTTGAAATATGTATGAAATTCAAGATTGTTGTAGTACAAAAGAGTCCTCGATTGTCGTAACAAATATTACATCCTTTAATACAGTACCACTAAATGTAAAGACAAAAGGGAATAATTATCGTGAGCTGTCATACACTTGCATCAGGATATTAATTCTAATGACACTACAATTTCATGGAATAAATAAATGTAACCTTATCAAACAAGGATAGTATATGAATCACTATCATAACCAACAAAATTAATAAATTCAGTACCTATTCATGGTCAGAGGAACTACTAGGGCAGGTAGGGCAACGGCCGTACCACTTTTCATACTAAACCTCACACATTAATACACTGTTAATTAGAGCTTTGTCAGAATGCTATCCAGCAGGAATGACAGGATATTGAAGCCATGAATGGGTTGAGATGCCTCCACCACTTTCATATAACTTTCTTTAGGCCTGCTATAAATGCATTATATAAAGATCATCAGTCTGCAAATGACAAAATTTTGAAGTATATACACATGCATGCCATTTTAAATGACTATTTACCACCATTGCATGTGTAATGTTACAGTTACAGACACATTAGGTCACGGAATTCTAATAATAATAAACTTTATGGTGACCCCAACTATCCATTCCTGATTACACAGCTAATCCCACCTTCCCTCTCATGGGAATCAGACATCAGGCATATACTTCATATAGGACGGACAACCACTATAATTGCAAATACACCATACCAATAAACATGCATGATGAAGTTACAATCAAATATTATCACCTAAGATAATGAAAGAATCTTCTATAAAAGTGGCACACAACTGAGTTTTAAGCAAAGTGGATAGGACCATGGCAGATTTCAGTGTAGACTATGACAGTTGTCAGATTCTGTTGACTGACAAGAAATTTCGGGAAAAGCATGTCGCAAACTTTGCTATGAGAATCACAGCTGAAGTGGAAGCCCCGGAGGACTATCCTGAACTGAAAGGCTATATAATAGAGGTTTCACAAAAGGCCACTAATGAGATCACAACTGGGTAAGTTGCAATGTTAATTGTAAATTAAGTTCACTGACAGCAAGCATAGACTCATTCACAGTTCATAGTAACTATCTATAGCAACAGAACCTACTCTCATGCTGTCACAATCTCCAACTGCTACAGAACCTGCTTTTTTTCAAACAATGTAATGCTAAGTGGAAGCATGGACAATATGAACAAGGCTCTGGTATCAGCACTACCTAAAGGTCATTTGCTCATGACACTGCAGAGTAAACAAATGGTTGAGCTTTTGATGACACTTATGGATGAGTATCTCAATGACCAAGAGTGAGTCCAGACACATAAGTGGAATGCTATGTACAATGTACGATAAATATTGTTTTAAGGGGGTGGGTCTACCTTTTGCATACTTCGCAATTGTCTGAAAAATCACTGAAATAGTCATTCGCAACAAATGATGATGTTCATTTTTACCTAACAAGACACATTGTCAAATGAATAGTTAAGCTTCTTGTAAAAAGTATTCATTATGGAGTATGGTAGTACTCCATATGTAGGATTGACACGAAAAAACATGGCCGCCATACATTAGGCTAAAGCGCATTTTCGCCGAAAACGAACGTTTTGTGGAACGAAAAGCCTCGAACGATCTAGGATACGTCCTTTTCTGCGATGGTTAATGCCCACCTTACCCTGATATGAAAACTACAATTTGTTTCTTTTCAAAAGGGCAAAGGTCGAGGTATGGCTAACTTTTCGTCATCTTATAATAATAATAATAATAATAATAATAATAATAATAATATAGGGAATAATAATAAAACAATACAATAATAAAAATAAAAGTAATAAATTATTATTATTATTAATATAAATGATATATGACATTGTACAGTGGTGAAAATAAAATATTGTAATAATAATATTACATTAATAATTACACAATAACAAGTGATTCGAGTTTAAACAAGTGATTCGAGTTTAAAAAACTCGTGGGCCGCCTACGGCCCTGGAAACTCGAATCACTTGGAGATTATCCTCACAGCATTGAAAGATCCCTGAGTAATACGTGGCTTTGTGTAGTGGTGTATAATTATAAAATGTGTGTGTGTATGTGTGTGTGCATGTGTGCGTGTGTGTATGTGTGTGTGTGTGTGTGTGTGTGTGTGTGTGTGTGTGTGTATGTGTGTGTACACGTGTGTGTGTGTGTGTGTGTGTATGTGTGTGTGTGTGTGTGTGCATGTGTGTGTGTGTGTGTGTGTGTGTGTGTGTGTGTGTGTGTGTGTGTGTGTGTGTGTGTGTTTCTGGAATTATTGTGCTCTGTTGTCATTCTGCATGTTCACAGGAAGAAAACATAGAATCTGTTAGGGAAATGATGGTGAGTTAATATGTATATACACATGTGCATATATTGTACTATATGCATGTGCTGTGTGTGGTTGTGTGTGTGCATGTGTGTGTATGTGTACATGTGTGTGTTTGTGTATGTGTGTTTGTGTATGTGTGTGTGTGTGTGTGTGTGTGTGTGTGTGTGTGTGTGTGTGTGTGTGTGTGTGTACTACGTACTCTTTCAGCATGTCTATTTAATATATTTTATGTTCCTTTTCTAACCATGTAGGCAACCAACAACCAGCCCACATGGCAGCAATAACATTTTCCAAGTAAAACTTCATCATTTATTCCTTTTATCAATATTATTATTATTGTTAACTCTCTCTTGTTTATTACTATTATATACTAATTTATATACATTATAATTCTACAGTATAATTGTATATATTATTATATTCATGACATTATTTACATACTAATTATTAATAAACCATTACAATAAAATCAAAATCAAAATGATATATAACAGTATTTCAACAAATTATAAATCCATGCATAATACAGTCAATTATAGAAAACATGTACACAGTAGTTTTTCAGAATCAAGTTAGATTCTTCGCATAAGCATACAATACACTGTACTTTCTGTGTATCAAATTCCTGCAAAGGACAATATAAATTAGCATAGTATGTGATAAACACACATGAAGTACATACAAACATGAATATTCACTATACATGGACATCCTCACACACGCTAAATGTGTGTAATCAAACACACACACACACACACACACACACACACACACACACACACACACACACACACACACACACACACCATGCACCCCCCACAACCACTGAAGACACATACATTAATAGAGGTACACATCAGGGCTGCATACACAATTAGGGGATAGGGGGCAAATTGAGATTTCTAAATCTTTTGTAATATGGAAGACATTATGGGATAGCTATTTTTACACACACACACACACACACACACACCACACACACACACACACACACACATACACACATACGCATGCATGTACACACACACACAACCACACACACACACACACACACACACACACACACACACACACACACACACACACACATTCAAATATACACTTACAATTTCACCAAAGGTCTTCAGAATCAGTACTTCAGTCTATATTCTGAACATGAAAAGAAAGAACAATAAGCAATGAAACCACAAAAGGACACATACATACACACACACAGCAGAACCTCTTCTCTGCACACCTGGTTCCACTTCAGCATGGTACTATAACCAATGTGGTGTATCAAGTGATTGCAAATAGGTCACACACACACACACACACACACACACACACACACACACACACACACACACACACACACACACACACATATAATTTACAATGCTATGTAATAGTATTTCAACAAATTATAAATCCATGCATAATGTAGACTAAGTCAATTATAGAAAAAAAACATGTACATAGTATTTGTTAGAATCCTTTGTTTGAGCATATAATACACGGTACTTCCCATGTATCAAATTCCTGCAAAGGACAATATATATTAGCATAGTATGTGATAAACACACATGAAGTACATACAAACATGAATATTCACTATACGTGCATGGACATCCTCACACACGTTAAATGTGCATAATCAAACACACACACACACACACACACACACCATGCACCCAACTCCCCTCCTCCCACAACCGCTGAAGACACATACAGTTATAGACGTACACATCAGGGCTGCATACAAAATTAGGGGATAGGGGGGCAAATGGAGATTTCTAAAATTGTTTGCAATATGTAAGACATTATGGGATAGGTATTTTTTAATTTGAGACTGGAGAACCTTTAGTCATAGCCTATTTCAAGTGTCACGCACACACACACACACACACACACACACACACACACACACACACACACACACACACACAATAAAATACAAAATAAAATTATACATCACACACAAAAAATACTTACAATTTCACCAAAACCCTTCAGAATCGATGCTTTACTCTATAATCTGAACATGAAAAGAAAGAGCAATAAATAATGAAACCACAAAAGCATACATACATACACACACACACACAGTAGAATTTCTTCACTACATAGCTGGTTCCACTGCCAACATGGTACTATAATAACCAATATGGTATATCAAGTGATTGTAAATAGGTCACACACACACATACACACACACATAGCCGAACTTCTTCCCTACACACCTGGTTCCACTGCAGCATGGTAGTATAACCAATGTGGTGTATCAAGTGATTGTAAATAGGTCACACACACACACACACACACACACACACACACACATACACACACACACACACACACACATACACACACACACACACACACACATACACACACACACACACACACACATACACACACACACACACACACAAGATCTATATTCGCTCATAAAGAAACATATATGCGTTGTAAAGTGAGTCTGGGTAACTTGGAGCGGCCGAATTAAAAAAGATGTATGTTACATTTGACTCAGCAATGTCTACTTGAATTCAGCGTTTAACAGTGGCAAGTAGCTAGGGTAAGGCTTGGTAACTTGGAACGCCTGGGTAACTTAGAACGGCCGAGTAAAAGCAGCGTGAATAGTAAACTATAGGTACAATTTTGGCCAGTAATATCTCCGTAAATTGGGCGTTCAGCAGGGGTAAGTATAGCTGGGCAGCTTAATCATAGCAAAGGATACAGGCCCTGTTCTAACTTACCTATGTATTCCTAAGTTACTCCACTTCACCCCATGGCTGGGCACCTTACACAAACGTTACAGGCCTTGTTCCACTTAATCCTACATACATAAACTCACAAATCCACACACACACTTTCCCCATTGTAAACACACGTCACACACACCACACTCCCACAAAGCAATGTATACACACAATCTACACATGCTGTCTCTAAACATCAGTAAAGCTTACAAAGGCACACTGAGACACAGTAGTCTAATAACAAAGGAAATCACACCCCACAAATACACACAAAGACACATACTACCTCCACACGTGAAGGTACAAACCTTACGAAGGCACAGACGACTGAAGAATGACACCCAACGAAACTAAATATCTGTATATACTAGTCCTAGCAATTATCACAGACCCGTGGCCAACGTGTTCTGTCGCAACAATCAACCTTTGACCCCAATGTATGGTTATGCAACAATTCCGCCGCACAATGCAAGAAAAGGAACAAAAACTTGCTTACCATGCTCCGCAGTAGTACGAGACTTTGTCAAACCCGACAAATGCGCTTAGAAACACAGAGGAATACATAGACGATCGAAGGACCAGGCGACAACGGCTTTTCAATGAAGAACAGGGGCGAATTGTCTGAAATTCCATAGCGCGCATTCTCCGCGGGATTTTATTTCATTTGCAGCTGGCTCCGACAATGGTGGAAATCTCTCTCGTTTTTGTGGTACGTTCAAAGCCTACTACAACGTTAAAAGTGTATATGTTTTTATTTCGAATTTCGCTGTATACATTATTCTACTTTTCACACAAATAGATGTTGGTTGCAGCAGCAATACACTTGCTGCTGCAACTATTGATCCCAAGTTTTTTCTCGGGGCTAATGGTAAGAGTTGTACACTCTGTACGTTTGCATAGTGATTAATTTACTTTATTCTCTGTTGTAGCCGGGAATCTTTTCAACATGTGTGTGGATATATGTAAGTTTACGACTTATATCCAATGCCATGCATCTCCTTGTTCTTGCAGGCTCACAAAATTATTAAAAATGAACTTCTCACCTTGCATGGCAATACTTTGTTTTTGTGTTATACATCACTGGTTTTAACTTTAATAAATCAAATTTATTATTATATTATATTCTTGTATTTCCTATTGTTTGTAGATGAAAGTCAAGAAAGACTACAATGTAAGAGAACCTGCATGACTTGCATAAAACAGCCTCTTAGAATGTGTGTCCCATTCTTGGAATAGGTGTTTAACATTTTCGGTGCATTTTATGTCTGATATTTGGGAATATATGCAAATACTGATGCTAGTATTATGGATTATTACATTTAGCAGAAGTATTTCTTTAGAAATGATTAGCAATTTGATAAATTGATGTTTTTTAGAAAAGTTTAATGTTCTTACATTTTGCATTAATACATTTTTTGGCACTAACATTTAGCATAAATACAAGAGAGTTTCTTTACTGTATTCTTCATCAGATGTTTTGTTTTTGTGAGCGGAAAATCAAACAGCACAATGCTGCCCCTTGCCACCCAATCACAAAAGGGAACTTTCTTCTTCTTGTCCTCTTCAGACACAATAAGGCATGGGTGCCACGCCTTATTGTATGCTCCTTGCAGCCAATGCACCTTCACTTCGTCTTCCCTTAGATCACACACAACTCCAATGCAGGGTGGAGGGTAGTTCTCCACATTGACTGCAACGAGATGTCCAACTTCCAATGACTCAGTGTCCTCAACTGTGACATTGTGGCTCTTTCTACCAATGGTAACCTGCAAAGCAAGACATGAAGATATAACTAGATACCTAAAGCTAGTTAAGTACAATCACATGCATTTTAAGAGCACCATTTGTATGCATGCATATTTTGCTTTGGTTCACAAATTTGTACCCCATGATGTGTTCAGGGAGTGGTTTGAATTTGTACCTCATATGTGTTAGGGTGTGGTTTACAAATTTGTACCCCATATGTATTAGGGTGTGGTTTACAAATTTGTACCCCATATGTATTAGGGTGTGGTTTACAAATTTGTACCCCATATGTATTAGGGTGTGGTTTACAAATTTGTACCCCATATGTATTAGATTGTGGTTTACAAATTTGCACCCTATAACAGGGGGTAGTTTAGCTTGAAATTCGTATCCTGCATAGCTAGGTGCCGGCATGGTGAGGCCCGCGGGTGGCCATGCCGGGCAGATCAGTAGGTTGTGAACTTCTTAGCTAGCTACTGAAATGCAGCAAAGGAGGAGTGCAACACTGGATCACACATTCACAACTAATAATTGTAAGATCATGCAGACCCATGGGGCTATAGCGATCATAGCTATACCATGTGGTAAATAATTACCGACCCTCAGACAATGCCTCCATTTAGGTGTACGATTGCGCAATACCCTGAGGCTCATAGACCAGCTGGAGGAAATCGTTGAGCAGCTCGCGCTGAACCAAAAGATCAGAGGTAAGCTTTTGTGCTAACTACTCAGCTACTAAACTCATACATTCTTTCAACTAAAATCTGATACCCTAACATAATAGATCTATATCTAATCGTGTCATTTGATTTCCTACTTTGGTACATGGCCGCGGGGTTAAATGAGACGGCTACTGGAACTGTAACTGAAGGGATGTATTGAGGCCTGATCCATTCTTTGAATAGGCCGTTTTATATATAGACGTGGAGAATCCATTTTTGAACTACACTTTCTGTGGCAC
This sequence comes from Halisarca cf. caerulea, assembly GCA_963170055.1. NCBI lineage: Eukaryota > Metazoa > Porifera > Demospongiae > Chondrillida > Halisarcidae > Halisarca > Halisarca cf. caerulea. The sequence goes on from CAUJGJ010000397.1 coordinate 2,043,493, forward strand.
TGAAGTCAACTACGTATTTAATACCATTGATCGTCAGTTGTTGTTTTTGGCCCCCTGTGATATTTTTGAGTACAGTAGGCTAAGGCGGGGTAACTTGGAAACGGCCGAGTAAAAACAGTGCCAATAGAAGCTACAGGTGAAGTTTTGGTAAGGAATGTCTCCGTGAATTGGGCATTCAGCAATAGCAAGTATGGCTCAGTGGGCAGCTTAATCATAGCAAAAGATATAGGCTCTGTTCCAAGTTACCCCGAATTACCCTATATAAGTTAGGTGTGCATATGCATGGACATCTTTGGTTGAACCACAGATCTATGGAACTGACCACGGCACGTTTTCTTGTACTTTGCAGAAGAACACCTGCCTCTGATGTCATTTGCTGTGCCTGAGGTTTAGGTGTTTGCTTCTTTGAGAGGAGGATGGAAAGTCCCCATTCTCTTGTGCCTTCTTCCAGTGGCTGCTGAAGAAAACGTTTCCATTCCTCAGCTGCTGCTTCATGGAGCCATGGTAACCACTTTGGGATGTCGTGTTGCAGGTGAGCCATTTCCATTTTGGTTGTTGATGGTTGAACAATATCAGGTGTGCCAGATATCACTGGAGTAATCTATTGTGACAGAGATTTAGTCTGTTTCTATTAGTAGTTCTGCCAGCACCAATGATCATTATTAATGTGTACCTTAATCAGTGGATCTTCGACCCGCTTCCAGACATCTGATGATGTCTCCCTGTAGTCGAGAAGGCATTGGTCTCTGTGTTTCTGAAACTTGAAACACAGAGGCTTCGAGTGTCCACTGATCGGGTAAAGAATGTCATCTAAGATTTCCTTGTAGTTGTACACTGTATCCAAGATGTTTACCTCCGGATTGGGAGTGTAACATTGCTGTAACTTTGAGGACAGGTCTGTAGGAAGGGATAGACAATTTTTGGCTACTTAGTGGTTTCTGGCTACTTCTGCTGGCCAACCTTGTAGGCTTTCAGCCCCATGCTTTGTAATGTAAGGGGAGATGATCCTGGAGAAGAACTGATCACAGTCTGCATGGGTGTGTCCAACATGTAAAAAATTGATTCGGACCTTGATTGTTAAAAAAACAATAATATGACAACAGCACTTTATGTAAGGGTTCATTATCTACAAGTACACGTAAGTTAAAGGGAAAGTAGTATACATTGTTACCGTAATACGTATGTACTCACAAACCTTTCTGAAGATGTTTAACTCCACCAGGAGAGAACAGTACCCAAACAAGAATCTGTTCTTGTTCTCCCTGTAGCAATTGTCAAGTTGTAGATATAAAACCTCCGGCAGGGTGGAACCAGACCATTTACTGAGAATGTCCTCCAGGATGTTAATGGTCAGATTTAAGTCATGGGGCCACTGTAGGTAGTCAACATATGCATACACTTTCCTTCCCTGTGGGCTGGCTGTGTGCACAATTGCTCCAGTGATATGGGTGCGAAGTCTCCAAAGTCCCTGAGCAAAGGTGCGAATATAAGATTATGGACATGTTCATTTGAAAATTGTAGACACGTGCATCATTACTATTCTTTGCTAACTTGAACTGATTTGCTTTCCTTGGCCAGTAATGGCACAGCAGACTTTTGCTGGTCCATACCATCCAGTATGATTGTTAAGTACTTCTCTGGATTCGAGCGGGCTTTGTGGATGTGTTTGTGGTACTTTGATCTCTCCAATCTACACACACATTGACATAATATCGCACAGTATATGTGTGTGTTGATGGTTTTGTGGGCAGGTAATTATGTGTTTAGTACAAACACTACCCAAAGTAGGATGACGTCCAGCCATCTCGTACCAATGTGATAGTCATGTTAGTCTAGGGCGACTGAACCTAGCATAGCCAAGTTAAGTAGTCTGTGCGGGAAGTCTACACCCCCACAATAGACCAAATGGTGGTATAATTCCAGGGTGACCAAACCTAGGTTGGCCTAGTTAGCCTACTGTGGGGAAAAACAGCCATGGGAAAAGTGGACTTCTGTAGGGGTCGAACCAGCAACCTTCAGCTTAGTACTCTGATGCTCTGCCTTCTAAGCTAAGAAGCCCATCTGGTAGGGTACGTATACATTACAGATTGCCCTTTAGAAGACACCCCTCTCCATGTACGGACATGCTTGCTGTATTCACAGTACTCCTGATATACTTGTGTTGATGTTTTTTGTACAGTACACATTAGTTGAATTTGGATGTCACGTATTATACTTACTTGAACTCCTTCATGTGCTCCCTGTATACTTCCTTCAATGAATCGAGTTCATCTTGTTTCCCAGCTAATCTTGCTTTCTCTGCATCATACCTCACACATGTATCGCATTTTGCAAATCTGTTAATCTGTATAGAAGTACAGTTATACGACAATAAATGGTTTCTCGTTAAAGGATAAGAATGTTTGGCTATGGTATCTATATTATTGGTGAAATCATTGCCTAGCTATTACTCTGAGGCTTACCTTTGGTATGGACACGGTTTTGAACTTCTCAGTCCACAATACATAGAATCGTTGCAAAGAAATGACCTCGTCTCTGCCCAGTCCTGAACTGAGCATTTCATCCCTCATTTCCTTATATACTGCTTCCTTTGTCAGGTAGTGGGGCAAATGGGTCATTACACTGTCTGGCATCTTGTCACCATGCAGGTGAAACCACTCCTGCATCCAGAGGATGGCCTGTTCATGCCTGTGTGGACACCATTTATATGTATTACAGTAATTTCCAGTTGGTTTAATGCCGTTTACAGTGGATTTGACATTTGTTACTATCAACGTTTTTTCTTTCCAATTCACGTTGTTAGTGAATCATTTAATACAAACAATTCTGCTAAGGCCAGGCAAAGTTGATTTCCAGTTTATTGTTCCCACCTGCATGCTTTTTTGGTCCTGTCGTGCAACTTTTATTTTTCATTATACAGTATATAGTATGATGTACGTATTATAGCTGAAGTGTATGCTTTCAGTTTCAATGCCTCAGTTTTAAGTTTGTCATTGCTGTGCCATATTTGGCCAGTCTGTTAATTGCCACCTCTTTTTGATCCTTGGTTAGAAAGCTAGGTGTCAAGGTGTCAAAGGGTGTTGGTGCAAACAGCTGACCACATTAATTAGCTGCTTACACCAAGTAAGCTACAGGAAACAGCAGATCTAATCAGGAACACTTCTCCTGTATAGTATGTGCAACCTTATATATACGTAGGTCATTTGACAAGAATGTAAGCCCATGAAACACATGCACAGAATAAAACAGGGATTGTCAATGGTGAGGATGATATGCACCACCCTTTAAGAAAATTCAGGCTACATCACAGATGGTGGGTATCCCATTGTACATTCATTCAACATGTGTTATGCAGACAGATTTCAAAAATAGAAATATCAATTCCTTGCGAAGTATGACCCATTCAAGAAGCCACCCTCATTGCTGAGGATTGCACCCAAAGTAAATGCCAACTCATAAGATCTGTCCTTGAAGAGTCTCCTCAGGGAAGGGTCGGCATCCGAAGATGGAAATACATATATACGTAGGATGAAAACGAGAAGTAACTTTCATATACAATCTAAAATTTGTACTTTCAAACTATTCTGAAGTACAGATGAGGTGATATGCATAAAGTATTATGCAAACAACGTTAATGGGGAAGAAAAGAATGCTAACTGATAGCAATGAACGTCAATTCCACCGTAAACAGTGTTAAACCAATCAAAAAGGACTGTAAAGTGAACAAAATGTCTTTTTACAGTACAGTGCATCCTTGTACATCATCTCGTATAATAGCTTTACGTACCTTTTTCCTTAGGGTGTACTATGTATATCTGCTATTTTAGACTTGCGTATAGGCTTATGTAGCTTAGTGGTTTGATACCCAAGATTGCCATGTAGTTAATACACTTTGTACCATATTAATACAATGAAACAAATCAATTATGCATTGGATCTAATAATCATTTGTTTTTAATAGTGTCTTAGAATTCAAAAACTGTTAATTTATGTATGCAGTTGTAAGTGTTTATATGTATGTATGTGTATATACGTACGTACATACTATATGTATGTGTATATACGTACGTACATACTTTTCTGAAATTTTGCGCCCAGTAGGTTTGGTTGGTTGGATTGTAGTAATGCCTTGCTGATAGATGCTCCTGATTCTTCTGATCCTTTTCACTGTGGTGTTCAAAACATCCGCCAAGGCTTTATCACACAAGGAGAATCCTCTCAATGACACTTGTATGAGTATGAGTTATTGGATTGTGAGTGCTAATCTATACTGTATATTCTTGTGCTGCGAAGTAGCGGCAACTTTTTTAGTGCACACCCATTCGATTCTGCAAATGCTGGGGACCATCTGCCGATGTCCGTATATACAGAATTTTAGATTAATACATACATATGTATACGTATAAGAGGGTGGGTCTACCCCTTTTCAGGGCTTTCAGGGCTGCCCCCTTCACTTACTGGCCGCCTTTGTTGGCCATTATTCTGCCCTTCTTCCATTTCATTTGTTAGTGGTAGCTAAATCATTGCTACATGTGCCATATTTGGTCTGCCTGTTATTTATCACCTCAGACTGATCAATACTTGGGTAAAACTAGGTATCAAAAGGTGTTGGTGCAAACAGCTGACCACACTAATCAGCTGCTTACACCAGCAGGCCACATGAGACAGCAGATCTGAGCAAAGCTTTCCCTACATACAACCTTGGGTCATATGTTGGCAAAGTACCGTACTGTCTGAAATTTTCACGGGACTTTTATTTTCGTGAATTTCACGAATGGGATCAGATTTGTGAAATTTTGACTTTGCCTGGTTCCCTAGACTATAAACCTACATGTGTTCATGAAAAGTGTGAACAGTTGACTTTCAAGTGATTCGTGAAATTTACATCTTGCAAAAAATTCGGACAGTACAATATCTACCGTATACCCATGAAAACATGCACACACAGCACCAGGCCGTGTTGATGGCTCTAACACTAAATCCCCCTTCCTTTTTTCTGGCTAATACCCTGATATATTTGTTTGTCATACAACATGTCATATATTTGTTTGATATATTTGTTTGTCATACCTCGCTTGCTTGACTGCTTTGGTTTTGACAAGTAACTAGTACATCGAGCAGAAACTGTCTCTGCTGGTGCACTGTCTTGCTACGAAAGGCAAAGCGTAAGTCTTCTTTAACATCATCTGGCAGATCGGTAATACAATTCTTTGTACAACAGGTTTGTCTGCCTACATTAAGAGATGGAATTGATAGAAATAGCTAGCTACAAGTATGTTTACTGTATGTTGTTTTGGCTGGAAGTGTAGAATTAAGTATAACTGAATTCAATACAATGAAATTGTTGACAAACTGTGGTGTAAGATTTATGAGATTTGTTTCTACATTGCAGGCAACCTCAAGGTCAAGAATGGAAGATAGATCTAGAGACTCTATAGTTATTATTGTGCATAAGTAGTACCCATGTGGCTACATAGTATAGTCTGCACGCACAATAATAATAGTATGTGTGTCAATTGGATAATAATTGCATTAACTCACTTTCGCCCAATGAAATGGCGCCATGTACCTGGTCTTTAAACCTCTTCGCTTCAGAGTGGTCTAATTGGCTGTCGTCGTCACTGTCACTGTCGAACTCAAATTCTAAAGGCAAAGGCTTCGCCATGGTAGATTGTGAAGCGTTGCCCTTGGCTATGGCGTACGCGCGAAAGCTAGGCGCGAAGCCGGCGCACTTACATATGTAATGATTGTTTCGGCTGCATGAAAACGTTCTACAATGCCTGCCAGACGCTGGTATCTAGAATTGCGTGATTTTGGCCGTGGTGAGACTGCTATTTTCCTTCACGATGCCGACGAAAAAAGACCTTTATGTACAAGAAGCGGGAAGAACTTGGTCCCCTCAATGAGGTACTAGTTGCGGAGGAACACTAGAAAAAAAAATCTACTAATTTTGAGCTAAAATCTACTTATTTTTAGTGATTTTATGTACTTGCTGTGGTGAGCCATGTAACTAGCTAAAATTTAGTGCTATACACTTGAAATAAGTCCGAAAAGCTAATTATCACTGCCCTACACTTATTACTAGCTATGCAACTGCTTAAACCAGTTCACTCTTCAGACTATAGATTGCACTAAAAATAAGCAAGTTGAGATCTCAATTTAAGTGTATGCAGCATTGTATTTAGACTTCATACTACTTATATCCAAGTCATGCATTGTCTCAAGTATAGGTCTCATGTACTAACTTAAAGTTAAACTTAAAGTCCTTATCTATAGACAAAGTCAATCATGCAGGCTTACATTGTATGTCGTTTTACTCAGAAATACACAGTAACTCAATTAGCAATCAATTAATGGATTCTAAAAACCTTTAATACAAATGTAAATAAAGATTATCATAATATGATCATATTTGATTATGGTGTAGGAAATAAGGCATGACGTATTAAATAAACTCAAAGTTATACACATTACTGCGTGCACATCGTTAATCATGGATCTCCGAATGGTTCCCACTCACAGGTCAATTGTGTTTGGTCATCATCTATTGAAATATTCAGATCTGCTTCCTCCTCCTCCTGAGTGTGTAAAGTCACATTTTTCTTGGAACTGATACAAGAGATGGCACGTGACATGTTCAAGTAGGCTGTCGATTTCTTCTTCCCTTCAACTATTCCAAACATTTTCTCCTGCAGCATTTCCAGTGCTTCACGGACTTCAGAATGGTAGTGAAGACAAAAGGCATGACAAAAACCCATAAGAACAATTAGCATAGAGAAAATACGACAGCCGATATTTGCCACCACAACTTTTCCCTCACAAATGAGTGAGCAACTTTTAACATCATAAATACTTCCAATTACTGCAATGTACGGGTCGTTCACTGATCTCATTTTAGTCAAGCACTGAGGCACACTCTAAAATTAAACAAAAGGAATAACATTATAATGTTACAGTTTCCTGCATGGCTCAAATTGCTATTCTGCTGTCTGTATGCATGTATGCAAGAACAACCTGTCCAGTGCAATGCAAAAAAGCTACATGATAAAACAATATTTATATATACCTCTGACACACAAATAACCCGGGAAAGCCTCTCGATAGTCTTCGACTTGTTCCCCTTGGGTTTCAGCTTCTCTACCAAAATAATCAGACACTGCCAGGCCTTAGCTGTGACAAAATGGTTCAAGCAAATGTTTAACATTCATTAATATTATGGGAAAAACATATATCTTCATGCAATCATACCATTTCCAGTTGCCAATGCTTGAGTACTTCCTTGAACTTTACTCTGTATGCCATATTCAATAATGGCTGGCATGATCTCCATCTCCCACCTGCTATTCATTTCAGAACACTGGTCATAGATAGCTCCCATATTGGTGAATGCAGTACCAGCTTTCAGAAACAGATCTTGCGCCAACTACAAGGGATTTGCAATTATATAATATATTATATTGTACTGTTTTAAGTTGCATGCTGCATGATGCATGTATTACAATGTCATATTAATATATATTCAAATAAAGGATGCCCATCATGATAATTCTATTAAATAAATATACACACACATATGCAGACATGCATGTATACATTAAATAACTCACAAATCTTGGATCTTTCAAGGATGGATATGTCTTAAACATTTCTTGGATACGTGAGGAGGAATGCGCAATGCTACGTGATTCCTCTTGACGCGCACGAAAGGTTAGTGTCAGCAGCCGACAAACCTTGTCTTCGTCGAACTTTTTCTTTCGAATTTCCTTGCCAAGTTCCCTCAGATGTTCTGCTGTTGAATCATCATCATCCTCACAAGTCAATGTGGCACTTTTGTTTGCTTCTCTCCTTCTAGGTTCATTTGTTTCACATCTATCATTGTTCTGAAACCACTTGAATATCTGGACACCCAGGCTGGCCTGCATTGTCAATGGAAAGAGTACAGCTGTCATAATCAGGCATAATCATAAATTTTTCACAGTGACTGTGACAGTGACTGCAACTCAAACAGGATACATGCATGCATGGATATTGCTGCATGGTGCAATGTATATATGAACAGAATTCAATTGCATGTATGTTATGTCATGCCAATAGTATACAAAATTTATTTTAATATACATCTTACTTCTGGTACACCTTTTACTCCAATTTCTGTAGGATCTCCCAAACTCTTTGGAGCCAACACATATAGACTTCTAGCTAAACTTTTTTTCTCATTAGTTGATACACTTTTGTGGAGTGATCGACAGTGGCCCTGCAAAGCTCGACAAGCCTCCCTTATGAGCTTGCTACGTTTAGAAGATGTGTAGAATTCATCTCTACGAATAGCCTCTTCAATATCACGAGAAAAACAAGGTAATTTGAATGCCTTTTGTTGTGTCTGCTGCACTGTGCTTAATGAATCATCAAACTCTTCTGGGTGTACTCTTTTGCTGGTACTGGAACCAAACTCTGAAATACTCCCAGCATTAGAACCACATGATCCAGAAGAGCTAGATGGCACCTGTCGCTGGTCCTGGATGAACTTGAACAATCGCATTCCAAGGATAAACTGCCTGTGCTCAGGGAAAATGATGGCTATATCTTCTCGACTCATCATCATGAGTGTGCTGCCATCTACATTTCTCTCTGATAATAATTGAAATTTAACAGTAACTATATACAGTAAACAGGACGAGTTTCCAAGAACTATATCGTTCCTGCATGACACAGAGTTACTGGCTAAATAAGGGTAAGTTCAGTAAGGAGTAAACTATGGACAGACTCGATGACATAAAACTGAAGCAGCCGTCACAGAGAGCCGGTCTAACTTACTCCTCAATTCTTCTGCTTCTGATTCATTCATCAGACTAATCCGAACTAGAAACCGATGTAACTCGTCTGAGGTTAACTTGCTGATATCCGTGCCATCTCGTGTTTCGCTACCCCGAGACGAAGAGAGAGACTCAGCCATCGCTATAGAGCGTTTCGAACCGCGTGCGCCAACAAACAATTAACTGCGCATGCGCAAGCGTTCTATAGCGTACGGACCACGTGGACATTACATGCTAGATACAAAATGGCCTCCTGGCCCTGCCGTTCACCGTCATGTTCTGCAGAGTTTGATTCCTTGTACAACCTTGTGTCACATTTACGAGGCAGCCATCCAATTTTTACCATAACATGTGGTGTGGAAAATTGTCAAGAACTATTGTCATCTCCTGGAGTTTGGTACTGGCATGTTAGGAATGAACATCTTACTGAGTATTTGAAGGGCAAACGAAAGCGCGCGCCTCCTGAAGCTTGTACTTCCAAAACTCCTGCTTCACAAGGTATGCACACGTGTGTGTGCGTGTGTGCGTGTGTTTTAAGGAAAACTATATTACTTTCTATAATTCGTGCAGCGAGTTTATCAGGTCTGAGTGGTGTACCGGAAAGTACACCAGATCTTGAGCGATCAGATCTACCAGACAGTACAGCAAGTCTTATACAACATAATCTGCTGGGCAGTACAACTAATTTTGTGCAGCCTCTTTTGTCAGACAGTACTCTTCCCCTTACTCAGTCTGATGTATCACAAAGTAGTCCAAGTGGTACTCATTCCAATATACCTGGTGGCTCAGGAGCCAATGTAACTAGTTGCTTTAGTAAAGAGGTTGCTGCAAGTTGGTTGCTAAAGTTGAAAGAAAAACACCACCTCTCTCAATCAGCCATGGCAGATGTTTTGCAAATGACTAAGGTTGTACATTCACATGCTGTTTCAAAGACTCACGAGGCAATTTTAAGGTTGAATGAGGATATTAATGTTAATCAAAATTGTCCTTACATTCCTTATCCTTTTGATAATTTATCTTCGGAATATTTGTTGCGAGTACATTTGAAGAAAAACTACCCTTATGTGGTGAGAATGTGCATGACACACTGTATAGTGGTTTGCTATGCATATACTACATGTATACCCATTCAATGCTGTAATTTTAGTTGTGATGCATGCATGACGTTATAGAGTAGCCACTCTATTAGCGGACACCACACAACGGACAATAATGCTGCTAATTGGTGTAACAATTTGATCTACTTTCCACCTTACCACTAGACTATAGATCTAGTCCAGAGTTTACCAAGACGTTCTGATCTGCACACAGGACTCTCCTTGGTACCTCTCGTAAAAAATGATACCGTCATCTGGACCACCATGCAGCGGACAACGTTATCTAATGCCGAACATCATCTTGAAAACAAACTTTCTCAGTCTTAATCATATGTAGGCCACAAAGTAGCCTCTATAGAGTTCCAAAGTCTTCGGATCATTAGCGGTTGCAATTGGTAGTCACCATTTTGTAGACTTAACGGCGCTTACCTTTAAATGCCTACGGAAGCATTATAGGCATTATTATCTGGCAAACCGATACAAATTGCATACGTATGTCTTGAAGACTTACTTCAGCCTTCGGTTTTACGTGTTCAATTCTATTTGTCCACTGTTGATTATGTCCATTAATATATGGGGCCCATAATTCGACAAGTTACTCTATATAATATTATAATCTTCAGAAACTTTACCAATTCATACAGGCCCCTGTTTGGTATGAAGTAGGTACGCGCATTGGAGTGGCAAAAGATGGTGTGTCCCCTGTGAATGTATCAGATGGCTTTTATTATGTTTCCCTGTTGTCATCCATTGAAATTTTGCTGGGGAATGAGCACATTTTTAATGCGGTTAGTTTTAAACTCTATACAAGTGTTTCATGAATTTGATCTCGAGTTTTGTTGTGTATGCAGGTTATGTCTGGTCCTAACACGAGTCAATCAGATTGTATGTATGATATATGTGACGGTTCTATATTCAGAAACCATGCCATATACATGGACTGTAACAATGCTTTACAAATAATAATGTATTACGATGAGTTTACGGCTGTAAACGCCATTTCTCCGGTCAGTGGAAAGAATAAAATGGGTCAGTGCATGTGTCACAGTGCTTGTCGTTGTACACCAGTCCTATATAATTGACAATGTTCTTGTGTTAACCAAGTATTGTCATGGCATATTTCTGTAGGGGCTTTCTACTTTACTTTAGCAAATATTGATCCGGCTTTGAGGTCCAAACTGGAAGCTATCAATCTCCTGATGATCTTTCCTTTTTCTCTTTTGAAGTCCTATTCCTTTGATGTAATAATGACACCAATCGTGAAAGATTTGGAGAAATTAAGTGCTGTGAGTAGCATTTGTTCATGCTGCATGTACGTATATATGCATGTTGCTATATGTTGAAGAATATTCATAAAAAATCAGACACGCAGCAGCTTGATTATCGATTCTGCATGAATATTTGTAGCTATGGCTAATTTTGTTCATTTAAATTCTTATTTAGACTACTGGTCACATGTTTGTGGTATGTCAAAAGGAATATCAACTGAGGGGTGCCTTGCTTGCAATGGTTGGGGACACACCTGCAATGGCTACTGTGGGTGGATTCAAGGAAGGTGTGGGAGGTGCTCTGAGAAAATGCCGGCACTGTATGGCTTTTGGTCATCAAATAGACAGTAAGGTATGTATATACAATCTATTGAATTAAACTTAATATACAATATATATGTATACATATGTACGTACTGTATAATAAATGTGCAAGAATCCATGCATGCAGGTACTCAAAATGTATATGCAGGGTTTCTTTCAGGAAATGCGTCAAGGGGGGGCAAAATATAGCCATGAAGAATATGTGGGGGGCAAGTCTAAAGCATTATAGATTATAGCATATGCAGTCATGCTGTGATATAGAGCATCCATGTATATAATCTATGATGGACAGTCATGTATAGCATCTTTTGTATCTATGTAGCAGTTCTTTTCTTTCCGGATAATGATCATGGGGCCAATAACAAATGTTCAACTAAGAAATGGAAGGAGGCAGATGTGTACATACATGACATCCTAAATGTCTATAGAGACATGCAGTGCAGTGATGTAAGGAGGTGCAGATGTGCATGTATGTGGTATAGTAGAGGTATATAACTAGGGGGGGGGGAGGTCTGCATGGGGGTATTCTCCCCAGGGAAAATTTGAGTTTTTAGGTTGTACAAGGTGGTATCTGAGGCCATTTTGGACCATTCAAGGTTGATTTTGACACTCAAGTAGAGCCTTCTCTAGAGTAATGAGTACTATACAGTTTGATTTTTTTGGGGTGGAAGCTTCCGTCCCCCATTGGATAGAACCCTGAATAGTTAAGACATTGGCACGCTGGCTGTATGGCAGATAAATGCACTCACCTTCGGGTACCCAGTGCCCAAGGGCAAGTGCATTATATATGCCATATAGCCCTCAAGCCTATGTCTTAGCCACTAAATAGAATACAGCTGTTATTCAGAGAGATTTCTTCATAATCCACCTGACAACATCTTCGACCTTTACAAGTTTCCTTGATAAGTGAAGGTACGTACATGGTCACTGCAATATAAGGCACAAATTTTAAGATGACAGGAAATTAGTCTATCTCATGCTACTGTGTAGGAGAAACAAACAGCGACAAAATTTCCTGTAATGGATGGATTATAAGGCAATTATTACACAATTGCAAGCCAAGCAGAGAGAATTCCAATAGTGTCAAGATCAGAAACTATATATCTATAGACGAAGTGTTTAGATATGGATATTAGTGTAATGATCCTACTTAAACATAAATATTAACATTACAACTTATCCCATCCCAAAATATTACCATCCCAAATTTTCAAGGGGGGGCAAGAAATTTCCAAGGGGGGGGGGGCAAATGCCCCCCCCTGCCCCCCCCCCCCCCCTAAAAGAAACCCTGATGTATACAATGTCATGTGCTTATAAGTATATACCTTAGGCTACATCTCCCTCCCTCCCTCCCTCCCTCCCTCCCTCCCTCCCTCCCTCTCTCTCTCTCTCTCTCTCTCTCTCTCTCTCTCTCTCTCTCTCTCTCTCTCTCTCTCTCCCTCTCCTTCTTCCTTAGTTTACTGAACAGGAGTATGTCATGCGGAGCCTCCCTAGACATAAGCAACAGTGCGATTATATTGAAAGAGCAGGAATTAGTGCAGCAGAAAAATCTCACTTTTCGAAAATGTATGGCATCAACAGGAGAAGCTGCCTAGTGGATTTACTGCATTTTGATGTAACGAAGCAGTTACCTCAAGATGTTATGCATGTACTTTTTGAGGGGGTTTTCCCGCTGATTATGGAACTTCTCTTAGCTCATGTCATTGACACCATGAAGGTAGGAAAGAAATAAAAAGTTAACATCTAATAATTGTATATGTGTTGTTTGCACTTGCCATGTATCCTTCCTTGCAGATTATTACTCTATCTGAGATCAATGCTAGTTTAGAATCGTACCCCTATGCTTATTTTGAGACGAAGCCAAATCGACTGAAGTCTTATCTGCTCTACTCCGGTACAGGAGGAAACACTGGACAAACAGGTGTGCATATGGTTATTTGCATATACATGCATGAGTGTCACTGATGTATTACACCATACTCACTAAAATTTACTTTTAAATTAGTACCTTCTAATATGATTAGCAAACCACATTTAAATATCTTGCTAGTAGAGGGGTACTTGCCTCGTGGCTCGAGTAGAACCAGACAATAGGACGAGAAAGAATGTAGCGTTGGATTTGAACACCTGGCATGAACAAAAGCTTTAAACCTAGCTCTATGTCAGGATAATTCACTAATGCCAATTGTAACAGCGACACAGCCCCATTAATTGCATGGTCCTACACATTTATGGTACAAATTCAATGGAATCCTCAGACCCGTTCACACCCAGCCATCTGGAAGAAATGGCCTGGTACCAAAACTCCTGTTAGGAACCTCAGTTCTATAGAACGTTCAGTTTTTTGGTATGAAAAAGTTGCCACATCTGCTGTGATCTATATTGTTTTTACCTTCACCGGAAGTGTCCGGAACGTCCGGAACGATGTCAATATATATATATATATATATATATATATATATATGTCAACAACATGGCGGACGCAAAGTTGGTACGTAATCTTTTG
>CAUJGJ010000397.1:2065000-2075000 GCA_963170055.1 Halisarca cf. caerulea
CTGCAAGTGTAGAATACATGGAGGGGGGTACAATAAACTACGTATTTCTGAGGGTGTAATGTTATTATAGCTAGTAGTGTCTTAGCGATCAAGTTGGGTTTATACGAAAATGGCCTTATTCTAAGCCAGGGCCCTTGTGAACTGAGGTTCTACTGTATAACATGTTGCCTTGGATTTATAATTTATAAATAACCCACATCTGATTCATTGGTTGTTTCATATACGTACGTACTATGTACAAACTAACCCACAGTCTCCGAGTAGTAGGTGTAGCCAAGGACAACACTGTCAAAATTCTCTCTGCCGAGGTCCTCCACCAATGATGCTTGTTCGCGACTGCAGAGAACTCCCAATGTATAATTGTCAAAACTGCAATTTATGCTGTTAACTTGCTTTGTGGTCTCCATCATTTTCTTTATTTCATCCATAGTTGTGCTCTGAATATGTATCATGGATGTATTGGCATCAACATCACTGTTGTATGTACATATGTTCACAAAAAAGTGAACCAATACCAGACATCAAAAAGGAGATGCAATAGCCAGCCGTGGGCGGGTGTGAACATATGTACAGCAGGTGTACCATATACCCATAGTTGACTCATAAAGGGTACACACAACATGTACGTAGCAACTTGCAAATGGCGGAAATGGTGGAAATACTCTCAGAAAACATTTGCCATATTGTCCAGTACCACCCACATGCCCAAATGTATCTGTTTAACCCCCACATAATGGGCATCACTGTAAATAATTGAGTGAAGCTACATGAATAATTGGTTAATAGAACACATTGTATTGTTACAAGATGTATTGTAGCCTAAGAGTGGAAACTATCAATGAGAAGTCTTATAAAACAACCAATGATTCTAGTTATTGTGATATGATTATAGCTGTGTAGAAGAGAACAATAGATGCAGGTAGTGTAATGGGGCTTCATTAGATACGTACTTGTGGGCATGTGCATGGGACCGGACAATGTGGCAAATACTTTCCGGGAGAATTTCTACCATTTCAACTGTTTCCGTCATTTGTGCCGTTTCTCCTTGCCCCTTGTACTTAGACACATAGGTGACCCGTAGTTTATTTGATTCTTTTATGAAATTTAAAATAGTAAGCTAGAATTGCAACAGTAGAAGTCGCCTTGTTTACTAAAGTAAGCTTAAGTAAGCTAATAATTGCAACACACAGAGATAGTCTCATAAGCTCAGTTACGACCTCACCTTCTCAAGCACTGCAAGTATGAATTGACAGCCAGGGAAGTCAGGTATTTCTTGCCTGATCTTCAGTCCAGTCACATTGCTTCATTAGCAAAGTAACAAGTATATATATATATATATATATATATATATATATATATATATAGATAGATAGATAGATAGATAGATAGATAGATAGATAGATAGATAGATAGATAGATATTATATATATACATATACAAGTATATACATATTAATATATACCAAAAAGTATTTATAGCAGACAGTTACTAATTTAATATGTATTCAGTGTTCTCCGCAGGATTTTTTTTAAATATTGCCTATAGTATTGGTAAACCAGTGTCTTCTTCACTGTATAAGGACAGTCAGTCCAATAGTTACAGGACTGGTCAAAAGGGTATTTCTGACCCAGAACACTACCCACCTAATTTATTGAGTTTTGATGTATTTCTTTACCTGTCCAACTCTGTTCTAAGAAGAGAAGCACAATAAGCTGGTGTAAAGTCTACTTTGACCTTTTGGTGCGTGATGCTTTATTTACAGTACGTATGTATGTCTTATTGTGCATATTATGTATATGAAAAAATGGGTGCTCTTCACATTATTGATTCATGTGCACCATAAAATTCTAAACAGAAGGAGTGGAATAGTAAGAATGACAGTATTTAAATTCCATTGATCCGTTTGAATGTGTATATTTTAACTACTGAAATTAAGCAGAATCTTTGAACCTTTGTGTAAATTTACTGCATCTGGCTGGTTTTTGGTGGGTACAACTGGTGTGATAGGCTCTATTTTTTATTGTGGACAGTCTCAAAGATGACTAGTGTACATGCGTGTAGAGTAGCAAATGCTATGCATTCCAAAAGAGAGACGTAGTGGCCCACTACAGTAATAAGCCCGGGGGAGAACAGGGGCGGATCCAGGAATCTGTAAAGGGGGGTGCTGGCCTGAAATAAGTGGATTTGTAGGGGGGGTTCGGGGGCATCCTCCCCAGAGACATTTTTGAAATTTAGGCTTAATTTTATTATATTCTGGGAGACTTACGGTGCAAGATAGGGGCAAAATTTATTGCAGTAACTAGTAGTATGCCTGTTGTACATACAGTGTTCTATCTACGATGAAAATTTTTTGGGGGAAACTGAGCTTCAGTATTACCGTTAGCATGTTTTTGATGTATGTACTGTATCTATGTAGCATGCAGGGTTTCTTTGAGGATAATGATCGTAGGGCCAACAGCAAACATAAAATATAGCAATGGAAGGGGGCGGGGGGCAGATGTGTATGCATGTGGTATCCTATGGATGTGTATAAAACATGTAGTGCAGTGATGTATGTAGTATCGTGGTAGTGCATGCATAATATATAACTAGGGGGGTCTGGGGGTATGCTATGGGTGAAAATTTGAGTTTTTAGGTTATGTGAGGTGGTATTTTAGGCCATTTTAGACTATACAAAGTTGATTCTGACCCTCATGTAGGGCCTTCTCCATAGTAGTTTGCACAACAGTTGGAGATTTGGAGGTGGAAGCTGGAGAGTTTGAGGTAGAAGTGCCGGACAAAAACAATGACCTCGAGTGGGTACATGTCACTGAATGAGTCTGTCATAGTGTGAAAATAGCATAAACTGCTTGACATGTATGTTTGCCAGATGGCTGGCTAAAATACTACATAATATAAGCAGGCCTCCTAGCCTTCACGTTTGTAAAGAGTGTCTATGCTCAGACTACTGTGTAGGTCATAGACTTGTGGTTAGCCGAGTCAACAGAACTTTGAACCTTAAACTTGGACATTATTTAGAGTAAACTGGAGCTGTGAAGGTGCGCAAGATTAGACTTGTTTTCTAGGTCTTCAAAGCGGTTTTGGCAACTTTTCTAGCCCTTATCAAGGCTGATCTATGTTAGCTTTGGTGCTGCTGGTACCAGAAACAGTGGACAGAGAATAAGGAATAGAGATTTCAAACTATAACAAAGATTCAGAATGATTGATCTTGTACTCAATTTTTTGCCCCTTTGAAGAGAGGGGGGTACTTCAGCACCCAAAGCACCCCCCCCTCAATCTGCCCCTGGAGAACACTGTACGGTATTTATAGCATTGCATGTTGCATGCATGATGATTTATGGTATTGCAGTGAATACTAAAGGGCAGTACTGCCATTATAGGGTGAATTGCTATTGCTTTTAATCTAGATAACTTTAGGTCTTGTTGTGATTATGTGTTGCCAGAAAGATGATAAGTATTAAGAAATTTTGTGTTTAGATAGTTATGTGTTGTTTGGCAATATTGACAGTTCATTCTGCATGTACATATCTCACATACCAGTAGTTAACTGCCATTAATTGTATCTCTGTGGCATCAGGCTTCTTTTGGCCATCAACTGCACTCTGGCAGAATGCAAGAAAGGCCGGAGGGATGTTTTTGTCCAGTGAAGTAATCTTTGAAAATTCTTTCAAAGCCATGTCATTTGTGTGCCTGGGGTACTTGAGTTTGGCTTCCTCCCAAGAGACAGACTTTGTTATTTTCATAAAGGCCCGTCTAGCCTTCTCCAGTCCTCTACACTCATCAATGGCACTCTTTACTTCCAACAATGTCCTCGTTCCTAAATGATTGGTTTGTTCACGATGACATTATGATAATATTATTCGTTACTTTTTATAAACAGACTAGAAGGGAACATACGTACCATCAATCACTTCCTGTAGCAACTGCTGCTGTATGTCATTGCTGAGTTTGTTGATCCCAGCAAGGTTGTGTACCTTGACATCTGGGGTGGCTCCTTTTTTCAGCTTGGAAGTGCTGATTCGTTGGCCCTGGATAAAAGTATGTAATAGTAAAAGCACTATAATAATGACAAATTGTAGACAACAGATCTAGAGCAGATTAATTGTCTGTTTTATACTTGCTGTATCTGTGTGCTTTGCTTACTTTAGTTCGTCCTCTCTCGTACATATTCATAACTTGTTCCAATAGCACCCATGTGGTATGTGGTACTGCTGCTACGTCCAATATGGAGCGTTTGTTGGTTGAGGCCATGTCCTATGCACAAGATTACATGTTCCATTGACAAATACGTAGTTGTAGTGCTGTATGTACTTATCTACATAAGCAGTGACATACTTATGTACGTACAGTATATAGAACCTCTCATATCCAGGCAGTTTGAGACCAAGGGGTGCCCGTAATTGTGAAATTGCCCGTAAGTATGAATCCTCTACTACCTATGTAGACTTTGAGACATTCCACACTTTAAATATACCTTTTCTTTAATTTCCTTGACAAGTGGATGCTTTCTACCAGTCATTTAACCTAATTCTACACATGCACACACACCACATGGTACAGCTATAGACCCATAATGTAGTCCACATTAGCACTGATATTAGAAGTACATGCATGAAACACTGCCCAGTTGAGTGAGGTGCCCGTAACTACGGGGGCTGGATATGCGAGGTTCTACTGTATGTATATTATGTACGTACGTATGTAGTGACTCGCAGAGTACGTGGATCTGAGTTTATATTTTACGTCAAGTGTGCATAGGTACATACGTACGTATACCCAACCTTCGGCAGGATGTACTCGCTGCACTCATCTCTCCACTGTGTTGTTGGCTGAGGAGTAGTCCCTTCTGAAGGTGACGGACACACCCGGTATAATCGAGTTCGGCAGGTTTGGATCTGTCAAAAAGGTTATTGATTAGTTATCTGCAACATCAGTGCCATTTATGTTTTGCTGTAGTGGTACTCACATAGTCTTTGTGGGTGACCTTATGTGTTAAGCTGCTGTTGACATTGTGCCTCTTGGCCAAATGGAGAGCTTCATCATCAGTTAGTCCCACATAGATGGAAGCGTTCACAGTTGAGAATGTATCGTTTTCAACTGTCAACTGCTTTCTTGCAGTGACAGAGTGTAGCCCACCAATGACTTCATATTGGTACCTGTCTTTGTCCTGATCCTACGTATGTATGTCATGTAATGAAGGTGAGCGTTGATTGTGCAGGTGTGATTAAGGTGGTCTTTTGTGTGTTTGTGTGCCTATACATGTGGTATACATATATTGTCAATGTGTCTTGAATTTTCACATGGTGATAATTCCATACAGAGAGTACAAACTAGACTTACTGAGTGGTATAATATACATAGTTAGGGTTAGTATGTATGTACGTACAAACATAAACAGTATGTATACATATCAGGGTTTTATGTGAGGTCAAATTTTGGGAGGAAACCTGCACATCTGTTTATACGTGTGTACGTACGTACACAACATGTGGCGCAAGCATGTGTATTCAATGATATTAACAACCACACTCATGCATGCAACATGCATATCAGGTTTTCTTTCAGAATAATGATGAAGACCGGGCAATGGCTAAGTATAGTGATGTATTGAGGGGCAAGTATGTACTATGTACGTATGTGGAATAATAGTAGTGTGAGTTAGCGGGGCCTGGGGGTATGCTCCCCTGGAAAACTTTTTACTTTTAATGCCTCAGAAGGTGAAAAATGAGACTGTTTTACGCCACTCAAGCTATTTCTGAATACAGTCCACAGATCAGTCTGTTGCAACTGTGTATGTGTGTTAAAGTTAGGTTAAATTGTAAGGGAGAGATACCGCCTGTGCCCCCTCTCTCTAGAAGAAACCCTGCACATGTGCTAATATGCATAATTTATTTTTTGGAGGGAGGGGAAAGTTTTGGCTTAGGGAGTAACCATTCCCAATTCCACCCCACCCCCGCATATAGAGATATTATTAACTAGTATAACTTTGCATGGAGCAACAACTTTGTTACAGCAAAGTCCTTGGGCCTGGTTGTTAGAGGAATTCTGAGATATGTAGCAATCTAAATTTGTTAAGTTTGAGCACTGTAATTACTACATACGTACGTATGTGTATGTCTTTTTTCATGTACGTAATATATACATATGCATTATGTTTGTGAATCAACAAAATAGATACTTACCTTAAACTCCCCAACAGCTGTGACTGTTGTGCACAGAAGAGCTACAGTAGGAACACCAGGGCCATAAGGATCTTCCTTCATATTTTTCTTAAGGACCTCCAAGAATATGGTGTCAATCTCCCTCAAAAGTCTCTCCTTGGGAGGCTCCATGCAGCAGTCAACATTGACTGACAATGTCTCCCCTATAGCACAGGTGTTTGATTAAGGTATACTAGCGTACGTACATGCATTTGATACATACGTACGTGCGTACGTACATATGTGCGTATATCCCTCCTTGGGGTGGTACATGGGAGATGTACTAATTGTGAATGATGACTTAACTGAGGGTGTATTCATCTTTTGCAACTAGGGAGTACGTCTCCCTTATACCATTTACTGTACATGGGCAATTCCATGGGCAATTCTATCAAGTGGAAATAAATGGACACGTACTGCCACCTCATCGTGTTTGCTGTAGTATGGGGTGTTACCGGATTGTGAAGCATTATGTACCTATCAACATATGTACGCATGTATGTGCAGTGGTAGAAATAGCATTTGACCTTTGCTGGGACAAATGGCTCACCCAGAATTATATTGATAGGACATTTTGGTCAGCCATCTATGCTGATTAGTGATTTTGAAATGCGCACAATGGAATCTTTACACCGAACCATGACAATTCACAGCCATTTGGCTGACCCAACTCATTTTTGGTCAGCCATATTCATGTTTTGCTCGGAAAATGGCAGATGGCAGGTAGCTATTTGTAGCCCTGTACGTGTACCACAAGTATGCATATGAAAACGAAGCCCAAAGGTAAAAGTCTATTGTTTCTTAGCTCAATCTTAACCCAGTGACCCCATGTACCACCAGTTTTTTCTACACTACGTTGCTTCATCGAAAAGTGTACATAACAAACTTTGTATTTGAGGAATGTGCTGATGCAGGGAAGTTCCTTTGAAGTCAGGTCTTACCCGCCCACAACCAAGAGACGTACGTATGTACATGTATTAATGAAATATGTTGTTCTTAATTTGCTTTCCAAGTACAAGCAAGTAGTATTATATTGTTTGATGACATACTTTGTCAGTCCTTATGCTAACTTACTGGCTTTCTTCCTTGCAATTCTAGAATCGAGGTCACTTCTTTTGGGTTTCTCAGGTGGAGCACTGGAAGCTTTTCTCTTCAATGGTGGCAAAGACAGTTCTAGTTCATCTAAAAAAGAAAATTCACAATTAATTCATTGTTGTTCATTGAACGTGCAACTAATCACAGCCAGCAACTACAGGTGAATCCCACACACACTGTGCCTACTGAGATGACTTTGTTTGGCTTCAAGAGGAAGTTCATCACATGCAATGGATTCCATGCTGTGTTGTGTATGTATGTACATGCTTATGTACATACATATGTATGTATGTATATAAGCACAGACATGCTTACATATGTACTTGTATACACATACGTACGTACGTACGTATATACGTATGTAGGCAGCAGTGAAAAACTACGTATATATGTACGTAGTAGTACAGTATGTACATACGGTATGTATATTTTATATATGTTTATATAATACATACGTACGTACGTATATTAACGTAATAATATGGTTTGTATAATGTTACATAATGTTCATACGTACATACATGTATACATGCATACGTACAATGTTAGTCTGCCACATAATTGCTTGTCCCAATTGTAGTAGACTAGTGATCTTGCACTGTATGAATGTATGTATGTACTTATGTAAGCACTACATAAACATTGTGTGTGTATTGCCAACAGTGGTGTATCCACCATATTGCCTTGGTGAAAACAGACTTGAAGTTTTTATTTGCTTCAAGTTCACTCTTGCTGGGGTAAAGGACAAATTGAGATAGTAAATTTGTTATGTATACAACAAAATACGTCTTAAAAGTATAGGGTACTGCCCCTAGCAGTATAGATCAAAACTACTCGTGAATGCCATTTTGTTTGGGGTTTGACTGATTATGCAATCAATTTCAGCGCGGGGCATGGCACAGCTCTTATCGGTCATTATCTTTGCTTTAATAATTATTGCATTGAGTGCTGTACTGTGCATTGCTTCACTATTAATGCCTTGCCTCTTCTGTCCATATAAAATGAGCCCTTCGATATACCAACCAATCTATATATCTATCCTAACTTGGTACCCTACAAGGGTGATCACATAGTGAACCCCTTTTTGGACTTAAGGGGGGGTGCAGGGCAACCCCCAGGTGCTTCCCTGCCCCGCCCACAAAGGTATAATATAGTACCTGACATCCGGTGTCAGAGTGCACGTGCACAGTAGCTTCCCCCTGACCTATAAAGCTGTATATGATATACTTTGCACCTGGGGGTCAACACCCACACCCACCCCTTTCACGCCAAAGGCAGAGAAAAATAATTAAAAAAATAAAAAATAAAAAAATAAAAAAAATAAAAAATAAATAAAACCATGTATAGCAGTCACAACTGAACCAAGGGAGGCTAATTCCTGCAACCGTGATCCAATATACGATGCCGCGCTGTACACGTTTTCTCAACTGCGCATGCGCACTAACATGCTGATCTTTAACCGCCGCCAGCTTCTACCCATGCACCTAGATAAGCGCTGCGGGGCTACAGATACAGGCATTAACCCCATTCAACTCCGTTAGATTCCATTTGAGTACATAAACCATGCCTCAGTGAAGAAAATATGTAGTCTATATATGTCACTGGCCACCCATGTACAGTCTCATCTACATATCTATGTACATATGTACAGTAGTGCCAAAATAGAAATAGAAATGTACTAAGATCGCCATTGTAACATTTGTGTCAATTCTGCAGCAAAACTTTACTCTTTAGATTTGGAGTACTGTATACAAACCCATAGTTATTATGAATTGTTGCTTTTGTATATTAAACAAGTATCATGCCATTGTATTCCTGTAATAACATTGACTGTTTAGGCTTTATTTGCATGTAGGGAATGACTTGCTTACGTGTATCGTATTTTCCATTTTTGCAGGTACTTACGTAACTATACACATGCAGTGTAGTGTTTTCTTACCACTGGAGCTCACAGATTCGACATCCACCACAGTGTTGTGTAGATCAACAAACTCTCTTGCTGTTTTACATGCCTTAAACTTCTCTGTGAGGTCATTCACATAATGAGCCATATTTTGAAGGCTCATTACTTTTCTTCCATTTTCACACACAAACTATAAAACAGAGGGAATCATTCAATTTATGTTGGATTTTTGTAACACTCTATTAATTACTTAATGATATTTTGATATAGATATTTTATTGATCGAGAGATAATAATACTATAACAGATATATATATATACGTACTTAAAGTAATTAGAGAGGTTTAGCACTACGTAAAACGTTATGTAATGAGCTTACTACGTTTACTACGGAAAATGGATTAATTGATGCAAAATGAATATTATAGCAATACATGTAAAATCATGCAAATAATATCAATACATGCATGTTTAAACATTGAGTTAGAGCTTTTGAGGCAGTCTTGCCTCACTAGTGGCAACCTCCAAGTTAGCCATTAAAATCTGAATAAAAATAGTTAAAATTAGAACGTTCCTATAATTATAGTAACGGTTTGAACGTATCAAGGTATCTTAGTACGTTGCTGCTCTACGTTATAAGCCTCGTGGTGGTGCTCTCTCCATTACTCCTGTAACTGCTATATATATACCCTTCAGCCTGGCATTCGGTGATTCCGTTTTTGATAGAAAAAGAATGTCTTCATTGCCCAAATCTCCCTCAGAATCGCCAAAACTCGCAAAAAATCTTCGTCATCGTTCTGTA
>CAUJGJ010000397.1:2080000-2122500 GCA_963170055.1 Halisarca cf. caerulea
GCCAAAATGTCTACCAGCTGTCCAAACCTAGGAAGAGAAACATCACGAACAGTCACTCTTCCGACTACCATCCAACACTTTTTGGGTCGATAAACAGTTCCTAAGATAGTAGCTGATGAATATGTATAAGACAGTGGAATTAATATACATTAATCCTCGATTATAATTGACATGATTACATCATTATGATATACTAACCTGGATAATCCGAGGGAGTCTGACAAAGCATCATTCTGTAAGTCAAAAAGTTGACTGAGACTTGGCAAAAATTCCAGATCATGTAAACTCAATATTTTTTTCCCTACATGCAACAAGAACACAAGTACACACAATGTCATGCATAATTAAAAGAATAATATAGGTGACAGTGCATGTACTACAATATACTTAGTATTAAATATAGAAAAAGCAGACTTAATTTTTACCTGTGCTCATTTCTACTCTCTCTTTAGCAAAGTGATCCTCACATTTAACAGAATAGGCTTGTAAACGTTGATGATGTTCTGTCATTGTCTTATAGATATTTCTGCTGAATGATCTCTTGCATAACTGTTTGAAGTAATGATGCTTTCCTTCAAATCTAAGACACCACAGTCTTGATAGTGGACCAAGACTGCATAAAAAGGCATGGAATATGCACACATACAATTGTCATTCATAGCATATAATTTATTAATATCCATCCATACTTGCAAATTAGACTTGGAAAATGAATAATATAATGGAACTTTGGAGTGAGTGATCTGTGAGGGTATGCGAGCTTAAAGGATCGTAGAAATTCTTGGATAAGAACCCTCAAGTAAGCTGTATCTTGAACAGTGATAAAATCAGCACAAACTAGCTGAGAAATTTCTTGAAGCATCATGAAACATTGGTATTGTTCACAGTTGAGAGGGATTTTGTGCCCAACCAATAAAGGCATGGTATGAAAAAGTTGCCACATCTGATGTGCTGCAAAACAAACATTATAGCAAAAGAAAGTATTGACAATAAGCACAATATACTGTACTATATACGGTACTTCTCAAAAGCTACACCTGTACCCGTCTAGATATTTAATACTGTATATGGTACAAATCATAACAAGCGATTCAAGTTTAAAAAACTCGTGGGCCACCTATGCCCTGGAAACTCGAATCGCTTGGAAATTGCCGTTATTGACTAAAATAATACTTCGAAGAACTCTTCTGGTCGAAAAGACTCTTCGCTGATAAAAGCAGGAGCAGACGAATCAATTTCACCAAAAGATTACGTACCAACTTTGCGTCCGCCATGTTGTTGACATATATATATATATATATATATATATATATATTGACATCGTTCCGGACGTTCCGGACACTTCCGGTGAAGGTAAAAACAATATAGATCACAGCAGATGTGGCAACTTTTTCATACCAAAAAACTGAACGTTCTATAGAACTGAGGTTCCTAACAGGAGTTTTGGTACCAGGCCATTTCTTCCAGATGGCTGGGTGTGAACGGGTCTGAGGATTCCATTGAATTTGTACCATAAATGTGTAGGACCATGCAATTAATGGGGCTGTGTCGCTGTTACAATTGGCATTAGTGAATTATCCTGACATAGAGCTAGGTTTAAAGCTTTTGTTCATGCCAGGTGTTCAAATCCAACGCTACATTCTTTCTCGTCCTATTGTCTGGTTCTACTCGAGCCACGAGGCAAGTACCCCTCTACTAGCAAGATATTTAAATGTGGTTTGCTAATCATATTAGAAGGTACTAATTTAAAAGTAAATTTTAGTGAGTATGGTGTAATACATCAGTGACACTCATGCATGTATATGCAAATAACCATATGCACACCTGTTTGTCCAGTGTTTCCTCCTGTACCGGAGTAGAGCAGATAAGACTTCAGTCGATTTGGCTTCGTCTCAAAATAAGCATAGGGGTACGATTCTAAACTAGCATTGATCTCAGATAGAGTAATAATCTGCAAGGAAGGATACATGGCAAGTGCAAACAACACATATACAATTATTAGATGTTAACTTTTTATTTCTTTCCTACCTTCATGGTGTCAATGACATGAGCTAAGAGAAGTTCCATAATCAGCGGGAAAACCCCCTCAAAAAGTACATGCATAACATCTTGAGGTAACTGCTTCGTTACATCAAAATGCAGTAAATCCACTAGGCAGCTTCTCCTGTTGATGCCATACATTTTCGAAAAGTGAGATTTTTCTGCTGCACTAATTCCTGCTCTTTCAATATAATCGCACTGTTGCTTATGTCTAGGGAGGCTCCGCATGACATACTCCTGTTCAGTAAACTAAGGAAGAAGGAGAGGGAGAGAGAGAGAGAGAGAGAGAGAGAGAGAGAGAGAGAGAGAGAGAGAGAGAGAGAGAGAGAGAGGGAGGGAGGGAGGGAGGGAGGGAGGGAGGGAGGGAGGGAGGGAGATGTAGCCTAAGGTATATACTTATAAGCACATGACATTGTATACATCAGGGTTTCTTTTAGGGGGGGGGGGGGGCAGGGGGGGGCATTTGCCCCCCCCCTTGGAAATTTCTTGCCCCCCCTTGAAAATTTGGGATGGTAATATTTTGGGATGGGATAAGTTGTAATGTTAATATTTATGTTTAAGTAGGATCATTACACTAATATCCATATCTAAACACTTCGTCTATAGATATATAGTTTCTGATCTTGACACTATTGGAATTCTCTCTGCTTGGCTTGCAATTGTGTAATAATTGCCTTATAATCCATCCATTACAGGAAATTTTGTCGCTGTTTGTTTCTCCTACACAGTAGCATGAGATAGACTAATTTCCTGTCATCTTAAAATTTGTGCCTTATATTGCAGTGACCATGTACGTACCTTCACTTATCAAGGAAACTTGTAAAGGTTGAAGATGTTGTCAGGTGGATTATGAAGAAATCTCTCTGAATAACAGCTGTATTCTATTTAGTGGCTAAGACATAGGCTTGAGGGCTATATGGCATATATAATGCACTTGCCCTTGGGCACTGGGTACCCGAAGGTGAGTGCATTTATCTGCCATACAGCCAGCGTGTCAATGTCTTAACTATTCAGGGTTCTATCCAATGGGGGACGGAAGCTTCCACCCCAAAAAAATCAAACTGTATAGTACTCATTACTCTAGAGAAGGCTCTACTTGAGTGTCAAAATCAACCTTGAATGGTCCAAAATGGCCTCAGATACCACCTTGTACAACCTAAAAACTCAAATTTTCCCTGGGGAGAATACCCCCATGCAGACCTCCCCCCCCCTAGTTATATACCTCTACTATACCACATACATGCACATCTGCACCTCCTTACATCACTGCACTGCATGTCTCTATAGACATTTAGGATGTCATGTATGTACACATCTGCCTCCTTCCATTTCTTAGTTGAACATTTGTTATTGGCCCCATGATCATTATCCGGAAAGAAAAGAACTGCTACATAGATACAAAAGATGCTATACATGACTGTCCATCATAGATTATATACATGGATCCTCTATATCACAGCATGACTGCATATGCTATAATCTATAATGCTTTAGACTTGCCCCCCACATATTCTTCATGGCTATATTTTGCCCCCCCTTGACGCATTTCCTGAAAGAAACCCTGCATATACATTTTGAGTACCTGCATGCATGGATTCTTGCACATTTATTATACAGTACGTACATATGTATACATATATATTGTATATTAAGTTTAATTCAATAGATTGTATATACATACCTTACTGTCTATTTGATGACCAAAAGCCATACAGTGCCGGCATTTTCTCAGAGCACCTCCCACACCTTCCTTGAATCCGCCCACAGTAGCCATTGCAGGTGTGTCCCCAACCATTGCAAGCAAGGCACCCCTCAGTTGATATTCCTTTTGACATACCACAAACATGTGACCAGTAGTCTAAATAAGAATTTAAATGAACAAAATTAGCCATAGCTACAAATATTCATGCAGAATCGATAATCAAGCTGCTGCGTGTCTGATTTTTTATGAATATTCTTCAACATATAGCAACATGCATATATACGTACATGCAGCATGAACAAATGCTACTCACAGCACTTAATTTCTCCAAATCTTTCACGATTGGTGTCATTATTACATCAAAGGAATAGGACTTCAAAAGAGAAAAAGGAAAGATCATCAGGAGATTGATAGCTTCCAGTTTGGACCTCAAAGCCGGATCAATATTTGCTAAAGTAAAGTAGAAAGCCCCTACAGAAATATGCCATGACAATACTTGGTTAACACAAGAACATTGTCAATTATATAGGACTGGTGTACAACGACAAGCACTGTGACACATGCACTGACCCATTTTATTCTTTCCACTGACCGGAGAAATGGCGTTTACAGCCGTAAACTCATCGTAATACATTATTATTTGTAAAGCATTGTTACAGTCCATGTATATGGCATGGTTTCTGAATATAGAACCGTCACATATATCATACATACAATCTGATTGACTCGTGTTAGGACCAGACATAACCTGCATACACAACAAAACTCGAGATCAAATTCATGAAACACTTGTATAGAGTTTAAAACTAACCGCATTAAAAATGTGCTCATTCCCCAGCAAAATTTCAATGGATGACAACAGGGAAACATAATAAAAGCCATCTGATACATTCACAGGGGACACACCATCTTTTGCCACTCCAATGCGCGTACCTACTTCATACCAAACAGGGGCCTGTATGAATTGGTAAAGTTTCTGAAGATTATAATATTATATAGAGTAACTTGTCGAATTATGGGCCCCATATATTAATGGACATAATCAACAGTGGACAAATAGAATTGAACACGTAAAACCGAAGGCTGAAGTAAGTCTTCAAGACATACGTATGCAATTTGTATCGGTTTGGCAGATAATAATGCCTATAATGCTTCCGTAGGCATTTAAAGGTAAGCGCCGTTAAGTCTACAAAATGGTGACTACCAATTGCAACCGCTAATGATCCGAAGACTTTGGAACTCTATAGAGGCTACTTTGTGGCCTACATATGATTAAGACTGAGAAAGTTTGTTTTCAAGATGATGTTCGGCATTAGATAACGTTGTCCGCTGCATGGTGGTCCAGATGACGGTATCATTTTTTACGAGAGGTACCAAGGAGAGTCCTGTGTGCAGATCAGAACGTCTTGGTAAACTCTGGACTAGATCTATAGTCTAGTGGTAAGGTGGAAAGTAGATCAAATTGTTACACCAATTAGCAGCATTATTGTCCGTTGTGTGGTGTCCGCTAATAGAGTGGCTACTCTATAACGTCATGCATGCATCACAACTAAAATTACAGCATTGAATGGGTATACATGTAGTATATGCATAGCAAACCACTATACAGTGTGTCATGCACATTCTCACCACATAAGGGTAGTTTTTCTTCAAATGTACTCGCAACAAATATTCCGAAGATAAATTATCAAAAGGATAAGGAATGTAAGGACAATTTTGATTAACATTAATATCCTCATTCAACCTTAAAATTGCCTCGTGAGTCTTTGAAACAGCATGTGAATGTACAACCTTAGTCATTTGCAAAACATCTGCCATGGCTGATTGAGAGAGGTGGTGTTTTTCTTTCAACTTTAGCAACCAACTTGCAGCAACCTCTTTACTAAAGCAACTAGTTACATTGGCTCCTGAGCCACCAGGTATATTGGAATGAGTACCACTTGGACTACTTTGTGATACATCAGACTGAGTAAGGGGAAGAGTACTGTCTGACAAAAGAGGCTGCACAAAATTAGTTGTACTGCCCAGCAGATTATGTTGTATAAGACTTGCTGTACTGTCTGGTAGATCTGATCGCTCAAGATCTGGTGTACTTTCCGGTACACCACTCAGACCTGATAAACTCGCTGCACGAATTATAGAAAGTAATATAGTTTTCCTTAAAACACACGCACACACGCACACACACGTGTGCATACCTTGTGAAGCAGGAGTTTTGGAAGTACAAGCTTCAGGAGGCGCGCGCTTTCGTTTGCCCTTCAAATACTCAGTAAGATGTTCATTCCTAACATGCCAGTACCAAACTCCAGGAGATGACAATAGTTCTTGACAATTTTCCACACCACATGTTATGGTAAAAATTGGATGGCTGCCTCGTAAATGTGACACAAGGTTGTACAAGGAATCAAACTCTGCAGAACATGACGGTGAACGGCAGGGCCAGGAGGCCATTTTGTATCTAGCACGTGTAATGTCCACGTGGTCCGTACGCTATAGAACGCTTGCGCATGCGCAGTTAATTGTTTGTTGGCGCACGCGGTTCGAAACGCTCTATAGCGATGGCTGAGTCTCTCTCTTCGTCTCGGGGTAGCGAAACACGAGATGGCACGGATATCAGCAAGTTAACCTCAGACGAGTTACATCGGTTTCTAGTTCGGATTAGTCTGATGAATGAATCAGAAGCAGAAGAATTGAGGAGTAAGTTAGACCGGCTCTCTGTGACGGCTGCTTCAGTTTTATGTCATCGAGTCTGTCCATAGTTTACTCCTTACTGAACTTACCCTTATTTAGCCAGTAACTCTGTGTCATGCAGGAACGATATAGTTCTTGGAAACTCGTCCTGTTTACTGTATATAGTTACTGTTAAATTTCAATTATTATCAGAGAGAAATGTAGATGGCAGCACACTCATGATGATGAGTCGAGAAGATATAGCCATCATTTTCCCTGAGCACAGGCAGTTTATCCTTGGAATGCGATTGTTCAAGTTCATCCAGGACCAGCGACAGGTGCCATCTAGCTCTTCTGGATCATGTGGTTCTAATGCTGGGAGTATTTCAGAGTTTGGTTCCAGTACCAGCAAAAGAGTACACCCAGAAGAGTTTGATGATTCATTAAGCACAGTGCAGCAGACACAACAAAAGGCATTCAAATTACCTTGTTTTTCTCGTGATATTGAAGAGGCTATTCGTAGAGATGAATTCTACACATCTTCTAAACGTAGCAAGCTCATAAGGGAGGCTTGTCGAGCTTTGCAGGGCCACTGTCGATCACTCCACAAAAGTGTATCAACTAATGAGAAAAAAAGTTTAGCTAGAAGTCTATATGTGTTGGCTCCAAAGAGTTTGGGAGATCCTACAGAAATTGGAGTAAAAGGTGTACCAGAAGTAAGATGTATATTAAAATAAATTTTGTATACTATTGGCATGACATAACATACATGCAATTGAATTCTGTTCATATATACATTGCACCATGCAGCAATATCCATGCATGCATGTATCCTGTTTGAGTTGCAGTCACTGTCACAGTCACTGTGAAAAATTTATGATTATGCCTGATTATGACAGCTGTACTCTTTCCATTGACAATGCAGGCCAGCCTGGGTGTCCAGATATTCAAGTGGTTTCAGAACAATGATAGATGTGAAACAAATGAACCTAGAAGGAGAGAAGCAAACAAAAGTGCCACATTGACTTGTGAGGATGATGATGATTCAACAGCAGAACATCTGAGGGAACTTGGCAAGGAAATTCGAAAGAAAAAGTTCGACGAAGACAAGGTTTGTCGGCTGCTGACACTAACCTTTCGTGCGCGTCAAGAGGAATCACGTAGCATTGCGCATTCCTCCTCACGTATCCAAGAAATGTTTAAGACATATCCATCCTTGAAAGATCCAAGATTTGTGAGTTATTTAATGTATACATGCATGTCTGCATATGTGTGTGTATATTTATTTAATAGAATTATCATGATGGGCATCCTTTATTTGAATATATATTAATATGACATTGTAATACATGCATCATGCAGCATGCAACTTAAAACAGTACAATATAATATATTATATAATTGCAAATCCCTTGTAGTTGGCGCAAGATCTGTTTCTGAAAGCTGGTACTGCATTCACCAATATGGGAGCTATCTATGACCAGTGTTCTGAAATGAATAGCAGGTGGGAGATGGAGATCATGCCAGCCATTATTGAATATGGCATACAGAGTAAAGTTCAAGGAAGTACTCAAGCATTGGCAACTGGAAATGGTATGATTGCATGAAGATATATGTTTTTCCCATAATATTAATGAATGTTAAACATTTGCTTGAACCATTTTGTCACAGCTAAGGCCTGGCAGTGTCTGATTATTTTGGTAGAGAAGCTGAAACCCAAGGGGAACAAGTCGAAGACTATCGAGAGGCTTTCCCGGGTTATTTGTGTGTCAGAGGTATATATAAATATTGTTTTATCATGTAGCTTTTTTGCATTGCACTGGACAGGTTGTTCTTGCATACATGCATACAGACAGCAGAATAGCAATTTGAGCCATGCAGGAAACTGTAACATTATAATGTTATTCCTTTTGTTTAATTTTAGAGTGTGCCTCAGTGCTTGACTAAAATGAGATCAGTGAACGACCCGTACATTGCAGTAATTGGAAGTATTTATGATGTTAAAAGTTGCTCACTCATTTGTGAGGGAAAAGTTGTGGTGGCAAATATCGGCTGTCGTATTTTCTCTATGCTAATTGTTCTTATGGGTTTTTGTCATGCCTTTTGTCTTCACTACCATTCTGAAGTCCGTGAAGCACTGGAAATGCTGCAGGAGAAAATGTTTGGAATAGTTGAAGGGAAGAAGAAATCGACAGCCTACTTGAACATGTCACGTGCCATCTCTTGTATCAGTTCCAAGAAAAATGTGACTTTACACACTCAGGAGGAGGAGGAAGCAGATCTGAATATTTCAATAGATGATGACCAAACACAATTGACCTGTGAGTGGGAACCATTCGGAGATCCATGATTAACGATGTGCACGCAGTAATGTGTATAACTTTGAGTTTATTTAATACGTCATGCCTTATTTCCTACACCATAATCAAATATGATCATATTATGATAATCTTTATTTACATTTGTATTAAAGGTTTTTAGAATCCATTAATTGATTGCTAATTGAGTTACTGTGTATTTCTGAGTAAAACGACATACAATGTAAGCCTGCATGATTGACTTTGTCTATAGATAAGGACTTTAAGTTTAACTTTAAGTTAGTACATGAGACCTATACTTGAGACAATGCATGACTTGGATATAAGTAGTATGAAGTCTAAATACAATGCTGCATACACTTAAATTGAGATCTCAACTTGCTTATTTTTAGTGCAATCTATAGTCTGAAGAGTGAACTGGTTTAAGCAGTTGCATAGCTAGTAATAAGTGTAGGGCAGTGATAATTAGCTTTTCGGACTTATTTCAAGTGTATAGCACTAAATTTTAGCTAGTTATATGGCTCACCACAGCAAGTACATAAAATCACTAAAAATAAGTAGATTTTAGCTCAAAATTAGTAGATTTTTTTTTCTAGTGTTCCCGTCGTTTCCATACTTTCGCGGTTCCAAGGTTTTCTTTTCATCCTAACATCTGCGCTCAGTATCTATGGTTAGAGGACCTAAGCAAACACACATACACAAGATTACACACACGTACGCGAACATATCCACGAAAACACATTGAAAAACTATTTTATTAAAGACCTGCTCATACTAAACGTCGTTAAAACACTTTCACATGAGCGTTCAAGCACTCTATAATGGTTAACTAAAAGACAAAAGGCTTTCCACACTCATCTTACCTGTTTCCAAAGCTTTCTTTAGCCTTTTTTCGTTTCCATGGACTTCCGCGGTAGCGCAAGGTACAATGTCTCAGTGAAATCATCCTTCCAAGAACGTTTCCGTCCTAAATGCTTCTTCAAAGTTCTCTTCCTTGTTGGATGAGGCGGATTAACAGCTTTTGCCAGTTTTCGAGTCCTTCCACAACTTCTTAAACGAAGACAACAACTTTAAACCAGTCGCTCTACCTCTAAAACTTGAAGGCCCACGGAAATTCTTGGAGCGAGTTGAATCTTCGTGATTAACTCTCAATCCTAATCTTTAGGTCACAAAGATTCTTCGTTGATGAAAACAGAAGCAAAGACACAAAATTCACTGAATAACACCAACGACTTCGACTACCGCCTAAAAGTCCGCCATGTTGTTGACATATATATATATATATATATATATATATATATATATATATATAGACATCGTTCCGGACGTTCCGGACACTTCCGGTGAAAGTAAAAACAATATATGGGCCGCCTACGGCCCTGGAAACTCGAATCACTTGGAGATTATCCTCACAGATCTAGAATTGAAAGATCCCTGAGTAATACGTGGCTTTGTGTAGTGATGTATAATTATAAAATGTGTGTGTGTATGTGTGTGTGCGTGTGTGCGTGTGTGTATGTGTGTGTGTGTGTGTGTATGTGTGTGTGTGTGTGTGTGTGTGTGTGTGTGTGTGTGTGTACACGTGTGTGTGTGTGTGTGTGTGTGTGTGTGTGTGTGTGTGTGTGTGTTTCTGGAATTATTGTGCTCTGTTGTCATTCTGCATGTTCACAGGAAGAAAACATAGAATCTGTTAGGGAAACGATGGTGAGTTAATATGTACACATGTGCATATATTGTACTATATGCATGTGCTGTGTGTGGTTGTGTGTGTGCATGTGTGTGTATGTGTACATGTGTGTGTTTGTGTATGTGTGTTTGTGTATGTGTGTGTGTGTGTGTGTGTGTGTGTGTGTGTGTGTGTGTACTACGTACTCTTTCAGCATGTCTATTTAATATATTTTATGTTCCTTTTCTAACCATGTAGGCAACCAACAACCAGCACACATGGCAGCAATAACATTTTCCAAGTAAAACTTCATCATTTATTCCTTTAATTGATATTATTATTATTCTTAACTCTCTTATTTATTCCTATTATATATTAATTTATATACATTATAATTCTACAGTATAATTGTATATATTATTATATTCATGACATTATTTACATACTAATCATTAATAAACCATTACAATAAAATAAAAATTAAAATGATATATAACAGTATCTCAACAAATTATAAATCCAATACAGTCTATTATAGAAAACATGTACACAGTAGTTTTTCAGAATCAAGTTAGATTCTTCGCATGAGCATACAATACACTGTACTTTCTGTGTATCAAATTCCTGCAAAGGACAATATAAATTAGCATAGTATATAATAAACACACATGAATTACATACAAACATGAATATTCACTATACATGGACATCCTCACACACACTAAATGTGTGTAATCAAACACACACACGCACACACACACACACACACACACACACACACACACACACACACACACCATGCACCCCCCACAACCACTGAAGACACATACATTAATAGAGGTACACATCAGGGCTGCATACACAATTAGGGGATAGGGGGCAAATTGAGATTTCTAAATTTTTTGTAATATGGAAGACATTATGGGATAGCTATTTTTACACACACACA
Source organism: Halisarca cf. caerulea (assembly GCA_963170055.1). NCBI lineage: Eukaryota > Metazoa > Porifera > Demospongiae > Chondrillida > Halisarcidae > Halisarca > Halisarca cf. caerulea. The sequence goes on from CAUJGJ010000397.1 coordinate 2,091,346, forward strand.
CACACACACACACACCACATACACACACACACACACACACACACACACACATACACACACACACACACATACGCATACACACACATACACACACACACACACACACACACACACACACACACACACATCCAAATATACACTTACAATTTCAACAAAGGTCTTCAGAATCAGTACTTCAGTCTATATTCTGAACATGAAAAGAAAGAACAATAAACAATGAAACCACACAAAAGGACACATACATACACACACACAGCCGAACCTCTTCTCTACACACCTGGTTCCACTTCAGCATGGTACTATAACCAATGTGGTGTATCAAGTGATTGCAAATAGGTCACACACACACACACACACACACACACACACACACACACACACACACACACAAACATCCAAATAAACACTTACAATTTCACCAAAGGCCTTCAGAAACAATGCTTTAGTCTATATTCTGAACATGAAAAGAAAGAACAATAATCAATGAAACCACAAAAGCACACACACACACAGTGGAACTTCTTCACTACATACCTGGTTCCACTACAGCATGCTACTATATGTTGTATCAAACACACACACACAAACACCATACATACTCAATACCTCACACACACACACACACACACACACACACACACACACACACCAAACAAAATAGATACGGGAACATAGTATACAACATCTACACTAACATACACCAACGCTTTCATCTCTCATCTTACCTGCCTGTTCCCCAAACTTCTTTAAATCTTCCCATTGTTTCCATACTTTCGCGGTTCAAAGGTTTTCTTCTTATCCAAACATCTGCGTCCTATTCTCTGACGTGTTGAACCATAGTATCTATGGTTAGAGGACCTAAGCAAACACACATACACAAGATAACACACACACGTACGCAAACATATCCACGAAAACACATTGAGAAACTATTTTATTAAAGACCTGCTCATACTAAACGTCGTTAAAACACTTTTACATGCGCGTTCAAGCACTCCATCATGGTTAACTAAGAACAAAAGGCTTTCCACACTCATCTTACCTGTTTTTGAAGCTTTCTTGAGCCTTTTCTTCATTTCCATGGACTTCCGAGGTAGCGTAAGGTACAATGTCTCAGTAAAACCATCCTTCCAAGAACGTTTCCGTCCTAAATGCTTCGTCAAAGTTCTCTTCCTTGTTAGATGAGGCGGCTTAACAGCTTTTGTCGGTTTTCGAGTCCTTCCACAACTTCTAAAACGAAGACAACAACTTTAAACCAGTCGCTCTACCTCTAAAAATTGAAGGCCCACGGAAATTCTTGGAGCGAGTTCAATCTTCGTGGTTAACTCTCAATCCAAATCTTTAGGTCTTGAAGATTCTTCGTTGACGAAAACAGAAGCAAAGACACAAAATTCACTGAATAATACCAACGACTTCGACTACCGCCTAAAAGTCCGCCATGTTGTTGACATATATATATATATATATATATATATATATATATATATATATATATATATATATATATATATATATATATATATATATATATATATATATATATATATATATATATATATATTGACATCGTTCCGGACGTTCCGGACACTTCCGGTGAAAGTAAAAACAATATAGGGGCCGCCTTTGGCGGCCCAATAATAATAACCATGATGACATGCAAAGCTACACATACATGCACATAATTACAGTTAGTCTGATGTACCAACTGTTATTATTATTACTACTATTATTTTTATTATTATTATTATTATTATCACCTTTAAACTAAACAGGCTAGCGATCGCTAGGAAGGTTCTGTAACCTTCAAACTTCGCATTTCAACTCAAAATGATAGTGCGGGGTGCCTTTGAGGGGTCTTGAAGCAGCTAGTGTAGTACAGAGTGAGAATTATTTGGATAGGGAAATCCCAAACTTAGGAAGAGCCCATCAAAATGAATCGGACTAACATAGATTAGGTTTGCAGTCGGCTAATCTTTACTATCTGCCCACCTATAATTAGATTCATCGCTTGCCAATTGCATTCATTAAACTTTAGATTGACGAACAAAAACATGTTCGTGAAAGGCGAATCGACTCGCCGATTTTGATGGAAGCAGGTTAACAAGCAAAAGGTGGATCAACTCGCCAATGTTGGTCGAAACAGACTTGCAAACGCTATTCTAAAGTAATGATACAGTATAGTTAGAAGCATTTTGAAGTGATATTGGTGTCTTTAGTTAAAATCCTGCGTTGGCCAGAAAATCTTAGACGGCAATGTATGGCTACGCAACACCAGACTGAGTACAATTTTAAGATTGTTCAGTTCTTCTTTCGCGCCTTTGTTTCTAGGTGGGTACATTGATTTTAGTCAAGAAGCTGCATAGTTTTAGTTTTTTATCTTACAGATTTGCATGATTGTGTTCCTTCTCAACAGCAGTGGAACCCTTTTTCAACAGCCTCTATTTGAGCAACCATTATTTCACTTTAAAGGAATAACTGCACAAACAAGGGTGTGTAAAAACCATTTTAAAATGGCAAAAGGATGTAGGATTGATGTACACAGGGTATTTATAACTGTCCAGGAATAAAATGCAAAAATGGCTGTCTTGAAATAGCTTCACGAATTATCGATTGTTTCTACTTAGTTGACTTCATTTTCGCTGAGTTCCTCTTACTAGACAAAAGTTGTATATATTCCGTGCATGTTGGTACTTAACTAGCGATTGTTTCTATTGTCTGAAGCAAGATAGCGAGCTAGGAATACATAGCAGTTTCAGACAAACTTCTCCTCGGTCAGACCTTTAGATCCCTCTAAATTCCCATGAAACAACACGAAAAGACAGAACAAGTGGTGAGCTATCCGAAAATCATTCCGGGCTATAGGTTATAATCTTCCGTAAGAAAGTTATAACCAAAAAACCTATTTTTTCACCCTTCAAACGGCCAAAAGTTGGCATAAATGGTCCAATTGCGAGAAACTGCTTGATTGTAGCACTATGCCCAGAACGATTTTCACAAACCGAAACATCCTAAGATTCTATCGAAGTTGGATTTGGTGAGATTTGAAGGCATCTAAAGGTCTGACCAAGCGACTTTATCTTCGCCCTCAACAAAACTGCCATTTTCGTGATGTTTCACGGATACATAGGCATAGCGTCACAAAAGTCGCCTTCTTCCCCCATTCTGTTGATACGTGAAATTTCGTACATCATCTGAATGACGCATTAAAAACAGCCGCAAATTGATGACGTAAAAAACAAGCACCGCCCACAATCGGAACAAGCAACAGACGGTTATAAACACCCTGTGTAGGACTGTGCAAAAAGGATCCTCCAAAAACCCATGGAACAAGTGAAATTTGCGAAACCGGTGCAGGGCTAGGTGGGCAAAAGGCAAGATGAGCATAGGGCTTGACGAGCACTGTACAAATTCCTACATCCCGCAGCACATATTATATATATGCTTATACAATGGGCTGCACATGCAGGATGTAGGAATTTGCACAGTGCTCGTCTAGTCCTATGCCCGTCTATGCCCGTTTTGCACAGTCCTACATCAATCCTACATCCTTTTACTATTTTTAAAATGGTTTTTATACACCCTTAAGTATATATGATGACAAGTGGCTGCGTGAAGAATGTGGAAAGTTGGAACAGCGAATATAAGCTTTAAACCTTCAAGAGGCAACACACCATCTTTTAAACACCTTAGAAACACTTAAATACCATACATCTACAAATCTACGTATTACTTTAAGAAAATACCAAATGTTGGGTATAAACCATCCAAAAAGAGAACGATGGATGGCAATTGTTCTCAAAATATATTGTAAATTTGTTCTTCTGACTGAAATGTGACATGGATAAAAATTTGGCAGCCATAGCACAATTTTTGAGCAAATAGGACGTATAATAAGACTTTAATCTAAGTAAAAGTACAAAACTTTACTCGTATCACATGATACACACACGATATGAAAATTGTACAATCATACACTAGTTTCCACAAATGGTTTCCGTATTGATTATTTGCTTGTGTACCATGGTAAAACAAGTTTGAGAAGGATTATCGAATAATAAAATCACTCTACCTTGTCTTTTATATTGTCCTGCAGATAGCAAGGTGGTGATACCGATCAAAAACTTCAGTGTAGGTATGATTATGGGCTTATTATGATACGCTGAGCACGCAAACGTATGGATCATGGCGGCCTACTTGATCATGTAAGTAGATACCAAATCAAACCAATGGATATCCTCACAACGCACAAAAGTACATAGGTTTTCACAAGTCATTTTGCCGCTAATCCGTCATTAATCACGTAAAAATGCCTGGCCCAATATTTTCACCCAACAAGTGAGTGATTGATCTTACGAAAACTATACTGTGGTACCACATCACATGCAAACACATGACAAATGATACCATAAAGATATTCACGATGAATTATGAATATACGATTATGTGTGTGAAAATGACAGGTAGACCCACCACCTTAATACAAAATCGTAAGTCCAACCAAAATACGCATTGGACCAAATTCTATTGAGAACTTAACACATTAACAAACGTAAGAATCGGAAGTGGAAATTTGCACCTGGTTCTGAAAACCACAAGCCTAGGTGATGCGAGCGCGCCACGTGTAATTTTCGAGAAGATAGTTATTAGCTCTTCTAGCTCAGTGGAACAAGCTCAAACTGTGTAGCAAGTTTCGTTTATTCGTAATTTCAAATGATACAGATTACAGAAATCGCATCAAATACACAATAAAGGCAAAATTTGCAAGACAGGCAAGCCACAAAGTTACAACAAGGATCTAAAGCACCACATCCGATGGTAGGTTAACAATAACCTTCAAAAATATCGATCTGGTGCACATCAAACTTCTTTCAGTTTATTACGGAGGATAGAAGGTCATCTTAGAACCTTTGTAAGCCGGTGTCTGTAGTTTCTTGGCCAGGTTTTCTTCACAATAAGTCAAAGTTTGACCACATTGTCTATTTAGTGATTTTGGATTACAACACATAGCGCATCATACCTCATCAGAAAGCTCTATTTTTACTCTATCCAACGATGTCATGCAAGCATAGGGTTGCTATACAAAGTATTGGGGGAAAATCCATTTGTGAAACATCTACATGGTGCAGGCACATACGGCACACAGTGATCAAAACGGTGATGCAATTTGGGCGCATATGGCATACGGTTGTCAATGTGTTAAAATTGACTATTCAAGTCACATGCCAATTTCAATACTACATACATCAGTCGTAGATGTGCAAAATTCCTCATCTTTAACCTTAGGCTACTGTTAACAACCGTTATAGCCACTAAAGTGGCTTGAATATTTAGAGGGCTCATTTGCTCAGGAAATACACAAACTGCTTTTGTTCTTGACCTCTTACTCGCTGTTGTCCTCAAGATACTGTCTTTCATTGATTTGGATAATATCAAAACTATTCAAAAATGATAAAAGGATGTAGGATTGACACTTAACCGTGCAAAAGGCTTTATCAATAAACCATCCTCCCAAAAACATTTTGAGCAATCTAGGGTGGAACAGGTACAGGGCTAGGTGGGCACGGCAAGACGGCCATAGGGCAATAACTACAGCATGTGATTTTGAGGTTCTCTTGCATGAGTACTTCCATACGTATGTATGTCATTTTCGAGTCCTCCGTCTTGTTCGCTTCAAACATTTCTAGCTGAGATTACACAACACACAATTCTTTTGCTTACCATATTCAGGCCCGCGGGAAGGTAATTTATGTTGGTCAGATCATACATGTACCGTATTTCCTCTAAAAAATTCGTCAATCTAAAGATTCGTTACCGAACTTTTGAAAGTGCCAAATTAAAATGCCTCTAATCGATGATCAAATCATTTGGCATCGATTTGTGTCTGAGTCATTTGTTACAAGCTATGAAAGCATGCTAGCAGACTCCAGTGTCAACAAAGTTTCCATCGTTGTTGGATAGAAACTCTAGTGGCCATTCACCAAAACACTGCTGTTCAGCATTGTCATTGCCCAAAAAATTGTCTGTATATAGGAACTTTAAGGAACTCTTCAGCTGTTTTCTAACAAACAGTAATCGAATCTCTTAGCATATACGCTGTCCACGCACCGAGCGACTACTTGCGGTGCTGAATAAGCGGCCATTTTTTATTTGAAGTTATTTTTCGTCACCCACCTCAAAAGTTTTGATGTGCACAGAAAGATGAGATGAAGATGGTATGAGATAAAAGAGTAAAGTTCATTTAAGATATGGATGCTGAGTGGAGAACATATAACTCCAACTGAAATAGTTATAACGAAAAATGTACTTTTAGCGGGTAAAAATGGCTAAAAATGACAATTAAAATGGTAATATCTTCGGCTAACCTGCTTATATAATCCCCGCTCAGCGTAAGCAAGTAGACAAAAGTATTTTAAATCGTTGGATTCTTTTGTTGTTCGGAAAAAGTCCCGGGTACACGTCCCCAAAACACGATATATTTGCAGGACGGTTCCAATCCACAGTATTGGGCATTTAAATTCGTACGGTACATTGGAAATAAGCGCCCTGCAATGTTATCGACTACGTGAACAATCGACCTGGTCAACAATTTGTTGTGCGGAAAGTTCTATTTTTCATTAAATGGTTCCAACAAGTATCGGTGAGTTCTTATGCATATATTCTTGTCATTGATAGTCATATCTGCGGCGAAAGTGGCATACTTGACGACTAAGACGCAAAGACAGTGGCACTAGCTTGCGTGCGAAATCAATCGATTAGTACAAAGTTGGAAAGCCTGAGCCTGAGCCTGCTAACATTTTGCCGATTTTAGCTAGTGTTTCATTCGTGATCTAGGATATCCTGGATAGTATAGTGCAGTTACCTGTCACAGCACTTTCTTACATTGATTCGGCATTCTGTAACGATCATTCGAGGTGGGAAGGTCGATATCGGCGGTACCTGGCCCTTTTTGACGGTACTAGTGCAGCTTGAACATTGCGACTAAACATTGATGTGCTTTTATAAATACCTAAACAAAACTTATTAGGCACAAAACGGCTTTTAGCCTTTTCAAAGTCGATAGGATTCGAAAGATTCTGCTATCGCTAAACCACTGTAAGCGCCCGCTACTGATGATTTATTACAACGTTTACCTTCTGTTGGTAATGACGTATAGGTAAAATGTGACAAATTCCACAAATTCCATAACTTTGTCGCCTGTAATCCCCAACTTCCAAAAAGCGCTATAATGCCCCTGTGCAGAAAAATAGTGCACCGTTTTTTCATGATGCACAAATTTTGCACTCCATGCAGTGCTCATCCTTGAAAAACATGAAAGTTAACCTCCTCAAAAATTTAGCCCTATATGATACACCAAAGAAATAGGCCTGACAAAAAACTAGAATGACATTCAAATTTTTTAGACAGAATACAGTACCTATTGTTAGCCAACTTGTTTGAAAAACACTAGATATTGATGATGCGTGTTCACCATATCACTTCTTAAGACCTTCCTACTGGCCTGTATTATACTACATGCCCATGCAAGAGAATTCACTTAATATCCATGGAGACTCTACCATGTATAGTTAAAAATAAGGTTGAGTTGGCTGTCATCAAATTAGTTTTGCACACATTTTATGTATCTCGCAATGACAGGTCACAAGTACAAAAGAAATCAGCAGTTTGTCTGGGATGCCAACCTGGAACTGAGACCTACATCTTTACACACAAAAGTCAGTATCAAGCTGACGGACAAGAAATTCCTGAAGACAAACAAATGTACTTGCTGCACGACACAGTCTTTGGATCACTTGGCCTACCCCCACCCCCCGTCAAAGCCATACCAGCAGCCACTGAACCACTGAAGACCACAGTGAGACTTTGAAGACATGCCTACAGGAGAATGTTGTCAGTGGTATCGCATTGTTAGGTCAGTAATCATTGGCATTTTATTATTGCGCCTATACTATTATACCATACTAAAGTTCACTTATTCTTTACAATCAATGTAGCTTCATCAGTTTCCTCACTCTTTTACGAGGGACTCATTAAGAAGTACAGCAATGTATTCATTCCAGTTACCTATGGGGGCATAAACAGGGGGAAGACAAAAGCTGCAGAGATTGCTGTAAGGGCTGCTGGGCAATATAAGCCAATATACTCATCAATGACGGATGCTCTCATGAAGCGCCTTCTATGGGGTGGTTTACCATTCGTATATGATGACCCTAGCAAACTTGACATTTTCAAAGAAACAATCATGAGAGCATTTGGGGGTGGGCTACTTGGAACAACTCAGCAAGTAGTTCCAGCAAGGTGCGTCCCTCTCATTTGTGTCAATGAATTTATTATTGACGCAATGAGCAAAATGGAAGAAGCAAGGTGAGCAAAGTAGAATACCAATTTGTTTTGGTACTGCAAATTTTATGCACATAAATACCTGATTAAGACAGTATTCTTTCATACAAAACACTTACGTATTTATGTACATATAGGTACATAAACCGGTTAACCATCATCCCTTTTTTGCATGAGCTCACATACAATCTGGGAAATGTGCAAAGTATCAACAAGGAGATGGAACAAGTGCCATCCACAGTTAAGGAACTCCTGGCAATTGGCCATAAGTTGATTCACTGCAATCCAACAGATCAGTCTGCACTGAAAGATTTTGTCCTTGAAGCAACAATGCATGGCATTGAAGAGAGGCTGGCTGTTGGATATGCAAGGTTATTGTGGATTACAATCGAGGTAAGTACATGTGTACCTATCGTGATCATACATGGTCATGTACTTGCCATGACAGCAGCTACAAATTTCAAAATGCTAGTGCAATCTTTTGTGGGATTGATAGCTTTGAAAAAAGCTGTTTATGACATAAAGGCCCTTGAAGTACTCTAACAGTAAAAAGTCTCATATCTGAGTACCACAGGGTGTTTGGATAATTGAAGTAGGGAATTCGTAAAAGTGATCGCTTACTAAAAATTATGATTCCATAATACTACGCTCAGCATTACTGCTTAATAGAAAAAAAGAATTCACAGATGAAATCAAATTTATTATTGTAGCATAAATAAAGTGTTTAACATTAATGTAAGACATCCATATAATTTGTCTGCTTATAAGACAGCTGGTTAGTTTCTAGGCATATGAATGATGAGAATTGTGTTCAAAGGAGTTTTTGGACTATTGATGTGTTTGGATAATGGGAGTTCGGGGAACTGATTTTATACTTGTACAAAAGCTAATTGAAGGGATGCTACTTTGCTTATTACTACAGATTGCTAATTATGTGGAAGTTGACGGGCTTGATGAAAGTACAATTAAATCCTTCTTCCAACAAGCCTGGAGTGAAGAAATAATTAAGTACCAAGGAAAAGATGAAACCAACCGACTCACACTGCCATTTACCCAGTATTTGGCTGCAATAAGTGAGGTGGCTTCTGTAGAAGAAGTGAGTCACAGTTTTCAAGTGTGTGCACTCTCATTATTGTTATAAATGCATCTATGGCATATAGAATGAAAACAGTTTCTGTAACGTGATCATGCTTTAAGGGCTAAATGACCCTGCTGTGACAGAAAAGTGATTATTACACTTTAAATTCATGCAATAAAATTTCAATTGTATACAATAATATGTGCTACAAAAGAAAGACACGAGCATACAGTGGAACTTCTTATAACAAACTCCCCTAATAGTAGAACCTCTCTATAGTAGACTACCTTTCTAGGACCAGATAGATTGTTATGCATGTAAAATAACCTCTGAATAGTGGAAATCTCTGTATAACAAACTGCTTTTCGGGTCCCGAAGTGTCCGTTATAGAGAGGTTCCACTGTATATAGAAATAAACAGTACTACCATCAATGGGATCATGGCTTTGAAGCCCTCTTATCATAATGGATTGTGTCATTTCAAAATCATGATGTGATCTTCTAGCAACCTCAAAGTAATCACTACATAATAATAACCCTTCACATTTTTTTTCTTCTTCTATAACGTACGTACATTCAGTACACAATCATTAAAGTTAAAGATGAAAGCATTAATGGAAGTCAAGTGCAGGATAGTACCGTATATACTAGGCACTAAAATCAGGCCTGTAGGCAGGTTTTGTCTGGGGGGGCAGGGGGTGCTTTTCAAAGAAAGATGGACAATAGATCTATACATAACAAAACATGAATGCATGGAATTTGCACGCCGTGTTCTTGTTTAGAATCTTCTGAATCAGTTTGAATGCTTTTGAAAGCAAATAAATCGATACACCTGTCAGTGAGTAAATCACTTCAAATTTTCTTTTTAAATAAGTATGCTGAATTCCCAGGAACTACTGTGCCTGACTGTACTGGCTAAATATATGACAGTAGGTTCAGTCCAAGAATAATTTTCAAGTACCAGTCCAGCAAAGGGGGGGGTGCTAACGCACAACGCATCTCCCTGGCTATGGGCTTCAATTTTCGTGGGACTTTATTTTCATGAATTTTGCGAATATTTGATTAGATACATTAGTCTATTTGTCTATTAGTCTATAGTAGGGCCTGGTCTGTAAAATAAAAATGAAAATTACAGCCAAGTTCTTGATTCGAGAAATAAACGCCCCGCATAAATTTACACCTATATGTTTTGTACCTTTACATGTACAAATGTGACTTACAGTGGGTAAATACATACATACATGGATACACTCAGTGAGATACATAGTTAGGACTTAATACCATTCATGTATATGTACTATATACATAGGTTCTCCAGGTAATCAACCCAGCAGTAACATATCACATTGGAGATATGAAGGTAGTTGGCTTGGCCATTGCGATGAATGGCTTCTTAAGCCTACTAGATAGATACGGGGTGCAACATGAAAATGAGGAAAGACTACGGCGAGTGAAAGATCCAAACCAAGCTGTCTTTCAAGAGCCAAACAATTCTTTTTGAGGCCTGGATGCAAGAAACAATTAATTGAAAGACGTGATGTCTCCAGTGTGACTAGTTTAGGATGCTTTTGCATTCCTGATGAAGATGTTCCTATGGAATTTTACGACAATTTACCTGAAGGTATGAAAATTTAATACGTAAAGTACAAGTTCACAGATACTCATCATTTAATTTATTCTTGCATATGTGCAATTATACAATTTAACACAGTGACAAGAAACTTTATGAAAGGAAAGGGTAAAAAGAAAGCACCAGAAACAATGAAAGGTAAGAAAAGAAACACCCATGTATGAATATCATGTTTCCATTAGCAAGATGTATGTATATTACACTGCCCAGTTACGACAGTTTCATCTGGCCCAGCATCCTCGCCAGATCAATCTGTGGATTGGAAACCACCACAATCTGATCAAGGTTTGCCAGCTTGTGTGCTATGTACGTACTTAGTATGAATAAGATTGTTAACAAATGCTCCTTACACTGTCCACCACAGATGACAGTAGCACAAAGTTTATAACATCTACTCCCAAAAGTGAGTACAAGTTATAGCATTACTACTAATCATATGCAGATGTAGAGAATGGACATGTCCATAATATGTACACGTAGCATTCCATGTAATATGATCATGTGGTTACCATAACATCTGAGCCCATGTATATGACAATGCAGTTGTGTGGCAAGTGTTAGTGATACCACTTGTAGACCACACACCTATACAAACTGAAAATCATATGTTACATATTTAAATGCTGGAACTGGTATAATACTCGCTTTTCGGGGTAGGACCCAGATGTAACTATACCCACACAACAAATAAAAGGGACTTCTTCAGGAATGGATACACTGTCAGGAGGTATGTAATGGAATTATAGGAAGTTCATTGCTTTTTTGATACACAAATGACAATCTATATTATAATTGGTATGCAAAGCATGGTTCTGTATGTATATGTACATTATTTCCACTTGTTTGTATTAATTTCCATGCAATCATAAACTGAATAAGATTGCAGTAGTGTTCCCTTCGTGACAAAACTCTCACAATAGTGACATGCCCAAAACAAGTGAATTGCATTGCACAAACTCACTGACAGACACCATGTACTATTCAGTAACCCTTCACCTGCAAGCACTTCTTGCTGAAAAACAATCCTTAAATTATCCCTAATGGTCTCTCAATTTAAAGGTCTACCACTAGCTGAATAATGAAGCCTCTACCCATGGTCTCTAAACTACTAACACCTGATTATGTAGGTACGAGTGAACTTCAACCCAGTCTGAGAACAATTCCCACAGGAATGGAAAGTGAGCTTTCAATTGTGTAATATGACTTACATAGAGAGGGCAGATCCAAACATTTCTGGTGCACGAAGGGGGGTGGGGTGGGTGGTGGGAAGGGTTAAAGGGGGAGGGGGCACGGTACTAATAGGAGTAATATACGTAGCTTTACATTATCATAGTAGTTCAACCAAATTTAAACAAGTTTGTAATTACTTCCCAAGTGTTCTATATTCAATTTGATGGCACTGAATTCATTTACTATGTGAGTTTCTCCTGCATTGGGGGGGGGGGGGGGGGGGGGTCGGGGTTGAGGAGTGGTAGGGTGTACCACCCTCCAGATGAGCACAGTGATCAAATAGAATACGTACAAAAGGCTTTTGCATCTCTTAGCCCAAGAAAGAGACACCAATTAAAGGGCAAAAAGGTACCAATAACACACAATATGTCAATTAGTACATTTCTTCATCGGAGTTCAATAAATTTCACAGCATACAAACTGCATATTAATACTATCCTTAGATGGGAAGCCCATCCAAACAAATGAAATTAAGGGCATCTGCAAAGTTAACCCTACAAGGCGAACACTACAGCATGATAGTCCCCGTAGTAAGTTTCCATAATTTGACAAGTGCACAAAGATCAAAGGTAGAAGTTGTTATGTTTCACTATAACACACAACAGGATCTGTTGCTGTGAAGAAACTGCTGCATCAATTCAATGTTGAAAGGAAATCAATGGGTAAATTGACACATTTACTACAATACGTTCAATAAAGTGTCACCGGTGTATTCAACATATCATATTCAAAGGAGCATTCATTACCATTCCTTCTATAATATTATTATACTGCAGATGCAAAAGAATTCTTAGAAAAAAAAGAAAAAAGAGAATGTCCAAAAAGACAGGTGCAGCAGTTGTGGAGTCAAATGGAAGAAAGTCACCGATAAAAGGGAAATATGGATTGAGTGTAGCAAGTGCGGGAGATGGTTTCACCTGAAGTGCACAGGAAGGAAAAGACAACCGTCAAAGACAAAGAGATGGCATTGCAAATTCTGCTCAAAAGACGATTAATGTCAGTGTAATTCTAAACTCCATTAAAAACGTTTTTATCAAACACAATTTTATTGCATTTACACACAGACACTCCTTATTGTCGGAATTTTGTATCCATCAACCGCTCAGTATTTTATTAATAATCCAGTTTGAGACGCAGTGTGCTCCCGCCGTATAACAGGATAATACATATACATAACTATTCTCATATAAGGACAATATAAGTAGGCATGATCTGAATACGGATAACCTACCTTAAATTGAGAAATTTACCTTTCAGCTAAAATTCTAGTGCTCTGCCATGTGGAGGTCCACCATCTATGGGTCCACGTGGTGCTTGACTTTTTATATTAATAATACTGCTTAACCTTTTAACGCCCGCGTGTTATTGTTAACACTTACCCGTTAAGGCCCGTTAGCCTAAAAAGTGGCGCGAACATACAGAAGCCTTTCCTGCTGTTTAGAAAGTGTCAGAAACCCAACGAACGTCTCAATTTCACTTAACCTGTCCTCGAAGACCCTCTCCTATTGATCGCTTTCTTTTTCTGAACGGTATGGTGATTTACGTATGTAAAATATTGGCTAACCTACGAGTACGTTTTACCAGTTAGGAAATGTGTATTATAGCAACTTGTATATGCGAACGCCGCAATTTAACGTCGCAGTACTCTTATTTTACTGTAGATACGATAATTCCGAAAGGAAATGGCAAGTAGATTACAATATAACGAAGTAGTACAACAAATAAATGATGATAGTGACTGGTATAATTCCGATGATGATTTGATTGGTGATGAACAAGATGGTGACCTTGAAAACTTCTCAATGAGCAAAGATCCTCTGGATAGAGTAGATTGTGAAGAAGAAGAAGAAGAGGAATCTTGCCCATCCCCTTCACCGCCAACTCCTTCACTCACAGCAAGAACAGTTCCCCAGGCACGTATATTGGAGACCAGTAACAGCTCCACTAGTGATCCACAACAGGAAGCATCACCAGTTCCAAGTGTGAACTCTTCTTCTGAATCAGTTTCCAACAGTTTCCTGCCAGTCCCGGGGCCGAAGGTGGGCATTGAGCCAGATGGTCATCCATATGATTTCTTTTGCCAAATCTGGGGGCCTGACACTTTCAAGGACATAGCGGCACAAACAAACCTCTATGCCTCTCAGAAAGGGACAACAACCTGGACAAATGTGAGTGAGGAAGAAATGCAGTCATTTTTGGGCATACACTTGGCAATGGGGCTGGTGCGACTACCCTCTCTCAGGGACTACTGGAGCACCAACCCATTGCTGGGTGCACCAGGCATGGTAAAGGGCATGGGTCGCAACAGGTTTCGCTCAATCTTGAGCCACTTACACTTGAATGACAATTCAAAAATGCCACAACGTGGCTTCCCTAATTTTGACAAGCTTTTCAAAATTCGACCATTGCTTGATGGGATCAGGGAGAATAGCCAGGTATGCTATCAGCCACACCAGCACCTGTCTATTGACGAAGCAATGGTTTTGTTTAAGGGGAGGAGTAGCTTGAGGCAATACATGCCCAACAAGCCCATCAAGTGGGGCTACAAGTGCTGGTGCATTTGTGATGCTACCAATGGCTACATGTACAATGTAGATGTATACACCGGGGCCAGTGGTAACCTAGACGAGGATGGACTAGGTGCCACAGTTGTACAGAAACTACTGCAGGATCTGTACAACGCAAACTACCATGTATACATGGATAATTTTTTCTCCAGCGTGCAACAGGCCATCAAGCTGAAAGAGAAGGGCACACTCATGATTGGCACTACACGCACAAACAGGAGAGGCTGGCCCAAAGATATGAAGAATATGAAAAAATTGAATAAAGAAATGCAAAGGGGGGAGAGCCGATCAAAAGTAGTAAATGGGATAGAATGCGTAGTTTGGAAGGATAGGAAGGCGGTAGCCATAGTGAACAGTCTGGTGGATCCTAGCAAAGCCTCACACGTTCTCAGGCGCAACAAGGATGGAACGAGGTCACAAGTATCACGCCCTGAGAGTGTGAGGCTTTATAACTGCTTTATGGGAGGGGTTGATTTATTTGATTCGCGGCGGAAAACCTATTCCTGTAGCCGCAAATCGAAGAAGTGGTGGCTGAGGCTGTTTTATTTTCTGATGGACGCATCAGTTACAAATGCCTATATACTGTACAAAGAAACGCCCCAAACCAAAGCGCTTACCTTGAAAGAATTTGTTCTTCAATTGTCCGAGTACCTCATTGGCTGCAACAACTCCAGAAAACGTTCTTCCGCGCAAGAACCTCCTCCTGCGAGTCGATTGTGCGGACGCCACTTCCCAGATCGCATGTCCACACAACACCAATGCAAAGTCTGCACGCAACGTCGACGCACAGTGTTTTGCTGCAAGGATTGCTCTCCTGAGCAACCAATCCCTCTCTGTCCCACAGAATGCTTCAGGATTTATCATACAAAGCTCAATATAAGCCGAAAATAACTTCATCGCAAGACATATCCTTTGACGGCCATTTTTATAGTTTGTATAACTTTGTAAACTCGTTTGTATAATTGCGTGTAACCATTGTCACCTGCGTTTTTGTACATATTTTGAAGTCAAATTATATACTCTAAACGTCAGTGTATCACATTTAAAATCGCACAGATTATAGACATTTTCGCGCTCTATCTTCTCATATAAAACTTGTCAGGATTGCGTAAAGTTCGCACCTCGCGGGTTTTTACGGTATTTAGTGTGAAAGCCACTAAATAGGCTAATGGGCCTTAAGAGGTTAATGACGTGTATTAATATGTAAACGTGGTAATATGGTTCACGTGAACGTTCACAAAAAAAGCATGGCGGTATAAATTGTTCGCAAATGTATGAACATATGTTTTTTAGTCATAAAATGCCGCGGCAAAAGCGCGGAATGGAACTTTAGAAAGTTTGCAGCTGTTCTTCATCGGAAAGCCGTTCTCAAGTGGTCGTTCGATTGTCGTTGTCTTCCTCTGTGTTTCTCAACGCATTTTTCGGGTTTGATAAAGTCTCTCCATAATGCGGAGCATGGTAAGCAAGTATTTGTTGCTTTTTTTTGCTAAATGAAGCGAAACTATTGCGTAACCGTGCACCGGGGTCAAAGGTTGATAGTTGCGCCAGAGCACGTTGACTACATGAATACTACTTCTCCTAGTACTGCAAATTGTTTCCATTTGGTCCCGTTTTTCTCTCGTCTGTGCCTTCGTAAGCTTTGTACGTTTCTGTTTAGAGTCGGTGTGTGTCTCTTTGTGTATATGGCTTTGCTGGGATTGTCTTCAGTGTGATTATCTTTGTTGATACAGTGTAAGATGGTGTGCGTGTGTGTCAGTGTATTCGTGTGTGATCCATGTGTGTTATTACATTTATTTATGTACATGTGAGTAATATGTATACATATGTATATACGTGTTTGCAATGGGGAAAGTGTGTGTGTGTGGGTTTGTGTGTTTATGTACGTATGTAGGATAAAGTGGGGAAAATTGGAACAGGGTCTATACTGCTTGAGGTGCCCAGCCATACTTGCCACTGCTGAACGCCCAGTTCGTGGAGGCAATAAGTAGACCCTAAAATGTATCTGTAATTTACTATTGACCCTACTTTTACCCATTCGTTCCAAGTTACCCTGTCTTACCTTGCATGCATGGCGTGTTTATATTGGTATTACACTTTTTAGTTTGTGTGTGTGTGTGTGTGTGTGTGTGTGTGTGTGTGTGTGTGTGTGTGTGTGTGTGTGTGACCATGTAAATACAACCATAACTAGTACTATAAGTTATATTCCTTGGTCGTCGTTCTTCAGCCATCTGTGCTGTAAGCTATGTGGGAGTGTGTTGTGTGATTACCTTTGTTGTTATAGCATACGTATTGGCTATGTGCTTGTGTGTGAGTTATGTTTGTTCTTACATGAATGTCTATATGTGTGGAAAATGTTTGTGTATTTAGTAGGGGAAATTGTGTGTGTGTGTATGTGTGTGTGTGTGTGTGTGTGTGTGTGTGTGTGTTTATGAGTGTGTGTGTGTGCACATGTGCCTGTCTGTGTGTAGACTTTGTCATTGTGCATAGTTGTGTGTATGTGTGTGCACATGTGCCTGTCTGTGTGTAGACTTTGTCATTGGAAATTAGTTCAGATGTCTGTCTGTGCAATTGTGCATAGTTGTGTGTGTGTGTGTTTATGAGTGTGTGTGTGTGTGTGTGTGCACATGTGCCTGTCTGTGTGTAGACTTTGTCAATGGGAATTAGTTCAGATGTCTGTCTGTGCAATTGTGCATAGTTGTGTGTGTGTGCATGTGCATGTGTATGTGTGCATGTAAGATAATATAATATGTACATTTGTGTTTATATAATATGGTCACATATAGTGTGAACATGTGTTTGTGTGTGTACATGCATGTTTTTCTGTGTCTCTCTCTCTGTCTTTGCATGTGTATGTGTACAATGTGTATTTGTGCCACTAGTACGTTATATACTGTTCACTATGTAAAGTATGTTGGTCAATTGTTTATTGAATGTGTGTATTTGTATGAGTAAATGTGTTTTAAACTGTGTACATATGTGGGCGTCCAAGCGAAAACGTGTAGTCAGGGTAAAATTGTAATTTTACGTAACACATCAAAATCGTTTCTATGGATTCATCTGCGATTATCTCGTAAACGCATAAGGCAAGAAATATGCGATTTGGACATGATGTCAAGCAGAACTAGGGCTTCAGTTCGATATTTGTTCCGTGCAGATACGACAAAAAATGAGAACATAGCGGACAAAGTATGAGAACATACCCTAGACGATCGATATAATTCAACCGCATTACCAATCATTTCATTCCTTGTTCTTAGTTTAAGACTAGTTAGAGTCAATATTTTCGTACAGTATGTCGACCGACTTGAATCTCTCTTTGAACGATTCTTTTGAAATACTGGAAACAGAATTCGATATTGCCGAAAGGGATTATGCGACGACGTTTGCTACACCAGAGAATGACCACTGTTTTGAAGAAGAGGCCGAATTCACCGCTGATAGTGAACTTCAGGACACAAGTAGCAACTCAGTTGAGCTAGAAACAAGCTTCAGCGATGAAAAGGAAATACAGAAGGTGGATCAATTCCTTGCTGATTCTTGTAAGTGCCAGCAAGGTCCAAAAGGCACACCTTGCTCCACAGCACTGTCTAAAGAGCTGATTTCGACCACCAGGAATGACTGCCATCAGCTCACTAGAAATGAATTGGATCTTGTTGTTATGGCACAGATCAATGCTCTGAGAACACGGGCATGTGATCAGGATCATGAATTGCATGAAAACTCAAAATTCCGCGCCAATATGCTGTTCTTTATTCATGGCATACCAATATGTCAGACAACTTTCTTGTTCCTACATACTATCTCCAGAACCCGCTACTATAATCTGTGTGGTTCTGTAACAGCAAATGGATTGTGTGACAGAGTCCACGGAAATGTTCGCAAACGTCCACACAATGCATACCCACTGTCAAAGATACAGCATGTTTCTTCGTTTATCACAAACATGGCTGTAACACATGGATTACCACTCCCAGGACGCTTACCTGGCTGTGAGGACAAAGCTCTTCTACTACCATCTGACATGCCCAAAAGTAAGGTATATAGAGACTATGAAGTAGTATGTCAACAGGAGAATCTACAGCCTGTGAAACGAAGCACCTTTTACAAGGCATGGCAGGATCTTCATCTTAGCATTGGTACAATGAAGCCATCAAGTGACTTGTGCTTTGAATGTCAGCAGTACATGGGAAGAATAATGAGATCCGGTCATCTGTCTGAAGATGAGAAGTCATTGCGATTGAGGGAAGCTGAAGACCATTTAGCTCTAGCAAGATCTGAAAGAGCCTGGTACAATGGTCAGATTGAGAAGTGTAAAGGCCTATTAAAGGAGAGTGCATCCGGATCCAACTCAGAATACATCCATGTGAGCTTTGACTATGCTCAACAGATTCACTATCTGAACAACCCACAGCAACCTGGACCAGCATACTTCCTAACAGCCAGGAAATGCCAGCTGTTTGGGGTGGCTTGTGAACCACTAGGCTATCAGATGAACTACCTCATTGATGAGGCTGAAGTAATAGGGAAGGGTGCAAATGCTACTATCAGCCTGCTACATCATTATTTGGAGGTTCATGGCATGAAGGTACCAGACCTGCTCCTACACGCAGACAACTGCATTGGGCAGAACAAGAACAATGCCTTCATTCACTACATGATGTGGCGGGTTGCAACAGGGCACAACCAGAGCATTCAGCTGTCATTCATGCTAGCAGGACATACCAAATTTGCACCTGACCGACACTTCGGTCTTATCAAGAAACTGTACCGACGCACAAGAGTAGACACCATTACTTGCTTACTTCGCTTGGTGGAAAAATCCTCAATCTGTGGAGCAAACAAGGCTCAGCTTATTTGGGAACTCGATGGGAGTACTGCGGTCCACTTTTATGTCTGGGTGGAGTTCTTGAAGAGCAAGTACAAACCAGTACCATCTATTACATCATACCATTATTTCACAGTGCGGAATGCCAAACCAGATGTTATCAGTCTTCAAGTGCACTCGAATGGGGAGGAGAAACACCTAAGCATTGAGAAGACAAGGCCTAGTACAGATAGACTACCACAGGAGCTACACACCAAAGGGCTTGACCTAGAGCGACAATGGTATCTTTATGAGAAGATCCGTCCCTTTTGTTCCAGCAACTTAGCTGCTGACCTAATCTGCCCAAAGCCATCACTTTCCAAGCCAAAAAGTCAGGTCGACAGAGGAGAAGATGAGGACAACACATCAACAGCAACATCATCTGAGTCTGCTGCCAAACGAAAAAGGACTGTCACCTGCAGTTGCTGTGGGCAGGAAGGCCACACTAAGCGAACATGCCCCTCTAAGTAGTTCATGTCTTTTGTTTTTGCAGTTTGTAGATGCCACTGTCATACATTATAACCTTTCTTCTCATATACCTCGATTAAAATGACTATTATAATTAGGTATGAATATTATAATTAGTTTATGAATATTCATGTGTGTGTTTTCATTTCTGTTTAGGCCCAATAAAATGGAAATGAAAACTTTTGAGTACTTTACAAGTTGGCCAGTGCATAGAAACTGCGAAAATTGCAAAAAAATGGAAATGCCAAATTTGACCCGACTACACGTTTTCGCTTGGACACCCACATATGTACACACACAAAGTGGAACATTTACACACATACTCACTGAGACATGTACATATGTGCATGTACACACACTGAGAAATTACAGAAAATTTATAAAAATGGAAGGCACAGCACTCACAGTGTAAAGAAAAGTGGTTATGTTAAGGCATAAACACAAACACCAAGACATGTACATGCATATACACACATGGAGACATGTAGACGTGACATACATATGCATTCACACACACACACACACACACACACACTCACACACACACACACACACACACACTGAGACATGTAAATGCGTAAACACACATACACTGAGATAATTATACAAACTTGTAAAAATGGAAGGCACAGCACTCACAGAGTATAAGGAATAGTGGCTATGTTAAGGCATATACACAAACATTAGACATGTACATGCATACACACAGAGAGACATGTACACACATACACACACACGCACAGACACACAGACACACAGACACACAGACACACACACACACACACACACACACACTAAGACATGTACACTCGTGTACACACACATACTGAGAGTTTACTACAGGAAATTATAAAATGGAAGGCATAATGATAGCACTCACAGTGTAAGGAATATATAGTGGTTATGTTAAGGTATAAACACACACACATACTAAGACATGTACATGCGTACACACACACACACACACACACACACAGAAACATGTACATGCATACACACACACTGAGACATGTCTGTTCACGCATACACATGCACACACATTGAGACATGTACATGTGTATACACACATGCTCATGATTATAGTCTTGCATTGTGATGTGTGTTATAAGTAATAGAAATATTATTATTAAAGGAATATTAACTGATATGCGCATAACCACATGCACACACACATTCATCCGCTGTGTTCTAAATCAAACATTGGTCAGCATGAATTTATAATTCTTAGCATTAAGTACAAAATTAATATAAATAAAATTGAATGTTAAAACATGAGGTTTCTAACTGTTAAAGTAAGTTACATGATGATGTTCGAAAAAGTACAACTGAAATAAGACAAGAACGATTCAATACAAACAGTCTTACTGTGTTGATCGATGATGCCGTCGAAATACAATAGGCATCGAGAATCTATAAAAATGAATTAGTAATTACTCATAATAGTAACACAGGGTATGCAATAGCAGATTTACCTCTTCGGGGTATCCTAAATTAAGAAAATGTTCTTTTTACGTCTCGTAGAAGTGGAAAGTACTAACAAAACCTTTCAGCGTATTCTAGTCAATTTAATAATTGCTCCATAGTCAGCACGCGAATGAAAATTCCCTACAAAAAAATCATAAAATATAGGTTAAGAAAAGCCCAACATCATAGCAACAGTTTGTGTAACTTACAAATATTCTTCGCACAACCGAACAAACAATGTGAACTTAAACAAGTCAAATCTTTTAACAATAAATATTGTTGAAAGTGTTAATAGTAGTGATTCAACTACAACGATTGACTGTAATAAGGCTATGAAAAGTATCCATATAGGAAAAGTCTTCTCGATAGTGAACCAACATTTCACACTTGACAAATTTCCCCTTCCTTAGTCACGTGATAAAGCGATTACGTCAGTCTAAGAATCTCACGTAAGAATAAATTATGCTAAAAATCGTGTAACAATACGTATTCAAACACGGAGTAATGGAATCGCTCCCTTCTTTGTTTGTGTGTATTTTCACTGTACTGGCGTAAGAGTTATTTGTATTGGTGTGAACCTCGCACTTTATTTCTAACAGTATACCTAACACTTACACATTGTCATACACATATACATGCATACTATGTACTACAAATGAGAATATTGTGTAAAATATACAATGTCCACAATCACCCCATGCATGATATACTGTTGCACTAACATACCTTTTATTACTGCACTAAAATTGCACACACACACACACACAGACACACACACACACACACACACACACACACACACATACATGCACACACACATACACATGGGCGCACACATACACACACACACAGACACAGACACACACACACACGAACACACACACACACACACATACACATACATATGTAAAATATACAAAGTTTATACACCATAACCACCCCACATACTCGTGCTATAAGATACCTTTTCTTACTACGACATGTTCATACACACACCAACAAACAAACACACATACATAACACATAGAAAGTATTTACTGCTTTGCTGGACTTTCAGAAGTCAATTTGGTTATGTAAATGCATTTTATTATGACGTACCATTATTTCCTTTCTCTTCATGCAGGGTAGAGTTTCTAGCAAGATTTATGGTGCACATAATCACCAGTAAAGCTTGGTGCAACAGCATGTAGCTGAGTTATTAGATTGTATTACTTGTAATTGTGTATGTAGTCAGCACAAGTGCAACATTTGCATATTTCACATATATCCACATGGCCAGATAGTCACCTTTGTCCACAAGAGCTGTTTATCAACTACGGGCTGTACCTCAGATAATTTAGTTTTTCCTCTCCTAGTCTATTTCCTTTTACTACTTTCTGGGGATGTAGAATTAAATCCTGGGCCCAAATGTTCATTTAACATAAAATTAAATTCATTAAACTTTAAATGTTTTTGTGTAATGGTTGTTTCCTTTATAATGCTGTTGATGTTTGCTATCGATTTTGTATTGACTCGTCCGTTTAATAAATGTAATGTGAGTCAAAATGAAAATACGCAACACTATTTCGGTTATAATTTGACTCACAGTAAGATGGAAACTAACTTTAGAGATTGTACAGAATTGAAATTGCATTTTCTACGAATATGTCCAAATCTGACAAATATTCCGCATAATGTTGTCTTTTCAGTAGCAATAAAAAGACGTCGCCGTTTTGTGTTTAATGAGCACTAATCGAAACGTTCGTTTTATTATGCACGATTATTACTATTACTGTTACTCTTAGCTGGCGATGTCGAACGTAATCCAGGACCTGTAGACAGCATGGAAGATAAACAGAAAAAAAATTGTATATCTACTGTAATGGATTGCAGTGACAGGGATAAGGAACTAAAAGAAAAAAGTAGCAATTCTCATGTAGATAGACTGGAACAATTGCTATTAGTCAAAGGAAACATCGGGAGAAGGAGAGTATAGAACAGAGAGAATCTCGACTGGAAGTGATGAAGATTACACAGAAAAAACGCATTGAACTGGAGACTGCAGAAGAACGTGGCAAGAGGCTAGGAATATTAGTTGCAAATCAACACAAACGTTTGAAAAAGGAGACAGCAGAAGATAGGGATAAAAGGCTGATAAAGTTGGTTACAAACCAACAGAAGCGTCTAGAGAAGGAAACAAAGGAAGATAGGGATAAAAGGCTCACAATGTTGGTTACAAACCAACAGAAGCATCTACAGAAGGAGACAGCAGAAGATAGGGATAAAAGACTAAGAACGTTGGTTACAAACCAGCAGAAGCGATTAGAAAAGGAAACAGCAGAAGAAAGAGATAAGAGGCTGAAAGTATTGCTTACAAATCAACAGAAACGACTAGAGAAGGAAACTGAAGAGATGAGGTCCAAAAAACTGAAAGTGTACCAGGAATACAGAAAGAAGCAGCTGGACAAAGAAAGTCCTGAAGACCGAACAGCAAGACTGGAAATGATGGCAAAACATAGGAAAGCTAAGTTGGAAATGGCGACTGAAGAGGAAGAAATGAAGAGGAAGGAAAATGCTTTCCAAAGAAAACGACGATGGCAGGAAGGGGAATCCGAAGGAGCAAAACAGGAAAGACTAGTAAAGGAAAGATTGCAAAAGAAGCAAGCCAGGGAAAAGCAAAAATGTGCAGTACAAGTTGGTAAGAACTGTGAGGATGAAGAATTGAAGGGAAAGGTCCGACAGCAGCAAGAAAGGAAGCGAAGATGGAAAGAAGGGGAATCAGAGGAATCCAAAAGAGCAAGGCTGGAGAAAGATAGGCTACGTAAGAAGCAAGCTCGGGAAAGAAAGCAAAGTAAATCTATGGAGGAAAATGGACTTTCACAACAGCAGCAAATCGCACCACTGACCACATCTGAAGCACAAATTGTTTCCAATAGGGACAAATTCTTAACGGCTATATGTAATGGACCATCTTGTACATGCTTTGCATGTCTAAAGTTGTGCTATAAAGAGAATGCTCATTTGTGTTCATGTGAGGATGCAAATAAACTTACATCACATCTAACTGGAAATTCACAATTCCTTACTGCTGAATGGTTCTGCAATAGATGTATATCAGCACTGAATAGGAAGAAAATTCCCAGCACTTCAAGGTGGAATAGAATGAGTACTGCTTCAGTGCCGCAAGAACTTCAAGACCTAAACAGCATGGAAGAGCGCCTCATTGCACGTGTGGCACCATTTATGAAGTTAGTTCTTCTGCCACGTGGTGGACAAAGAGGAATAACTGGGCAGGTCATCAATTTTCCATCATCCATGACTGAAGTCTTTAATCAACTTCCCCGACCAGCGACTGGTAGTGACATTGTGTACATAAAGCCACCCACTGCATCGAAAGAATCCAAGCCATTGTACTATCGGTGTCGCTATACTATTGTCATGAATGCATTGCAATGGTTGAAAGAAAACAACTCTGCTTACAAGAATGTGAAAATCACAGAGCATTGCCAGGAGAACTTTGTGGAAACTGAAAACGAGGAAGAGGCAATGGAAGAATCAGGTGTTGTCCGCAGCGATTTCCTGATGCCAGATGTACCAGTAACCAACTACTTGCAAGAAGGTACTTTTCCAGTGCATCAACTTGAGAAGATCACAAGTGCTCCACTGAGCATTTTCATCGAGCAACAACTTGAGGTTCTTGCTTTTCCAACACTTTATCCTGATGGAAACAATGGATTTGGTACTCATCGACAAATTTCAATTACACCTTTGGACTATTTTCAATCAAGAATAATGAGTAAAGATTCACGCTGGGCCAAACACCCATCATATATATTCTGGGCTTGTAACATTGTGGAAGCGATGAAATTACAAAGTAGTATATCAATTGCTCTCCGCCTTCGAAATCCAACATCTGGAAGGAAGAACAAACAAAAGAAAACTTTGACTGCAGGAGATCTACATAGCACTGGAGTAGGGGAAAATCCCGATGTTCGTGAAACTGCTACAGCTTCATGCGAGATATTAGAGGAACTGCAGCATACTGGCAATCAGCAAGGATACAACTGTTTGCAATGCTACGTACACTTGGTCCACCCACTTTCTTTATTACATTTAGTGCAGATGATCACCATTGGAAAGATTTGATGGTGGTTTTAGCAAGTTGCAGTGGAAGGAATATCTCCAATGAACAAGTGGACGAGTTATCTGATGAAGAAAGAAGAACACTCATGACAAGCAATCCTGTTGTCACAGCACGCCATTTTCAACACCGCTTCCAGTCCCTAGTGAAAGAAATCATAAAGGGATCTGGAAGGCCAATTGGAGAGGTAACGGATTTCTTTTGGAGAGTAGAATTTCAACTCAGAGGATCACCACACATCCATTCCTTGTGGTGGATCAAAGATGCCCCTAATCTTGATACAGTAGAGGGAAGAACAGCAGCTCCTGACTTTATTGATCGTTACATTTCTGCAAGAATTCCAGAAGAAGGATCTTAGTGAAGACAGCTTGCGATCTGTAGTTCTTCGAGTTCAGAAACATAGTCATACGTCTACTTGCATCAAGAAGGACAAAAGAAAAAAATCAAAAGAATGTCGTTTTGACTTTCCACAACCTCTATCGTCCACTACTCATCTCAAGAATAATGAAGATGTAGGCAACAAGTCCCGCTTCTATATTCTGAGGAGAACCGATGGTGAAGAAAACGTCAACCCCTACAATGCTCCACTACTCTTAGCATGGCAGGCCAACATGGATATACAGTTGATTGGATCGGTTTATGGGACAGCATCTTACATATGTTCATACATGTGCAAAGGTGAGAGCGAAGAGGTGAAGAAGGCTATCAGTGATTCCCTTCAATCACTAGCACCGAATGCTTCACTTCGAAAACGACTATCTAAATTGGGAAACACTATGCTTTCACATAGGCAGCTAAGTGGCCAAGAAGCAGCCTATCAGTTGTGCCACTTGATTCGTCGTGTAAAGTTGTCTTTGTCAACACTGTTCCTCCCGAAAAGAGAACAAGGATTCTCAAGAATTGGTCCGAGTTACTTGAGCTGGATGACATGGATACAAATCTTTTTCAACCTGGACTATTTGACAGATATGCTGCAAGACCACAGGAAGATGAATTTGAGAAGATGACGTTGGCTCACTTTTCTGTATGGTATGATAGTGTATATAGGGATGACACACCAAAGGGGAGCAGTAGGCGTCGCATTCAGCCTCGATTCAAATTGCAAGGTAATCTGGGATGGATCAAACTTCGTACAAAGCAAGCATGCCTTCGAACACCCAGTATGACACCACAAAGTCACGGTGACGAGTATTACTATTCACTGTTGCTGTTGTACATTCCGTGGAGACGTGAGAAGGAGGACTTACTTCTAAAGCATGACAGCGCATTGTCAGCTTTTATTGCTCGTGAAAAGGAGATGAAAGTGCTAAATTGTGAACACCATACTTTTGCAGAAGAAGTACAAAGAGCAGTGCAGCAATTGCAAGCAGTTTCTGATGGCGCATACATGGATTTGGTTGCACCAAATGTTCAACATGGTGAACGGGAAGATGCTACTCATGTACCAGAGGAGCTGGACCATGGTTTACACAATGCTGAAAATTATGTCCAAGATGAACAGGTGGATGTAGATGCTCTTCCTACAATAGCAGACGATGATAATGCCAATGGAGCCCTCACACGCATGTATCTCACTGATAACGCCTTCACAGAATTGGTATGCAATTTGAATGCAAAACAGAGAGAAGCATTTGACATGGTAGTACAGTACACTAGCTCGTTACACAAATTTCATCTCGGACAGGAGGCCCAACCCAAGCCCATCCGCATCTTCATAACTGGTGGTACAGGGACGGGAAAGTCTTATGTGATTCATGCCATCAGAGAACATATTGAGAGGTCAGTGCAAGGGAGTGATCAAGTGCATGGATGCATGGTCATGGCACCAACAGGTGTAGCTGCATTCAATGTGGATGGCCTAACAATTCACAGAGCTCTTAATCTTCAAGTTGAGCATAGAAGGTCTGCCTACCATTTAAAGTTAACAGCTGTAGCACTTCGAGAGTTGAGGATGCTGTGGAGAGGCATACATACCATCATCATTGATGAAATTAGCATGGTATCTTACGAAGTTTTCCAGTCTGTCCACTATCGACTGTGTGAGATATTTGCCAATGATGACATCTTTGGAGGACTGAATGTGATTGCAGTTGGTGACTTTTATCAGCTCTCACCTGTCAATGGACACTTTGTGTTTAGTGTGACAAAACTGCAGTCGAAACGCTTGGCATCTCACCTTTGGAAGGACTGCTTTCAAATAGTAGAATTAACTGAAAATGTGAGACAACAAAAGGATTCGTCCTTTTCAGACCTGTTGAATCATGTTCGTGTAGGAAAGCAAACGGAACAGGATATTAAGTTGCTGGAAAGTCGCATGGTGGTAGGAAACAACATTGATCTTTCAAAGCCACCATTTGAAAAGGCTCTAAGGTTGTTTCCTCGTGTTGCAGATTGCAATGCATTTAATGAAGAAGAATTGATGAAACTCTCTTCAAATACTCCAATCTTTGAATTTGAAGCCGATCATGTGCTTTTAGAAAACAGAAGATCGACTTATGGGGCAGTCTCATATGAGAAAGTTACCGAAGAATTAATTCCAGAGGATGACAAGGAATGTGGAGGACTACCAAGAAGGCTAAAGATGGCACTAGGAGCTGAAGTTATGCTACGACGTAACATCAAGTGTGGAGATGGACTAGTGAATGGAGCCCAAGGAGTCATTGTGGGATTCAAGTGGGGTGGAAAACAGAATACACAGCCCTCACGTGGAGCCTTACCTGAAATTGTATATGTAAAGTTTCACGATCCAAGAGTTGGACAGTTTACCAAAGTGTGCATCCTCAATGGATAACAAGAGGCAGTGGCCATTGAACCCTTGTCGGTGCGATTCTATGGACGGCAAGGCACTGTTCTACAACGGACTCAGATACCGTTAATTTTGTGTTGGGCCGCCACTTCACACAAAGTGCAAGGTCTGTCACTTGATTCTGCTGTGTTGGACCTTGGAGAGAAAGTGTTTGAGGCCGGAATGTCTTATGTGGCATTAAGTCGAGTGAGGACATTAAATGGCATAGCACTGGTGAAATTTGAACCCAAGAAGCTTTATGCCAACAAAAGGGTGGACAAGGAGATGGAGCGTTTGAGAAGTACACAGCATGCCGTTGCTTGTAGTCAGCCAAGTCAAGACAATTATTCAGAGGTGCTGCCGGTGGATTTATCACAGTCTCAAGAGGATGAACCACCCACTTCTCTTCAAGATATAAGCATGATGGAAACAGATTTGGATGACTTTTTGTTGAGGGACGTCTTGGAGGAAATGAAGAGAGATGTACCAGTAGTACAATTATCAAGTCAAGAAATTCGCCTAACATGCACTAAGGAGGTGAGAGAATTTATGCAGAACATTGAGGATATTCTCAAAAGTAAAAAGAAAGAGTCAATGGAAGAATTAAAAGAATTGATGGAAGATAACAAGATTGCTATGAAAACTTTAATAAATGAGGTTAACAAACAGGAAAATGACATTTTCAATGTGGAAACTCATGTGGTGGACATGTCTGTACAAGAGGAACTTTTGCCCTCATTTACATCACAATATGTTTCAGTAAGGACCACGGGTGATGGGAACTGTATGTACAATACCATCTCCATTGCACTGCATGGTACAGAAGAATATACAGCACATCTG
This sequence comes from Halisarca cf. caerulea, assembly GCA_963170055.1. Lineage (NCBI taxonomy): Eukaryota > Metazoa > Porifera > Demospongiae > Chondrillida > Halisarcidae > Halisarca > Halisarca cf. caerulea. The sequence goes on from CAUJGJ010000397.1 coordinate 2,120,731, forward strand.
AGAGCAATCACTGTGTACAACTTATTAGAAAATAAGGAGCATATGTTTGAGGTGATGAAGCCTAGTACACAACTATTATTACGTGATGTGGATCGAAATGAAGAAAATATTAGAGCAATTACAGAAAGGGAATGGAGCAAACTTTTGCAAGAAGCAGCTCAAGACCAATGCTGGGGAAATCATTTCCACTTGCATGCCTTGTGTCTTATGTTAAAGAGGCCAATATACATGTATGGCTATATGCGACACAGAAGTGTAGGACAACTTGGCAGAGTGGATGTAAACAGTTCATCTGTGGAGATTGAATGATTGTTTCAACAGAAAGACAGGAGAATGAACAATCACATCAAGTACTTGCCTTCAGTTGAAGACTACCCCGCCATCAGAGGCTTTTTTGACTCTTCTCATTTCACAGCATTATTGCCAACAATGTCCACATCTCACTTTTTTTTCAAACCCTTTGTATCATTTAGGTCTCACTGGGGGTGTGAAATGTAATAATTATTGTATTGAGGACTGTGTTTATGCACATGTAATTATATTTTGTAATTATTTACAACTTTTACTTTCGCCTCATGTTTCCAAAGGATATCAAAATTTGATTCGTTCCTCATATGACGCTTCATAACTGAAATCATATAGGGGCCAGAACGTGCATGCTCCCTATATTATTTCATTTATGAAGGCAATCAATAAAATCTTCTTTTTGTAATTAATTTAATGTCAAAATTGCTGTTGAAGTATATATGCATGATAACTAACATGCCCAAATAAAAACTTGGATAGTAAATACTAATATTCAAATCAACCATAGGCCAAACTAGAATAATTCTTAGATTCTTAGATACATACATAGTTTCTCCCCACGATGACAAAATTGTCATCATATATCACCCGGTGTGAAAGATTATGCATAAGTTTTATGCTACTTTGAATGTAGGAGCAGGTGTCGCTGCTACACACGACACCATCCATTCAAAAATTATAAAATAATCTGTGATGGTAATGACCGCTTCCTCGTCAGCGAAGCACTATTGACAACAACATTAATTATTGTTGAACTGAATCAAAAGCATAATATTAGCATTTAAATGCGTTTTGTCTAAAAAGAAATTCAAACTATTAAATATTAGGAAACCACTAATCTTATGCTACTATTAAAATAACAGCATGTTGCTGTTATGCACGAAGCCATCCATGAATGAATACCTCTTGATGGCATTCTTTAGCTTTCATGTTTTGTGAAGCACCTCTTGGTCAACAATGTAATATTGTTGAACGTGATAGTCTAACTTGAATGAATTAGATAGAAACCAAAACTGAATTTTTATGCAATTAGACTACATTTCCATGCAGACTCCAAGTCTGTACAGCTTTTGCAACGCCCCTGCTCAGAGTCCAGTAATTTGGGGCATCTTGCAAATGCATTTAGAGTAGTTATTGCCCATATAGATAAGGTGGTTGAAATTTAGAGTTCATGTTTGAGCAAACACTTGTAATGAGCCATTTGCATTTAATAAGCAATCCTATAGCCTATATAAGGGAAGAATATATGTCATTGGGGAGTATATGTTAGTCATGTCTATACATCCATAGAACAAAGGCAAATGGCTAATCATTACACATTGAACCCCATACATAGGTAGTCAGTGCCACCTCAACCTTAAGTTTACACCACTCTGCAAATTGAGTACAACTATAAAAGGTTGGGAATTATGGCACAGTATATCACCCTTTACATCCTGTACCTGCATATATTGGTACGCAGTA
>CAUJGJ010000397.1:2127500-2130000 GCA_963170055.1 Halisarca cf. caerulea
TCTGTAGTTAGTTTTATAGACTAGTCTATATTATGTGCTCGTAGTTTTTCACTTTTTGTGCCTCCTTAGAGTCAGTTGAATTTTTGTCCTTGTGGTCCACTGTGCCATGTTTTAGTCAAGCATGTAGGCAGTGCATTCTTTATATCTGACTCCTTTATCATCACTTACTTAACCAACCAGTGTTGTATTATACTGATTGTGGTTTAATAATGGTGATTGAAGTGTAAAAAAAAAAAAAAAAAAAAGTGTGTGTATGTGTGTGTGTGTGTGTGTGTGTGTGTGTGTGTGTGTGTGTGTGTGTGTGTGTGCGTATGTGTGTGTTTCTGGAATTATTGTGCTCTGTTGTCATTCTGCATGTTCACAGGAAGAAAACATAGAATCTGTTAGGGAAATGATGGTGAGTTAATATGTACACATGTGCATATATTGTACTATATGCATGCGCTGTGTGTGGTTGTGTGTGTGCATGTGTGTATATGTGTACATGTGTGTGTTTGTGTGTGTGTGTGTTTGTGTGTGTGTGGTTGTGTGTGTGTGTGTGTTTGTGTGTGTGTGTGCATGTGTACTATGTACTCTTTAAGCATGTCTATTTAATATATTTTATGTTCCTTTTCTAACCATGTAGGCAACCAACAACCAGCCCACATGGCAGCATTTTCCAAGTAAAACTTCATTTATTTCTTTTATTAATATTATTATTATTCTTAACTCTCTTTTATTTATTCCTATTATAATTATATTAATTTATATACATTATAATTCTACAATACAATTGTATATATTATATTCATGACATTATTTACATACTAATTATTAATAAACCATTACAATACAATAAAAATTACAATGATATATAATAGTATTACAACAAATTATAGATCCATGCATAATACAGTCAATTATAGAAAACATGTACACGGTATTTTTGAGAATCAAGTTAGATTCTTTGCATAAGCATACAATACACTGTACTTTCTGTGTATCAAATTCCTGCAAAGGACAATATAAATTAGCATAGTATGTGATAAACACACATGAAGTACATACAAACATGAATATTCACTATACATGGACATCCTCACACACGCTAAATGTGCATAATCAAACACACACACACACACACACACACACACACACACACACACACACACACACACACACACACACAAACATCCAAATAAACACTTACAATTTCACCAAAGGCCTTCAGAAACAATGCTTTAGTCTATATTCTGAACATGAAAAGAAAGAACAATAATCAATGAAACCACAAAAGCACACACACACACACACACACACAGTGGAACTTCCACACTACACACCTGGTTCCACCACAGCATGCTACTATATGTTGTATCAAACACACACACACAAACACCATACATACTCAATACCTCACACACACACACACACACACACACACACACACACACACACACACACACACACACACACACACACACACACACACCATGCACCCCCCCCACAACCACTGAAGACACATACATTTATAGAGGTACACATCAGGGCTGCATACACAATTAGGGGATTAGGGACGAATTGAGATTTCCAAATATGGAAGACATTATGGGATAGATATTTTTACACACACACACACACACCACACACAAACACACACACACACACATACACACGCACGCACGCACACACACAACCACACACACACACACACACACACAAACACACACACACACACATACACACGCACGCACGCACACACACACAACCACACACACACACACACACACACACACACACACACACACACACACACACACACACACACACACACAACACACACACACACATCCAAATATACACTTACAATTTCACCAAAGGCCTTTAGAATCAGTACTTCAGTCTATATTCTGAACATGAAAAGAAAGAACAATAAACAATGAAACCACAAAAGGACACATACATACACACAAACAGCCGAACCTCTTCTCAACACACCTGGTTCCACTACAGCATGGCACTATAACCAATGTGGTGTATCAAGTGATTGTAAATAGGTCACACACACACACACACACACACACACACACACACACACACACACACACACAGTGACACACATACATATACACACACACACACACACACACACACAAACATCCAAATAAACACTTACACTTTCACCAAAGGCCTTCAGAAACAATGCTTTAGTCTATATTCTGAACATGAAAAGAAAGAACAATAATCAATGAAACCACAAAAGCACACACACACACAGTGGAACTTCCACACTACACACCTGGTTCCACCACAGCATGCTACTATATGTTGTATCAAACACACACACACAAACACCATACATACTCAATACCTCACACACACACACACACACACACACACCAAACAACATAGATACGGGTACATAGTATACAACATCTACGCTAACATACACAAACATATCCAAAAAACTACTTGAAGAAATTCTTTTTCACTGAAGGCCTGCTCTCACTAAACCTCACCG
>CAUJGJ010000397.1:2135000-2177500 GCA_963170055.1 Halisarca cf. caerulea
ACAAACAGTAAAGGAAAAACTACAGCACCAGGTGAGTAAATGGCACCAGCATGTGTGAGAATTCATTCTTATAATTACTATTCAGTTATATAGTGTCCCATTTAATTTTTGTCACATGCAGTTGTAAATGCTAAAACGAACTGGAGGCATTTGAACACACCGCAGAAACAGGCAAAATTTAGAGTTATGCAAAAGAAAATCAAACAAGCAAGAAGAACAATAAAAAGTAAGGAGGAACGCATTGAAAAAATGCTTCAGCAATCTCTGAACCCCGATGATGAAGATATTGGTAATGAAGTTGAAGATATTATAAAGGAATATGGTGAAACTATAAAGAAAATGCCCACTACAGACATGAAAAGAATCTTCTGGGAGCAACAAGTATGTACAATTATGCATATACATGCGTGTCTAATCTAGAATTTATAAATCTCCACTTTGCATGCTATCACATCATATATACATGCTTGACGTATAAAATTACATGCATGGCATGCATATGATTATTATCAATTATACTATTATTAGATCAAAGCAGCTGAAACTAAACCTCATGGAATGCGATGGCATTCTCTCATGATCAGGTTGTGCTTGCATCTGAAGTATTATAGTAGCGCAAGCTACAATATTTTGCGGGCAGTAATCCATCTACCACACAGGGGCATTATAGCACTTTTTGGAAGTTGGGGATTATAGGCGACAAAGTTATGGAATTTGTGGAATTTGTCACATTTTACCTATACGTCATTACCAACAGAAGGTAAACGTTGTAATACGTCATCAGTAGCGGGCGCTAACAGTGGTTTAGCGATAGCAGAATCTTTCAAATCTTATCGACTTTGACAAGGCAAAAAGCCGTTTTGTGCCTTAATAAGTTTTGTTTAGGTATTTGTAAAAGCACATCAATGTTTAGTAGCAATGTGCAAGCTACACTAGTACTGTCAAAAAGGGCCAGGTACCGCCGATATCCGGCGATCTTCCCACCTTGAATGATCGTTGCAGAAGGCCGAATCAATGTAAGAAAGTGCTGTGACAGGTAACTGCACTATACTATCCAGGATATCCTAGATCACGAATGAAACACTAGCTAAAATCGGCAAAATGTTAGTATGCTCAGTCTACTTTTTGACTTCGTACTAATCGATTGATTTCGCACGCAAGCTAGTGCCACTGTCTCTGCGTCTCAGTCGTCAAGTATGCCACTTTCGCCGCAGATATGACTATCAATGACAAGAATGTATGCATAAGAACTCACCGATACTTGTTGGAACCATTAAATGAAAAATAGAACTTTCCGCACAACAAATTGCCGACCAGATCAATTGTTCACGTAGTCGATAACATTGTAGGGCGCTTATTTCCAATGTACCAGACGAATTTAAATGCCCAATACTGATGACGCGCACCTTACGTCATCCTAAAATGGTGGATTGGAACTGGCCTGTAAAAATATCGTGTTTTGGGGACGTGTACCCGGGACTTTTTCTGAACAACAAAAGAACCCAACGATTTAAAATACTTTTGTATACTTGTTTTCGCTGAGCGGGGATTATATAAGCAGGTTAGCCTAAGATATTACCATTTTAATTGTAATTTTTAGCCATTTTTACCCGCTAAAAGTACATTTTTCGTTATAACTATTTCAGTTGGAGTTATATGTTCTCTGCTCAGCATCCATATCTTAAATGAACTTTACTCTTTCATCTCATGCCAGTTTCATCTCTTTGGGAGGCCGTCTACACGTCCCCAAATCGACATTTAGAGAAAAAGTGTACCTTTTTCAAAATCATCTTTATACTTCTGCGTGTGACACATGGGCATGTTTTGTAGTTTATTGTTTCGATAAATAACATTAAAACACTAAACAGTTGTAAAAATCGACGTACATTGTTGTTTGAGCTGTAAAATTCGATGTAAATATTACCATTTCGAGCGGCGGCCATTTTCTTCCCCAGTCGCAAAGCGCTATAATGAGCCTGTGCATCCATCAGGACACTACAGGATTATTCTAATGCCATAAAGACACAGCCAGGTTAGAAGATTCATTCATGCATATATGCATGCGCATGCATGTATAACAGTGATAGAATTGATATATAATCTTAGCTATAGGTAAGTATGTTGCATGTAATCTACATTGTTTACTTATTAATATAATTAATGCACCTATTAACTTTATATTAATTTTTAGGATTGCAGAAAGAAGTGCTTGAACAGCTCATTAAATATATTGGAGTCCATGTACTTGAGGAGTATCAGCGATACGTTACTATGATTTTTGATGAAATGAAAATAAAGGAAAAGCTTGTATATGACCAGAACACAGGTATCTAATATACACAAAATGCAGTACCATGCATGCATGCATATGTATGTACGCAATGATGTGATACTCCCAGTGGCATTAATTCTTGCATGATCCGCATAATATTATATACATGCACTCAAAGCTATATCAGGTCCTATAATAGGCCTGCATGCTTTGTATTAATTCCCTCAATTAATGCTGCAACTTATTAATTGCATATGCAGGTAAAATGATCGGATTTGTTGATCTAGGAGACATTAACAATGATCTGATGCAATTATCCAATAATTTCAAAGAGTCCAATGTTCCAGCAAGCAATCAACTTGCCACTCATATCTGTGCATTTATGCTCAGAGGAGTATTTACTAATCTGGTGTTTCCTCTGGCTCACTTTCCAACGAATTCACTCACAGCAGAGCAATTGTATGTGATTGTCTGGGAATTAGTAGCTGCATTGGAAGGAATTGGATTGAAGGTAGCATGCAATGCCATACATTATTTATAAGAACTAAATTGAAACTTAATTATATAAATGGCTTTTTCCTTTCTGCATGCATGGATCAGGTAATATGTCTTGTGAGTGACGGGGGAAGTGCTAATAGACGATTTTACAAGTTTCATGAAGAACAGTCCGATATATCATATGGCACAGTGTACAAGACGAGGAATATATATTCGATGGACGGCAGGTATCTTTATTTCATTTCAGACACACCGCACCTGATCAAAACAACCAGAAATTGCTGGTATACTTCGAGGTTCCAAGGTGCAAGACTCTTGATGGTAAATATACTACTATATTTAAAACTTTATTAAGTTATTATCCCTTATAGTAGTTTGATATTAATTATACTGTATGTGGCTTTAGTTTACATTTATTATTATGATAGAAGAATGAAAGGTACATACTTTGGAAGCATTTGAAGGATGTGTATGAGTACACGCACAAGAGTAATGGACTGTACACCACAAAGCTGAAGCGAGAGCATGTGTACCTAACATCGTACTCAAAAATGAGAGTAGACTTGGCAGCTCAGGTATACTATACTAAACTTTTAACAACCTATATAATATTAAAATTCAATACATGCATGCATGCATAATTATTATTGCTTTTTTCATGAATTTCATGTACTAGGTACTTAGCAGACGTGTGTCTATTGCCCTTAAGCACATGCCCAGTGTGGACAATGACAAGATGACTGATCGAACAGAGACCAGCCTGTTTTGCGAACTGTTGAATACCTTCTTTGATTGCATGAATGTGCGAAGTATCTCTGAAGGAAAAAGGGAAAGGAATAAGTGGCGTGAACCTTATTGGACTAGCAATGACTTCCGTTTTAAGGTACTGTATATATGCAATATAAACTTCTGAATCAAATATATCCAAACTATTATTCAATATATATATATATATATATATATATATATATATATATATATATATATATATATATATATATATACAGTGGCTTTTAGACACTTTTCTGAAGTATCTCACGGACTGGGAAGAGTATGTACACCACCTTCCCGAATACACAGCAAAGCAAAAAGACAAGATGCTGCTAAGTAAGCAGACAAGAGAGGGGTTGAAAATGACAGGTAACGCTGCATGCTTCATAAATTCATGCAGATTGATCAAATGCATGCACATGCAAGAATATTAAACTTCACTGTGCGCATGCATGCGTAATCATTCTTAAATTACTTCACATGCAGTGCTGACATTCTGTGAAATGGGACCTAAGTTGCTATCTTTACCGGGAGTGAAATATCTGTTCAGTGAGCGACTTTGTCAAGACACATTGGAGTCATTCTTTGGGAAGCAACGTGCCATTGGGAAATTCAATTGCCATCCTACAACAGATCAATACTTGACCAACTGCAACATACTGAGAATTGTGCATACGTTGGGGCTAGACCCGATTCTGACTAATACACGGGGACATCACAGAGGATTATTGACAGAATCACAACCAGATGTACGTCGAAGGAGACGTAAAAGTGCATAATTGTTCTCCAAACAGCATGTACGCTGCCATTCTATATCACTAGTCTAAGAATAACTGTTTCCAAATCAGTAAGAAAATGCATGTATAATGATAATGTTAGATTAACTACATGCTTCTTTGTCCATCTTAAGCTTCTTGCGGATACCTTTTGATTTCTGTGTGTTTTGACTCACTGTCTGCTTGTATGTCTCCGTTATTGCAGATGCATAAGAATGACCCCTAATTTTTGTCCATAGCTCTATAATTCTGCAAAAAAGTCTCTTGCTATCAACTTCATGCTTTATGTCAACAGCCAAGGTAGTCCAGCAGAATTGCAGATCTTCATCTTCTAGTAGTTCAGCAGCAACACTACTAGCACTAAATGCTTTTTTCATGTTTACCCTAGCCTCAATCTTATTAAAAGTAATGCTTTCCAGCTCTTTGAAAAATTGCAGAGCAGTTATGTTCAGAATCTTGAGTCCACCACGGTCAACATCTGCAATCCAGTTACGAATAAATTCTTCAAAGCTATCAGTTCTTAGGTCATCCCACTTTCCTCCTTCAAGCATGGCATGTAATGCTTCATAGTACTCAGTAGCCACTTCATCACCAATAGAATCTACCCATTCTAACATCTTTTTCACCACATAACCACCAGCATACATGATTGCTTGTTCCTCTACTGCAGAAAATACCCGGACCACAGCTGGTTTACCAGACAAGCTAACAATCCCAGGTTTGCCAATCATGGCTAGCAAAATTTCCATACTCACATCTTGTATCACAATGCTGTCTATCTCTATCCCTATAGCATCTGATAAACGATTCCACTCTTGCACCATTTTACCTTGTTGATGGTGATGAAAAAGAGGCCAAATATGAGATGCTATGTGTTTACCAGGCTTCACGCTCTTGATTATGGTTTCGAGGTCCCTCACAATAGCGGAAATTATCGCGCTAATGGAATCTTTCGAAATGTTCTTTGAAATGTCTTCTATATCAGACAGTACCTTCTTGTGGCGTGGGGAGGAGATAGTAAAAACAGGTTTGTCTTTAACCACTTGGAGAGCTTTAGAAAATTCTTCAATACGCACTGAATAAACTGCCGCCATGATTATCCTGTGGAACATGTGGTGAGCGTCAACTGACGACAGACTAATGATAACTATGAATAATATTATCTCCTAGGAAACCACCACAAATTTTACACGGTTTGATGTTTTGACTTGCTACATTGGGAACGAGCATGGGTACGGGCGCTTATCGCGAGTTGCCCATCCCGATGTAGGGTCAAGTATCTATGTCCTACTAAACGTCGTTAAAACACTTTTACATGCGTGTTCAAGCACTCCATAATGGTTAACTAAGAACAAAAGGCTTTCCACACTCATCTTACCTGTTTCTGAAGCTTTCTTGAGCCTTTTCTTCGTTTCCATGGACTTCCCTGGTAGCTTAAGGTACAATGTCTCAGTAAAATCATCCATCCAAGAACGTTTCCGTCCTAAATGCTTTGTCAAAGTTCTCTTCCTTGTTGGATGAGGCGGCTTAACAGCTTTTCGCAGTTTTCGAGTCCTTCCACAACTTCTTAAACGAAGACAACAACTTTAAAACAGTCGCTCTACCTCTAGAAATTGAAGGCCCATGGAAATTGTTGGAGCGAGTTGAATCTTCGTGATTAACTCTCAATCCAAATCTTTAGGTCTTAAAGATTCTTCGTTGACGAAAACAGAAGTAAAGACACAAAATTCACTGAATAATACCAACGACTTCGACTACCGCCTAAAAGTCCGCCATGTTGTTGACATATATATATATATATATATATATATATATATATATATATATATATATATATATATATATAGACATCGTTCCGGACGTTCTGGACACTTCCGGTGAAAGTAAAAACAATATAGGGGCCGCCTTTGGCGGCCCAATTAAAATGATATATAACAGTATTTCAACAAATTATAAATCCATGCATAATACAGTCAATTATAGAAAACATGTACACAGTAGTTTTTCAGAATCAAGTTAGATTCTTCGCATAAGCATACAATACACTGTACTTTCTGTGTATCAAATTCCTGCAAAGGACAATATAAATTAGCATAGTATGTGATAAACACACATGAAGTACATACAAACATGAATATTCACTATACATGGACATCCTCACACATGCTAAATGTGTGTAATCAAACACACACGCACACACACACACACACACACACACACACACACACACACACACACACACCATGCACCCCCACAACCACTGAAGACACATACATTAATAGAGGTACACATCAGGGCTGCATACACAATTAGGGGATAGGAGGCAAATTGAGATTTCTAAATTTTTTGTAATATGGAAGACATTATGAGACAGCTATTTTTACACACACACACACCACACACACACACACACACACACATACACACATACGCATACATGTACACACACACACACACAACCACACACACACACACACACACACACACACACACACACACACACACACACACACACATCCAAATATACACTTACAATTTCACCGAAGGTCTTCAGAATCAGTACTTCAGTCTATATTCTGAACATGAAAAGAAAGAACAATAATTAATGAAACCACAAAAAGACACATACATACACACACACAGCCAAACCTCTTCTCTACACACCTGGTTCCACTTCAGCATGGTACTATAACCAATGTGGTGTATCAAGTGATTGCAAATAGGTCACACACACACACACACACACACACACACACACACACACACACACACACACACACACACACACACACAAACACACACACACACACACACAAACATCCAAATAAACACTTACACTTTCACCAAAGGCCTTAAAAACAATGCTTTAGTCTATATTCTGAACATGAAAAGAAAGAACAATAATCAATGAAACCACAAAAGCACACACACACACACAGTGGAACTTCTTCACTACACACCTGGTTCCACTACAGCATGCTACTATATGTTGTATCAAACACACACACACAAACACCATACATACTCAATACCTCACACACACACACACACACACACACACACACCAAACAACATAGATACGGGTACATAGTATACAACATCTACGCTAACATACACAAACATATCCAAAAAACTACTTGAAGAAATTCTTTTTCACTGAAGGCCTGCTCTCACTAAACCTCACCGAAACACTTGTCATACAAGTTCAACCGTTCGAAAACGGTTTGCTAATTCCAAATAGAGCTTTCATCTCTCATCTTACCTGCCTGTTCCCCAAACTTCTTTGGATCTTCCCGTCGTTTCCATACTTTCGCGGTTCAAAGGTTTTCTTTTCATCTAAACATCTGCGTCCTATTCTCTGACGTGTTGAACCATAGTATCTATGGTTAGAGGACCTAAGCAAACACACATACACAAGATTACACACACGTACGCGAACATATCCACGAAAACACATTAAGAAACTATTTTATGAAAGACCTGCTCATACTAAACGTCGTTAAAACACTTTCACATGAGCGTTCAAGTACTCCATAATGGTTAACTAAAAGATAAAAGGCTTTCCACACTCATCTTACCTGTTTCCGAACCTTTCTTTAGCCTTTTCTTCGTTTCCATGGACTTCTGAGGTAGCGTAAGGTACAATGTCTCAGTAAAATCATCCTTCCAACAACGTTTCCGTCCTAAATGCTTTGTCAAAGTTCTCTTCCTTGTTAGATGAGGCGGCTTAACAGCTTTTGTTAGTTTTCGAGTCCTTTCACAACTTCTAAAACGAAGACAACAACTTTAAACCACTCGCTCTACCTCAAAAAATTGAAGGCCCACGGAAATTCTTGGAGCGAGTTGAATCTTCGTGATTAACTCTCAATCCAAATCTTTAGGTCTTAAAGATTCTTCGTTAACGAAAACAGAAGCAAAGACACAAAATTCACTGAATAATACCAACGACTTCGACTACCGCCTAAAAGTCCGCCATGTTGTTGACATATATATATATATATATATATATATATATATATATATTGACATCGTTCCGGACACTTCCGGTGAAAGTAAAAACAATATAGGGGCCGCCTTTGGCGGCCCAAAAATGTACACATGTTATAACAATCCATAATTATATAGTCATGTGCATGTAGTGTGGTACAGTAGGAGGGTTATAATTACTGTAGGAATATCAACGTTAACATGCATATATGGTCTACTTTTTTCGCAAAAAAGTTGGATTGGCCTACAAGAAAAAGGAATTACACATGATAGAATATGTACCAAAATTAATGAGTAGTATAGAAATTAACTGAAGTGTTGTAAGCATACCTTTGCTGGAGGTACCGTATAGGCTTAAATTTTCGCGGGACTAAATTTTTGCGGATGGCGGATTTGGAAGATTTTCGCGGGACTAAATGTTCGCGGATGCTTGTAGTCTTCATTTGATTGAATTTTCACACCCTTTATATCACCGCTCAGTACTACAAAATGGCTGTTTCTTGGTTCCTTTCAGTGACGGATCAAGAAGGATTTTTACCAATCGTTTCAGGTGACATGCCAGCGCTGTCGACTATGAAGACTCCATTGGGTTGCAGAATGCCTCCAGGGTTTCAGTACGCTATGCTTTTGCATTTAGTAGGCTGTAGTTACGCACTGACTATGTGTTGATGAACACCATTTATTGCCTTTCAACGTGTTACTTTAAGCAACGTGTTACTTTCAACGTGTTACTTCATCCGAAAGGGTAACCAGATAGTCAGTCAGTGCTTTGTGAATTCAGTTAACTGCAAGATGTTCGAGGTTGAGAGTTGTATTCGTGGTTATCATGTCTATGGAGCATCGTGGACGCTGGTTGTAGGAGAAGTTCTTCAATGCAGTCGAGAATTGGGAAACAGAGAAGATCCTTACGCTGTTGCCGTCCACTCTACCTCAAACAACACAGTGGGTCATGTTCCACGCAAGATTTCTTGCATTTGTTCTCTATTTATACGACGTGGTGGCACTCTCAGTTGCACTGTGAATGGGCAGAGGAGGAGAAGTGAGGATTTACCTCAGGGTGGCCTTGAATTTCCATGCATCCTGACATTCAGTGGTCCTGTTGAGTTGCTGGAAAAAGTAAGGAATCGTATTGCAGAAATACTGGATTGTACTCCCGGAAAAAACTCTCAGTCTGAGGATTCTCAAGCCTGCAAGGCTAAGGTCATTGCTCCGGCCCAAACCATGGACGTGCCTGTATCCAAGCCTGAACTTGATATAGTTGAACCCCAAATCTTCCCTGTAAACAAGCCTGAAGATGTCCCCAGGTTGAATCCCAATGACCCATGTGAATCTCAGCCTTGGGACACACATATGAAGTCTGAATTGCTGGACAAAGTGAAGAAGCAAATAGCTGAAATACTAGGAGGGACACCTGTGATAGAGTCCAAGGAACTACCCACGGCTCAATCCAAAGATGAGCCACCTGCGCAGAAACCTGCTGAGTTGCCCATTGTTCTGGTTGAGGATGGCCCAGTACTTCCTCACCAGTCTGTATGGTTACGCTTCCAGGACATTGCCTTGATGGACACTGATTGTGAAATCATCGAGAATGGCGAGTGGTTTAAAGATCAGCACATGAATTTCATCAGCGTCTGCTCAAGACCCAGTTTCCCCACTACAATGGTTTGCAGCTGACATGTTTGCAGAATCAGACCCATTCACTGCCTACTACAAATGCTTTGCAGATAATGAACATTAAGGACAACCATTGGATTTTTGGCATCAAGAGAGGAGATACTGTGTACATTTATGACAGTTTATATGCATCTCTTGACCGTACAGATGCTAGCATGGTGCAAACCAACTTCCGGTGTAGACTGGGAGCAATTCAGCATGCAAAGTGCCCCAAACAAACAGGAGGAAGTGACTGTGGACCTTTTGCCATTGCTATGGCTACTTCCTTAGCCTTTGGTGAAGATCCGAGTGACAGACAGTATTCTCAAATACGCATGCGGTCACATATCATACAATGTTTTGAGGAGAAGCAACTCAAAGTTTTCCCATAATTCAATGGCTTTATGCATACTGTGGGCTCTTCATTTGACATTTATTGCTGCATATATTATTTATAATTATGTATAACAGAATTGTTACAGTAGTTTTTAATACGTATATCTTATGACATTGTATTGACAAATGTACATATATAAGCCTCATATCAAGCAATATATATATAAATATAAATTGATTGCATGACTCACTAAACCATAATCATGACATTGTACAATTTTAAATTTGCATAATAAAATTATATATAGCTAGTTCCATGCATGAACTACAAAACAACTCAATATAACTAGTTGTGAACACAGTTCAGACCTTGCTATGGGCCTATAATTATTATTATATCTGTAGCTCGATATAAATTATAGTCTTGCGTGGCCAGACCTTTCCCCTCCCTTAATTTGAAGGAGGGATGTAGGTCTAGCCACGCGAGACTAACTCCGTGACATATTCGGCCATTTTTCGGGGAGAAATGCACACTGAGGGGATGGAAGTGAATCAATTGGCGAGCAAATGGTAGTTGGACCATAGATAATACTCAAATACAGTCTGCTCTAGCTGGATGGATATCATTGACACTACTTTTTGAGTCTTAATAGTCAGATGCTGAGACCATGTAGTGAACAGGTTAGTCAATAGTACATTTTTTATTCATTGCATGCTATAACATCAATTTGTTTATAAGTTCGAAGTTATATAATAACTGAGGGACAGATTACTTTTGATAGAGCATAGAAAATAATCATTATTATGATATAACAATCAGAATGTCAATGGTAATTCAAATCAAATTCAAAACAAAATGATAAAAAATTGAAGACTTAAATCTAACAATATTGTACTGAAGAGAACACAAGGCAAAGCCTACCCATTAATTGGGCAAAGTTCAAATCTGACCAGTCGAACTGCAGTCACTTTGGCACTTTTCTATACAGCCCTGTTAGGGTGCTGCTTCTGTGAGTGAGACCAAATGGTAGTGCTAACAAGATGTCTTCTTTTGTGATGGAATCTTGTGGTAGTCCAGTGATAGACATCAAATGAGCACCTGTTGCATACAATGTAAGGTTGGCAGGTAAACCATCACCTTTAACCACAATCTTTGCACTGAGGGTCATGCTACAATTGTCTAGTCTTTGCATCATCTGGCATGTTGAACAAGTAGCTAGTTTTGCATTAGAAGGTGATGGCACAAGTTTCCCTTTGCATTGTTTGTACAGGCACTTTTCCACACAACTAAATTGGGCAATACCGACAATGTAGGCATCATCATACTCGTTCAATGCGTCTGATTGACCATCTGAGTCTTCTGGTGTCTTCATAACTGGGCCAATGTCTGGAATCTCCGTGACTGTTGATTGTGTGGAGAATGTGAAGTATCTGTCTCCATAATATTCACTGCAAGTTATATTATTTAACTTGTATGATCGTCCTTCTGTCAGTTTGTTTATGTCTTCTTCCCAGAGTTGAATAGTGGCGTAGGCATTTTCATCAGCAATAGTTACTTTTTGTATCTGCTTGGTAACTTCTTGTCCGACTATCACTGGTGGCTTCACTTTAATAACTTTAGCTGCAGTAATGTTGACTCGTTGATACTTGTCAAGTGTTGGTAGATCTTCTATAGTGGCTGTAACTGGTTGGGGATGATAGTTGCCTGACTTTAGGTCAAAAAAGGAGTCGGATCGGTGTACTGTTGTTCTCCCTTCATTAATGAATAGCTGTGGATATCGATCTCTTTTGTTTTTGTGTAAATTGCAGTTTTTCAGAAGAACAGGCTCACGTTTCTGATGGAATTCAGTGAGGTCATCATGTAGTTTGTCACTGAATCCAATAAATCTGAGTGTTTGTGCATCATCAGACAACCTTCCATCAAAGTAATGCTTGGAATCATCAGTTTTTGTTTTCTTGAGTGGTGACAGCTCAACTATTACGCCTTCAACTTGGGCATTTCCATGTAGCTCTTCGTTGATAACCTTTGTTGGTGATATTGCAATATCAGACGGTGGCCTTTTGCGTTCACTGCGTTGAGGGTCTGTGTCCATTTTTCGTAATAACTCTAGATCCTCCTCTATCTAGCTGATTCTAAGTTAACTGCAGGGGGTGATTGATCAGCTGGTATTTATAGAGTTTGTTATTTTGCTGACCATATCCTCTTTCCTTTCATCTTGCCTTTGTATGTTGCAGAAAATGATATTTCTCAAAATTTTGATTCTTGTATTTTCTTTCATCTTGACAACATTACAGAAAATGATAATTACTACGGTGTCTGGCTTCCCTGTGAATTTCTTCTCATCTTAATGACATTGCAGAAGAAAGTTATTGCTTGACATCTTTGGCTCCATGGTTCTCCTTTCATCTTGAGGACATTACAGAAAATGATGATTATTAATGTGTCTAGCTTCCCCTAGCTCTGAATTTATTCTCATCTTGACAACTTTGCAGAAGAAGGTGATTACTTGACATCTTTGGTACCATGATACTCCTTTCATCTTGAGGATATGACAGAAAATGGTGATTGTAAATGTGTCTATAGCTTCCCCTCTGAATTCGTTCTCATCTCGACAACATTAGAAGAGGGCGATTGCTTAAGAACTTGACATCTTTGGCTCGATTATATGATACTCCTCCGGACCTTTCATGCAATGTGACAATTCGGTGAAGATGTTGCATTATTGCTGACATGACTCTGGCTCCCTCTTTGAAGTCTCGCATCTTGATAATCACCTGTCAGAAGATGATTGCTCATGTAACATCTTTCATTTGCATGGGTACTTCTTTTCTCTTGAGAACATTTCTGCATGCATCATGATGAATTAAGATGAACTTGATTGTTGACATATTATAATCTACCCTGCATGAGAATTTTTTCATGCTTATTGGTAATACATTGTAAGGGTTTACGAATGTGCGTAATTGCTTGATTTCTATAATGTATGTGTCATGTGTTGTCATCTTGATGCATGAAGGTATAGTGTAGGAAAATGTGATTGCTTGCATGCATATATATAATGATCATTGTATATTCATTGTATTATAGTATATATAGTATACCATGGGGTTGCTTAACCCTCTGACCCGCGCCCTATACATATACACCTTTATAAAGGAATTCACTTTCGAATATTTATCTAAAGAAAGGAAAATCGCACAAACTTTTGGTAACCACAGCCATGAAGTACAGTAGTAAGGCTAGGTAGTCATTGGTAAAACAATGGATTTCGGCCTTTGACAAAATGAATACGGCCCAATAGATCTATCGGAATTTACATGCACTCACCGAAAATGTTCTCTAACTTGTAACTCGAATGTCTTATAAACACAAACTACCTATCAATCGATAGACCATTTCAAGAGCTTCGTTTTCATACCCTTGGGAATGTTCTATAGTCGCTCAAATGTCTTAAAAATATTGTCAAAGCTACAAAAGACGTTCCACAGCGGACATTTTACTTTCGTGCCATACTTTTATATTGACGGATTTGTATGAGTTTAGTATTAGATTGTAGCCCATTTATTCTTCTATAAAATGATATACAATGTGACCCAGCAAACCAATAGTAAGAGGCAATAGGCGCCTTTTACAAATCGCAAAGTGAATTATTTGCAGGTATAGGGCGCGGGTCAAAGGGTTAATATTTATTCTTGCTGTATTTGGTATCATATCAAGGGTGCACATGTATATGTGATTCTTGTATTCTGTCATGAAGAATTCTGAAATGGTCTTCTTCTTTAATACGTACAAGTGTTTGTTTGCTGTTGGAGATAGATTTTAAACGTTGGTATGGCATTGGTTGGATTAGGCAATGATTCAACTGTCTCAATCTTGACAGTGCAACAAATGTTAGGCCAACTGTTCTCTCTTTGTCTCCTATGTCAATCACTGCTTTGTCTAGAGTTTGTCCCTGACTTTTGTGAATGGTCATGGCATATGATAATCTGAGAGGTAATTGACGTCTGGAATGTCTACAAGTAGTTGTCCATTCAAAGGTAATGGGTGGAATGGGTACCCAAGTTGGATGTTCAGATATGAAAGGTGGTCCTTTGTACTTTTCAAATTCAACGAGTACAGAGACAGGTAGAGCTGGTGGAGTATGATTGTTTGTGTAAATAATATCTTGTATTGTGCCTGTTGCACCATTACAAAGTCCCGTTTGTTGCCACAAGTTTGAAGTGAGCATGACTTTGGAATGCTTTGATATAAATACAACAGAATCTAGTCCTCTTGCTTCATCTGATGATGTTTGTTGTGCTGAGTAGTCTGAATTGATTGCCTCAATTTTTGCAATGGGGTTGCCAAGTTTCTGTAAATGTTTGAGATTGCATTCAGCTACACTCTGTTTGTCAAAGAATAAATGAGTTGCACTTTCAAATTCCTGACAGTTTGTTACCCTGGATGGTGATCGTGTCAGAAGAGTTTCCCACATCTCATTTGTTATGTTGCCATTACGTAAGGCAAGTAGAAGTTGTCTGAAACTATCAGTGTTGCTGTTATGGCGAAGTATTTGCTTGAGTTGTACAACTGTTTGAAATTGCTTGTATAATGTGTATCCATGATCATTTGATTCATTATTGATTATGCTTGGTTTGTTGAAGAGTGTTTTGTCACCAACAGGTGGCAGCTGTGCAAAGTCTCCAATGAGTATGATTGACATTCCACCAAATGGTTTATCGTATTTAGCTGTAGCTTGCCGCAGTTGTTTGTCTATCCATGTAAATGTGTGTTGTCCGAGCATTGACATTTCATCGATAATAATGTACTTTTTGCTTTTCATTCTATCTTGAAGTAATACCATTTATGTTGAATGCTGCAATACCAGTAGTGGCTGTGAGACAACATTCATTTTGTAATTGTGATGCAATTGCATGTATCAAATATGATTTCCCTGTTCCTGCAGTACCATAAATAATCATTAGCATTTGCTTGTGATCATTGGATAGTTCACTTTCCATTGTTAGTTTCTGATGGTGCTCAGTAATGATTTCAAATGCCAATCTTTGTTCATCATTTAGTGTGTTTGTATCAATAGGAGCATTATGTTGGAATGAATGATCTGTATTGTAGTGTTTGCGAATTGAGCTGATCCAGTTTGCACTGTCATTCAGTTGTTCAGGAGTAAGGGATGTGACAGATGGTTGCCAGTTCACATTGTCTACACTTTCATTCTCTGTATTTTGAAATGTAGGATTCAATTGAGATAGTAGCATCCATTCTTCCTGATCATCTTGTTCATTTGAAGTTCCTGATTCATTTTCAAATTCATCATCATTGTTGTATTCCAGATATTGTTGTACAAGTTCAAGCTCTTCTTCCAGTTGTGGTAGATAGTGCACAGCAGTTGGGCTGCTTATAAATTCATGGTAAGCAGCAATGTAGTTTTCATCTGTATCTGGAAGACTATTCCACGCATTTGAAATTTGACCATGTCATGGTTTATACTTGATGAGCTGGTATTTGCAGTACTGAGGATAGTGTTTGCCTCTAGGATTGGATGAATAGCTTGGATATGTGCGTACAATAACTTCAGTTTTCCTTTCTTTCAGTGCATTGTTATGTACATAAAAGTGAGATGAGTAAGTAAGCAAATTCATTTGCATCACTCTGTCATCATTGTTACTGCCATGTTGACATCTCTGTGAGTAGAATTGAACAATTGATAATTTAGGAGAAAGGCTGGTCCCTGAGGATGTATGCTGTATTTCAGTAGTTTTTGAATCATCTAATATCAAAGTTGTGAATGTGTATGTACAGTTGTACAATGGTAGCCCAAGTAGCATGTGTGCTGTTTCTTGTGCACTAAAATCTCGCTCACCAATTGATTTGATCATAGCTGAACGTACAGCATTGCATGCTTGCGATGTATGTGTCAGTTTATTCACACATGTTTTGAAAATTTGTTTTGCTGTTTGGGATTTAGTCTCAGCTTTAGCTGCATATTTTGTCATGTATCTTACACAGTCTTCAATATCAACAATAGTTTGTACGTCCACATTGGCTCTCCAGAATTGTAGTAGTGATTTATTGTGACTGTTGATAAGGGGATCATTTCTCTTCGTAACCACTTTGGCTCGTATTCGTTTATTTGGAAGTTCTTCAAATTCTATGCCAGTGTTTGATTGTAGGGGTCGAGGATAATCAAATCTACATTTTACTTGAGTCTGGCCTTTTTTCCTGCGTAAACAATAAGCTGCATTGCATTTGGTGTGTCTTTCAACAGTATTAACGAGATCAGCATAGTCTTGGTTTATGTCTGACACTTGAAGAGGATTTTGTGCACAAGGATGGTTCTGTGGAGTAGGCATTCGCCAATTCTCTGCTGGTATTGATTCATTGAATGTAGTTGTTAGCCAATCAACATATGAAATGATTATTTCTTCAGCTGCTTTCCCTTGGTCAATAATCAGTTGTTCAGACTCTAGTAACTCTGATTGTGGTTTGTTTTGAAGTTTCCAAGCCAAAGCAGCTTGTTTCATGAGATCACACAGACCAGGATCATTCTTCAATTTTGCACAGCCATGTGCATGTGTACTGCCTCGTGATTGGTATTCAAACCTGTTCCAATGCCATTCAGCATCTAGATGATTGTACAACCACTGTTTGGTCAAATCTGTGAAGCGCTGTGTGAAATACCAATCAGTCAAGTGTGGATTGTTGATAACTGCATTGATTTTCATTGAGTGAGTTGGGTTTACACTATCATGCGGCATGATATTGGTATGTAGTTCAGGCCAGTATGTGTCTGCTGCTGAAACAGTAAAGAAAAATGTAGGAGGTCCTTTGGTTTGAATGAGTGTTTTCAATTCCAGGCTTCTTTGATACCAGTACTGCTGTGTTCCTTGTACCTTGCTCACATATTTGTGTAAACGAGACATCAATTGCTCGGATGTAGACTTATCAATCATACTTCTCAATTCGTGTAATGTAGGTGCTGCATCATTCGGATGTTGCTTTAAGTACACATTAGCTTGGGAAAGCAAGTGGTGTCTTTCCTTCATATTCAGTGCCCAGTACATGAATTGTGGGTGTGAAGCAAATTGCCACATGGCCTTGTTTTCCTGGATTTCGCCATAACAAATCAAATGTTTGAAAGACTCTGTCAAACTCACTGCACGTTTCTGAGCCTTAATTGTGGGATCACCTGTGCCATGTGGAAATAATGTAGGGAAAGCCATCGTTGCCAAACCTTCTGTGGTGAATTCATTCAAAGGTGTTTTCGATTGTGCAGGCCATAGTAATGGCTGACTGGTGTCTTGTATTGTGTTCCGAATAGCTTGAAGTTCTGTCTGTTCTTGATGTGGTACAGATATGAATGATGTAGAATTGTGATTGGCCTCAATATTTTCATCGGAGTCACATGTACAACCATCAGTATAGTCCATCTGTGTATCAGATTCATAGGCGTCACTGTGTGGGATTGATTCTTGCATGGATTCATCTAGCTCTTCTACTGTAACAGCAACTGTTTCTGTTATTTCCAATGGAGCATGATGCTGTAGTAATCCATCTGGTACACCATTTTCAGGTAGCTGATCAATCATGGTATGATCAATAATGATGGATTTATAGAAGGGATTGTTTTCTTTTAACCATTGTAGTGCAGTCAGCACTTTCTGTTTCCGAACTGTAAAATCAGAGTATGACTCATTAGCACCTTTACGTCCAAGTATTAAAATTGGCAAGTCTGAAACATTTTGTGGTAATGTATCCAACAGTGATTGAACGTCTTGTGATAGATTAAGTACATGTCCTTTGTAACCACGCTGTCCACCATGTTTTCTATATACATACATAATTGGTGAGATACGTGCTATGAGCATTTCTTCCACTTGTGTCAAGCCTTGTAAGCTCTCAGGTACTTCACCAGGATGCATGTTGTTAGCCTTTGAAAATTTATTGGGATTCAGTTTGTCACGCTGGCATCGTAAACACTAGTATACATTTTGTGAATGTGGCTGGATAATTTGGGATGGCTATGTTTCATGACAAATATTGCACTGTTTTACTTTCCAATCATATTGTTGTTTATGAAATGCTTTCCTAGTTTTATTACTGGATAGCAATGGAGTGGTATATCTCATGTTGGTACCTGTTTGTTTGTGCAAGTTGTCACTATTTGCTTCTACATTGCAGGATTGGGACTGTTGTACATGTGACACAGCTAGCAGCTGCTGCACTTCACTGAAATGTGCTGCAGTATCACGTGGAAAATTGGATGCATGTGTTTGATTTTGTTTTTGTTTATTGCAAATAGTCTGCAATTGTGTATTGTGCCCAGTATGATGGACATTGTGTTGACAATGTGTTCGAAGTGAATTTGTTGATATTGTTTGAATTGAATCATTTGAGCATGTCTGAATTGAATTGAACTGATTGCAAGTCATCTGCATATCAGATTTTCTCAATTGTGTGCTGTCAACCTACAAAAAGGAAAATATAGAATATTAGAATATGCAAAAAGTCAAATCAAATGTGGTTGAAAGATCTCCAAACATACCACAGTGACTTGCAATCTTGAATAGGAGTGTTCCTGCCAAATTTGAGACTTCTTTGTTACTGAAAGCCTAGTAATCATAATTGACTTACGTTTTCTGTACTGAACACATTGCTTATTTGTTTGGGAGCAATCTTGACAATACCATTCAATGACATGAAAAACAGACTGTTGATTATGTAAAGCTGTCTTGACACATTTACTATGATATTTACGTTCACAATCAGTACACAATATAGTAAGATGATGGTCAAACACAGGGAGCTCACAGATCTTACAAAACAGTGGTCCCGGGTTACTTTCAATGTCACCACATAGAATTAGAATAGCTATGCACACAGCTTTCCTTCTTCTAAATTCATTTCTGTACGTAATTGAAACATTTCTGAACACTACATGTTGCTTACGATATAGTATTCTTAACTGGGTATTGTCGATCCGAAAAGTTTTGAAAATATCTTCCAATATCACGAATGTGTATCTCGATCGTGCATGACATTCAGGATCATGTCTGCTCGAGATGCCAACGAAACAGTGAAGCTTCACCAAAAGAATAAACGCAACAAACGGGAACCTTGTAAGAGCCATCTTGCGTAGCCTACACAAAATCAAGCATGATCACCACGAGTGATCGAGCATGCGCAATGAGGCACGGATAGCCTAGTTCCCAGACCCAATAGTGCGTGTGGGACTGGGAAGACTATATTGCAAATGGGCGCCACCATGGCTTACGTATTTAGTGGCCCGAACACTAAAACCAGAAATCCTACCTTTTATTTATTAAATTTCAAGAATCGCTTAACAAAAATTCAAGATATGTGTGTTTCAGGCCTTTTAACATGATGTATTGAGATCCAAATGGAACAGTTAGACTGCCAAGTAGGCCAAGATTTGAAAATTCTTTCCTGTTTTGCTTTACTGTTTATACTCCAACCGAAACAATTCACGGCTTATTATATAGTGCACACATGTCCAATTCGCTGTCTGCTATAGATGTATTCTTCAGTCTCGAAATGGAGCCACAATTCAAGTTCAAAATATCCGTTCTGGGCCAAAAGGTGGAATTTTACCCTACGAAATGCATGGGCGACCTCGATTGGACTCCCATTGGCGACGGAAACAGTTAACCTCGCTAAACCGCTCGGTAATAATTGAAATATGGGTCCCATGCAGTATAATAATTTTTAACACAACACATCTCCAACAGCATTCAAAATACCTGCATTGTGGAAGCCATTTACAATAACTTCCTTCCGACCCTTTAATTCGGTAACAACCTCCATGAGCCATTTAGCCCCCAGTGGCTTCACTGTGGACAACCTCAAATCTACTGGTTTGACTTCTGACGTGACTTGCAATTGCCGAGAGACTTGATCTGCATACCAGGACTGGAATTTGGACCGCAAGGAATCTTTGATGGATTTGTTTACGCTGAGGTCCAAAGGTTGTAATTGTCCTGTACAGTGTGCAGGAATTTCAACGACTAAAATGTTGTTGGATTCCAATAGATGGAGGAAGGTTTCAGTCAGCTGACCTTTGAATTGATCAAAGATGACCAAGGCTGGATGGCTAGGAGCCAGTTTGTATTCTTTCCTTGACTCTTGTACGTAAGGCAGCAGGATGGTGTGTACATAGTCTAGCATTGTATCCTCGTTGGCCCAGTGGTTTGGGGTATATGTGACACGCCAGTCCAGAGGAAAAGTTGCCTTAGGTAGGCATGCTGGTGTTTTCCCACCATAAATAAGTTGTGGAGGTTGAAAATCTCCACGCAAAGAGCATGTGAAGACAGCTGTCAGTTGCCGCTTATCGTCAACAGTTGCAATGGCTACTTTGGTAGCTCCCTTTGTCTCCAACGTCCACGAAGATGTCGGAACATTGTTAAGTCCTGTGTGG
Organism: Halisarca cf. caerulea; assembly: GCA_963170055.1. Lineage (NCBI taxonomy): Eukaryota > Metazoa > Porifera > Demospongiae > Chondrillida > Halisarcidae > Halisarca > Halisarca cf. caerulea. The sequence continues at coordinate 2,155,727 of CAUJGJ010000397.1, forward strand.
TCCCAGTTCAGAATAAGCCCAGATGGTATGCTTTCAAATTCGGTAATTATCCTTATGTCCGCTAAGAACTGGACCTTCAGCTGTTTAAAATCTTCTGGTGTTACTTTTGCTTTGGTCGACCCTCTTCTCTTGACATAATTCATTCTGTCCAAAAGACGCCTTGCCACTGGCTTTCCAATCTCCAAAGAACCACCATTTTCTGCTAAAAGATTGCTGTCGGCATCCTTGAGTATCCCTTTAATGATACCAATAACTATGGAGCTGTTGATAATTCCTCCTGCACATCTAATATCCCGAATTACAGCTTGCGCTTTGTCCTCTACATCTTGGCCTAGTAGCAAGGGGCAACCTGGAACCCGTTTGCTTGATTTCTGAACGTCACGCACCCTGTTATCTGGTAGTGTCTTGTTCCTCAATAAAGGGAGACAGTGCTCTTTCTTCCACCCTCGAACCGTGCTTTCTTTTAGATCCATCCCGTCTTCATCCTTGAAGTGGCGAATAGCTGCAGCTATGCCATTCTCGGCAGCATACTTGGCGACCTTCACCTTCCTTTCCGAAGAAAGTTAACCATATGCTCCTCGTTTCCCGGAGGTAGGCACTTCCTACAATTCCTTACGGACTGCTCGTGCAGTAGAAGCTGGAAGGAAATTCTCGAGGTCGGGGTAGCAGTCCGTAATGGAGCTTTTGACTTGGGGGAAAAACGATTTAATAGACATCTGCTGACTCGAAACACAAAACTGAATACTGAGAGATTGTTACACCCTGTAAACGTCTGCAAAGACAAAGCCTCTTTCTTTTCATTGTTAAAATTCGCGGGACTACAATATTTGCGGATTCTGACGTCATCCGCGAAATCCGCGAAAGTTTAGTCACGCGAAAATATAAGCCTATACGGTACAACATCCTTCACAATGAAAGATACACTGGTGGGCACATCTATGTCTGGAAAACTATTAACATGTGCCTGCATGTGACATAAATTCACTATAAACTTAGGTATATATGAAGTTACCATACTTCATACCGAACCTTTTTGAATGCATACATTTCACATCGACGAAAGGCAGCCCTTTTCCTTCTTTCAATGGTGCCATGTGATAGTAGATTGTCTTCATCATCTGTAATATGCAGTGTTTATAATTGACCAATTACCGCAATCTATCACAGTGACCACATGCACACCAGAGTTACTTTCAATGTCTTCCACTTCACCACTTAGTCTAGTACAGTGAACAAAGGTGGAGAATGTAACTGTATCCTCCTCCGCAACTACAGATCAAAGTAGGGAAAGTTCATCAACTAGCGCATCACTTTGCCACAACTATATATAAACACACTGGAGATATTGTCATGGTCTTCTGTGTCACCATCAGTGTAGTCAGCAAAGTTAGAGAGTGGATCCGCAACTCCCTCAGCAACTACATACCAAAATTGGGAAGATAAATAAATAAACCAACCGTATCAATGCATACATATGCATACAATGCATACAATGCTACACAAAACACACTGGAGTTGCTGTCATTGTCTTCACTTGTCTTGTCGCCAGTAGTGTGGTGTATAAATATGGATAGTGGATCCGTATCACCTATGGCAACTACAGAACAAAGGAGATGTGAATTGTCACAGCTATGAAAGCACACTGGAGTTACTGTCATTGTCTTCAATGTTGTCACTACTGAGGTACACAAAACTGGACAGTGGATTTGTATCCTCTTCAGCAACTACAGATCAAATTAGGGAATGTGAATTGACCAACTTTGTCTCTTTACTTTAATTGGCAATACAAAACGGACTGGAGTAGTTGTCATTGTCTTCACTGTTATCACTAGTGTTGTGTGCAAATATGGACAGTGCATCTGTATCCTCATCAGCAGCTACAGAACAAAAAAAGGGAAAGTGAATAGCTCAACAACATCACTGCATCACTACTACATCAACATACTGCTATCATCTTCTGAATCACTGTACAAAGCATTGGATTGGCCACCCTCAGCGTTTCCCACTTCAGAAAAGTCTAATACAAGAGGGGTCACACTTAGGTATATGCAGCAAACAATTGTATTGATAAAAACAGAAATCCCTCATATGCATGGGCTATAAACACACCAAGTTTGTATGCTTTATAGCGAGTGAGGTCAATTAGGGCATCTGGTTGTAAATGAGTGCCAAAGGCAGCCAGACACTTCTGAGCTTCATCAAGAAGCTGAATCATCCATGGCCGCAGTAAAGCCTGTTGTCCACCAGCAACTATGGTCCGTTCAACCTGGAATTGGCAAAATGTTAGTAGATGGAGAATCAGCACAAATATTATGTTCTGATACCTTATCTAGTTCTTCTTCATAATACCGTATGGGTAGAAAATTTCGAGGGTTCAAATTTTCGCCAATCTCAAAATTTCCTTTATTTTGAAATTTTTGCGGGTATTAAATTTCGCATCCCCAGCCAAAGGTATCACATGAATATCATTTGTGGGAACAGGAGCTGCGCCGAGCTGCGCAAAAAAACGTTCGAAGAACATCGAAGTTATGGCAACCTTCTATTCTATCGATGAGTGCAGTTAGAGGATACAACGCTTACAGTTATTCAGAAGTAGAGCTAGATTACAGCCAGGTAAAGCTGTAATGCAAGAAACAAACCAGTAATAGTTACTGCAACGAGTTCTTGTCCTTCAAATCCTACATCGAAGAGTTCTAGCTACCCCGTGATCACTAACCAACCAAAACCAATCGCTTGATCTCCAACTGTTCATCTACGATACTTTCTCATACTCATCTTTTCTTATTCCAATTCCTCTAAACAAATTATAATAACTTGCTTCGAAGGTAAGCTCAAAAGAAACGATCGAACAAGATCATATAGACCGATTTAGAAGGGATTTGCTTCCAATGGGACTCAACTACTTAAACAACGTCGCTCTTAACTTCGTATCGAGCCATGTGTTAAACCCTCTCCTGTTACACTTTCTGCCTAGGATTAATATTCGCGGGTTTGAAATGACTCGCGAAAAACGCGAAAATGAACCACCCGCGAAAATTTCTACCCTTACGGTACTTTAAGATATTGGCCATTTCTGCCACAACAATTTCTTCCTCCTCAGCTGCATACTTCCGCTTGGCATTCAGAGCCACAAGTTGCACTTTAAAATTGTGTGGGATCTGAGACGAGGTGTTGCCCAGGGCCGACCAGACAGATGACATGGGGTTACTAATGTCAGTCACACTAAAAGACTTGGGATCTGAATCCCATGGTTTAGAATTGTAAGTGGTAACCAGTTGTTTTAGTTGAGTCCCAACTGTTTGGATACCCTTTGTTAAGTGATTTGCAATTGACTGGCCCTCTTTCAAAAGTACAATTAAATGAAGGCAGTACAAAATATATTATGAAAGTATCTACATTACAGAGAATTTCAAAATGCATATTATTAGTCAAGTGTACCTCCAAATTGTCGTCGTGTACTGATAAGATAGCTCATTTCCTGAGCTTTCTTCTTTAAAGAAGATATATCATTTAGTTGCCGCACTCTTCGTATAACTCTGTCAGCTTCAATGTACTCTGTACACTGAATTGTCCATCGTTTATCCAAGTGATTGTCCCTTTCAATCTTCGACATGGCTTCATCAATCCTAAAAGAAGTATAAGGTAATACTACTATTATATTATGTATGCATATATGTATGCATGCATGTACACATACATGCACATATAATTAAATGTATGTACACATATTACATATATACACATGCATGCATGTACATACATGTACGCAATCAGTCACACTTCTATGCATACCTGCAAGGCTAGGCACATACATATACACATAATAACAATATTATTACGTTTCACTAAAACACTGAAAAATCACATTGTATTGGTTTCACCATACGATATAGTGCTTAATGCATACTCACTTAGTAAGCTGCTTCATTAGGGTTCTTGAGGCATCAGAGGACAGAGCAACAGCATTCTGCAGTGTAGACCTATGTAAAAGTGTACAGTATACAAATGCCAAGAAGCACACAGAAGCTATAAGGTTCAATACCTTAAATTAGCATATGAAGAAGTTAAAGAATGATACGAGGTCACCCAAGGTAGCAATGATGTGGATGTATGCAGCGATACTTCAGAATCATCAATGAGATGATTGATGTGCCATCCGTCAATCATTTCCTCTGTAACTGTTAAATACAATAAAACGTATATACCGTACTTAGCTTGTTCCTATTAACATGCCTCTCTAATGATGGCGCCCCTTTGACTTAAAGATAATATTTGTCGTTCTAAAGAAGAAATTCCAGGACAGAGAATTTATTTTTTTGGGGTGCGTAGTAATTGGAATCCTGACTGGTGAACTACAGCAACAGAATACAAGTCGTAGATATTGGTTAAATCCCTCTCACAATCGAACATCTCTCACCGTGCAAAACAAAATCTACCTCCCATGTGTGGATTCGACGGGCTGCCATTTTGTATCAATCGGAAATTCGTTCTAATTACTAAGCACCCTTCTAATGATGGCGCCCAGTCAAAGTATTTGTATTTTACTCCTCTCTAAGGAGGCACCTCCTGGGCATGCTAATTGGAACAAGTATGGTAATATTATCACTAAAATACAAACACAACAGCAACACTAAAGTGTAGTACTGCGCAAAGTACATCAACATGCACACCTGAACTGCTACACAACAGTTGATCAATCTCCTTGCTAAGTGACTTGTATGTGTCTCTAGCCTTAGATAACTGCTATGGTAATGTTTTACCTATAGTTGTAGATCAACAACGTACATGACTTATACCATTGTTGAAAATGTGCATTTGACAGAGAATTAAACTCACATTGTTTCTGGATGGATTTCCTCCCAAGAAACAAAAAACATCAGTGAGGATGTCAATCCTGTGAGATGGACACATCTCTTTTGTCATTCGCGAGAAGCGGCGTAATGTGGCCCATAGTCTCTCCATGACTTCAACATCTGTTAAACCAAAGCCTTGGAGGTAGCGAGGCACGTACTTCATCTATAAAAATTATATGATGCACTAAGACCCTTCAAATATCATCAAATTAGGTATATCATGTAAATCATTGTTTATGTGAGGAACTGTTAGCCATATAGGTTATTTAAAGTGGCACACATGCACATAGAACAGAATTATAGGCAGCACCCTCACCTGACAAGAAAACTGATGCCCATACGCATGGAAGATTGGGATAGCTAAATCCACCTTTTCCACAAGATGACCCAAGTTGTGTTTCTATAGCATGTACACAGGGCATTTATATCAGCCCACAGCTGCTTGGGATTTGGGGCGTGCACGTACAAAATTTATAAACAACGTCACCCGCCATTGCTGTCCCCATCCGTGCAGTTGCGGTCAGTTTCTTAACTACAGGAGCATTGTGGTCTGTGTCACGAAGGGTGCGAGCTTCTTTGGCTGCGGTTTCCATACCTTTGGCCATTTCAATCGCTTTGGAGTACGTTAAATCTGTTTCCGCTAACAGACGCCGTTGTGTACTTTCCTGGCGGAGTCCACATACAAAACGATCTCATAGGGTGTCTTCAAGGGTTTCCCCAAAGTTGCAGTGGATAGCCAGTTTGCGGAGTGCAGCATCAAATTCAGCGATCGATTCAGTGGCTGACTGATCTCTCTTGTGAAATTTGAAGCGGTCGGCAATGACGGAACGTCGCGGTTCAAAGTGATCGGTGAGGGCTTTACCGATGTCGGCGAAACTCTTCTTAGCTGGGGACTGTGGTGCCATGAGGTCGCACAAAAGGGCGTAGGTAGTTGGCCCGATAGAACTGAGTAATATTGGTACGTGTTTCTCGTCGGCCACTCCGTTTGCTACGAAATACAGCTCTACTCGTTGTAGGTAGTGTGTGATGGTGTCCGTTGCAGGTTGAAATTCCTGTAGAGTACCAAATTTGGTGGCCATCCTCGTCGCCAATGTCGTAACCGAATGGTTGACCAAGATTTGTAGCAAGCAAATAATCCAATAATTCAAATCCAGTGTAAGGGTACAAAACTCCTGGTAACTAGACTACGACTAGAACAACTGCTACAATACTAACTCAACAGTAATGTGTGTGTGTGCTGTATATGACAGTGTAGGTGAAATAAGTTCATAAGGCAAAACAAATAAGAACATTGCACAAGCTAGGGTTACAGGTACACTGACTATTAGGTAACTACACATATTATCATAGGCAAGATGACTACACACATAACATAGACAAGTAAACAAGAGGTTCTCAGCACAAGATATCACAATTATTATTATTATTATTATTATTGATATTAAGGTGCTACGTGCAAGCTTGCACTGGGGTTGGTACCACCCAATGAAGCACCACCAAAACATGTACACACACAACAAAATGAAAGCATCACATATCTAATCAGTTGCCGCTCTACTGGCCAATGTCAAGCTCAAAATCATACACAGAACCGAGATTAGAACCCTCCAGCATCAACACACCATGACGGGTGATAAACACATCATTGCATCCATCCTCTTTCGCTTTCTTCATCCTTGTTACCATAATCTTCAAATTCCTTCTCTGGAGAGCTGTATAATCTCAGTTTACAAAAATACCTGACCCCTTCAAAAGATGGCATCTGTTCATAATCTCAGACTTGTACTTCTTATCTTCCAGCTTGACTAAGAGTGGGCGGGTACCACCAACCCTCTGTTTTCCTAACCTAAATGCCTCCTCGATCTTCATTTGCTCAGACTCCATCCCAAGTTTGCCAGCAAGCATGCTCCTGAATTGATTTACTTCATCCTGACTGTTGTCCTCCTTCAGACCAAAAACGACCACATTCTTACTTCGAAGTTGTCGATCATGTAGTTTAATCTTCCGTTCTTGTTCCTTTACAGTTGATGACACTGCTTCCAGTTGATGACCTCCATGTACTTCCTCGATCTCACTGATAGTTACAGTGGGTGACGTGCTGCTAAACATACTCATTTGTTCAGTAAGCTTGTCAAGACCTTTCTTGATCAACTCAAATTCTTGAGTAAGTCGTTGAACATCTGCCTTAGTATTGTCGATTCCTTTCGTAGTTGGATCCTCTTTAGAGAATTTCAAGAGTACACACAACGGGCACACAAATGGAGCCTCAGATTCGCCCAAAACCTCGAACATTACAGCCGACAACCCCACACATGTAGGGTGGCACCAGCGTTGACATATAGCACAGGATATCACATCACCACCCTTCGATGTTTTACCGAAACAATTGCCAGGGTCCTCAAAATCATTTTCATAATCATCTTCATAATCTTCATCCGTCATCTCATGGCACGCCTTCTCGCTTCGTTTATCTTCAAAATTCCTTTTCACACTTTTGGACCGCTTAGGGCTAACCCGCTCAAATCGGCCGTGGCTGTCCACGGCTTCAGCTCTGGCACTTTTCCTTAATAAATTGTCTTTTCCCTTCAATATTACTTTCATTTTATCTTTGCCACCCTTATTTCCTTGTACTTTGTTGCATTTTTCATCTTCGTCCTCTCTAGGAGCAATCTTCGTTCGCGCCATTTTTTTTATGTATATACGGGTATGTTTCAAGGATATATATAATATATATACTACAAGTTTTACTCGTTCTATAGCTGCATTTATCGTACAAACTATAATCTTGCCAAAGCCTACCAGTGATTGATTGCCGGGTGAATCGGCTGAAAACAATACACACACACGTACACACACATGTGCACACACGCACACATGCACACACACACACACACACATACACACATACATACACACACACACACGTCCTCACACACACACACACACTATTATACTTACAACTTTTTCATACTTACACTTTCTTCATTCTATTACTGTCATACGTCCAAAAAAGAGAGCAAATTTGATATTTATATATGCACACGCATATGTACACAAGCACACACACACTCACACGTACATACGTACACTTGTACACCCAATGTGCACACACATACGTACAATGTACACACACACACGTACACACACATGTGCACACACGCACACATGCACACACACACACACACACATACACACATACATACACACACACACACGTCCTCACACACACACACACACTATTATACTTACAACTTTTTCATACTTACACTTTCTTCATTCTATTACTGTCATACGTACATTGTTCACCAATTTTGAACTCACTATCAGTTCCTCAAATATAGTAGCTTTTCTTTCCTGTGAACATGAAGATATAACATCATTTATAACAGAGGACATAACAGAAATACACGAAAACTCACATTCATGTAGAAAAAAAACAGGCATGTAAAACATATATCGAATAATAGTATATACATTTTAATGTCATGCAGGTTCTCTTACCATGTTGTCTTTTTTGACTTTTATCTACAAACAATAGTAAAAACAAGAATATAATATAAGAATAAATATAATTTATGATAGAACCAGTGACTGTATAGCATAAAAACAAGTAATTCGAGTTAAAAACTCGTGGGGTCTGCCGCCCCACGCACTCGAATCACTTGCAAAGCATTGGAGTGTAAGTGCACAGCTAAACATTCATTGAACATACTGTTTATTGTAACCGGATGATTGTTTTGAAAACAATTGCCATATTAGGCAATTGTTTTCAAAACAATTCCTATAACTCATTCCTGTATAAATTCATACTTCTCTATTACTATTATATAAATTCTCTATTATAAGACTTTTCTTCAAATCCATATTATATATATATATATATATATATATATATATATATCGGACGGGCGTTACACACCGGAAGTCCAAATGAAAACAATATAGGGGCTGCCTGCGGCAGCCCCTAAAAATCATATGGCTAATAAAGTATTGCAAAGGTGAGAAGTTCATATGTGAGAACAAGGAGATGCATGCCATAAAATAAGTATTAAACTTACATATATGCAGACACAAGTTAAAAAGATTCCCTACAACAGAGAATAAACTAAATTAATCACAATGCTAACCTATAGAGTTTAAAACTCTTACCATTAACCACAAGACAAAACTGGGAACTAACAGTTGCAGCAGCAAGTGTATTGCTGCTGCAACTAACATCTATTAGTGTGAAAAGTAGAATAATGTTTACAGCGAAATTCGAAATAGATACATATTATACACTTTAAACCTTGTAGTAGGCTTTGAACGTACCACAAAAACGAAAGAGTAATGAACCGTTGCCGGAGCCAGCCGCAAATGAAATAAAATCCCGCGGAGAATGCGCGCAATGGAATTTCAGACAATTCGCACCTGCATGTTCTTCATTGAAAAGCCGTTGTCGACTGGTCCTTCGATCGTCTTTGTATTCCTCTGTGTTTCTAAGCACATTTCTCGGGTTTGACAAAGTCTTGTAATACTGCGGAGCATGGTAAGCAAGTTTTTGTTCCTTTTCATGCATTGTGCGGCGGAATAGTTGCATAACCATTCTTTGCAATCAAAGGTTGATAGTTGCGACAGAACACTAGTCTCACATAGCCAGACCCTACTCACCCACACACGCCATTTGGTGTGGGTGAGTAGGGTCTGGCTACACAAGACTAACAGAACACGTTGGCCACAGCTCGGGCCACAGGTCTGTGATATATTGCCTGCAGACATTTAGTTTCGTTGGGTGTCGTTCTTCAGTCGTCTGTGCCTTCGTAAGGTTTGTACCTTTACGTGTGGAGGTAGTATGTGTCTTTGTGTGTATTTGTGTAGTATGATTTCTTTTGTTTTTAGACTACAGTGTCTCAGTGTGGCTTAGTAAGTTTGATGTTTAGAGACAGCATGTGTAGATTGTGTGTATATACATTGCTTTGTGGGAGTGTGGTGTGTGTGACGTGTGTTTACAATGGGGAAAGTGTGTGTGTGGATTTGTGAGTTTATGTGTGTAGGATTAAGTGGAACAAGGCCTTTAACTTTTGCTTAAGGTGCCCAGCTATGGGGTAAAGTGGGGTAACTAAGGAACACACGGGTAACTTAGAACAGGGCCTGTATCCTTTGCTGTGATTAAGCTGCCCTGCTATACTTACCCCTGCTGAACACCCAATTTACGGAGATTACTGGACAAAAATTTTACCTGTAGTTTACTATTGACACTGCTTTTACTCGGCTGTTCCTAGTTACCCAGGCGTTCCAAGTTACCCAGCCTTACCCTAGCTACTTGCCACTGTTAAACGCTGAATTCAAGTAGACATTGCTGAGTCAAAATTTAACATAAGGTAAAGGAGGGTAATTTGGAACGGCAGGTAATTTGGAACAGTCAGGCCAAAAGCAGCATCAGCCACAAGCTACATCCATTATTTCTCGTCTGTATTGTCTCCATGAAGGGGGAGTTTTGCAGTAGCAAGGATGACTAAGAAACTTAAACATAACATAAGTTACAGACCCTGTTCCAAATTACCATCGTGTTCCAAATTACCCCCCTCTACCTTACTTCTTTTTAATTTGGCCGCTCCAAGTTACCCAGACTCACTTTACAACACATATATGTTTCGTTGTGAGCGAATATAGATTGTGTGTGTGTGTGTGTGTGTGTGCGTGTGTGTGTGTGTGTGTGTGTGTGTAACCTATTTTCAATCACTTGATACACCATATTGGTTATAGTACCATGTTGCAGTGGAACCAGCTATGTAGTGAAGAAATTCGGCTCTGCGTGTGTGTATGTATGTGTGCTTTTGTGGTTTCGTTATTGATTGTTCTTTTTTTTCATGTTCAGATTAGAGAGTAAAGCATCGATTCTGAAGGCCTTTGGTGAAATGGTAAGTATTTTTTTGTTTTATATTGTTTTTACTTATACCGGAAGTGTCCGGAACGTCCGGAACGATGTCAATATATATATATATATATATATATATGTCAACAACATGGTGGACGCGAAGTCGGTACATAATCTTTCAGCTATATTTCGGTGAAATTCATTCGTTTGCTCCTGATTTTATCAGCGAAGGGTCTTTTAGACCAGAAGAGTTCTTCGATATATTATTTTAGTCAATAACGCCGATTTCCAAGCGATTCGAGTTTCCAGGGCCATAGGTGGCCCACGAGTTTTTAAAACTCTAATCGCTTGTTTAAACTCAAATCGCTTGTTCCAAACGAGCCAGTTCCTTCGATAATTGGGAGGGAAAAGATCGTGCAAGCTTGTGTACATGGCTTTGCAAGTTTAGTGTAGAAGTTAGGAAGGTAGACGGTACTTCTTTCCCTCCAAAGAGTATCCAACACTACCTTGTGAGAGTCCAGCGCTTCATACGATCGAAGGAAGGCTGCGAGGAGTTCAATATCTTTACGGATAGGGTGTTTCTTCCCTGAAGAAAGCTCCTTGATGCACTCTATCATAAACTGCATTCAGAAGGGATGGGCTGTTCTTCGAAGCAAACCGAAGTTTTAATGGACCAAGATGAAGAGAAGCTATGGAATACAGGAGCTTTGGACCCAGAAACGCCACAAGGCCTGCTAAACTGTGTCTTCTTTTTAAATGGTAAAAACTTTTGTTTACGTGGGGGTGCAGAGCACCGGGACTTGAAGATTTCCCAATAGCAGCCGAGAATATGTTCAGCTTGAAGGAAAACCACTTGTGCAATATACATACATAGAATTTGTCTCCAAGAACAGGTCAGGCGGTTTGAAACAGATAAGGCAGTCAAATAAAGTGGTTCACCAGTATGAAAGTGAAAATGTAGATCGTTATCATGTTCTACTGCTGGATAAGTATTTGTCAAAATTGCCACCTGGTGCCAAGGAGAATGTTTTTTATCTGAAGCCAAAGCAATGTGCACCCACTGATCCACTCAAACCTTGGTATACCCTTGTGCCTATAGGTCGAAATGTCCTGGGACAAATGTTAAAGATGTTCAATGAGGCTAAAATTGAAAAGGCTGTTACCAACCACAGCCTGTGGGCATATGGTGTTTCTAAAATGTTTGCTGCAAATGTCATCGAAAAAATAATCATGGAGCACAGTGGCCATCGTTCTTTGGAAGGTGTCAGAAAGTATGAATGGACTAATGCCCTGCAAGAGTGACAGGTTTGCCAGGTGCTGGAAAAGAAATCTAATCCAAACAAGCTGCCTTGTCCAATTACTCGGGAACCCTCACGACCTGCTGTAGCATTACAACCGTTAATGTTTCAAGGATGTTTCTTCAACAACTGCACTTTTCAGGTTTGCCAACCACCAGCACCCGAGCAGCAGCAGGCCTGTGAGTATATGGAGACTCTTACCGGCATAAACATGCAAGACTTTCATGACTTTTAGACTTATTCTTCATCAAACAGTTAGTTGTGTTCATATGTAGTATCTCATTGCACAGCTCAGTAGACTGTATTGTTCACAGCAGTGAAGCCCAACAAATGCATAATTAATTACAATTTTGCATGTCTGTGTTTACATTAGCATTACCATATAAGGAGGGGCGCTTCCGTGATACTGCACTGTAGTGGGGCGTCTTTAATTCGCGGAATACGGAATACGGAATACGGAATACGGAATATGGAATACGGAAAACGGAAGCAAAATGGGCGCCGCTCTCGTTCAAGAATCGGACGCCGATCGCTTTGGCCTTTTCGCTAACTCATTCAACACCAAACAAGCAAATTTGAACATGTGGTATTCAGAAAAAGCTTATATGAAGCCTTCTGCTCAAGTGCTGGAGCAATTGTTCGATCAGATACTAATTCCTTTCTCAGTCCTACTTCATCTAAACACCCTACGACGTTTGGAATGAACTTGCTATTCGTCGCCTAAATAACTACTCCAAAATGTTTAAAAATTAACGCGCTTTCGATTGCAACTCAAGGACACAGGTTATTCATAGTCTAATAAGATCCTCAGGCTAGGAATTAATTGGCGCTGGTTGCTTATTACCTGCTAAACAAAGGCCATTGTACCCGTATACGCTTTGATTTTCGCGGGGTCCGTATACAGTATAGCCTCGTTTGTGGTAGACGGATGGACAAGGAAGAAGAAAACGAATCCAGGTAATCCGCTGTGAATGTGCTAGTGGTGATGCTGAGCACTTGTTTGATATGTCACTATTCAAAAGTATTTACTACATATGCATACATCTGTGCAGTTTGCATCATGAGCCAGGTGTTTTGCCCACAAACCAAGAGTGCAGCATAGACATATGCAGGTACGTTGGCTTTGTGATATACTCTGCAATTCTCAACAATGACACAGCTGGTTAATATATTATAGTGACTCTGAAACTACGTGTTTGACCATTACACATGAGCAACAAGAACATGTGACAATCAGCTTGCTGACACCAGAAAAGGACACCAGGTACATAGCTTGTATAGGACATTGAATACTGATTATATAGAAAAGTCTGTTTAATTTGCATGCTATGAACTCCAGTATATTTAACTGTATGTTTACGTAATTTGCTAGCAAATGCACCTGCAATTCATAGTGCATGTGGTTATGTTGAATGCACAATTTACAGCATGATGGTTGGTTGGGAGTGAATAGCTATGTACTAAGCCATGCAATCTTTGTAACTATACATATTTGCAGGATCAAGCAACAATTACCATCAAACAGTGATGAAGAAGGAACTATGTAAGTATAGAACAGTATCTAAAGTTTAGCTCATATAAGATGTAATACAGTTTAACTGGCCAGGTTTACTATGTGTGTGATTACAGCCAATGATTACATATACTATAAGTACAATCATGGCAATTTAATACATAATTGTATCACTATGTACTTTGCAGTACTCCTGATGACAATGTCCTGGATGTGAGCTTGGTGAACACATCTGAAGAGTCCTCTGATGACAATGACGACATAAATGTTTTTTCTAATATTAAGTAAGTAGTTTGTGCAGTCAGTAATCCATGTAAACTTTCTTCAATTTCTCTCATGTTACTTTGTTACAGAGACTACATCACTGCAATTGCCAATCAAGATCCAACTCCGTATGAGGGAGATGTTAACCTGCCAATCTTTTGCAACATCCGCAGTGGGCAGAAGAGACTATTTAGTGTCCAAGCTATTGCTACATGCCTCTTGCATCCCAATATCAACAGGAAATTCGTATGTGAGCATGTCCCGATAACAATCAGCCACAATGTTTGCTTTCTTGTGGACACGTCCAAGCTGGACGACCCTGAGGATTTACAGAGTGATGACATGGGTTCATGGAAGCACAATGGTGTCGACACAACCTATTGGCGTGTGAATTATAGATCCTTGGGCATAGCCACAGTAGTGAAAGCCAAGCCAACTACTCCTGGAGTGTATCGATTGAAGAGGTGCTACCGGACGCACAACTCTGATTCTAGCCTAAAGAAGATCACAGCCTCTATCTTTGGTGTGTTTTCATGTAGTCTATTCTTTCTTCCCTAGTGTACATGGGTATATTTTGTTATGTGTAGTATAATTATGTAAAGAAGAAAGTTGATGCATTAATGTGACCATTTTGTTTGCAGATTCCACAAACACGATGAAGCCACTTGTACTAGTAATGTACAAATTTGATGGCACTGCAGAACACCCAGTACAAGTAAGACCACATGACAATTCCAAATCGAAACGCCCATATAGCCGGATCATGCAAAGTGTTCGGAAGAATTTGGCAGCAGACCTGGAAACACGATCACCCAGGGAAGCCATAACAAAAGCAATGAACAAAAAGGGAGGTTTGATTAGTGCAAGAAGTGCTGCGGAACTACCCTTACAACCACAGCAGGTGTATAACATCAAACACCAACTAAAAGCAAAGCAAGGGTGCTCTTCTGGTGCCAGTAAGGGCAAAGGACGCGATTTGCTGTTCACGGTCATGGAGCAATGCAAGTTATCACAAAAAGAAAGCCGCTTTGTGCAAGAGGTGACATGTGCACCTGAACCTATGGCCATTTTGGCTACTGACCAACAGCTCCTTGACATGGAACGCTTTTGTACGAATGAGTCAGCCTTTTCTGTTGTAGGAGTTGATCCTACATTCAATCTTGGAGACTTTAGTGTCACCCCCATTGTTTTCCAGCACTTAATGCTCCATCACCGCAAGACTGGAAAATCACCTTGGTTCTCGGTCCCATGTTGATACATTCACGAAAGGAGTTCCGTAATTACAATTTTTTCTTCTCAAGCCTGATAGGGTTACACAAGCAACTCCGAAATATTCGGGCTATTGGGACAGATGGCGAACTCAGCCTAGTGGAGGCCGCATCACTGCAGTTTCCACAAGCCATCCTTTTGAGGTGTTTCAGACATCTTCAAAAAACATTGAGCAGCGCCTGGCAAACATTGGACTAGCACCAAATGCAATCCAACCAATCATTAAGGAAATATTTGGATGGACAGGAGGTGATGGCACCTACAAGGAAGGTTTGGTGGACAGCTGTGACGAAAATGCGTTCTTCACAAACCTGGCAGCGCTACAGACCAGCTGGGATGAACAAGAAGTGGCTGCTTTGGGCAAGCAATATGATCCCTGTTTTTACAATTGGTTTGTTCGTACCAAAGCAGATGTGTTTTGCACATCCACTTTGAGAGGTACCCGTGAATTGGCTGGTCTCGGTTCTCCTCCCCAACCCTTCTACACTAATGCCAACGAATCCATGAACAGCGCCCTAAAGGAGAAGACAAACTACACAAGAATGCAGTGGCCACAATTCAACTTGAAGATGCTGGAATTCGTTAAGGAGCAATACTGTGAGATTGAGAAGGCAATTGTTGATGGAGGAAAGTATGTGCTGAAGGAGGAGTACAAGTCACACGAGGCATCAGACAAGTGGTGGAAAATGAATGAGGAGCAAAGGAAATTCCACATCAGACGATTCCACATGCAGTCCATCAAAGCTTGCAATCGACCAACGCCAGCACCATCTAGCCAGGAAATACACAAACACAAGAAGACATCCACTACAGAAATCAACTTAGTGCAGTTTCAAATGGCCACAGCACTGCCACACGAAACTGCCAAAGGAATAGTTCAGAAAGCACAGGAAATTGTAGATGATGCAACAGCAATAGCACATGTGCCTGGTGGAAAATCAAAAGACCGATTTATCATTTCTAGGTCACAGAAACAGCCCCATTTGGTGACTGCTAAGAATAATTCAGAGTACAACTGTGATGATCGGTGCCCCCATTACCAATCTTTATCCATTTGTGCCCACACAATTGCAGCTGCCTATGTCAATGGAGAGTTTTCAGCCTTCCAAAAATGGTTCCGTACATGCAAACGACAGCAGAATAGTAATTTATACCAACTATCCAAACATGGCATGCCTGCAGGTGCCGGGAGAAAAGGCAGCAAACCTCCACGACAGAGGAAGAGAGCCCATGACATACGTGACGAACACCAATCATTACCACTACTTCTCAGCATTCCTGATTCTTCACAAACACAACCTTCTTCTGAGCCTCAACCATCTGTTCAGGTACTCTCAGCATCGTCACTTGGACAGCAGACTCCCTCTCAAGGCCTCTCAGCATCGTCACTCGGACAGCAGACTCCCTCTCAAGGCCTCTCAACAACGTCACTCGGACAGTGGATTCCCTCTCAAGGCCTCTCAGCAGCATCACTTGGACAGCAGACTCCCTCTCCCAGCCTTTTGCTCCCATCAACAGTGATGATGCCATACCCACCACAACCACCTCCCTTGTTGCCATCACAATGCCAACCATTCAGCGTAAGATTCATTTCTGGGAACATCTCTGTATGTTCTGGCTGTAAGCAACGCTTTCCTCGTAAGCCAACTGGTGCTGTGTGTGACCCACCCAATGACATCGTCATCCAACACCATGAGGAGAGGACATTTAAAAGTCCAACAACTGGGCTTTTGACGAGCAAGCCAGGTAACGCGTACTACCATGTGAACCTAGCTTGCCTGTGGACAAACTGGCCAGGACTTCGAGGACAAGACATCCGGGTGACCTCAGATGTGGCAGCCAAATTGTTTCTTCAACACAAGGCAGTACTGTACCATCAGCTTGGGTTAACCATTAATTAATTCTATTTTGTGTGCACAACAGGACTGCATGTGAACTTTACATTACCTACATGCACCATTGTTGTCGTGTAGCTAGAAATATTGAAGTACTGTTGTGTTTAGTTAATAGCTATCACAAGTAGTTATTGAGAATCAAATGATAGTGATTGTAACCAGAGCCACTAAAACGGGCCACATGTACTATTTGTTGCTGAGTAGAAGTAGAGGTGTGGCATTGTGTTCAAGTTATTAGCTATCACCAGTATGAGGCTGAAATGGTACATAGCAATTAGCTACAGTAGGTGGGGGGAAACAAGGATTCAAATTATGGCTTAAAATGGGATGTTGGACCAAATAGCATTATTGACACTCTATATACTACGTAACGGTTATGCCGGTTATGCAGTATAGAGTATCAGTATGGCATGTAACGATGTTTTAGGCCTGTTATTCTTGGAATCTGTCTATTTAAATATAAGAGTACACATGCTGCTGATATAGACACATTCAAAGAAAGTGTGGCCTCAAAGCAACCCTCCTATACAGCAGCGCTGTCCCACCATCTATGGTCCCACTTTACCCCGTGTACATTATTATTATATAGGAAATGTCATATTATTGCCAAAAGGAATCTACAAAAATCATACATGTGGTGACAATAATATGGGTCCACTACAGGGTTTATGTACCCCGGACACAGAGTTCCCGATTGGGAGAAAAAGTACAGTGTCGGAAACTACTCCGCTTTACCCTAACTATGAATAGCCTGTGTCCTTGAGTTGCAATCAAAAGCGCGTTAATTTTTAAACATTTTGGAGTAGTTATTTAGGCGACGAATAGCAAGTTCATTCCAAACGTCGTAGGGTGTTTAGGTGAAGTAGGACTGAGAAAGGAATTAGTATCTGATCAAACAATTGCTCCAGCACTTGAGCAGAAGGCTTCATATAAGCTTTTTCTGAATACCACATGTTCAAATTTGCTTGTTTGGTGTTGAATGAGTTAGCGAAAGGGCCAAAGCGATCGGCGTCCGATTCTTGAACGAGAGCGGCGCCCATTTTGCTTCCGTATTCCGTATTCCGTATTCCGTATTCCGCGAATTAAAGACGCCCACTGTAGTGCAAGTATCACAAATACCAGCATACCGGTCTCTTTGATGTATGACGTCATCATGCGATAACAGTTAATATTTCCTTTAATAATATTTTTATCACTCATAACACACATCACAATGCAAGACTATAATCATGAGTGTGTGTGTATACGCATGTACATCTCTTAGTGTGTATGTGTGTGTGTGCGTGTACATACATGTCTCAGTGTGTGTGCATGCATGTACATGTTTCCGTGTGTGTGTGTGTGTGTGTGTGTGTACTCAAGTACATGTCTCTCTGTGTGTATATACGCATGTACATGTCTTAGTGTGTGTGTGTGTGTGTGTGTGTGTGTGTGCTATTGTGTGTACGTATGTACATGTTTTTGTGTGTGTGTTTATGCCTTAGCATCACCACTCTTCCTTACACTGTGAGTGCTATCATTATGCCTTCCATTTCATATTTCCCTATAATAAACTCTCAGTATGTATGTGTGCATGCATGTACATGTCTCAGTGAATGTGTGTGTGTGTGTGTGTGTGTGTGTGTGTGTGTGTGTGTGTGTGTAGACCAGCTATGCATGTATTTAGTATAGTGGAACTGTATGTATGTGTGTACATGTCTCAGTGTGTATGTGTGTATGTCATGAGTACATGTCTCTGTGTGTGTATGCATGTACATGTCTTAGTGTTTGTGTTTGTGCCTTATTAACATAGCCACTATTCCTTATACTCTGTGAGTGCTATGCCTTCCATTTTTACAAGTTTCTGTAATTATCTCAGTGTGTGTGTGTACGCATGTACATGTCTCAGTGAGTATGTGTGTACGTACATGTTTCAGTTTGTGTGTGTATATATGTACACAGGTATATACACATTTACTCATACAAATACACACATACAGCAAACACTCGCCCAACATACTTCACATAGTGAACAGTATAACGTACTAATGGCACAAATACACATTGTACACAATGTCATATACATGCACAGACAGAGAGAGACACAAAAACACGCATGTACACACACAAACACATGTTCACACTATATGTGACCATATGTGTATGCATTTACATGACTCGGTGTGGGTGTGGGCGTGTGAATATGTGTATATGTCACGTCTACATGTCTCCGTGTGTGTACGTGTGTACATGTCTTAGTGTTTGTGTTTATGCCTTAACATAGCCACTTTTCTTCATACTGTGAGTGCTATACTTTCCATTTTCATAAATTTTCTGTATTTTCTCAGTGTGTGTACATGCACACATGTACATGTCTTAGTGAGTATGTGTGTAAATGTTTCAGTTTGTGTGTGTACATATGTACACAGTTTAAAACACATTTACTCATACAAATACACACATTCAACAAACAATTGACCAACATACTTTACAGTATAACGTACTAATGGCACAAATACACATTATACACATATACGTGCACAGACAGAGAGAGACACACAGAAAAACAGGCGTGTACACACACAAACACATGTTCACACTATATGTGACTATATATAAACACAAATGTATACATATTATCTTACATATACACATGCACATGCACACACACACACACACACACACATACACACAGAACAAAAAACAAGCAATTCGAGGTTAAAAAACTCGTGGGCCGCCTATGGCCCTGGAAACTCGAATCGCTTAGAAATCGGCGTTATTGACTAAAATAATATTTTGAAGAACTCTTCTGGTCTAAAAGATCGTTCGCTGATAAAATCAGGAGCAAATGAATGCATTTCACCGAAATATAGCCGACTTCGCATCCGCCATGTTGTTGACATATATACATATATATTGACATTGTTCCGGGTGTTCCGGACACTTTCGGTGAAAGTAAAAACGATATAGGGCCGCCTTCCAGCAGCCCAACAAATTGTGGCTATGAAGGTCTACACTACTAGTCATGGCAACACAACCATGCCACGCACACGTGCACACACACTTAAACTCTCAAACACACACACACACACACACACACACACATACAATCAATCAATTAATCAATCAATCATTATTAATGTGCACTTATGTACATCAGACATTAGGGTAGTGAGATACCCAATGAGGCACAAAGATAAAATACATGCACACATACACAAATACACACAATATCAAATACACATTTACAAAACTACATGTATTGTACAAACACTTTGCACACCAACACACACACACACACACACACACACGCACACACAATTATGCGCAATTGCACAGACAGACATCTAAACAAATTTCCAACGATAAAGTCTACACACAGACAGGCACATGTGTACACACACACACACACACTCATGAACATACACACACACACACACACACACACACACACACACACACACATATATACACATACACATACAATTTCCCCTGCACAATACACATACATATCCACACATGTATAGACATTCATGTAAGAACAAACATACCTCACATACAAGCACATACCTAATACGTATGCTACAACAACAAAGGTAACCACACAACACACTCTCACATAGCTTATGGCACAGATGACTGAAGAACGAGGACCAAGGAATATAACTTATAGCACTAGTATTTAAGTGGTCACACACACACACACACACACACACACACACACACACACACACACACACACGCACACACACACACATACACACATGCACATACACAAACTAACAATATAGGGGCCTTCTTCAGCGGCCCAAAAAGCCTGATCACAACACAAACACGCCATACATGCAGGGTAAGACGGGGGTAACTTGGAACGAATGAGTAAAAGCAGGGTCAATAGTAAAATATATTTCTGGGTCTATTTATTGGCCTCTACAAACTGGGCGTTCAGCAGTGGCAAGTATGGCTGGGCACCTCAAGCAGTACATATAGACCCTGTTCCAATCTTCCCCACTTTATCCTACATATGTGCATAAACACGCAAACCCACACACACCCTTTCCCCATTGCAAACACGTATATACATATTACTCACATGTACATAAATAAATGTAATAACACACATAGATCACACATGAATACACTGACACACACGCACACCATCTTACACTGTAACAACAAAGATAATCACACCAAACACACTCCCACAAAGCCATATATATAAAGAGACACACACCAACTCTAAACAGAAACGTACAAAGCTTACGAGGGCACAGACGACAGAAAAACGGGACCAAATGGAAATAATTTGTAGTACTAGGTGAAGTAGTATTCATGCAGTCATCGTGCTCTGGTGCAACTATCAACCTTTGACCCAGGTGCACGGTTACACAATAGTTTCGCTTCACTTAGCAAATAAAAAAGCAACAAATACTTGCTTACCATGCTCTGCAGTACGGCGAGACTTTATCAAACCCGAAAAATGCGTTGAGAAACGCATTGTGGTAAGAGCTTATGATTTTATATTATATGTGCAGCCTATATATTGTGAATCACTCAAGTTTGCTTATTCCATTTTGCAGGCATTCTTTATTACATTCCTGTACATAACTATAAGACTCATTGTATTGCTCATTCTTTGCCATATCTTATTATAGTCTCAATCATTTTGCTTTCTTGATAGCTCAAATATTCCAAAGAACAAATGGTTAGCCTGCATGTCATGTTTATGAATTTCTTTAAATGTGTGTCTGTGTGTGTGTATTGGTGTGAGTGTGTGTGTTGGTGTGAAAAAGAAAACAATGAAAAATTAGAGCGAGTTGTAAGTAAAATTTGTTATCATGAATAT
>CAUJGJ010000397.1:2180000-2185000 GCA_963170055.1 Halisarca cf. caerulea
TAAGTTGCTCCATGAAGCGCTTCTTCCCTCAGCCATGTCTACTTTTAGTGAAATATCACCATGATGACCCTGAAGCAGCTCTACCAATTATTTTTTATCTATTTTATATTATTTTTACTTTCACCGGAAGTGTCCAGAACGTCCGGAACAATGTATATATATATGTCAACAACATGGCGGACATTTAGGCAGTAGTCAAAGTCATTGGTATTATTCAGTGAATTTTGTGTCTTTGCTTCTGTTTTTGTCAACGAAGAATCTTTAAGACCTAAAGATTTGGATTGAGGGTTAATCACGAAGATTCAACTCGCTCCAATAATTTCCTTGAGCCTTCAATTTTTAGAGGTAGGACGACTGGTTTAAAGTTGTTGTCTTCATTTTAGAAGTTGTGGAAGGACTCAAAAACTGACAAAAGCTGTTAAGCCGCCTCATCTAACAAGGAAGAGAACTTTGAAGAAGTATTTAGGATGGGAACGTTCTTGGATGGATGATTTTATTAAGAAATTGTACCTTACGCTACCGCGGAAGTCTATGGAAATGAAGAAAAGGCTGAAGAAAACTTCGGAAACAGGTAAGATGACTGTGGAAAGCCTTTTGTCTTTAGCTAACCATTATGGAGTGCTTGAACAAGCATGTAAAAGTGTTTTAACGATGGTTAGTATGAGGAGGTCTTTAATACAGTTTCTTAATGTGTTTTCGTGGATATGTTCTCGTACTTGTGTGTAATCTTGTGTATGTGTGTTTGCTTAGGTCCTCTAACCATAGATACTGAGTGCAGATGTTAGGATGAAAAGAAAACCTTGGAACCGCGAAAGTATGGAAACGACGGGAAGATTCAAAGAAGATTGGGGAACAGGAAAGATGAAAAATTAAAGCTCTGTTTAGAATTAGCAAACTGTTTTCAAACGGTTGAATTTACAGACAAAAAGAAGGTCAAGAAAGCTTCGGAAATAGGTAAGTTGACTGATTGAAAGCTCAATTTCTTTAGCTAACCGTTTTTGGACGTATCTGTAAAAATTTCTGTATGTATTTTTCTAGATATGTTCGCTTGCATTTATGTTTGCTTGTGTGTGTGTGTGTGTGTGTGTTTGTGTGTGTGTTTTGCTCATGGTCTTATTTTTTATTGTTCTGTTATTGTGATGTATAGTTGAGTGCTTTGTTTCTATGCTTGTGTGTGTCTGTGTGTCTGTGGTGTGTGTGTGTGTGTGTGTGTGTGTGTGTGTGTGTGGTGTGTTGTGTGTGTGTGTGTGTGTGTGTGTGTGTGTGTGTGTGTGTGTGTGTGTGTGTGTGTTTGTGTGAGGTAGAGTATGTATGGTGTGTGTGTGTGTGTGTGTGTGTGTGTGTGTGTGTGTGTGTGTGTTAGTGAGTGAGTGAGTGGTGTGTGACCCGTTTACAATCACTTGATACACCATATTGGTTATAGCAGCATGGTGTGGTAGAACCAGTGGTGTAATGGAGGTTTGACTGTGTGTGTATGTATGTGTCCTTTTGTGGTTTCATTGTTTATTGTTCTTTCTTTTCATGTTCAGAATATAGACTGAAGTACTGATTCTAAAGGGCTTTGGTGAAATTGTAAGTGTATATTTGGATGTGTGTGTGTGTGTGTGTGTGTGTATGTGTGTGTGTGTGTGTGTGTGTGTGGTATGTGTGTGTGTGTCACTGTGTGTGTGTCACTGTGTGTGTGTTAAAAAAGAATTTCTTTAGTAGTTTTTGGATATGCTCGTGTTTGTGTATGTTAGTGTAGATGTTGTATGCTATGTACCCGTATCTATGTTGTTTGTGTGTGTGTGTGTGTGTGTTTGAATGTATGTGTGTCACTGTGTGTGTGTGTGTGTGTGTGTGTGTGTGTGTGTCTGTATGTGTGTGTTATGTGTGTGTGTGTGTGTCACTGTTTGTATGTGTGTGTATGTGTGTGTGTTTGTGTGTGTGTATGTATGTGTGTGTGTGTGTGTGTGTGTGTGTGTGTGTGTGTGTGTGTGTTGTAGGTAGTGGCAATATGTATATATGTATTTATGTGAATTGTGTGTGCGTGTATACATTGCATGGCTAGGTGTGTGTGTGTGTAGGTAGTGGCAGTATGTATATATGTATTTATGTGAATTGTGTGTGCATGTATATATTGCATGGCTAGGTGTGTGTGTGTGTGTGTGTGTGTGTGTGTGTGTGTGTGTGTGTGTGTGTGTGTGTGTGTGTATGTGTGCATGTATGTATGTGTGTAAAGGTACAAAGTTCAGAATCAGAAGCCCTGATGTGTGTAAAGATACTGTACTTCAGATTATTTATTGATGCTTTTTTAATTAGGGGCTGCCACAGGCAGCCCCTATATTGTTTTCATTTGGACTTCCGGTGTGTAACGCTCGTCCGATATATATATATATATATATATATATATATATAATATGGATTTGAAGAAAAGTCTTATAATAGAGAATTTATATAATAGTAATAGAGAAGTATGAATTTATACAGGAAGGAGTTAGAGGAATTGTTTTGAAAACAATTGCCAAATATGGCAATTGTTTTCAAAACAATCGTTCAGTTACAATAAACAGTATGTTCTATGAATGTTCAGCTGTGCACTTACACTCCAATGCTTTACAAGTGATTCGAGTGCGTGGGGCGGCAGCCCCCACGAGTTTTTAACTCGAATTACTTGTTTTCTTTGTTTTAGGAATTACAAACACAGAAGAGACGAACTGTGTCTACATAGTGCCACTAATTATTTTAAATTAAACTTGACTTAACAGGTATGGAACTTTTATTGAAAAACATTTCATTTTTATAATTGTAAATATTGATTATTGTTAAATAATGAATTAATTGTAATCATTATTAATATTAAATAAAATTATTACTATGATATAATGAAAATCAATTATAATAGTATATACTAGCAATAATTGTTAATAATCATATAGTAATAGTATTCGTAATAAAGATACAGAAATGTGTATGCATGTACATGTGTTATATATAAGTATAAGTTTTAAAACATTAATAGTTTATTGCTCGTATATCTGTAAAGAAAGGGTGTGAGAATATATAAAACATAAAATTATATATATATGTATATATAAACATGTAGACTTTGTGTACATATATTGTGCTAACTTACTATGGGTCACACATTGACCCTGGCGCTGAGGAGGCGGAGGAGGAAGAGGCCGCGTTGGTGACAGCATCCTCCTTTCGCGCCTCCTGCAGCGCCGTTCCTTTTGAAGTTGGTTACGCTGTATGTGAGAAAAAGATGTATCTGTTGAACAAAATTACAGAGATTTAAAATTGTACTTACAATGTGAAAAATTTCCTGATCTTTTTCATTTTTGGGCCGCCAAAGGCGGCCCCTATATTGTTTTTACTTTCACCGGAAGTGTCCGGAACGTCCGGAACGATGTCAATATATATATATATATATATATAGTGCGTGCCAGCATAAACGCCCCCTGGAAAAACAGCTTGTAATTAGGCGCCCGATTGTCAAAGTGCAAAGTATTTGTTATCAAACTGCTCTACTTGCTTCACCGATTCCGAATCTGAATAGAAAACTGAACTTTTCCAAAGTTCACACAGCGCTATGTTTTCAGCCAATGGGATTTCTATACGTCACCGTTGCTATGATGCGTTGCTGTGGATTTTCCAAATATTGCGTAACGTGCAAATTCGCGTCAAGCGCTATTGTCATTAGACGCGTGTTGGTAGTTGTCTTATTCTCGCTTTCCCAAGAAGAGATCATGTCGGATACTGGAAAATGGAAAAGGAAAAGAAATCTTTCAGCCAAGATGGCAAGCATAAGAGCCAAACGAAGACAACTCCAGCCCGTACCTGAGCATACCGAACCTGAAAGTGAAGCTGCCATTGAATCTGCCGATAGCACTGAAGATGAGCTGCTGATATCACCGGAAGATTCTGACAACGACGCTGAGATGCTCTCTGAAGACGAAGATAAAGCTTTGGATGGTTTTGGCAACAAAGAGGCTAGCGAAATATTCTCTGAGTGGCACAACAACCTTCCGAAGGATGATCTAAAGGTTCTCGACGTCTTTTTAACCGATCTATTCCTCAAAGACTTTGGCTATAAGGTAAAGGATGCTGCTAAACTAGTGGGGAAACACCTGAGTCGGGACGAGAAGACGATCAGAACGTGGAGAAGGCTTTTCTACTCAAATGTAGGTTCTTTCCCAGTGTCGAAAAAAGGAAAATACGCACGATTCTCTGTTTTGGACGATGAAGATATCAAAGAAAAGGCGCTGACTTGGCTGAGGAAGAATATATACCAGAAGAAAGCCCAAGTTACAGCACACACCTTTATGAAATATGTCAATGAAGAATTATTAGCGTCATTTACTTTACCAGAAAATGCCCCTATTCAGATTTCTTTGAGATCTGCTTACAGATGGATGCACAAGATGGGCTTCACATACAAGAAGTACAAACGAGGTACC
This sequence comes from Halisarca cf. caerulea, assembly GCA_963170055.1. NCBI lineage: Eukaryota > Metazoa > Porifera > Demospongiae > Chondrillida > Halisarcidae > Halisarca > Halisarca cf. caerulea. Next base: position 2,184,443 of record CAUJGJ010000397.1, read on the forward strand.
TTTGTTGACGGTCACGAAAGAGGAGATGTTGTTAAATACCGTAGTTCTTTCTTGAAAAAATTGCATGCTCTCGAGGCAACACACAAACCACCTCCATTGCCAGCGGACAACCTGCAACCGCCTTATTCAATTGGTAGTGCAGAAGCAGCTCGGACATTAGTGCTCATTTTTCATGATGAAACGGTATTTCATACCAATGAAGACAAGGCCTACAGCTGGACGGAGAATGGCAGGATGAAGCTGAAACCAAAAGGACAAGGCCGTGGAATCATGATCAGCGATTTTGTGGATGAACACAATGGTTATTTGCGGTTATCTGATGAAGATTTTGCTAGATATAGCAAAGAGGATCCGAGTTTAAAGCAGACTGCACGGCAGCAAATCATCATAGGCCATGGGAATGAAGGATACTGGACAAACAATCACTTTCTGGAGAATGTCAAAGATGCAATGAAAATTGCTTCACTCCTATATCCTCCAGCTACACACAATGTTGTCTTTGTCTTTGACCAAAGCAGTAATCACTGTGCATTCAGTGATGACTCTCTTAATGCCAAG
>CAUJGJ010000397.1:2190000-2210000 GCA_963170055.1 Halisarca cf. caerulea
GCAATCTCACATACCTTGGCATGATATACTTTACAATAGTTTAGCATATGCTGTTAGTAATAATGCATGCTGAAGCTGTAGATACTCCAAATAGATGTCCTATCTCTCGTTATGAACTATTGGTAGCTAATCTCCGAATGTATAGTGCTATTTTTCTTTCCATTGCAATGCATTTTCTCAGTCGAGTGTCTTTCTTGGAAGAATACGGCCTCAATTCATCACATAGCATTGTAAAGGTGACCCTAGACATTCTAAAATTTTGCATCCATTCTTCCTCATCAAACTCCTCATTCACCACATGTTCCCACCAGTGGTTTGACCTGTATCTCCAAAACCTTCTCTCTGTTGTATCGAGCTCACCAATAGCTGCGTTAGCTAATATTAGAGCAAAAATAATTCTTACCAAGGCTTGTAGCTGATGAAAACACTGTCTTCTGATGCGCCGAAGTTTGTGCACAACATTCAGTCGTCTGTCAGCACTTCGTCTACGCATAAAAATTAGCACAAAAATTACTAGAACATAAAGTGATGGCATTTTCTACTTTCTACTGAAGTATAACGGCAAAATGCTTAGAAACCAATTTAAAGCGCTCGAGCGTTCACACTATTGGAGCTTTAAGTCGCTTTCGAAACCAATTCATGAGGCGTGTGTAAACGCAATAAAGCGATTTAGTTAAATCGCTTTTGAAAGTGGTTTAACCAAATTGCTTTAAATTTCTATAGTGTAAATGGGGTATAAGTTAAATGAATTATATAGAAACCAAACCTGAATTTTCCAATAGGACTATAGTGGGGGTATGTTCAATGCAATTAGACTACATTTCCATTCAGACTTCAAGTCTGTACAGCTTTTGCAATGCCCCTGCTCAGAGTTCAGTTATTCGGGACATCTTGCAAATGCATTTGGAGTAGTTATTGCCTATATAGACAAGGTGTTTGAAATTTAGAGAGTCTATGTATGAGCAAACACTTGTAATGAGCTACTTGCAGATAATAATCAATGCTAGCCTATAAGGGAAGAATATATGTCATTGGGGAGTATATGTTAGTCATGTCTATACATCCATAGCGCATGTGGGACATGTCCATTCGCACTTGAATGGCTTCCGAAAGTCGGCAAATTTGGTAATAACAAATTTGCTTTTTTTTTCTCTTGTGTGTATCAGAAATGGCAAACAATGACATTTAAACAGTATTAACACATTTAAGCTACACATTTGTCTATATTTCAACCAAATTTTCCGTCTATCGTTCGAATACTTGCCGCTTTTCTGAGCAGCTGTATTTAGCAGTTATTCCTCTCAAGTAAATCGAAACTTGGGCCTAGAGACACAAAATATGGACTAAACAGTCCCTAATACGTCTACCCAATATTCTACAGATGGGGATTGCGTTTACTGAAAGAGTTTTCAAGATAATTGATAAATACTAAAAAAGTACTAAAATAACCAGCAATGACTCTTTGGAAACTCACTATGGGGTGCCATTTGTGTCAAAATTACTGTTTTTTCCTGTTAGGGATATCATAACCTGATATACATTATAAACATGCATATCATAGCCTGATATACATATCATAGCCTGATATACATATCATAGCCTGATATACATATCACAGCCTGATATACATATCACAGCCTGATATGTGTATCATAGCCTGATATACATATCACAGCCTGACATACATATCACAGCCTGACATACATATCACAGCCTGATATACATATCACAGCCTGATATACATATCACAGCCTGATATACATATCACAGCCTGATATACATATCACAGCCTGATATACATATCACAGCCTGATATACATATCACAGCCTGATATACATATCACCGCCTGATATACATATCATAGCCTGATATACATATCACAGCCTGATATACATATCATAGCCTGATATACATATCACAACCTGACATATAATTATACATATAGTATGTTGTCAATGATGACTTTTAATCACTTAATAACTTGATGAGTCTTCTGAGCATGCTCAGTTCCATGTGCTGTGCATGCTGCAGTATAATGGCTGGTCGTCCTGCTAAGGAAATAGAGTTAGAAGAAGTAAAGTATTTGCTGGCCTTTGACTTCAAGTTGGAAGACATAGCATCTCTATTGGATGTTAGTAGATCAACACTCTACAGGCACATGAAAGAGGATGGAATTGATAAGTACACCAGCATTACAGATGGAGAACTTGACCGGACAGTGAGAAGTATCAAATGTGACCACCCAAATGATGGAGAAGTGATGATGCAGGCCCATTTGTTGAGAGTTGGAGTCCGTGTGCAACGGCAGAGGCTGAGACTAAGCATTCATCGTGTTGATCCTGAAAATACTGCTTTACGACGTGCTACTACAGTAAGAAGAAGAGTTTATCAGGTGGAAGGGGCAAACAGTGTATGGCACCTAGATGGAAATCACAAGCTTATTCGTTGGAGATTTGTGATACATGGAGGCGTGGATGGCTTCAGCCGAATGATTGTTTTCTTGCAGTGCTCCACCAATAACACCGCACACACAGTCGTCAATCTTCTTGATAGTGCCATTTGTCAGTACGGATTGCCCGGGAAAGTGCGCACAGACCTTGGAGGCGAGAATGTTGATGTGTGGCGTCGAATGAGTGCTTTACATAACAACCCTTCAGCTGTTATTACAGGGAGTTCCACACATAATGAGAGGGTTGAACGCCTGTGGAATGATGTACGAAGGTCTGTAACTGAAGAATTCCGCTGCCTATTCTACCAGATGGAGCACGAAGGGTCCCTGAACCCACTGAATGAAACTGACATGTATTGCCTCCACTATGTCTTTGAGAGCAGAATCAACCATGTCATAAGTGAGTTTACGATTGCTTGGAATAACCATAAATTATCAACTGAAAGGAACAGATCACCCAATCAACTCTTCATCGAGGGCATGTTATCAACTCCTGTTGTCAGGATCACCCCTAGTTTACCTGTCACTCCAGTAGCTGCCCAGCAAGGGGGCATCAGCAGTTCAGCTCCACGCCCAACAGCTGGCTTGCCTGGTGTATTGAGCCATGTGCATGTGCCGTGGAGTCGCTTTGAGCCTTGTGCCCTCTTGCAACAAGAATTGAAGATCAATATCAACCCTTTGGGTGTATCACAAAATTATGGAAAAGACATTTATATGAATGCCATGACTGTTGTTTGTAATCACTTACAAAATCACACAACATGTTGCCATGAGCTACAGTGAAATACAACATTATTTAAATTGGTTTAAGTGTGTGATTACAAGTACACACCGGCTAGATGATACTTTCAACGCTACTTTTAATGTCCTATTGATATATGTTCTTTAATTATTGTCACACATTTCCAAAGAATCCATGAGCATTTAAAATACCAAATAGCATTTTGCTCTTGAATTCTTCGTAATCTTCATGAATCGGGAGGCGGATGACTATGGCACAAGTTGAGGCTGTTGGAAATTGGCCTCCTTCATGCAAGAACTTGAGTGATCCCATTTGCTCGAATCCCAGAATTGGGATGGTAGTTGCTCCTGTTGCAAAAGCCAAAATATCACCTAATGTGATGCTGATGGGATCACTGTTGACCTCTGTGATTGAACAAAGGCCTTGCTCCACATCTTGGAGAAAGTATCTCCAATGTAATGCCATCTCCTCCTCAATGTCTCGACGGTTCGAACCTTCTTCTGAAAAAGTGGGAGGGAATAGTGCGCTCACTTGGGCTGCTGTGAGTTCACTCACACAGTTGTCTTTGCAAAATAGGCCTACTAAACTGGCTGCCTCCTCCTCAGTCCAAATGAGTCCTCCCATTTGCAGCCCCTCACTGATCTGGTCCAGTTCTGCCTTCAGAGCGTAGATGGTATAGTGTAGGGCGAGACTGCATACTATGTCATCTTTGTTCGAAATTGCTAGTGAAGATGTTGGCTTGGTGTAACCACAGGCATACCTGAAGTCATATTCGTCTGATGTCATGAGGTCCTGCAGATCCTCTGTGTTTGTTATGTCTTCAATCTGCATTGAATGTGAGGAATGAAACCACTGACTAATTGCACAAGCACAAACCATGATACATTACCAGTGGTAAAAACCCATGGATTATGTACAAATTGTATTAGTACATCTCTATAATATTATGTGCATGGTGCACAGAAAGGTCTCTTAGCAAATGGTATATTTTCAGCATTCACCATAATTTAATGTGTACACACAGTTCTCTTTGTTATCTATTTGTACATCCGTACGTACCTTCCTCAATTTTGCTTGAATTTCTGGGTCAGGTATGTCTGTGATTTGTGCATGCAAGCCAACATTTCCATGTAGGAGATAGTGTGCGATTGTCGGAGCCATAAACGTAGGGGCAGGTCCTCCTTGCAGTATAGACATGGCAAAGAATATGCCCATATATCGATACTCGTGATTGCACAGGAGATGAACGTTGTGTGTTGGCACTCGTGCATTCCTTGTGCCCTGGAAGAGTGCTTGGCTATGACATATCTCTTGCATCCCCCAGCGAAAGAATTCTCTCCTTGGCCCTCCATCGTCAATGGCTGCTTCACCAATAAACTCCACTTTCAGCCATTTTCGTGGTGTAAATCTGGGCTGCTTAAAAGCACACAAGGTATCCTTCCAGATCTTTTTCCGCCTTACTTGAATGCTTATAATGGAATCGTCTGAAAAATCATCATCTGGTAAGTGGCGATCACGCATTTGTCGTATGATAGTTTCAGCTGACCTGAGTAAAACATAAAACGCTATTTCATAAGTCACTGATAATAATAATGATAACATTTTCTTATTTAAACTGGGTGGGCCATTAGCCAGAGGCTACTTCTAAGGCCCCCAGGTGCACGCACTCACTCACACACACAATCAAATTAAATCAAATTCTAAGTTAATTTGGTGGCTGCAGTAGTAGGTCATCTTCTCATTCATTCCCTAGTTGGTGGCAAGGGGGGGGGGGTGCAGGGAAAAAACTCCCAATGACTCACAGGTGGGATAGTGTCCTCTCCTCACAGCTTAACCTCCAGTGCTGATCTACTGAGCCACCAGTACCCACCTGATCTATGCATGATGTACATTAAATCTGAATGCTTTTAACACAATGTCCTAAAAAGCATCTTGTAGATTCAACATGAGTGCCACATACTTTGTTGCCTGCCGTTGGTGTATTTGCTCAGTGAAAAAGCTATTCTCACAGGCCTGTTGAATTGCTAGGTCTTCTAAGTCACTGTCACTGTCTGGCTTCTCTGTGTTTGAACTATGATCACTGCAGAAAATGTTTAATACAACTTATATAATATGCAATCATTTAGTATAGCAGGGGCGTCGGAAGCATTTTGAAAGTGGGGAGGCCATACATGCAAGGGGAGTTGTATTATATGTGCCATGGCCTCATTAGCATAGTATATGTGTGGGTAAAATAGCCGTACAATCAAAACTGCTATCATCAATTACAGTAAGTACTATAATTTGAAACCATGATTGTCTATGAAAGTAACAGTGACCTTTTTTAGTGTTCATTTAGCTCCTCAACCCTATACAGGGCTACCTTTAGAATTAGGCCAGCAACTTTGAACCAATCACAAAGACCTGAGTCATTTTTGCTTTACCCCGTGTGATAATTAGGTCATTACGTGTGTTACTTAAAAATGGCGTCAAGAGAGTCGGCAGTTCAGATCACTATGATACAACGGATTACTGCTTATTTTGTGAACGAAATGCACTATTAAGCCTTATAATATTTTAAGTTTAGGTTTTAAACCTTTAGAGAATATTACAATAGCTTGTCAGATGTTTTGCTGCATGACTAAAGGAGAAAAAAAACAGCTAGTTCAAAAAGTGGGGCGGTTTGGCCGCCCCAAACGCCCCTATTCCGATGCCACTGTATAGGTTACAGAAACAAGATTGTGTATATAATTACTTACCTGCTATTGTTACAGAAACAAGATTGTGTATATAATTACTTACCTGCTATTGTAAAGGAGTTGTTCCCTGGGCAGGGTTGTGTTACAACCAGCAGAGAAGTTGGAATGCTCAGTTGGGAGGACTACAATATCACTTGAAGTGATTTGTCTTGTAGTCTCAAGTTCACAATCAGTACCTTCTTGAGTGTAATTCCCGAACTCCTAAGCATATTAACAAGTAATTCGAGTTAAAAACTCGTGGGGGCTGCTGCCCCATGCACTCGAATCACTTGTAAAGCATTGGAGTGTAAGTGCACAGCTGAACATTCATAGAACATACTGTTTATTGTAACTGAACGATTGTTTTGAAAACAATTGCCATATTTGGCAATTGTTTTCAAAACAATTCCTCTAACTCCTTCCTGTATAAATTCATACTTCTCTATTACTATTATATAAATTCTCTATTATAAGACTTTTCTTCAAATCCATATTATATATATATATATATATATATATATATATATATATCGGACGAGCGTTACACACCGGAAGTCCAAATGAAAACAATATAGGGGCTGCCTGTGGCAGCCCCTAAAAATCAACCAGCAAGCATTATAATTTATACATTTTACATGCCATTGAGAAGTACATAATCATGGCATGATTGATAATCAAGTACGTGGCTGTGTATGTTGTATATGTACAAATGAATATGTACCTCTGAGTCATTAGCTTCGCCTTTAGTTAAGTCTATGTCTGTGTCAGAGGTGTAGTTATCATCACAGTTTGCTAGTTCTGCCTGTGCCTCAACATAGAGGCAACCCTGGCCAGCTAGCTTTGCTACCTCCTTTGCCGTCCAGGTAAATGATGCGGACACAGCTGGGACTGTTAACGACTTTGTTCCTCCTCCTCCACCACCAGTTTGAAGGAACCGAAAAGGAAAATTGCGGTCATGGCCCATTGCATCCTTGAAGGTAGACCTCACTTCATTCAATACTTCCTCTTCTGTCATCTCCGAATGAAGACGAATTTTGCCACATAGACCTCTAGCTTGTAGAGAAGCGCGTCCCTTGCCTTTAGGTATAGCTATTACTCTGCTGTTTCCATGCACACCGTAATCCTTGGGGATACAAACAATGTTTCTATCCCAGGTTACAAGACGAGCTACCTTTGCTTTCCCTTTCTTGTGAGAAAAGGCCCTGGACCTCTTTCTGCCAATAGATGATAAATTTTGCGATGACAACGCTACTGGTAAAGGCTCAGGTTGGTTTGACGAAATGGTTGCAGCAATAGATGGGAGAGATGGACGGCTAGCAAGAGGCTGGGATTGTGAGCCAGTTGGTTGTGGTGGAGGTCTCCTATAGCTGCAATAGCCAAATGGAAGCTATATAATCACATGTGTACAGGTCTGTATACGTCCTAATGTGTATGACACATGTGACATAGTTGCATGCATTCTTTGACTACAAATTACAAGCATAGTTTGCACAATTTGGCATTCACTAAGAAAGTTTCACCTGTTACATGAAGACTGAGACTTACTTGGTTTCTAACACTTGCTCCACAGCACTTGTGATCAATTCTCGCAGCTGATTGTTATTGTCCATTGGTATAAACAAATTTACTGCTCTGTTGGATAGCCAGTGAAGTGGGTCCACTTTCTGTTGAGATCCAGTTGCTTGAGCAGTTTATCAGCATGCACAACACATGGCACTGAGCATGCTCAGATAGAAAGTCATCAGAAGTGATTTCATGCAGCTTTGTGATATATACTAGTTATGATATATTATATATCAGGCTGTGATATGTATATCAGGTTGCGATATGTATATCAGGCTGCGATATGTATATCAGGCTGCGATATGTATATCAGGCTGCGATATGTATATCAGGCTGCGATATGTATATCAGGCTGCGATATGTATATCAGGCTGCGATATGTATATCAGGCTGCGATATGTATATCAGGCTGCGATATGTATATCAGGCTGCGATATGTATATCAGGCTGCGATATGTATATCAGGCTGCGATATGTATATCAGGCTGCGATATGTATATCAGGCTGCGATATGTATATCAGGCTGCGATATGTATATCAGGCTGCAATATGTATATCAGGCTGCGATATGTATATCAGGCTGCGATATGTATATCAGGCTGCGATATGTATATCAGGCTGCGATATGTATATCAGGCTGCGATATGTATATCAGGCTGCGATATGTATATCAGGCTGCGATATGTATATCAGGCTGCGATATGTATATCAGGCTGCGATATGTATATCAGGCTGCGATATGTATATCAGGCTGCGATATGTATATCAGGCTGCGATATGTATATCAGGCTGTGATATGTATATCAGGCTATGATACACATATCAGGCTGTGATATGTATATCAGGCTATGATATGCATGTTTATAATGTATATCAGGTTATGATATCCCTAACAGGAAAAAACAGTAATTTTGACACAAACGGCACCCCATAAACTCACGGTATCAAAATTCCCATCGGTGAAAAGTTGAAGTGTTTGATATGGATACAGTGCAAGACACCTAATAAGTAGAATTCTATTTTTGCTCAAAAAGTAACTTGAAATGTCATCCTCTCTAGTAGCATTCTTTCAATAACCAATAGTGGTCGTTCAAGACCGAAAGCACTGCATTTCTTCTCAACTTGTAATAGAAAAATAGTCAAACCTATATTTTCCCTATATAATTTCCGCCATTTTTTTGATGTAATATCACATGACATGCATATGTATTAAAAGTCCATATATTGGCGGGTAAGCGAACGAATTCGATGGAAAACCTTACTAGTAACGACCCTAACGACCCTAACTGTGTTTATAAACACAAAACACTTTCTCCAGCAGGCTCTGAGGTTGGAACTCTACCTTTGTCTGATCTGAGCAACATCACGGCACGTTCCAAGCGGCAGGCAAGCAAAAATGCTGAAACAACAATGTCAAAGGTATTGAAAATGCATGCTTCTAGGGGTGATTCCTCAAAGAGCACTCCATCAAGGATGCATAACCTAAAACAGAAGCAGGCAACTAAACAAATGAAGGCAGCTGGACAAAATACCACAGAAGATGATACTTTGCAGTCAATCTTAAAAAACAAGTAATTCGAGTTAAAAACTCGTGGGGGCTGCCGCCCCACGCACTCGAATCACTTGCAAAGCATTGGAGTGTAAGTGCACAGCTGAACATTCATTGAACATACTGTTTATTGTAACTGGACGATTGTTTTGAAAACAATTGCCATATTTGGCAATTGTTTTCAAAACAATTCCTCTAACTCCTTCCTGTATAAATTCATACTTCTCTATTACTATTATATAAATTCTCTATTATAAGACTTTTCTTCAAATCCATATTATATATATATATATATATATATATATATCGGACGAGCGTTACACACCGGAAGTCCAAATGAAAACAATATAGGGGCTGCCTGCGGCAGCCCCTAAAAAACAAACATGAGGCCTTCCAGATGGGAGCAGATGCTGTCCACAATTTTGTATCAGATAGTCTGTCCTGGGAAACATCAAAGGGACTGGCCATTCACATGCTATCTGCTTTAATCCAAACTGGCAAGAAAATTAATGAAGCATCACAACTGACTTCCATAGTCACAGGCTTCAGCATGGAAACAGTGCGGAAATGGGGAACGTCATTCTACCAAGCAGCAGCACACAAAGGTGACGATGAGTTCAATTAGGAGTGGGTCGAAGAATGTTTGGTGTCCAGCCGAGGATGCCACCCAAAGACAATCAGTATTTTTGAGGACAAATTTCCAGATGCAATTTAAGGAGTTTGTGAGGAAAAATGCTTGTGTGAAAGGTTCACCAAATCTAACAGCAAAGGCATATGCTACTTGGATAGCCATGAACCGGAAGCATACTGTATTGGAACGAACAGCAATCCGATGGCTGCACAAATTGGGATTCAAGCAGCAACGTCTTGGAAAGGCTGTCTATTTTGATGGGCATGAAAGATCCGATGTGCTTGCAGATAGGAAGAAGTATGTTGATCAGCTGCATGAATACGACTATCCAGAACCAGACGAGAGGCCAATAATACACATATATCATGATGAGAGTACATTCTATGCCAATTCAGAGGAAAAGTTCTTTTGGGCTGATGGAAGCAATGTCCCCATTAGAAGTAAGTCACTGGGCCAAGCAATCATGGTCTCTGACTTCATTGAAGAGAAGGACGGTTGCTTGGAGAATGGCAATGACAAGGCGAGGGTGTATCTGGAACATTCCAAAGAGGGATACTGGAATAATGATAGATTGCTGAAGCAAGTTGACAAAGCAATGGACATATTTGAGGCAAAATATCCTGATGCATGTGGCTTGTTCCTTTTTGACAATGCTCCATCACATCAAAAGGTGGCAAACGACGCACTCAATGTCCATGCAATGAATGTCAATTCAGGTGGATCTAAGCCAGTAATGCGAGATACAGAATGGAACGGCAGCATTCAAAGATGGTCAATGAAAATGGTGAACCAAAAGGGCTTCAGATTGTCCTGCAGGAAAGAGGAGTAGACACCAGTTCAATGACAAAGGATCAAATGTGCAAGGCACTATTAACATATCCTGATTTCAAAACAGCAGCAAAGCCACTATTGCAGGAAAGGATTGAAGCACGAAATCACAAATGTATGTTTATTCCGCGATTCCATTGTGAACAAAATCCGATTCAATGGGTATGGTGTTTTGTAAAAAGACACACACAGAAGTATTCCAATGGAACCTTTACAAGGCTACGACAAATTTTACCACCAGCATTTGACAATGTGCTCAAGGACTTGATTAAAAAGTTTTTTTCGAAAGGTCCATGACTATGAAATGAGCTACAAACTGGGATGTACTGCTACTAATGTTGATGAGGCTGTCAAAACATATCCATCCCACAGACGAATCTCTCAACAGAATTTACTTGACAAAGATATCAGTTGAACTTCTAAATATTAATTTTTAAAACAATGTACATATAACAGTTTACTTACCATGTTTATTTGATGAATTCAATTAGAAGTTGACTTTTCAATGTTTCCGTACTGCTACAACTACTTTCCCCATAGAAGTACAAGATGGTTGCCTCACTGTCTGTGGAAATGCAGTCTGTTTCCGCCTTGGCCTTGGTGCAGGATAATGTCACTGTCGTTCCAGTGCTGTCGACATCTTCAGTGGAGTCACTACTTCCATCACTCACTAAGTCCTCCCTGTCTGAATTTAGCAATGCTTTATTCACCTATGGTCAAAATAACAAATTTATAAATGCACTGTAATATTATGTCAAAATTGTTTTTGCTATACCTGAAAATTTCTAAATCCTTTCATGCTAATTGCTGATTTGACAGCCAGACATGATTACTTTCCTCCAAAAACTTGTATTAATACATCGCATACTCGATATCGCCAAGATCTATTCACTGACTCTGAATAAGGTGCACTCCAAACTGAAGCCTTAATTAATAGTCCCTGGTGCTTGAATGGCGAAATAATACAAGCTGCTTCCTTACAAAGATGCCCAAGTTTCCTTCCTGTGATGAAAATCTCCATGCAGTGGACATCATATGGGTTGTAAGGGTCCAAATGAAGTTGAAGACAGGTTCCATTACTAATACAACTGACATCATAAGACATAATACCTCTAGCCTTAGCTACAAAGGAAGCAAGCAAAATGTCATGATCACTGAGCGAGTACACCTTTTTGATTTCTACCGACATGTGTGGATGTCTATCCTGTGATGAGCGCATGACCAAATCCATTTTTTTAAACTGCTGCTCTTTTTTGTGAATATCAGCAGCCTTTAGGTACCGAATCACCCGCAAAGTATCTCAAAATTTGGAACAGTCCACAATAGAAGATTGACATGAAAAAGTAAACCGGAAGTAGTTACTTCGCATTAGTTTTTACACTAAATAATTTTTTGAGTTTTGCTCTGTTCGCCTGACAGATGCATTTCCCAATTTCCTTAAAGCCACAGAAGCTGTATAAAGTTAGTATCTATCAGGTAATCTCCACTTTAAAAGTTTTCCTTCTTCTTTGAGGCAATTAGCATGCTAAATGTTTTGAGTGGTCCAGTTATATGCATGCCTTCTATGACGATGATGATTTGACCTTTGACCCTCAATTTTTGTAGAGATCTTCTTAACCCTCCTACCCCAACAATACATTATGGTCATTTTTAGTCTTCACACATTTTTAAGCCTTGCTACTCAATAGTGGAAGGGAACTACATATGTTTAGCATCATTTGAATCCTGAAGAGTAGTAGAATCCAACTATTAGCACCAATTGTACATTGCCCCTAGCAATGCACATTAAAACGCGTTTTATGTTGGTTTCAGCAATTTTGCGGTATTGCGTAATTTTAGTAGGTCTTGCACAAGAGCGTATGCATGCACAATATACATCAAACGAAAGAGAACTAAGAGATCTACAAAATGAGCCTAGCACTGAGCCAATAGGATCAAGCATGACCAAGTTATGGTAAAAAAAATGAAACTTGTCAAATTTCAATAGTAAGTATTATTGCAATAGCGATAAAGAATGCATAATAATGGTTAGACTGCAATTGTGTTCTTCCCCTTAGTTGACAAAACGTCTCTTCTTATCTCTGCTGCCTTTAGGTCTCCCTGGACGACATTTCACTGAGTTACTGTGTAAGGCTTGTTCTCGTGCTTCACGAGCAGAGGCCTTTGCACGTTTTCGAAAAAACCATGTGGCTCGTTGTGCATCAAACTCAGCACTATGCCAAATGGCATGGCAGTTCTTGCTGGCTGTTTGGCATAATGCTGGCATAAAAGGACAATCTTGGCATGCCCTTGAAGGCCTTCCCTTGCACACAGCACATTGTCTCCTCTTTTCGCTTGACATTGCCATGCTACTGTGTAGGGAACGGTATGCTACAGATGATGATGGGGTTGTACTTGCAACAGATCTTGAGCTGAGACCGTATCTTGCAATAATTTGGAGAATGAGGTTGTCTCGAAACTTGTTCTCAGTTATGGTCTTCTTCTGGTCACTGATAAGGATAAGCTTATGTAGAATGAAAGCATTGGTATGGGAAATCTCCAAGAGGTGGAAGAACAGCGTTTTCCAATACTTCTTCGTCTGGCGTGCTATTTTATGATAGTTTACCAGCTGATCACTCTTATCAACCCCCCCCCCCCATAAACATGTTATAGTTCTTCACAACAGCTGGCAATGGTACTTCAACAAGGGTGGATCTGCCATCCTTATCTTTACCCCTTCGATTGGCTGTGCCTTCCTGGTGTCCAGGGTAAGCTGTGGACATAAGTGTCACACAGTCATTATCCCGCCAGCAGACATAAACAGAAGAGGAACCAGGCTTGCATATGTAGTATCCTGTTCCCCTCGGCACTGTAGACAACTTCAGAGTAGCCTGAAGTTGCTTCACTTCATTTGGTACACCTTGGCGAGCAGTTTTCAGTGTGCCTGTAGATCGAATACCAACTGCTTCCAAATCGGCCAGTAGTTTAGGGCTGGTGTAAAAATTATCCATGAATACTTCATACCCCTGATTGTGGTATGAAGCCAGTAGATCCATCACCACATCATACGAAAGACCATTTGATGACACTGATTGGGAACCCCTCTTCCCACAATATAGATCGAAGTCGATGGTATAGCCAGTAACATCTGCAAGGACCCAAAATTTAAATCCCCACTTGGTGGGCTTATTGCGAATGTACTGCCTTAGGTGTGAACGTGCTTTCATTTTTACCGTGCGTTCGTCCACAGATAGTTCCTTCAAAGGTTGATACAGGGTCTGTGAAGTTTGTTTCACATGCTCATACATTGGTAGAACCTTCTTCAAAGGGCTGTCACCCGCAGCAGCTTCCTCAGCTTCACTAACCACATGAAGGAAGGTACTAATTGCTTCGTACCTGTGGCGCATCATCAAATCTTGCAAACGAATCAGAAACTGCAAAAGTAATAAAAACATAATACTTTGAAAATGTGCCAAATACTTCATAACAACATACATCAACACATAACATGAGTATAAGACTCACCTGTGAACTATTAGTATCCCATGCTTGTCTATAACTCCTAATAGAACTTATGCTCAAAAGCAGAAGAACGCCTAGGTAGCGTCTCATTTCGTCACAAGTTAGCGGGGATAGCTTGAACAACCTGTATTGGAAGTTTTTCTTGTCTTTGTTCCTTTCTGCATATTCATTAGTGCTACAAACCAAACGATCAATGACTTCATCAGTCACAAACAGCTGGCAAATATCCAACTCAGAAAGATCCTCAGATGTTGTGGGCAAGTGTAATCCAACTTGCCTTATAGGGGAGAATTCATCGCCTTCTTCAAAACCATCATCATTTGTAACAATTGGCACTGCCTCACTGGGTACATGTTCCAAATATCTCAACCTAGACTGCACATTCCTTGGCACACTGATTTGCTGACCGCCACGTCCTCCACCTCGACCATGTCCTCTTCCTTGACCACGACCACGTCCTCTTCCTTGACCACGACCACGTCCTCGACCATGTCCTCTCCCTCGACTTCTGCCATGTCCCCGTCGTTGACGTTGTTGAATGGTAACAGAATTTTCTTGTAGTGGATTTCCTTCATCAGAAGTATCCCCGCTATTGCTGCACTCAGATTCCGCATCACTATTGTTGCACTCGGATACCACACTGTTGTTGCTACACTCAGATTCCACACCGTTGTTGCTACACTCAAATTCCACACCGTTGTTACTGCACTCAAATTCTACATCGCTGTTACTGCATACAGCTTCCACACTACTGTTGCTGCGCTCAGCTTCTACAGCATGGGTAGATAGCTCTTCTGGGGCAGTGGACACAGAACTTAAGTCACTTAGCTCCTCTGAAGACAAAGATTCTTGAGATTCCTCTAACACAGACACCGAATTATCACAGTGGGTGGACTTATCTGTGTCAGAATGCTCCAAAATATCTATTGCGCTTGGCGGATCTGCGGCAAGTTGATGAGGAGAGCGCGAATGGAGCTTCTTCTGCTCTGGGGGGCCGTTGCTGTCGTTGTCTTCATCTTCTGACGTTACAACCATTCCAACATACTGATTGAGGTCTTGTTCATCGTATTCTGAGGATTCGCTGGATGATTCGTCCTCTTTCTGAAAGAATTTCAGCACATCCTTAGAAGTGAATCGCCAGGCTCTATTAGCCGCCATCTTGAATTTCACGAGTTATACGGAAATTATGCGGAATATTCGGCACATCTGACTACTCGAGTAGGGTATTTCGAAAGGGGCTGGGTCCGATAAAACAGCACTAAATACAGGATTTAACCCATCAGTCCAAATCTTTAGTATTTTAGCTTTCGAATGGTACCACATTTGGCGGCTCACGACCTTCCAATCGAGCTACGAAAATTATTACTTCTGGTACAAATTTGTACCGTATTGGGGTAGGAGGGTTAAGAGGTAGCCTTTGTGTACATGAAAACATTTATACTAAGAGGGCTTGTTTCCCAAAATATAGGTCACTATATAATAAAATGTTAGATTCTATTCTTTAGGTGTCTTGCACTGTAACAATAAAACACTCTGAAGCTTCCTACGTTGATCCGCTGATTTCCTTGACAACATGGCATTTTGCAAGAAGAATTTGCTTAGCTTAGGGCCGATTATCACATGATAGTCATTTGACAAACTGTGACGTAATCGTATATTACCCTTACCGAAGTGTTTGAAGTGTTTGATCTCTGATTTATGCATCGTAAGCGAGAGAAATTCAGTGGAGGAAGAACATTATGCAAAGAAGACAAATGGTTTAACAAGCTAAAATATCGACGATTGAAGAAAGGTGAACTGGATATTCAGCGCCCAATCGGCAACATCGAAGAACAAAGTGCGTAATCTTTGTTTGATCTTAAATTCAAATAGAAAAGTCAGTTTTACTAACTTGAGTACCTTATAACAAGTGATTCGAGTTTAAAAAACTCGTGGGCCGCCTACGGCCCTGGAAACTCGAATCACTTGGAGATTATCCTCACAGCATTGAAAGATCCCTGAGTAATACGTGGCTTTGTGTAGTGGGGTATAATTATAAAATGTGTGTGTGTATGTGTGTGTGCATGTGTGCGTGTGTGTATGTGTGTGTGTGTGTGTGTGTGTGTGTGTGTGTGTGTGTGTGTGTGTATGTGTGTGTACACGTGTGTGTGTGTGTGTGTGTATGTGTGTGTATGTGTGTGTACACGTGTGTGTGTGTGTGTGTGTGTGTGTGTATGTGTGTGTGTGTGTGTGCATGTGTGTGTGTGTGTGTGTGTGTGTGTGTGTGTGTGTGTGTGTGTGTGTGTGTTTCTGGAATTATTGTGCTCTGTTGTCATTCTGCATGTTCACAGGAAGAAAACATAGAATCTGTTAGGGAAATGATGGTGAGTTAATATGTATATACACATGTGCATATATTGTACTATATGCATGTGCTGTGTGTGGTTGTGTGTGTGCATGTGTGTGTATGTGTACATGTGTGTGTTTGTGTATGTGTGTTTGTGTATGTGTGTGTGTGTGTGTGTGTGTGTGTGTGTGTGTGTGTGTGTGTGTGTGTACTACGTACTCTTTCAGCATGTCTATTTAATATATTTTATGTTCCTTTTCTAACCATGTAGGCAACCAACAACCAGCCCACATGGCAGCAATAACATTTTCCAAGTAAAACTTCATCATTTATTCCTTTTATCAATATTATTATTATTCTTAACTCTCTCTTGTTTATTCCTATTATATACTAATTTATATACATTATAATTCTACAGTATAATTGTATATATTATTATATTCATGACATTATTTACATACTAATTATTAATAAACCATTACAATAAAATAAAAATCAAAATGATATATAACAGTATTTCAACAAATTATAAATCCATGCATAATACAGTCAATTATAGAAAACATGTACACAGTAGTTTTTCAGAATCAAGTTAGATTCTTCGCATAAGCATACAATACACTGTACTTTCTGTGTATCAAATTCCTGCAAAGGACAATATAAATTAGCATAGTATGTGATAAACACACATGAAGTACATACAAACATGTATATTCACTATACATGGACATCCTCACACATGCTAAATGTGTGTAATCAAACACACACACACACACACACACACACACACACACACACACACACACACACACACACACACACCATGCACCCCCCACAACCACTGAAGACACATACATTAATAGAGGTACACATCAGGGCTGCATACACAATTAGGGGATAGGGGGCAAATTGAGATTTCTAAATCTTTTGTAATATGGAAGACATTATGGGATAGCTATTTTTACACACACACACACACACACACACACACATACACACATACGCATGCATGTACACACACACACAACCACACACACACACACACACACACACACACACACACACACACACACACACACACACACACACACACATTCAAATATACACTTACAATTTCACCAAAGGTCTTCAGAATCAGTACTTCAGTCTATATTCTGAACATGAAAAGAAAGAACAATAAGCAATGAAACCACAAAAGGACACATACATACACACACACAGCAGAACCTCTTCTCTGCACACCTGGTTCCACTTCAGCATGGTACTATAACCAATGTGGTGTATCAAGTGATTGCAAATAGGTCACACACACACACACACACACACACACACACACACACACACACACACACACACACACACACATAATTTACAATGCTATGTAATAGTATTTCAACAAATTATAAATCCATGCATAATGTAGACTAAGTCAATTATAGAAAAAAAACATGTACATAGTATTTGTTAGAATCCTTTGTTTGAGCATATAATACACGGTACTTCCCATGTATCAAATTCCTGCAAAGGACAATATATATTAGCATAGTATGTGATAAACACACATGAAGTACATACAAACATGAATATTCACTATACGTGCATGGACATCCTCACACACGTTAAATGTGCATAATCAAACACACACACACACACACACACACACCATGCACCCAACTCCCCTCCTCCCACAACCGCTGAAGACACATACAGTTATAGACGTACACATCAGGGCTGCATACAAAATTAGGGGATATGGGGGCAAATGGAGATTTCTAAAATTGTTTGCAATATGTAAGACATTATGGGATAGGTATTTTTTAATTTGAGACTGGAGAACCTTTAGTCATAGCCTATTTCAAGTGTCACGCACACACACACACACACACACACACACACACACACACACACACACACACACACACACACACACAATAATCACACACATACAAAATAAAATTATACATCACACACAAAAAATACTTACAATTTCACCAAAGCCCTTCAGAATCGATGCTTTACTCTATAATCTGAACATGAAAAGAAAGAGCAATAAATAATGAAACCACAAAAGCATACATACATACACACACACACACAGTAGAATTTCTTCACTACATAGCTGGTTCCACTGCCAACATGGTACTATAATAACCAATATGGTATATCAAGTGATTGTAAATAGGTCACACACACACATACACACACACATAGCCGAACTTCTTCCCTACACACCTGGTTCCACTGCAGCATGGTAGTATAACCAATGTGGTGTATCAAGTGATTGTAAATAGGTCACACACACACACACACACACACACACACACACACACACACACACACACACACACACACACACACACACACACACACACACACACACACACACACACATACACACACACACACACACACATACACACACACACACACACACAAGATCTATATTCGCTCATAAAGAAACATATATGCGTTGTAAAGTGAGTCTGGGTAACTTGGAGCGGCCGAATTAAAAAAGATGTATGTTACATTTGACTCAGCAATGTCTACTTGAATTCAGCGTTTAACAGTGGCAAGTAGCTAGGGTAAGGCTTGGTAACTTGGAACGCCTGGGTAACTTAGAACGGCCGAGTAAAAGCAGCGTGAATAGTAAACTACAGGTACAATTTTGGCCAGTAATATCTCCATAAATTGGGCGTTCAGCAGGGGTAAGTATAGCTGGGCAGCTTAATCATAGCAAAGGATACAGGCCCTGTTCTAACTTACCTATGTATTCCTAAGTTACTCCACTTCACCCCATGGCTGGGCACCTTAAACAAACGTTACAGGCCTTGTTCCACTTAATCCTACATACATAAACTCACAAATCCACACACACACTTTCCCCATTGTAAACACACGTCACACACACCACACTCCCACAAAGCAATGTATACACACAATCTACACATGCTGTCTCTAAACATCAGTAAAGCTTACAAAGGCACACTGAGACACAGTAGTCTAATAACAAAGGAAATCACACCCCACAAATACACACAAAGACACATACTACCTCCACACGTGAAGGTACAAACCTTACGAAGGCACAGACGACTGAAGAATGACACCCAACGAAACTAAATATCTGTATATACTAGTCCTAGCAATTATCACAGACCCGTGGCCAACGTGTTCTGTCGCAACAATCAACCTTTGACCCCAATGTATGGTTATGCAACAATTCCGCCGCACAATGCAAGAAAAGGAACAAAAACTTGCTTACCATGCTCCGCAGTAGTACGAGACTTTGTCAAACCCGACAAATGCGCTTAGAAACACAGAGGAATACATAGACGATCGAAGGACCAGGCGACAACGGCTTTTCAATGAAGAACAGGGGCGAATTGTCTGAAATTCCATAGCGCGCATTCTCCGCGGGATTTTATTTCATTTGCAGCTGGCTCCGACAATGGTGGAAATCTCTCTCGTTTTTGTGGTACGTTCAAAGCCTACTACAACGTTAAAAGTGTATAATATGTTTTTATTTCGAATTTCGCTGTATACATTATTCTACTTTTCACACAAATAGATGTTGGTTGCAGCAGCAATACACTTGCTGCTGCAACTATTGATCCCAAGTTTTTTCTCGGGGCTAATGGTAAGAGTTGTACACTCTGTACGTTTGCATAGTGATTAATTTACTTTATTCTCTGT
>CAUJGJ010000397.1:2215000-2232500 GCA_963170055.1 Halisarca cf. caerulea
CATATACAGATAGTCAGTGCCACCTCAACCTTCAGTTTACACCTCTCTACATATTGAGTACAACTACAAGAGGTTGGGAATTATGGTACAGTATACACTGGCAGTCAAAAAGAATTGCTCAAATGACTTCAACTTGCTCATATATTCATAGTGGTCAAATGCAATGGCCTTTGGTATCAATCAACAGCATACACATTTCCCATTCCAAGGTGAACCCTTTCCATTTTTTTAGACTTCTCTGTAAATTTTCTAAGGGGGCGTGGTCATTTTCAATGCGGTTGCTAAGGATTTAGTACAGGCTGCATAGGAAGTATGCACTCATTGCGCAAATCTTCCACTTAATCCCTACACGTGCGCAGTCAGTTTGGGTGGGCTCCAATTGGAATTTGGCACATATAGCTTAAGGATAATTGCTTTGCGATCATTTTGGATGTTTTTTAACAGCAAAGTTTGCGAACAAAATCCATAGCAATGGTTGCAAGGTGCAGAATCAGCCTTGAGAGTCGAGGAAAGATGTTGGCATTGTCTGAAGAAGGTTACTCACAACGGGAGATTGCTGCTCACATCGATTGCAGCCAGAAAAGTGTATGTACTGAAAAAGCAACAGCTTACTGGTAGTGTACAGGATCTTAAAATCCCTGGTCGGAAGAGGAAGACTACACGAAGAGAAGACAGCATTATGATCCGTAAAAGCAGGAGTAACCAATTTAAAACTGCACCCCAGATTAAGGCAGAAATGCTTCCGGAGTATGGTGTTAGTGTTTCAACATCTAATGCCCAGAGGAGACTTAGAGAGGCAGGATTGTTTGGTTGCAAACCACAGAGAAAACCACGCCTAACACCTCAACATAAAAAGGCAAGGTTGAAATTTGCATGAGCCCACAAGGATTGGACAGCTGTACAGTGGTCACAAGTCATCTTCAGTGATGAATCAAGGTTTTTGTTGCACAGAAGTGATGGCAGAGTATATGTGAGACAGAAGGAGAAGAGTTCAATGAGGACTGTATTTAAGCCACAACGAAACATGGAGGGGGTGGGGTCATGGTGTGGGGTTGCATTAACTCCAGAGATGTTGGCTTCCTCTGGAAAGTGGATGGGCGACTGAATGGAGCAGGATACATAAACATTCTGGAAAATGCCCTGATTCCCACAACTCATTTGCTGTCAATTCCTAGTGGTTTCATTTATCAGCAAGACAACGCTACGTGCCACACGTGAAATTTGAAGTGAGCAACTCTTTTTGACTGCCAGTGTATTACCCTTTACATCCTGTACCTGCATATATTGGTACACAGTATACTTTATCTTCGGGTATTTGCTACCTTCATTGGTATGCAGTACCTTTTCCCATAGTATCTTCCTTTGGTACACAACTTCCAGTGCTTTTGATGGTAAACAGTATACAGTAGACCCTCATTTATCCGAACACATTGGGACCGAGGGGTGTTTGGATAAGTGAATTGTTCAGATAACTGAAATAAATGCATTGCATGCACATGTCTGTACATATGTCACAATATGCTGTATACACAGTGCATATTGGTTAATGATTAAGAGCTACGTATACTAATATTAGCAAGTACATACGGTACGTATATGTTCACGCTACTACAGTACATTCTATTAGTACAATGTATCTAAGTCCAGTACACAAAGTGTACACGAAGCTTAACAAAAAAAAAATGTTAATTTAGTTTGCTTTAAGCTACTGTGCCATTTTGAAGCTGCCAGATCCCGTATTTCTTTGAGTAATAGAAGTGATGTTGGTCTGCTTTCTTCTTGATGTTCATGCCAGACTAGGCATTTATCCAACATAGAAGTGACCTCTTTGTGGGTAGGGATGGGCTGTGTTTGTGTTGTGTCTTGTTCCTCCTCCTCCTCTTCGTCTGTGTCATTTGCTTGCTCTGTCACAGATCTCACAATCTCATCCTCAGTATACAGTTGATAACCATTAGCATCCTCACCTAGCCAAATATCGATGTCTTCTGGTACAAGATTACTGTCAAATTGTGCCGCAAGACTGTCAAGCAATACTTCCTGTTCCCCATTTGTTGACTGATCCTGGTTGCTACTGTGTGTAAGCAGTGGGTTCCATGAGTTCAAAATCGTGGTGGTGGTAATGTCATCCCATACAGATGCAGACATATATATATAACCTGCCTCATATCAATTTGCTTCACTGAGTCCATGAGTGACATGTTGTCACCACTATTGATCAGTAGCATTTGCGGCATGGCCCTTTTATATCTCATCTTCACAGCAGCCAAGATGCCTTGATCCATCGGTTGCAGTATGGCTGCAGTATTTGCAGGTATAAAGACTGCTTTGATATTGCCTTCTTTGCTTGTCAGGCTACTAGCCTCTGGGGGAGCTGGAGCATTATCAACTAAGTGCATGTGGGACATGTCCGTGAGCTTAGAATTTCAGTGGAGGTGTCTAATAGAAGGAATTTCACAACCTTCGCTGGCTTCGCGATACAATGTCATGTGACCAGCCCGTGATTTTGGCAAAAGATTTTGATGTTAAAGATTTCAAAACAGCCCTACATGACGTTCAAAATTGACTCGCTCAAGGCCTCAAACTTCTGCCTACGATGAATCTAAGTTATGCGTCACCAGATGCTTTCCGTTGATGTTCGTAAAGGAGAAGCAGAAAGGACTGGCGATGCAAAACTAAGCGAATCAAAAGACAAAGTATAGTTTAAACACATCAGTAAAAGTCTGGGTTACCGCGCTTACCAGATTAGAGGTTGTTCGGGCTTCCTTCCTTCAGAAAAAACATCGTCTTTAATCTTTGAAGACTTTTAGTGCGCATATGAAATTGCAGCACCAAAATTTGGGAGTTTTCCGTCTTTCCGTCTTTCTCGGCGAAGTAAGACTACATATCAGCGACAAAAAGGTACGAAATGAAAGGACTTAGTCTCAGAATACGGAAATTTTGCCTCTATTCCACTTTACTAGTGATTCCTCAAGGTGACGTCACTTCAATGTATCATACGACAGTCATGTGACAAAATGGCTGCTAGGTTGTTCTAGGCCAGTGAAAACTTTAATGGCTGGGAGGCAGTGGCAAACCGCCCATTGCCCTACTTTTCTTCGTTTTTAGGCTGTATTATAGGATAATACAGAACTTCCATGTTGGGGATTTTGATCCATTGCCATTCACAAGTTATAGGCAAAAAGGTGAGCTTACATTGTATGAAATTGCGGTTTTCAGTGATTTTTTTCCAAAACTATCAGAGATCTTCAAATCCCCAACATGGAAGTTTTAGATACTTACATAAAGAACCTGTATGCCAATATTTATGCCCCCAGCTTCGAAGCTGCACTGCCTTCTGGCCTTTTTTCATGTTTTTATATGTTTAGGGAGAATGAGTATACTTTTGTTAGAACAAACAGAATACTTTCAAGTTTGGCATCAAACGAAAGGTAATATAGCTATCTATACGATGATACCAGTTGCTAGAAGATAATGCTATTTTGTCAAGAGAAATAAAACAAAAAAGCGAAGGTAAATTTTGTAACCGCTGAAGCCATAAAAGTGCGAATTGGACATGTCCCACATGCAAGAGAAGAGCTTTAACGGGGTGCCCTTTATCTTTCAGAAACTTTGAAACAGCTGGGGTGAAATGATGGTGAAACCACTCAGAAAATATATCAGCATTCATCCCGGCACTTTTCTGTGAGAAGTAAGCAGTGGGTAAGAAAGATTTATTGACATTCTTGAAGCAGTGAGGGTTGGCATACTTGCCAATTACAGCCAATGGAAGTTTGTGGCTGCCTGTAGCATTAGAGCAAGCTAGCAATGTGACTCTATCTTTCTGAAGCTTGCACCCTAAAGCATGTTTCTCATTCCTGGCTACAAGTGTCTTGTTCAGAAGCATTTTATAGAATAATCCAGTTTCATCACAATTGTAGACTTGCTCCAAAGTCAGTGCTTCATCTTTCATAAGCTTCTGCAATTTCTCTCTGAAAGGGCCAACAAAAGAGGTGTCTGAGGACAGGGACTCCCCTTGGATGACAAGCTGCTTCATACCATGACTGTTGCAAAACCTCCAAAGCCAGCCTTTGCTAGCTTTGAACTCTTCGGTAGATGCGGTGTCCTTGAGGGCATGAATCTGTCTAAACAGTTGCAATGCCTTTTCACAGAGGATTGGCCCGCTAATGGGGGCACCCAGCAATCTTTGCTGTAAAAACCAAAGGTACAGCGCTTCATCAAGAGCACTATCATTTGCTTTCTGCATAACTTTTCGACCCTTTGTGGACACTGACAGATCGTCCATGGTTGTACAAAATACTCGTAGCTTTTCTTTGCTTTTCTTGATGTTGCTAATAGTCGATTTCTCAATCCCAAACATTTCTGAGACTCTTGACCGTGAAAAACCTTGGTCTATGTAGTCAATAACTTGAAGCTTCTTCTCCAGTGACAAAACGATACGTTCGCGCTTAGCTTCAGGCCCAGGCCTTGGGGTAGCCATTTTGCTGATGACGCAAACACGTAATTATATAATTATGCATACTAAAATACTCGTGGTTACCTGATATAATTGCAATAACCTGTGGAAATGCACTCTATGGCCAGACTACTGTACTGAAAATTTAGCATTCGGATAATCCAAGCTTTTGGATAAGTGAAGTCCGGATAAGTGAGGGTCTACTGTAATAGTATAGTCTCCCATATTGGGCTATGCACATTACACAGCTCAATTGAGACTTGCATAGATCACAATGATCGTACTATTGACTACTTGTAGCCAATTTTGGATACCTTGTGCACCTTAGCATGGAAAAGATACCGTATGCGCTTTAATCTTGTGGGGTGTATATTCCGCAGATTTTGTCTTAGTGATTTTCACATTTTAATATTCGCGGATGGACATGTTTTGTCATTGCACAAGAGCTCAATCTAAATTTTCATGTGTCTAAACTTTTGCAGATGGCTTCCTATTTGCGAATACCATGAATATTAAACCATGCGAAAATTAAAGCGTATACAGTATTACTATAACATGCTGACTATATTGATCTGCTGAAAAATCACTTTGTATATTCTGTTCTTTATTCTATAGCTACACATTTAAGTGATTATGGCGGATCACACAACGGTACACATGTACCATTATATATGTAGCATTTTATTGCACCATTTTTATTTTGGATTTGAGGAGTTTTACGGTCTCTTGCAGACCCTACCTAAAATGAATCCAATCCTCTGGGATGTAAAGCATGCCTACCTCCTCGTGGTGCATCCTGGGACTACTATTATTATAGTAGTGCAGAATGCCATGTGTATTAACTTTCATTGAAATTGTCAATATCATTTAAATTTACTAAAACTGACTAGATCATGACCTCAATATATTATTTGGAATATTCAATGCTAAACCTCGACACACACACACACACGCACACACACACAGAGGTTAGTGACATCTTTGACATCTTCAATCTGCATGGCAACCGAGAATATTACAGAAAAGTCATAATTCATTGTCACAGTGCATGCATGAGACTCAATATACCCTGAATACAATACATGGATTGCATGTCCATTGGCAAATAATACTGCATACTTTGCATAATGTATAGTCTACCCTATCCCTATCCCTATCCCTAACTCCATACCCTTAACCCTAATCCTATTTCAGGCCTATAGTCTAACTGCATTATATAGTAACACTTCTAAATTAACATTGTGTGACCAAGTGATGGACTCCCAAATAATATTTTACAGTTGGACTCATGACATGCATGCATGTACATGCCATAGATATATGTGTCTGAATATATAGGCAACCACACATACAGACATAGCATGCACTGCACAGTACTTCAGCACTTAATATACCTTCTTGATCAATGCTGATGCCTCACAGTCAAGGACATCATGTGTATCTATCGTGATGTTCCTGATTTCTTGGCCACAGATGTAATCAAAAATTGGAGGGGCAAAAAATGGGAAACCCATGGTGGCCAAGAAGGCTACTTTCCGAAACGCTCCCGACTTCCGCCATTATAACGGAAATACCGACAGCCAAGCGGACAGTACCGACAGTCAAGTGGACTTTACCGACTTCCTGGCGGGATTGGCCGACTTCTGAGCGGTTCGATAATTCCGATAGGTAAACAAGTTTATCGACTCCTTGTCGGGGTTTGCCGACATCTGAACGTTTCTGATCAATATTTCAGAATGTCCAAAAGATCATGATAGTCACATGCGAACCACAGAATCTGATTCTGAATGGACAGGTACACATTGTTGAAGAACTTGGCGTGTGTTAGACTGGTCGAAGTGGCTCAGTCGTGTAAAGAACTTATTTTGAAAGACCCCAACGTAAAGTAAGTAATTAATGCAATAATTATTATTGAGTGCCTTATACTCTTCGTAAAGGTACCAGTTTGTGGTGTCGCTTTTAAAATAATATTTTAATTTGGCCTCAGGCAACTTACATTCTTATCACATCACCATGCAACTTACCATTTAATTCATATGAATCAGATAATTATGTTGATTACTTTTAACATGTATTTTTTAATTAGTGCTGAGATCCAAAAAGCTATTTTTGATGTTGAAAACCTGCTGTCAACCATCAATACTCGAATCAAGTAAGTTGAGTTGTTGGGTTCATTGACAAAGCTATATAATAGTCCTCATTGCCAATTCATGCAGCAATGCATGCCGGATTAACTATTCATTTTTTGCATGGGCACCACTCAACACCTTCAGCGGATTGGAGGTGAAAATGGATCATATGACAGTTTCCAGGGATTTATTGCAAGAGACTGAGATGTTATGTAGTAGAACAAGAGTCATCAGAGAAAGTATTGGGCACCTATATGGACAGGCACCTGGTAAGGCATCAACTAAATGTCTTTAGTAGTTATTTCCATTAATTTTTTGACTCATGGCATGCATCATACTATGGTCAGTATAACTGATTAATACCTGTAACAGTTATGATATTAGTTATGCATGGCCATTAATTATATATCAGTGGCAGATTCAGGGGTGATTCGTTGGGCTCGGATGAACCCCCCTCTTTCCAATCCTCCATTTTTGTACACATGTAGTACAAGCCTACTAGTAGGATCAATAATAATTAAATACATGCCACTCACTTCATCCCTTAATTAGGGAAGTACTCCATTGAGAATGATGATTTTAATATGATGTCTGATACTCGTCATTTTGTGAGTGTCCTGCAGCATGACTTGTATGGAGATTCAGATCACCCTGTGCCATTCAGTGTGGTGAGTTAAAGTTTGTGCTGTAAAGATCCCCAGCTTGGATTCACATATAGTTTCTGTTTAATTTATGCTCATGCAGCATTTTCTCGAAGCTGGGCATTTTTGGCTGTTTTGTAATTTTCAAGTAATGATGTGGATAACCTGGAGACGACATCAAGGTTATCACAAGCTAACAGTGGCAAGAGAGTTTGTTGCAGTTACGAATGAACTGTTTTGTGATTTTGAATCATGGAGGGAGAACAACAAGGAATTGTGTGATGACGTTATTTGTATTCCTCTGAATGCTGACTTGCATGTTTGGCTGCAACAGAGATCTGCTTCTGGTTTGGCCAAACCCAACCAGAAAGCAGTTTATGGCCAGCAATACTTAGTGCTACGTATCAGTGAGCATCCAATTGATCATGAGATGATGGATAATTTGTTGGCATTTTGCAAGTCCAGGCCAAGATTACAACCTTGTCCTTATTAGTGGACAAAATTGAGAAAATGTGCATCTGTGTATTACTTCAGCACATTCACAAATTCGGCCATATTTTTAATGAGATTCGTGACCGTTCTGGTTACCCATATATATAGGTACGTAGTGGAGAGTATCCATGCTACAGTCAACCACGTGGTGGAATTCTTTGAGACTGAAATTTGGAAATGGCTCAAGAAGAACCTGATTTAATCCAGAGCTACCACAAAGGTAAATTTTCAGCAATAATGAAGTATATAAGTGTAATGGTGCTAGGTTCTAATTTGTAGCCAGAGAATACTTCTACAAACAATCCTGAGATTGGATGAGTTTGGAAATGAACTAGTGCACCTACAGCAGTTAAAGGGACACTGCCACCAAAAACTAAATGTGGTTTAAAATGTAGTAAATATTGTAAAACTAACCAAGTTGCTGTAAAATCGTTGTACGTACTACCGTTTGCGAGAAATTCTATTCCAAAGATGGTAGAACCTCGGTTTGGGTAGCCATGTTGATGACGTCACTGGCGTGAACTGAACAAGAATTACTATGTCGCAGCGGGTAGAACCGTACCTCTTCGAGCCTTTAATGACCAGTGAAGAACTGGAAAGCGTCCGCGAAAGGCTCGGAAATGAACGTGAAAGACAGGAACAAGGGCGTACTGAACTTTCAGAAGTCAGAAGTGGTCACAACGGGTGGTGTTCGTGTGGAAACTGTCCTGCGATGACTATAGAGACGGAGAACGTCTGCTGCAAAAAAGTGCCCGAAATTCTCCAGAAAATGGGAACTCACGGATGTATCACAGACCATCTCAGCTTCGATGTAGTTTGCCTGGACCCGGAAGTGCTACAAACGGTTCTAGTAGCCATGCGAGACGTGCGCTTTGAAGACTTCGATGTTCCGGTGCCGCAACAGACGTTGCGGCTTGCAGCTTATCGTCAGTTCACCTGGTGGATACACACACGACTCGGTCACTCTGTTAGGAGGGTCATTCCTGCCTGTGCAGTGAGTCGAATTAGGCAGGAATACCCAGAAGAATCAGGTCAGTATACTGGATTCCAGGAAGCCCAAGATTCTGAAGATTGACCAATTCAAGAACTAAAATTATAAATTTACTTTTTTATGAAGTGATGTACATGTATGTTAGATACATTCATTGCGAGATGTAAACACAAAGAGAATACAATTATAATTTAAAATATTAAAATGTTATAAAATGTCATATTTACTGTGAAAAACGTGACTGGTGTCTGGCTATTACTTCTTCCTTTTGCGGGCGAGGTGTGGGTGCAATGTTCTTAGGTAAATTGGGAAGGTCAGGGTGTGGCAGTATGGTTCCAGTTACCTGCATCTCAATCACTTGGGCCATCATGTCAGCGAGATATGGGTAGGCCTTCTTCTCACTGATGGGTTTGGCTACCCAGTCGCTCCGGCCCTTGGGGTGCGAAATGCGGTATCGAGGGTCACCTGCTAAGGTGGTAGCTTGTGCTCTGCCCAAGTTGTGGTTGTTGTCCAGTGCTGCTAACTGAGTACGAGCAATCATTCCTTCATAGGAGTAGTGTTGGCGCTTCTCACAGTACTTGATCAGGACCAAATGGTAGACCTCTAAGCTCCCAGTGTGACAGAAAGCAGTCATCTGATCCAGTGCCTTAAGCAGAGGCTTGTCCATTACAAGTTTGCTAAAGACTTGGTGTGTATGACTGCCAGGAGTCAACCACTTAGTTCGCTCCTCTCTGTCGACCGGAAGTGGAGGATGTGCACACTCACTGAAGAGGTGTGATCCTCCCCAGGTGTGAAGGTTGGCAGTGTGGTGGAGAACAGAGAGCCACTTTTCCTTCAGTAGCACCTTGTCCCCCTTGCAGGTCTCACAGGACCACCAAAGGTGGTTGCAGATGGACCTTACCCATGGAAACAGGTCCTCGCACTCTCTCTGCTTGCCTGCTTTTGTCAGCTTCTTCATCAAGTTCTTGCACACATGCCAAACATCAAACTGGTGGTTGATTTCTGGATGGACTGTTCGGCAAAGTGCTGCAATACCAGTGTGACGGTCAGTTGCTACCATGGAGACCTTCAAACCTGTGTCCCTCAATCCATCAATGCAACGGCGAAAGGCTTCCTTCTCCATTACAACAGAACTGGTTGTCTCGGTTACTTGCACTACACGAAAATCAACAATCTCACCCGACTCTTGAAGCATCAGCGTATATGTGCAGTACTTGGCACTGTATCCAGGACTGTCACAACGACCATCTCCACTAATCTTCAAGTCTTGACCTTGAAGACGTTGAAAAATTAGTTGCTGGTGTCGCGTCCATGTGCGATAGATCACTGGAAACAAGTATGTGGACTGGATCCTGTGGAATGTACGCTCAGCCGGGATGACGAGATTCAGAGTGTTGGCAAGGTGCGCAAACTTGGTGTAGCTACCACCAGAAAACAGGATAGCAGCAGAGAGAAGCAAGTTACCGGCTGCCATGCCACTGATATGTGGTTGTAAGCACCATCTGGAGACATGACCAGATGTGCAGACATACTGGACAGACAGTGAATTCCCAGACATTTCCATGTTTGTCTCAATGATGTGCTGAAGGCAAACTGGACATGTCTGGAACAAGCGTCGCAAGCAGCTCTCAAAGACCAGGTACTTCTTCTCTGAAGAAGGTGACTCACATGAAGGTACTTCAGAATCCATCGAACCCTCAGTTTCACTGTCAGTTGTTCCCACAATGAATGAAGTATCTATTACGTTGTCCTGATCAGAAGCATGACAGTCATCCAAATCTCGATCGATGCTTGCTCCGTAACTGTGTTCACACTTGATGTAATGCTGAACACTGTGGATCTCTTGCTGAGCATCCACTGTCCAAGTTGACTGCGATCGTAGACACGGCATCGAAACAGTAGTTTGTGTTGCAAATGTACGCTTACTCATATCCATGATCACTGATGTATCCATCAAGGAAAGGTCTGTGGAAAGAAAACAAAAATGTAATGACATCCCACAGTGTAAACTCATATCTAAATTATCTAAGAACACAGTGGCATTCAAAGGAAATTAAACCCATATAAATCACACATGACTACATGGGAAAGTTATCATTACATGTTAGATCAGACTGCATAGTGTATAATCATGCACGAGTGCTTGCTCTATACCTGTTTGAACTGCAATGTCCTTTGTCTGCTCTATTGTTACTGTGTCTTCCACAAGCTGTGTAAGACAAAAAAGTATAGCGCTAAAAAGTGCGTAGTCTAAATACGTGGTTAGACGATATTGCAACAAAAAGAAGTTTTGCACGAGTACGCCAATCAGACAATATTATACAAGCAAAAACAAGGCTCACTTGTTTGGCTTCTTTCCCTTTGATCCTCTGTGTGGAAATGGCCCTTTCACTGCTCTTCACGAAAGAGAACAAAGTTGGAACAGCGTCCGGCTTCAATGTACGTTTTGGTTTGGTTCCAGGAATCAATTCGCTCTTCAAATCCCGTTCGAAACAATCCTCTGAGAAATGTTCGGAGCACACACGGCTAGTTTCTTTGATTGGCGGGTCTTCGAGCTGTAGCTTGGCCAACCAGACTTTAAGACGAGCGGGATCCTTCAGCGGTAGCCTGAAGAAGCTGATACCACGCTTGTAGTCTTTGCTGTCATTCTTGCAACCGAAGGCCATGCAGTACGGCATGATTCAGGTGTTATCTGAAACTTATAGGACGGTTGACAGTTGCTGGAGCAATTGCAGAGACGTTTTCACGGCGAACGAGAGTACGCACTATGTACACAAATCGGCGATTCTATGCCAACTTTCACGCCAGTGACGTCACACCACAATGGCGTCATTTTCCGAAAATGTCTTCCAAAACGGAAGTTCAAAGAGCTCTATCTCACGAACGACACGGATTTCACAACTGGGACTTCGCCAGTAAGGGTTTCAAGATGATTACTTTCATTTAAAGGCCACTTGTATTTTGGTGGCAGTGTCCCTTTAAACTTGGATCATGGGGATAGAAACCCAGGTATGTTGCATATGTGCATGCATGAAGTCGTATAAATTAATTCAAAAATAACATAATGATTACACTTGTAAAGTGTAGAGTGTGAACAACTTTTAGAAAGAGCTAAACAGATACAGAAGAAGTCGAAGAATAAGGATCACAAACGGGATGACAACATAATTGTAAGCATCAGTATTGTTCAATACATTTCCAGTAGCCTAAGGGTGATATTCTTATAATAGCAGGCTTCTCAGTTCAACTTCATATATACATTATATAACCGTAATGATTAATTTTATAGATGAATGTTTCTTTGATGAAGAAATCAGCAGAAGGCTATAAGAAAGTTGGCCCATATGCAGCCATATCCGTCATGAAAGCCTCTACCAGGGAGGATGTGATCAAGGAAGCCATTAAGTGTCTCGCCGACAAAGATACTAGGACATCAGGAGATTTAATACTTCCCTGTAAAGGAGTTGTTACAGATACTAGCTGGACTGTTGGGAGGTATGTTTCCAGTTTGAAGAAGGGCGAAGATCATGTGCCCACTGTTGGAATTAGTGTATTTGAGGGAGGAGTTCAGAAGGAGAGCAATGCAGTAAGTTATACTGTAAGACCAGATACAGATGCAACTGTACCAAATTTTGAAATTATCTGTCTGCATGTATTCACTATACTTGAAGTCTATTTTGGAAGTAAGTGATAGTTCAAATGAAGCCATTTCTCAAGAACCATCTTTGAAAAAAACAGGGTATGATTATTTTTCTAATACATTGGCTATATTTATTTAAGAGTATTAATTATGTAAACAATGTCATTTTTCCAGGTTTCAAGTACACACCAAGAAGCCCAAGGGAATGGCAGCCAGCACAGTCAGTCACTGCTCTGGGTAAGCCCCAGTGAATTGCAGCCACTCCATGATGAAATTGGTCAAGGAGGCTTTGGCATTGTGCACAAGTTTTGTTTCCGAGGAACCATGACAGCTGTAAAAGTGTTGAAACTGGTATGTATATACATTTTCCTCCTGCATGCGCATGCATAATATTTGTTTTCTATTTAAATATATGTATTATATTATATACATATATATTATATATATATATATATATATATATATATATAATACTAAATTTTAGAATAGTACCAATAAATATGGAAAATTGTGTATGCTTTTGTATGTAGGAAGAAGGTGAAACTGTTAGAGACACCTTTCAGTCTGAGCTGGAATCTTTGGCAAAGTACAGACATCCACACATCCTTGACATTATGGGATACAGCTCAGATCCACCAGTGATTGTTTATCCATTTATGGCAAATGGGAGTTTGTGCGACCATCTCCACATCAAGCAGGTGTAGTCTTGCAAGACTTTACTACTATAATCTATTATGTCAAGGGTTATTGTTTCATGTCAAATTTTTAGCACTTGTCATCAACTAAGAGAGTAGCTATTTTATGCAAAGTTGCCCAGGCCATTAATTTTGTTCACCAGGCAAATCCTCCATTGGTCCACCGTGACATCAAGTCGTAAGTTATTATTATTATTATTATTATTATTATACTTTAAATTCACACAACTGTTAATTTCAGATCGAACATCTTGCTGGATGACAATATGGAGCCAAAAATAGGTGATTTTGGCTTTGCAGTGCAAATGCCTGAAGTAAAGCATGGCCGATCTGTTATAATGACAAAAACAGTGGCTTGCACTCAAGGGTACTCAGCACCTGAAGTAGCTGACTGCCGATATTCTCCCAAAAGTGACGTTTACAGCTACAGCATGGTTTGTTGTCATCACATATATGCATTCCACAATGACATATTGTTGACAACAAAGTTTGTACGTTCAGGTTGTTTTGGAGACCTTCACAGGAGAGAAAGCTTTTGACAATGAACTGAGCTGTTGTAGACTGGTATGTGAGTTGTTGGACATTAAAAGCTTTTGTTTATAGCTAAGGCTTGTCATGCTATATTAATAATTACCAGTGCATTGTATATTTAATTTATGTAATACTATGCATGCATGACTATAATATCGCTATAGGTTGTGTGTACTTGTGCATGCCCACTAAGTTTTGTATGCACTGTATACCAATATGCCTGTAGAATGATCACTTTGAAGAGGATATAGAGAGCATTGACTCCTTCAAAAGGATAGGGGATTCCAGAGCTAAATGGAATGTCAAGGGAACAAACTTTACGATGCAAGACTATGTTCTTTGCATGCTATCCATTGTCAAGAATGGACTATTGAACCACCATCGTAGATGGTCCTCCAATCAGGTTTGTTGTATTACATATTTTATGCTTGTCCAAAACATCTTTACCATACCATTATCACAGTAATATTCATGATTAATAATTATTGTTATTCCTTTTCTTGCATAATATATATATAGGTGATGGAGAGATGGGACAGTTGCCAACCACATTAATACTAAATAGTACAGAAATGTCCTATATACAGGTTAAGCGTTACAATATAATGTATATAAGTAATAGCAGCTGCAAACATTATTCTGATTCTTATCTGCAATAATTATAATATGAAGTTGTGTAACAATATTGACCATTAATCGAAGTCTGGATGCTCTAATTGAACAAGGTACAAATACACTTGCACACATGTGGTGCGGGATAAGCTGGCCACATCCAAATGCAAGGCACTGCCAATCTGTGCATCTGTCCAGCTCTTGAAGCTTGCAGGCACCAAATCAGGGCCAGCTGAACTTTCACATGTCATGCAGTGGAGCCATATATCACTATCGATACCATGTAGACAATCTTCACCACCTGCACCAAGACATATAATTATGCATGTACACATGCATCAGTACAGGTAACTTGACAAAAATCTTGATTATTGACTATCAGAATGGGTTTACCTGCTAATTCAGGTGCATTGTACAGTTCATTGGGGATTCCTGGTGGACTGTCTGACAGTTTGTTACTTCGTATCCTGTGACTATTCCAATAGGAGACAAAATCCTGCACATCCTGTTCAAATACTGGTCCACAAGAGTACAAAAGGCAATGCCTGCAAATGCATACAATTGAAATAAAATAAGAATACATCTAAAAGTGAACTAAGTAACATACTGATGGAATGTTGACCTGAGTAGGTACTGCCTTTTGGAAACCAGCTGCTGGCATGTAGTGATCCACCATGCTGTTACAGACTTCCGAAACTGGGACCACCAGGCTTCTATTCTCTGCATGCATCAATGGAAATTTATAAGTGATTCATATAAACCACTTCTTTTCATGCAGTGAGCAATGTCCTATATACATGTGCATGTGTATATAATAATATTATCTGTATGTGCTATGTAAAACCATGGTAAAACATACAATATTTGACTTTGAAGGGCCGTAAATGAAGCTCTCAGGTAGGCAATTCCGCAAGGCTATCTGTATACTGGCAACTAAGCAATTCTCAGTGCCTAGGTCACCCCGCACAACATGAGGACAACCTGCAAAAATGTATGATCATATAACTGATCCTCTTTGATTCATTTATAAGTACAATTATTAAGACTAGGGGTACCTAGTTTGGGTGGCAGGTGCAACCCTTATATCAAGTGAAGAGGTTGTATCAAGTGAATTAATCAATCTATTTGAGTGTAATGTCTATTATCAAGAATAAGCTCATAGTAAGCTAGTTAGTTAGTCACACGGGTGCAACTCTTATGTCAAGTGTATAGTAGTTATATAAAGTGCAGTTCTTGCATTCAAAATTGCTTCAAATCTGCTTTTAAGTATCACATGTACACTCACATGCACACACACACACACGCACACACACACACACACACACACACATACACACGTGCGCGTGAACACACACACACAAACACACACACCATGTACACTTTTACTCACATACACACTTACACACCACACACATGCACGCACGTGCATGGGTACATATATACACACATACACACACCTGTCACACCTCTTCCTCTCTCCCTCCCTCCCTCCACACAAGTACACACATACACATGTACACACGCACACACACCTCTCATACCTCTCTCTCCCTCCCTCCCTCCCCCTTCTCTCTCTCCCTCCCTCCCTCCCCCTTCTCTCTCTCCCTTCCTCCATCTCTCTTTCTTCCTCTCTCACACATACACACACACACCACACACATACACACACGTCACACACATGCATGCACGCACACGCAAACACACACACACACACACACACACACACACACATACACACAAACACATGCACACACAAACACATGCACACGCACAAACACACACACACATACACACACACACACACACACACACACACACCACATGTACACACATACACACTTACACACCACACACACACACACACACACACACACACACACACACACACACACACACACACACACACACGTACACGTACACGTACACATACACACGCAGACACAGGCACGTACACACACCTTTTGCACATCTCTCTCCCTCCCTCCTTCACTCCCTCCCTCCCCCTCCCTCCCCCTCCCCCCACATGTATACACACACCTCTCTCCCTCCCTCCCTTCCCCCCCACACACGTACACACACACACACACACATATACGCACACCATATACACACGCATACCGTGCACATGCACACACACACACACACACACACACACACACACACACACGCACAAACACACACCTCTCATACCTCTCTCTCCCTCCCTCCTTCCCCCTTTCCTCTCTCCCTTCCTCCCTCCCTCCCTCCATCTTTCTTTCTTCCTCTCTCACACATACACACTCATACACCACACACATGTACACAGATACTAACACATGTGACACACACGCATGCACACACAAACACATGCACACGCATGCACAAACACATACACACACATACACAGGTACACACACACACACACACACACACACACACACACACACACACACACACACACACGCGCACACACACACACACACACACACACACCACACATGTAGACACATACACACTTACACACCACACACACACACACACACACACACACACACACACACACACTCACACACACACACACACACACACACACACACACATGTACACATACACGTACACACGCACGTATACACACCTCTCACACATCTCTCTCTCTCCCTCCCCCTCCCCCCACATGCATACACACATACACACACCTCTCTCCCTCCCTCCTTCCTCCTTTCTTTTCTCCCTCCCTCCCTCCCTTCCCCCACACACGTACACACACATGCACACATACACACACACCATATACTCATGCATGCTGTGCACACACATACACACACACACACACACACACACACACACACACACACACACACCACCACCACCACCACCATCACATCCCACTGCAATTTGCTATATGGATAGAATTAGAGTATTGTGCCACACATACTTGTTGCATTGGTGTTGTAGCCTAATTTTCTTTGACTGTGTGTGTTTTCTGTCGTGTTTATGAATCAGTAATTTTGTAGAATGTTCAAGTTTTGCCACCTATGCGTGTCAGCGCAGCGTATTGTGTATTCCCCGAAAAATTCCGTATAACGCACACATTGTTGAAAATGGCCGATTTCCACGAGGCAGGCTATAGCCGCTCACGTTTTACGAAGAGACCGCTTTCCGCTATATAGTTAATATCACTCTCAGACTGTTGTATCGATAATCTAAGGTGGCCATAAGGTGATCGCTTTCTTTTCCTAGGAGGAGTTACCGGACAAAGGATTGTAAAGGGGAAGCCGTATATTTGTCCGCTTGCGATCATAAACTAAATATGGCGTCTCGTAGCCAAGTACGGGCA
>CAUJGJ010000397.1:2247500-2295000 GCA_963170055.1 Halisarca cf. caerulea
GGATGAATACTATAAAATTCACATACAATGCATGCTCTTCATGCACTCGCACCTTGCCAATTTTCTTCTTTTTTTGAAGTACAGGACTCCATCTTGCACTACAAACATCTTGGCCTTCTTCCTAATCGTACGTTTCTGTCCTACGCTACATCCCGATGGGTATTTAGATTCGGTTATGTAATAAAAAACGCCATCGATTAAATCAGGACCGCTATCTTCTTCCAAGTCGCTCATCCTCCAACCGGTGCACGATTTTGGCGCGAAAGGTCCACTTTTGTCCCGCCAAAACTGGGCGCCCCCGGGCCACTTTTTGCCCGGTCCATTTTTTGCATGACAGAGCTTTCATCTCTCATCTTACCTGCCTGTTCCCCAAACTTCTTTGGATCTTTCCGTTGTTTCCATACTTTCGCGGTTCAAAGGTTTTCTTCTCATCCAAACATCTGCGTCATATTGTCTGACGTGTTGAACCATAGTATCTATGGTTAGAGGACCTAAGCAAACACACATACACAAGATTACACACATGTACGCAAACATATCCACGAAAACACATTGAGAAACTATTTTATTAAAGACCTGCTCATACTAAACGTCGTTAAAACACTTTCACATGAGCGTTCAAGTACTCCATAATGGTTAAGTAAAAGACAAAAGACTTTCCACACTCATCTTACCTGTTTCTGAAGCTTTCTTTAGCCTTTTCTTCGTTTCCATGGACTTCCGAGGTAGCATAAGGTACAATGTCTCAGTAAAATCATCCTTCCAACAACGTTTCCATCCTAAATGCTTCGTCAAAGTTCTCTTCCTTGCACAGGGCCATAATAGTCGGGCTCAGAGATCGGGGATTTTAGGTGACAAAGTACTGGAATTTAAGGAATGTATCACCATACGTCACGATGCGCGGATCAGCTGAAGTGAATCGTACTTATACGTCATCAAAAGCTGCACGAAAGTCACACTGAACAGGCAAAACAAGATATTAAGACCCCAATCCAACTACTACTAGACTAGAGTCAACTTGAATTCAAACATTGCCAGAATCACGATTACCAATACGCTGTGGCAAGCCAACGGTTACTCTTTCGTTATTACGCTTAAAGGACAACCAGTACACGCCATGAAAAAACATGAAAGTATCAAGAACTTACCGATAAGACTCGAAGATCGATTGATCAAACCTCACGCTAAAGACTCGGCGAAAAGAAGTGTCGACAGAAGACTAAAGTATCCGGCAGATTAGTATCTGCGAGTATCCATGGCATTAATCGTGTACGCACTTGGTGACGACATTTACGCATGCGCAACGTCACAGTTAAATGGTCACTTGCAACCAAGTTTATAAAAATCGTGGGATCTCGACGTGTAGATGGCCATCATACCCTTCAAAGAAGATATTGTTGGTTTCAAAATAGTTGTGTAGACGTATATTTGGTGAGCGGAGAAGATATAACCAGGTACGCTAAAGTTGTAACCATTTTAAAGTCTAATTTTCACATTTTTTTAGCCACAAAAGTACATTTTTTCTTATAAGTGTTTCAGGAAGGATTATATTTTTCCCGCTCACGAATAGCTTATAGAGTAAATTTTTCTCTTTCATCTCATACCAATCTTGTAGCTGTTTGTAAGCGTCTACACGTCCGGACATCCACGTTTACTGCAAAACATACCACTTTTTCCGAGCTTGTTTTAGATTTTCTGAAAAGAGATACATTTATATCTTGTACACTAACATTTCGATATATAGTCAATGAACATATAACAGATTCGAATAGCTACAAAAATGTTGTTTTAAACTAAAAAATCCGGTATATTTATAACTGCTTCCAACCGGCAGCCATTTTTTCTGGTTTTGCCAGCCCAACTATAACGAGCCCGTGTGTTAGATGAGGCGGCTTAACAGCTTTTGTTAGTTTTCGAGTCCTTTCACAACTTCTAAAACAAAGACAACAACTTTAAACCACTCACTCTACCTCTAAAAATTGAAGGCCCACGGAAATTCTTGGAGCGAGTTGAATCTTCGTGATTAACTCTCAATCCAAATCTTTAGGTCTTAAAGATTCTTCGTTGACGAAAACAGAAGCAAATACACAAAATTCACTGAATAATACCAACGACTTCGACTACCGCCTAAAAGTCCGCCATGTTGCTGACATATATATATATATTGACATTGTTACGGACATTCCGGACACTTCCGGTGAAAGTAAAAACAATATAGAGGCCGCCTTTGGCGGCCCAAAAATACAATCAAATTATGAATAGCAATTGTACCTACCACAAGTCAGTTGAATTTATTCCTAAGGCTTATTTTGTATTCTAGAGGGAGAGAAAGAGTGTAACATAAGAAATGCCCTTACACACACACACACACACACACCTGCATGAATGCATTGATTCACAAGCACAATAATGCTACCAAACTCACTATCCTTTCCATTTGGGATTTCATTTAGTCTTCATGTGAAGAAGCACAATAGAACACAATCATTCCAGAAACTGGTACACACACACACACACACACACACACACACACACACACACACACACACACACACACACACACATTTTATCATAAAACAGTTAGTCTACACAAAACCATGCATTATATCTTAGGCCCGGGATCTTTCAATTCCGTGAGGATGATTTCCAAGTGATTCGAGTTTCCAGGGCCGTAGGCGGCCCACGAGTTTTTTAAACTTGAGTCACTTGTTTTCTGGTGACTACACTGCTTTACATTCTATCAGTACTGGGAGAGAAGATTATTACTCCTAACACTGACTGCAGTTGGGAGACTTTTAAGGCTGTCATTTGTGAAAATTTCCCTAAGTTGAAGGATTTAGGGGTTTCAAAATTCTTCGGTGACTTCCCAACTCCAAAGATTTGGAGTTGGTTTCTCCCCTTGCCTCACATTCTCCCAAGCTGCTGAAAAGTATAGTGGGACATGGAAGGCTGTTCCTTCGTCCCATCCAACAGGACATCAAATTTAACAAAGAGGTTCTTTCTGACCATAAATTGTGTTATGTGACTGTTAATGTTACACAGTTGTGACAGTTGACTACATAATTATATGTCATTGACTGTACTTTTCCCAATTGTTACTTACAGTGTGCATTGTGCATGCATTCATCTGTTCTGCATTTTTCATAGTGAACATGTCAAGATATATCTTGCTAAGTTTATTATTTGAAAATACAGTATTACATAAGTCTTTTCTTTCATTCAACAATTGCAGGCTACAGAGTGTTGCATTCACTGTGGTGAAGATGTCCCTTTGTCTGAACTGAGGTGTCATGTGTAGTCTTGCAACTGTGTATTCTAACATATTCAGTAGTTAGTACTTAACATTTTGATATTATTGCTTTCAATTTACAAATTGTTTTGTCCATTGCATACAGTAACTGTTTGGGTTACTGCATGTATTGTATATGTATAGCAGAGTGCATACTACTGCTGCTACTGTATGTTATAACTTTGTTTTAATTTTCATGCATGCATGCATGCAGAGTCAGACATGTGTACAATGATTATCCCTAGCTTCGTGCATGTCTTTATAATAAAGGTATAGCACTACTCCCAATTTGGAAACTGGGTTAAATTCCGACCAGGACTACATACCTGCTGACTCAGATGATGATGTAAGTCTGCCCCACTCCCCTGAGAGACCAAATTTTTTTGGGGTGTAAGAGGAAAGCAAAGACTTAGTTGCCAACTGTCCCGGATTGCCCGGGACAGCCCCAGAAAAACAGCTTGTGTCCCGTGTCCCGGGTAGAGGACTGTTTTGTCCCGTATTGTTAGAGATATAGCTATAGATTATAAAGTATTACAGGAAATCAACCCCCATGGGAACTTGAATGGCTCAAATAGTAGCTAGGATTCAACAATAAACCAACAGGTTCTACGTTGTAGACATTGGATACACAAACGAAACGTTTCAAAACTGGAATAGTCTCGGCCTGGAATGAAGAGAATCTTCTTTAATCTGGATTCCAGATCAACACCCTTGCACCGAATAGCAAATTCGGAATGGAATATGTCGACCATGTGGCGGGTTGTAATGGCGAGTTCACAAGACAGCTCCAATTCTTCACTTCCCAGTATGAAGCGTCCAAAGCGACTGTGTCATTTTGATGATTCTTGGCCCAAGGAATTTAAAGGTATCAAGAAAAGCTCCCTAGGTGATACTTTTGCTTGTTGCGTTCTCTGTAACTCGGACTTCAGTATTGGTCACGGTGGGCAGAATGATGTCACAGCACACGTCAAAGGGAAGAGACACAACGATATTACAAAGGTAGCAGGAAGTTTGAATCTGTTTCATCATATTTCAGCCAGCCTGCATCCCAAAAGACAATTTCAGCAGAGGCATAGTGGGCTTTGTTCATAGCTAAACATAATGTAGCTTTTCTATTGAGTGATCATGCTACCCATTTGTTCTGTAAGATGTTCCCCGACTCTGAAATTGCAAGCAAATTTGGCTGTGGACGTACAAAGAAAACAGCAATTGTTAAAGAGGCTTTTGCACCCCATTATCTTGCAAAGACTGTGAGATCCATGTCCACAGCTTTCTCCCTGCTGATGGATGAATCAAACGATAAAACAGACAAATCGTGCATCATTCT
Organism: Halisarca cf. caerulea; assembly: GCA_963170055.1. NCBI lineage: Eukaryota > Metazoa > Porifera > Demospongiae > Chondrillida > Halisarcidae > Halisarca > Halisarca cf. caerulea. Next base: position 2,252,117 of record CAUJGJ010000397.1, read on the forward strand.
TGTAAGAGCATTGGATGAAGAACTGGGAGATGTTTGTACACGTTTCTTAGACATACCAGTTGTAAATATTGGATCAGCTTCTAATCTTTTCGAAGCTTTGAAATCATCCCTCCAAAAGCAGAGCTAAATTTCAACAAAGCCGTGGCGTTTATGTCTAACAACACTAATGTAATGAAGGGTGCCAGATCTGGTCTTCAGCAGCTAATTTCACATGAAAACCCTTCTTTATACGATGTGGGATGTATCTGTCACTTAGCTGATCTGAGTGTTAAAGCCAGTATGAAAGTACTTGCAGTTGACATTGATCAACTCTTTGTCAACATTTTCTATTATTTCCGTAACAGCAGCAAAAGAAAGCAAGATTTTGAAGATCTCTGGGAAAGCTTGTTCACAACTGAGCCCGAGATTATCCTGAAGCACTGCCCAACACGCTGGTTGAGCCTGCTAAGATGTGTTGGCTGCTACTTGAAGCAGTATGATGGTCTTGTTTCGTATTTTCAGTCTTGTAGTGAAGCTAAAAGTAGCAAAGTTCCGAGCATTGTCAAAAGGCTTGAAAATCCTTTGACATAACCTCTCCTCCTGTTTCTTTCCTACGTTCTGCCATCAATGAATCGTTTTTCTTGTACGTTTCAAAGGTCTAATGAGAATACCACATGTGAGCTGTACATAGAAATGTCCAGATTGGTTAGACTGTATGCTGCAAATGTACTGAAACCAGAGGCTGTCATCCGCGCTACAGGTAACCTGAGCCAGCTCAGTTTATCTGAAGATGACCAACTGAATGACGAAAATTTAGGAATTGGAGACAGCACATGGACCTATCTTTCACAGTTGGAAGAAGAACACGATGCATCCCCATTCTCTACAACAGTGCGCGCCTTCTACATCAAGAGTATTGAAAAAATTGAGAAAAAAATTCTCTTTCAATGACAGCATGCTGAATGACTTGGGAATATTGCAGCCGGATAAGGTACATCAGTTCAAATCTGATACGGTCGTTAAGCTTGCAAAGCGATTTCCACTGCTTGGATTGGACAATCCACAATCAATTGGACGTCTGAGAGAAGAATTCATGGAGTTCATCCTATCTACTAAGGATCTTCCAGTGCCAGAAACATATGCTGCCTCAGATGGTTCTAAAAAACCAAAGGCAGGCAGTTTTTGGGTGAAGGTTAGTAAAATGAAAACTCTTGATGGTACATTGCGATTTGGTTTGCTGTATCACCTGGTGTCTGGCCTACTATCAATCCCTTGTTCCAATGCTGATTCAGAGAGGGAATTTTCTATGCTGCGAAGGATACATACTGACCAAAGGTCACAGCTCGATCAGTCTACATTAGTTCCATTAATGTTACTAAAATTTAACTTTGATGACTGTTGTTTCAATGTTCAATTTGATAACGATTTATTGACCCAATGTAAGAAGGCCACTTATGTTTCTCTTCATAAATAAGTATCTACATTGCTGTGTTTGTGTTTAGTTGAATTGGTTAAATACGCGACATTTTCAGCAATGAACTTGTGTATGTATCTTAGCCACACCTATAATAGTTATGGAGTACAGCAGTACTTCATATGTGGGGTGGACAAGAGAAATCATATACAATACCATACACCAATGTACATTGCGCAATATGTCCCTGAAGATGATCTTTCAATGTTGGCAACTATGCAAAGACACAGTGAAGGTAATTAATACTCATAACTTGGCTATAAGAATTTACAACTTCTATAGCTGAAAATAGCATAATTGGTGAAATTTGGCACATTCTCATCACCATGTGATCTCATTAAATTATAAAACTATAGTATATTTACAGTTCTCAATCAGGATGACATTGCAGAAACAGAGCAAATATTGATTGATTGTGTAATTGATTTAACAACACCAGGTCCTGCTATTGAAGACAGGTGAGCTAATGCTTAATTAAGTATACCATGATGGTATCAATTCTATGCACAGAATTTTCATTATATTTTATAGTGGTGAACAATCCTCAGCACAGTTTTCCTTCAAAGATGCAGACCTGGCTTCCATCATACTGCACCTCTCGAAGATGAATATATTTGATGAGAAACTACTTGTTGCTGTGAGAAGCAATGTACTTGCAGATGCTCTTCGAAGTGTTCATTGAAAAGCTTTTTCTTGCAAACTATCTCTAAAAGTGAGTGTATCTGTGCCAATAAGGGTGGTATAAAATATAAAAACCATTTAACAAGCGATTCGAGTTTAACAAGTGATTCGAGTTTAAAAAACTCGTGGGCCGCCTACGGCCCTGGAAACTCGAATCACTTGGAGATCATCCTCACAGAATTGAAAGATCCCTGAGTAATGCGTGGCTTTGTGTAGTGGTGTATAATTATAAACTGTGTGTGTGTGTGTGTGTGTGTGTGTGTGTGTGTGAAGTTTTAGCATCAAATAATCCAGACAATATATTGGGATCAGGATCTAGTCAGTTTTATTAATTATAAATGACAGTGACAATTTCAATAAAAGTTAATACGCATGCCATTCTGCACTACTATAATAATAGTAGTCCCAGGATGCACCACGAGGAGGTAGGCATGCTTTGCATCCCAGAGGATTGGATTCGTTTTAACTAGGGTCTGCAAGAGTCCGTAAAACTCCTCCAATCCAAAATAAAAATGGTGCAATAAAATACTATACATATAATGGTACAGGTGTACCTTTGTGTGATCCGCCAGAATCACTTAAATGTGTAGCTATAGAATAAAGAACAGAATATACAATGTGATCTTTCAGCAGATCAATACAGTCAGCATGTTATAGTAATATTTTTTCCGTGCTAAGGTGCACAAGGTATCCAAAATTGGCCACAAGTAGTCAATAGTATGATCATTGTGATCTATGCAAGTCTCCATTGGGCAGTGCAATGTGCATAGCCCAATATGTGAGACTATACTAATGTACTGTTTACCATCAAAGGCACCGGAAGTTGTGTACCAAAGGTAGGTACTATGGGAAAAGGTACTGCATACCAATGAAGGTAGCAAATACCAGAAGAAACGTATACTGCGTACCAATATATGCAGGTACAGGATGTAAAGGGTGATATACTGTGCCATACTTCCCAACCTCTTATAGTTGTACTCAATTTGCAGAGTGGTGTAAACTGAAGGTTGAGGTGGCACTGACTATCTGTATATGGGGTTCAATGTGTAATGATTAGCCATTTGCCTTTGTTCTATGGATGTATAGACATGACTAATATATACTCCCCAATGACATATATTCTTCCCTTATAGGCTATAGGATTGCTTATTAAATGCAAATGGCTCATTACAAGTGTTGCTCAAACATGGACTCTAAATTTCAACCACCTTATCTATAGGGGCAATAACTACTCTACATGCATTTGCAAGATGCCCTGAATAACTGGACTCTGAACAGGGGCATTGCAAAAGCTGTACAGACTTCGAGTCTGCATGGAAATGTAGTCTAATTGCATAAAAATTCAGTTTTGGTTTCTATCTAATTTGCTTAGGTTAGACTATCACGTTCAACAATAATACATTGTTGACCAAGAGGTGCTTCACAAAACATGAAAGCTAAAGAATGCCATCAAGAGCTATTCATTCATGGATGGCTTCGTGCATAACAGCAACATGCTGTTACTTTAATAGTAGCATAAGATTAGTGGTTTCCTAATATTTAATAGTTTGTATTTCTTTTTAGACGAAACGCATTTAAATGCTAATCTTATGCTTTTGATTCAGTTCAACAATATTTAATGTTGTTGTCAATAGTGCTTCGCTGACGAGGAAGCGGTCATTACCATCACAGATTATTTTATAATTTTTGAATGGATGGTGTCGTGTGTAGCAGCGATACGTGCTCCTACATTCAAAGTAGCATAAAACTTATGCATAACCTTTCACACTGGGTGATATATGATGACAATTTTGTCATTGTGGGGAGAACCTATGTATGTATCTAAGAATCTAAGAATTATTCTAGTTTGGCCTATGGTTGATTTTTTTTATATTAGTATTTACTATCCAAGTTTTTATTTGGGCATATTAGTTATCCCGCATATACACTTCAACAGCAATTTTAACATTTCTAACTACAAAAAGAAGATTTTATTGATTGCCTTCATACATGAAATAATATAGGGAGCATGCACGTTCTGGCCCCTATATGATTTCAGTTATGAAGCGTCATATGAGGAACGAATCAAATTTTGATATTCTTTGGAAACATGAGGCGAAAGTATAAGTTGCAAATAATTACAAAATATAATTACATGTGCATAAACACAGTCCTCAATACAATAATTATTACATTTCACACCCCCAGTGAGACCTAAATGATACAAAGGGTTTGAAAAAAAAGTGAGATGTGGACATTGTTGGCAATAATGCTGTGAAATGAGAAGAGTCGAAAAAGCCTCTGATGGCGGGGTAGTCTTCAACTGAAGGCAAGTACTTGATGTGATTGTTCATTCTCCTGTCTTTCTGTTGAAACAATCGTTCAATCTCCACAGATGAACTGTTTACATCCACTCTGCCAAGTTCTCCTACACTTCTGTGTCGCATATAGCCATACATGTATATGGGCCTCTTTAACATAAGACACAAGGCATGCAAGTGGAAATGATTTCCCCAGCATTGGTCTTGAGCTGCTTCTTGCAAAAGTTTGCTCCATTCCCTTTCTGTAATTGCTGTAATATTTTCTTCATTTCGATCCACATTACGTAATAATAGTTGTGTACTAGGCTTCATCACCTCAAACATATGCTTCTTATTTTGTAATAAGCTGTACACAGTGATTGATCTCAGATGTGCTGTATATTCTTCTGTACCATGCAGTGCAATGGAGATGGTATTGTACATACAGTTCCCATCACCCGTGGTCCTCACTGGAACATATTGTGATGTAAATGAGGGCAAAAGTTCCTCTTGTACAGACATGTCCACCACATGAGTTTCCACATTGAAAATGTCATTTTCCTGTTTGTTAACCTCATTTATTAAAGTATTCATAGCAATCTTCTTAGCTTCCATCAATTCCTTTAATTCTTCCATTGACTCTTTCTTTTTACTTTTGAGAATGTCCTGAATGTTCTGCATAAATTCTCTCACCTCTTTCATACATGTTGTGTGAATTTCTTGACTTGATAATTGTATTACTGGTACGACTCTCTTCATTTCCTCCAAGATGTCCCTCAAAAAGTCATCCAAATCTGTTTCCATCATGCTTGTATCTTGAAGAGAAGTGGGTGGTTCATCCTCCTGAGACTGTGACAAATCCACCGGCAGCACCTCTGAATTGTCTTGACTTGGCTGACTACAACCTATGACGTGCTGTATACTTCTCAAACGCTCCATTTCCTTGTCCACCCTTTTGTTGGCATAAAGCTTCTTGGGTTCAAATTTCACCAGTGCTATGCCATTTAATGTCCTCACCCGACTTAATGCCACATAAGACATTCCGGCCTCAAAAACTTTCTCTCCGAGGTCCAACACAGCAGAATCAAGTGACAGACCTTGCACTTTGTGTAAAGTGGCAGCCCAACACAAAATCAAGGGTATCTGAGTCCGCTGTAGAACAGTGCCTTGCCGTCCATAGAATCGCACCGACATGGGTTCAATGGCCACTGCCTCTTGTTGTCCATTGGGGATGTACACTTTGGTAAACTGTCCAACTCTTGGATCGTGAAACTTTACATATACAATTTCAGGTAAGGCTCCACGTGAGGGCTGTGTATTCTGTTTTCCACCCCACTTGAATCCCACAATTACTCCTTGGGCTCCATTCACTAGCCCATCTCCACACTTGATGTTACGTCGTAGCATGACTTCAGCTCCTAGTGCCATCTTTAGCCTTCTTGGTAGTCCGCCACATTCCTTGTCATCCTCTGGAATTAATTCTTCAGTCACTTTCTCATACGAGACTGCCCCATAAGTCGATCTTCTGTTTTCTAAAAGCACATGATTTGCTTCAAATTCAAAGATTGGGGTAGAAGAAGACAGTTTCATCAATTCTCCTTCATTAAATGCATTGCAATCTGCAACACGAGGGAACAACCTAAGAGCCTTTTCAAATGGTGGCTTTGATAGATCAATGTTGTTTCCTGCCACCATGCGACTTTCCAGCAACTTGATATCCTGTTCCGTTTGCTTTCCTACTCGAACACGATTCAACAGGTCTGAAAAGGACGAATCTTTTTGTTGTCTCACATTTTCAGTTAATTCTACTATTTGAAAGCAGTCCTTCCAAAGGTGAGATGCCAAGCGTTTCGACTGGAGTTTTGTCACACTAAACACAAAGTGTCCATTGACAGGTGAAAGCTGATAAAAGTCACCAACTGCAATCACATTTAGTCCTCCAAAGATGTCATCATTGGCAAATATCTCACACAGTCGATAGTGGACAGACTGAAGAACCTCATACGATACCATGCTAATTTCATCAATGATGATGGTATGTATGCCTCTCCACAGCATCCTCAGCTCTCGAAGTGCTACAGCTGTTAACTTTAAATGGTAGGCAGATCTTCTATGTTCAACTTGAAGATTAAGTGCTCTGTGAATTGTTAGGCCGTCCACATTGAATGCAGCTACACCTGTTGGTGCCATGACCATGCATCCATGAACTTCCTCACTTCCTTGCACTGACCTCTCAATGTGTTCTCTGATGGCACGAATCACGTAAGACTTTCCCGTCCCTGCACCGCCAGTTATGAAGATGCGGATGGGCTTAGGTTGGGCCTCCTGTCCGAGATGAAATTTGTGTAACGAGCTTGTATACTGTACTACCATGTCAAATGCTTCTCTCTGTTTTGCATTCAAATTGCATACCAATTCTGTGAAGGCCTTATCAGTGAGACGCATGCGTGTGAGGGCTCCATTGGCATTATCGTCATCTGCTACTGTGGGAAGAGCATCTACATCCACCTGTTCACCTTGTACATAATTTTCAGCATTGTGTAAACCATGGTCCAGTTCCTCTGGTACATGAGTAGCATCTTCCCGTTCACCATGTTGAACATTTGGTGCAACCAAATCCATGTATGCGCCATCGGAAACTGCTTGCAATTGCTGCACCGCTCTTTGTACTTCCTCTGCAAAAGTATGGTGTTCACAATTCAGCACTTTCATCTCCTTTTCACGAGCAATGAAAGCTGACAATGCGCTGTCATGCTTTTGAAGTAAGTCCTCCTTCTCACATCTCCACGGAGTGTACAACAGCAACAGTGAATAGTAATAGTCATCACCGTGACTTTGTGGTGTCATAATGGGTGTTCGAAGGCACGCTTGCTTTGTACGAAGTTTGATCCATCCCAGATTGCCTTGCAATTGGAATCGAGGCTGAATGTGACGCCCACTGCTGCTGCCCTTTGGTGTGTCATCCCTATATACACTATCATACCATACAGAAAAGTGAGCCAACGTCATCTTCTCAAATTCATCTTCCTGTGGTCTTGCAGCATATCTGTCAAATAGTCCAGGTTGAAAAAGATTTGTATCCATGTCATCCAGCTCAAGTAACTCGGACCGATTCTTGAGAATCCTTGTTCTCTTTTCGGGAGGAACAGTGTTGACAAAGACAACTTTACGCGACGAATCCTTCAATGGGAAGTGGCACAACCGATAGGCTGCTTCTTGGCCACTTAGCTGCCTATGTGAAAGCATAGTGTTTCCCAATTTAGATAATCTTTTTCGAAGTGAAGCATTGGGTGCAAGTGATTGGAGGGAATCACTGATAGCCTTTTTCACCTCTTCGCTCTCACCTTTGCACATGTATGAACAAATGTAAGATGCTGTCCCATAAACCGATCCAATCAACTGTATATCCATGTTGGCCTGCCATGCTAAAAGTAGTGGAGCATTGTATGGGTTGACGTTTTCTTCACCATCAATTCTCCTGAGAATATAGAACCGGGACTTATTACCTACATCTTCATTATTCTTGAGACGAGTAGTGGACGATAGAGGTTGTGGAAAGTCAAAACGACATTCTTTTGATTTTTTTCTTTTGTCCTTCTTGGTGCAAGTAGACGTATGATTATGTTTCTGAACTCGAAGAACTACAGACCGCAAGCTGTCCTCACCACATCCTTCTTCTGGAATTCTGGCAGAAATGTAACGATCGATAAAGTCAGGAGTTGCCGTTCTTCCCTCTACCGTATCAAGATTAGGGGCATCTTTGATCCACCACAAGGAATGAATGTGTGGTGATCCTCTGAGTTGAAATTCTACTCTCCAAAAGAAATCCGTTACCTCTCCAATTGGCCTTCCAGATCCCTTTATAATTTCTTTTACTAGGCATTGGAAACGGTGTTGAAAGTGGCGTGCTGTGACAACAGGATTGCTTGTCATAAGTGTTCTTCTTTCTTTGTCAGACAGCTCATCCACTTGTTCTTTGGAGATATTCCTTCCACTGCAACTTGCTAAAACCACCATCAAATCTTTCCAATGGTGATCATCTGCACTAAATGTAATAAAGAAAGTGGGTGGACCAAGTGTACGTAGCATTGCAAACAGTTGTATCCTTGCTGATTGCCAGTACGCTGCAGTTCCTCTAATGTCTCGCATGAAGCTATAACAGTTTTCACGAACATCGGGATTTTCCCCTACTCCAGTGCTACGCAATTCTCCCGCTGTCAAAGTTTTCTTTTGTTTGTTCTTCCTTCCGGATGTTGGATTTCGAAGGCGGAGAGCAATTGATATACTACTTTGTAATTTTATTGCTTCCACAATGTTACACGCCCAGAATATATATGATGGGTGTTTGGCCCAGCGTGAATCTTTACTCATTATTCTTGATTGAAAATAGTCCAAAGGTGTAATTGAAAATTGTCGATGAGTACCAAATCCATTGTTTCCATTAGGGTAAAGTGTTGGAAAAGCCAGAACCTCAAGTTGTTGATCGTTGAAAATGCTCAGTGGAGCGCAGGTGATCTTCTCAAGTTGATGCACTGGAAAAGTACCTTCTTGCAAGTAGTTGGTTACTGGTACATCTGGCATCAGGAAATCACTGCGGACAACACCTGATTCTTCCATTGCCTCTTCCTCGTTTTCAGTTTCCACAAAGTTCTCCTGGCAATGCTCTGTGATTTTCACATTCTTGTAAGCAGAGTTGTTTTCTTTCAACCATTGCAATGCATTCATTACAATAGTATAGCGACACCGATAATACAATGACTTGGATTCTTTCGATGCAGTGGGTGGCTTTATGTACACAATGTCGCTACCAGTCGCTGGTCGTGGAAGTTGATTTAAGACTTCAGTCATGGGTGATGGAAAGTTGATCACCTGTCCAGTTATTCCTCTTTGTCCACCACGTGGCAGAAGAACTAACTTCATAAATGGTGCCACACGTGCAATGAGGCGCTCTTCCATGCTGTTCAGGTCTTGAAGTTCTTTAGGTACAGAAGCAGTACTCATTCTATTCCACCTTGAAGTGCTGGGAATTTTCTTCCTATTCAGTGCTGATATACATCTATTGCAGAACCATTCAGCAGTAACGAATTGTGAATTTCCAGTTACATGTGATGTAAGTTTATTTGCGTCCTCACTTGAACATAAATAAGCATTCTCTTTATAGCACAACTTTAGACATGCAAAGCATGCACAAGACGGTCCATTACATATAGCCCTTAAGAATTTGTCCCTGTTCGAGACAATTTGTGCTTCAGACTTGGTCAGTGGTGCGATTTGCTGCTGTTCTGAAAGTCCAATTTCCTCCATAGATTTACTCTGCTTTCTTTCCCGAGCTTGCTTCTTACGTAGCCTATCTTTCTCCAGCCTTGCTCTTTTTGCTTCCTCTGATTCCCCTTCTTTCCATCGTCGCTTCCTTTCTTGCTGCTGTCGGACCTTTCCCTTTAATTCTTCATCCTCATAGTTCTTGCCAACTTGTTCTGCACATTTTTGCTTTTCCCTGGCTTGCTTCTTTTGCAATCTTTCCTTTACCAGTCTTTCCTTTTTTGCTTCTTCGGATTCCCCTTCCTGCCATCGCCGTTTTCTTTGGAAAGCATTTTCCTTCTTCTTCATTTCTTCCTCTTCAGTTGCCATTTCCAACTTAACTTTCCTATATTTTGCCATCATTTCCAGTCTTGCTGTTCGTTCTTCAGGAGTTTCTTTGTCCAGCTGCTTCTTTCTGTATCCCTGGTACACTTTAAGTTTTTTAGACCTCATCTCTTCAGTTTCCTTCTCTATTAGTAATCGTTTCTCTCGATTTGTAAGCAATACTTTCAGCCTTTTATCTCTTTCTTCTGCTGTCTCCTTTTCTAATCTCTTCTGCTGGTTTGTAACCAACGTTCTGAGTCTTTTATCCCTATCTTCTTCTGTTTCCTTCTCTAGACGCTTCTGTTGGTTTGTAACCAACTTTATCAGCCTTTTATCCCTATCTTCTGCTGTCTCCTTTTCCAAACGTTTGTGTTGATTTGCAACTAATATCCCTAGCCTCTTGTCATGTTCTTCTGCAGTCTCCAGTTCAATGCGTTTTTTCTGTGTAATCTGCATCACTTTAAGTCGAGATTCTCTCTGTTCTATACTCTCTTTCTCCCGATGTTTCCTTTGACTCATAGCAAATTGTTCCAGTCTATCTACAACATGAGAATTGCTACTTTTTTCTTTGAGTTCCTTATCCTTGTCACTGCAATCCATTACAGTAGATATACAATTTTTCTTCTGTTTATCTTCCATGCTGTCTACAGGTCCTGGATTACGTTCGACATCGCCAGCTAAGAGTAACAGTAATAGTAATAATCGTGCGTAATAAAACGAACGTTTCGATAAGTGCTCATTAAACACAGAACGGCGACGTCTTTTTATTACTACTGAAAAGACAACATAATGCGGCATATTGGTCAGATTTGGACATATTCTTAGAAGATGCAATTTCAGTTCTGTACACACTCTAAAGTTAGTTTCCATCTTACTGTGAGTCAAATTATTACCGAAATAGTGTTGCGTATTTTCAATTTGACTCACATTACATTTATTAAACGGACGAGTCAATACAAAATCGATAGCAAACATCAACAGCATTATAAAGGAAACAACCATTACACAAAAACATTTAGAGTTTAATGAATTTAATATTATGTTACATGAACATTTGGGCCCAGGATTCAATTCTACATCCCCAGAAAGTAGTAAAAGGAAATAGACTAGGAGATGAAACACTAAATTATCTGAGGTACAGCCCGTAGCTGATAAACAGCTCTTGTGGACAAACTTGACTATCTGGCCATGTGGATAAATGTGAAATATGCAAATGTTGCACTTGTGCTGACTACATACACATTTACAAGTAATACAATATAATAACTCAGCTACATGCTGTTGCACCAAGCTATACTGGTGATTACGTGCACCATAAATCTTGCTAGAAACTCTACCCTGCAGGAAAAGAAAAAAACATGGTATGTCATAATAAAATGAATTCACATAACTAAATTGGCTTCTGAAAGCCCAGCGAAGCAGTAAATACTTTTCTATGTGTGATGTGTGTGTATGGACATAGCGTAGTAAGAAAAGGTATGTTAGTGCATGAGTATGTGGGGTGGTTGTGGTGTATAAACTTTGTATATTTTACATATGTATGTGTGTGTGTGTGTGTGTGTGTGTGTGTGTGTGTGTGTGTGTGTGTGCATGTGTGCGCCCACGTGTATGTGTATAGGGTATAGGGTATTCTTATTTAACCTGGAGAACCTTAAGCCAGAGGCTACTGTAAGTGGCACCCAGAAACCATGTGTGTGTGCATGTATGTGTGTGTGTGTGTATGTGTGTGTGTGTGTGTGTGTGTGTGTGTGTGTGTGTGTGTGTGTGTGTGTGTGTGTGTGTGTGTTGGCATGTGTGTGTGTGTGTGTGTGTGTATGTGTGTGTGTGTGTGTGTGTGTGTGTGTGTGTGTGTGTGTGTGTGTGTGTGTGTGTGTGTTGGCATGTGTGTGTGTGTGTGTGTGTGTATGGTGTGTATGTGTGTGTATGTGTGTGTGTGTGTGTGTGTGTGTGTGTGTGTGTGTGTGTGTGTGTGTGTGTGTGTGTGTGTGTGTGTGCATGTGTGTACAATTTTTAGTGCAATAATAAAAGGTATGTTAGTGCAACAGTATATTGTATGCATGCATGGGCTGATTGTGGAGTATAAACATTGTATATTTTGCACAATTTTCTCATTTATAGTACATAGTATGCGTATATGTGTATGACAATGTGTAAGTGTTAGGTATAATGTTAGAAATCAAGTGCGAGGTTCACACCAATATAAATAACTTTTATTAACCAATAGAGTGAAAATACACACAAAAAAGGGAGCGATTCCATTACTCCGTGTTTGAGTACGTCATGTTACACGATTTTTAGCATAATTTATTCTTACGTGTGATTCTTACGTAATCGCTTTATCACGTGACTAAGGAAGGGGAAATTTGCCAAGTGGGAAATGTTGGTTCGCTATCGAGAAGACTTTTCTTACATGGATACTTCCCATAGCCTTGTATACAGTCAGTAGTTGTATTCGAATCGCTACTATTTAGTCTTTTAACAATATTTATTGAAGTTTGATTTGTTCAAGTTCAGATTGTTTGTTCGGTTGTGCGAAGAATATTTGTAAGTTACACGAACTGTTGCTATGATGTTGGCCTTTTCTTGACCTATTTTATGCTTTTTTTGTAGGGAATTTCATTCGCGTGCTGACTATGGAGCAATTGTTGAATTGACTAGAATACGCTGAAAGGACTTGTTAGAACTTTCCACTTCTACGAGAGTTAAAGGAACATTTTCTTAATTTGGGATACCCCGAAGAGGTAAATCTGCTATTGCATACCCTGTGTGATCATTATGAGTAATTACTGATTCATTTTTATAGATTCCCGACGCCTAATTTGTATTTCGACGGCATCATCGATCAACACGGTAAGACTGTTTGTATTGTATCGTTCTTGTCTTACTTGTACTCATCATGTAACTTACTTTAACAGTAAGTAGACTCATGTTTCAACATTCAATTTATTTATATTACTTTTGTACTTAATGTAGGGGTCGCAATGAAAAAGTCGCCGTCGTTACAATTCTCTGATAACTTTATCATAGTTGAGGCTTGGTTAGATGAATATTAGGTCGTTGTCCATTTCTCGATCTGTCGTTCTTGGGCTGTGTTAGAATAAAAAAATCGCCATTTTTGTGACTTGCGCGACTACAGATTGCTATAGAACTATTTTAAAAGAAACGAATTTCACTCAACTCTTATGTGTTGATGACCAGACATGTCAACCATCTACCAACACATACAGCAAGAGAATTGCCGGTAATTACAGTGAGATAGACGAAGAAACGTTTGGCAGCGTAACCAACGTGACAAGTATTGCACGGCCTTACACACTCCATTCAAACACAAAGCAGGCTCTGACATGGCTGCAGAACCTCCTTGAACTCACCTTTGTAGTGATGGAAATTTAAAGGATTTCCATATGTGGAACCACCTGGCTCGCGGAAGTATCAGAACGAAAGAACGAATAAACCTTTAAAAACTAAAAACCACACTCTAAGAGTACAATAGAGCGCCAAAGTATCTCCGAAAAACTTGCTAAAGGTTCCACTCGACGTAAATAATGCATAACGCCAAAGCTAATCACTTATTCTGCTTTGATAATACCGAGGATAATACTGCGGAATACGCCATTTTGTGCAACAATGTCACATGACAGATCATATGTGCACGTGGTGCTTGGCGGCTATTTTGAACGGAATATTCCGGAGCGATCTTGATCAGGTCGGTGCATAAACGTTGTGACATCATCTACTTTCTATACAAATAATTAATTTACAGACCTAGCTCCTTGGCTTATTAACTATGTTATGCAGGTATGATATCCCTTTGTGCTTGGAGAGCTCAAATAGGAATTTATAACTTCAAATTTGTGTTTATTAAACACAGAAAGCTTACAAATTCCACTCAAGCAAGTTACAGTTTACACCATGCAATCTTGCCGTGGTGGCTCTGTCTGGTTTTGCTGATGATTGGTGGTATTGAGTCTAATCCTGGTCCCATCAAGACTCGGAAGACTACAGAGACCCAGTGCAGAGGTATCCATGCATGCAGTCTGCACTTCTACAGCAAAATCAATGTACCATTACTAACTATAATTATAATTACTCATAGATGTACCAACCTATAAAGATGTGATACAGGTACTTGACAAGGCACAACAAATGGCTTCTGTCCATAAAGATGAAAGAGTTGCTGATATCTTGATGTATGAACTCAGAGCAAGATATCCACAGACTACTTTGCCAACGAGGTCGGGTAGGCTACTTGAAGCTGCGGAGCGCATAGCTGCACCTATAAAAAGTAGTAAAGAGCGCTTTGAAAGCAACGCAGCCAGGGAACAATACTTAAAGAAGGAATGGATTCCAAAAGTAAGAATCAACACAGGATTAACTAGCCGACAATACGGCAACCGTGCACAATATGCACGGTACCGTATATTCGAGTGATACGGAAAAAACGGGTATCCCGTGTTCTCTATAACGGGCCCGTTTATGCCCGTAGTGGCACAGATTCTAGACGGGAGTCATCGTGCAACACCCGTCATCTTCTTTCAAGACGGGCAGCCATCGTCTCGTCTCTATGCCGTCCTTTAACTCGATCGTTCGGCGGTATTGGCTCCTGTTTGGTTCTTATTCAGGTATGTTCTTATCTTTTCATGCAATCGCAAACGTGATTCGATAAATGGTGACGGTAGCAAAGACTTTTGTAAGCAATAAATCAATTCGTCGGCTTATAGAAGCCAAGTATAAAATCAGTGTGTGAAAATTTTGTTATTTGAGTTTGATGTCAGTGTCTATACTGTAATATCTTCTTCAGGCTCTGGAGAAGTTGGTGGCTTTAAAGCCCACTGAGGCCCTGTTGGAGGAGGAAGTGCTGATGGTGTACCCTCAATCCTCGCCTTGAGGAAGCTCCCATTCTTTAAGGCCTTCTTGCACCTCTTGTCAAGCTTTTTGATCAACTTGTTAAGCTCTGTAAAAAAATTGAAGGCCATTTTAAACATCATTATGGTAGTAATACAGTGACATAAATTTGAATTTAATTCTCATAGTTAAATAGGCATAGGGCAAAGTAAGGCATACAGCTGTAGGCCATGGCCCCACCAATAATTAATTTTGTATGTACTTACCATCCGAGCGCCACGGTAATGTATGGTGAACCATGTGATCATCATCACCACCACTCTCTTCACTCATGAAGTGATAGGAGATTTCTTTCCATTTTGCAGCTTCGGAGGGCTTAGTATACTTGGTCCGTCGTGTATAGAGCTGCATCAAAGAATATGTCATAAGCTATGCATGTAATGATAGCAGTACAGTACTCACATTTCTTTGATTCTGGCGCCTTTTCGTTTTTCTAACATTTTCCTCCACCTTTTCTTTTCTCTCGGAGCGGCTATCATTGATAATGCGACGCCTGCTTTCATAGTAACGGTAAATTGCCCCTATAGTAATAATTACATACAGTAGTCTAAGAAATGATTAAGTAATATGAATTGAAGCTTGCATGGAGCCAAAACATACGTTTGAGTACTCTATCTTCCTGACTGGTGTACTTTGGCTTTAGTTCCTGCATCAACTTGCCTACAACAGCTGAATTTCGAGGATGATTGTAGCTGTAAATTAGAATAAGTGGAGTATTATCAATCTGCACACATTATCATTATGTATACATATGCAAAGCGGCTGATCTCCATACCTCAACTTCCCATCAAAGCGATCAACATTCTCAAAAGAGGAATGAAGTAGTCTGATGGTCATCTATAAATAAACAACGTAAACGGCAGTAAAAACGGACGTAAAGGATGGCATAACCAATTCGCAGAACTCACTGAGACATCCGGTGGTACTCGAGCGTGTGAGACCTTGGCCGCATTGCTGGAGACCACCGATTGGGAGGCAACATGTGATTGGAGCGAAGCGATGTTTTCTTTCATGCTCTGCAACTCGCGCTGTAGTTCCTCGTTTGCTGATTTCAGGCGAGTCATGTCCTGATTTTGGTGGAGGTTGGTGTCAATAAGGTAATCAATCTTCTGGTGCAGAGAGAGATCACAGTGTTGTTCGTTCCAGCTGTCCACGCCAGAGGAGTTAAAACTGACACCAGAGGAGTTAAAATTGTCCTGACGATTGCTAAGTTGGTTTCTGGACGGTGTAGAGTAAAACTGGGGAGTTTGCGGGAACATTTTGATTCAGATAGATCATAGACTTGCTTGCGAATGTCTACCAGAACACAGCTGATTTGAATAATACCGCGCTTTTGTGGCTAACGCATGCGCAGTTTTTTTAGCGGGAAACGTTGGTGTAGTCGCGCGCGCGTACATCGTGGTTCCTCGATGATGTATGGTCAGAGGAGTAACAATTACCGGTGAGTCTCGCTGATCGTTATGAAATTTCAACCATGCACTCTGGTATCGTATATTATTTCAGGTTGATAAGGAAGAGAACCCTACTTCCAAACACTTCTAGTTATCTCTTACTAGTTAGCCCACAACTATTTTGTCCCGTATTTGTGCTAAGAAATGCCAGGTTTAAGCGTCTCAAAATTTTCGTTCCTGATGTCAGGAAAAAGGATGTTCAATATTAGGTGCTCTCTACCTTGAATTGAGTAATTTCAGGAGGGCTTCATCCATATCTGAAGCATCCTCGTCAAACCATAGATCATAGTAATATATAGCGTCAAACTTGTGATAGTACCCATAACTGTATGACTAGTGTAGTGTTGAGAGCCCGACTTTTACCTGTTTGTATATTCCATGCTAAATTTAGACTTTATCTGCCCTGGCAAGCTAGGCTGTGACTGTTTATAGCCGCATAAATGCGAGAGTTCATGTAAGAATGGATTGTATCTGCCATGCTGCGGCATGAAGGGTTCTTTAAACTGTACTTTGTATCATGGATACTGATAAGAGTCCATGTAAGAGTGGACCGTATATCTGCCGTGAAGTGTTTTTTAGGCCGTTGTTTGGATTTGTGGATGTGACTGTCCATGTAAGAGGACTGTATCTGCCATGAAGTGTTCTTGAGGCCCTTGTTTGTATTCATGGATGTGAGTGTCTATGTAAGAGTGGACCGTATCTGCCATGAAGTGTTCGTATTCATGGATGTGAGTGTTCATGTAAGAGTGGACCGTATCTGCCATTATGTGTTTTAGGCCCTTGTTTGTATTCATCATGGATGTGAGTGTCCATGTTAGAGTGGACCATATCTGCCATGAAGTGATGTTAGGCCCTTGTTTGTATTCATGGATGTGAGTGTCCATGTAAGAGTGGACCGTATCTGCCATGAAGTGCTGTTAGGCCCTTGTTTGTATTCATGGATGTGAGTGTCCATGTAAGAGTGGACCGTATCTGCCATGAAGTGTTCTTGAGGCCCTTGTTTGTATTCATGGATGTGAGTGTCTATGTAAGAGTGGACCGTATCTGCCATGAAGTGTTCTTGAGGCCCTTGTTTGTATTCATGGATGAGAGTGTCCATGCATGTAAGAGTGCACCATATCTGCCATGAAGTGTTTGTATTCATGGATGTGAGTGTTCATGTAAGAGTGGACCGTATCTGCCATTATGTGTTTTAGGCCCTTGTTTGTATTCATCATGGATGTGAGTGTCCATGTAAGAGTGGACCGTATCTGCCATGAAGGGTTCTTTAAGCTGTACTTTCATGGATGAGAGTGTCCATAAGAGTGCATGTACCATATAATTTTGCCATGAAAGGTATATTATATTCTGTTATTCACACCTTGTACAGTTTCCGTGCTTTTCGGTCTGAAAGTTCTCTGCAACAAAGAAAGCGAGTTAAACAAGAGCTTCAGCGCATGAGGCAGAAGAAACGCAGGCAGAACCGGGAAAGTCATTTTCGTGATGACTCTTCATTATCTTCTATATCCGTTATGGACAAGTATGCATTAGATGACACACAGTCACTAGTACAGTTCATTCCAGCACTATTGGCAAAACCAAAGTACGTCCCAAGATCCCACATGTGGAATCCTTTTTCATTAAAGAACTCGTTGGAGTACAAGGTACCATCGACTGCCTATGAAGTGTTTGCCCCTGTAATTAATTCCCAAAACTAGGAAACACCAAACCCTGGTAGTAGTGCTGCAGTAATACCTATTAAATCTAGTACCACTGTGATTGATTCCCAAAACGAGGAAACACCAAACCCTGGTAGTAGTACAGTAGTAATACCTGTTAAATCTAGTACCACTGTCAGGAGGCGTTTGTTTGAGAAACCATCCATCAATGAAAGAACATCCTCAGAGTCCGTTGACCAAGTGGCGAAGTGGGTGAGCATGACCGATCCATTGCAAGACTCAGAATCTGAGTGTGGTGACAACTCGACAGCTGTTGGTGAAGAAAAGTATGGTTTTCCATTGCCTTCGTGGCTACAAGATGAATCTGCTCCGAAGCTGGCAACTGAACATCGTTGCCTGCCTAGTATACCTGTCACAAAAGAAAAGAGAATGGCTGTAGCCAAAGACAACCATCAAATAGTTAGTCAGTGGTTGCGAGATTGTGCAGTGGCTAAGCGAGTTGGATCTGGTAGTGAGGTACCACTAGCAAAGGCGATACAACGAGCAGGCAAATCCGCATTTGAAAATCAAGCCAAAGTGGTGCTTGATTCATTGAACAGTTTACACAGATACCCAATTGGGCAATATATCAATGAATTGAAGGCAAAAGAAACAGAAGCCATTACAACGGCTCGGATGTTCCGGGATAAGTACGAGGAGAGCAAACGTGAAAGGACCAGAGATGCATTGCAGAAGAAAGATGAGATTTTGGGAATACGCACATTTTGGAGAAAGAATGTAGCCGAACAGGGTTCAAGGGGTGGGAGAATGGTTAATTTATCACTGAACAAAGTTTCTGGCGACAAGGACTAGCTAATATACTTTGGAGGATATTGTCTCTTTGAAATTCATGCATGCATTAGTGTTCTGTACTAAATTATATATAATGATCACTTATATAATAATTATAATTATATGCAATGAGCAACTTATGCATGTACAATTATACATACGGTGTACACACAATACTAATAGCTAAATTGCAATGGTAAGTGACAAGCAATAAAAACATCTTCAACCATATCTCCAAAGTCAACTTTCAAGGTAACATGCGCACATCTACCAGTAATCCTTTGAATAGGTAAGAAGCTGTACGTATTCACAATTCTAGGAGCAATGGGATCACAAACTTTAAAAGACAATCCATACCAATTTTCATGTCTATGTTTCTTAAACCAATGTACATATGCCAAAATGAGCTCCAGAGATATGGAAGTAGTTGATGAAGTAGCAACGGTAATGTTGGTCTTCACAAAATACTGTATCTGGCCTATGGTTTTCACAGGCCTAGGGTTCAATCCTTGAGCTTCTTCTACTGGCCAGTGGGCTTGGATAATAGAAGAATTTCGGCTAGATCTGGGCAAGCAAGACCCGATCAAAGTATCGGATATGTTGATCCGCCCAAATTGTAAAAAATAACGCTGTACTTGGACGTCTGGGCCAAAGAGCATTTCCACAATAGTACATACAGACACGTATTCTGACGAAGAGAAAATCTTCTCCTTAAAAGGTCCAATTGGGGTGAGTCCTGACCTAAATGCACAGTACAAATTAGGACTGATGGCAATCTCCCCCAAAGGCAATTCAAGGAGTGCCACCACATTATCTTGAAAACGTTCATAGTATGTTTTCACATAAGTATTGCCTTTGGATGGTAAAGTTGCTTTAAAATTGTTATCATTAAGACAAGAATCAAGTGCAAGATTACAATTAAGTGACTGGTGCTGCAAAAACGTCTTCATGATTTGTGATTCAATACACTTGTTGTTGGTATGATACGATCCAAGCATGCCATTATATCTTTCGAAGGCGTACAACCAGAAACCACTTGTTGAGCCATAGTCTTTAATACACTGTGCAAGATGTAGATGTAAGTGCATATTCATTGTGCAGGATTTCTCTCCGTACAAAGCACAAAACTGCTGACAAAAAGCTAACAGACGTCTGTCTGCTTCCTCAATGCTGGAGATTCTAATAGAGCGTGATACAGCTGTTGTACATGCACTAACAAATAGCATCCAACATCGCCAATGTAAATCATCAATGCACCCTTTCAGTAAAACTGGTGAAAATATAGTGATCCAATTCCTCCATTGATCAGCAGTAAAGCCACCAAACTTTGAAGATATGTTTGTAGGCAAGCGTCCAACACCATCTGGAACTACATATGCACGGCACTTCTCCTCAATTCCTGATAAAGCAACAGTTGACAATGTTTCACTTGTTAACCAGACCTCCATCATGTGTTTTCCAGTACCTAAGAATAAGTTGTGCATTGGATCTATAGCTGAAAAGCGCACAGGTTTAAAATATGCTAAATCCATTAGTGCAGAATAACGACCACCAATTTCAGATTCCAGTGATTTAGTAGCAGCTTGAGTGTTACATCGTTCCTTTGTCAACATTGTTGTACATTTTGAAACAAAAATCTCATCTTCCCTTGATGGCCATTGGGAACGATCGAAACCTGAATAATTAGTCCAATTAGAGACTTCATCTCTAACATGTTCAAAGGGTTTGAGGCATTTGTTGCATGCTAAAACTGCTCTTATGCCTACAAACCCAAGTACCTTTTTCGTGGCAGGAATATCGCAAGCAACGCAAGTAACAGCCACCCTGAGAGTAACCTTAGTACCATTTGGAGTGCTAACGGCAATTCCTTTAGCCCAAGCTTCCTTTAGTTCTAAAAGAAGTGGCCCTAAATAACTATTAATAGTTAATTTAGGCTCTGATGGTCCAGGTATCAAACCCACTAGTTAAATATTTTCAGGACGATTGCGAAGAGCCCTAGGAAGATTTTGTATGGTGAGATATATTGCACCAAGAGAGTAAATACTTCGCGCATATGGTGAAAACCAATCCACATTCAGAGTTAAAAGATAGTTATAAGGTGCCTTCAAAAAGCCATTGTCCACGAATTCCCTCCATATAGCCCCATCATAGATATCACACAAGTATCCATATTCTGAAAAGAGAGGCCTATTGCGCCATTGTTCACAGCATTCTAAGAATCCTGGAGTTGCTGCTAGTCGAGAAAGTGCGGTGGACAAAGGTTGATAAGGATACACACATATAGGTCTATGTATAAGACCCTTCTTTGTAATAATGGCATTCAATATATTGCCCCCACATTCAGTACGCCGAGAAAGTTGAGGATGACAGGGGTAGCGAACATAAGAGCAGGTTTTTGCTTGATAACCATTCGCTTTTCTCAAAAGGCATTGGCCGACTTCATAGACAGTGCTACATTTAGTACAAACAGCATATTTTGTGTACAGCTTGCTAGGATCATCAAATTTTAGATGCTTGTGAATGGTTTTCAATGTCAAAGGAACCCTATCCCTCTGAAGTGCCAACTCCTCATTACTATATGCAGCTGTAATAGCACCAATGAAAAACTTAAAGAACCTTAAAATACTTCCTATTGCAGCAGCAGAAATGTTGAAAGCAGCTTTCCAATGTAGAAGAAAAACGAAAAAATAAAGAATAGGTTTGAACCTATCGTCTTTCAAATCACCAACCGGAGCCGGTTCCACTTCCTCATCACTTGAGTCAGTATCATCCAATATCATCTGCATTGTATGATATAAATATTAAATATAACACATGCATCAAACATGCATACATGAATGCATGCACACATGCACGCACGCACATACACACTGTACACACACACACACACACACACACACACACACACACACACACACACACACACACACGCACGCACGCACACACACACACACACATGCACACATACACACGCACACACACACATGTACACGTACATACACAGGTGGGACTGAAATGTAGACACTCACAGTTTCTCTGTCATACTCATCTATATCCTCAGCATCACTGGTATCTTCAGCACTTAGTCTATCATCATCCATTTCAAAATTATCAACTCGCAACTCCAGATCATCTGAGTCCTCTAAAACATTTAAAAGAGGCATTGACATTAAACCATGAGTCTCTCACTATAATAGGTCCGATCCTCCTCTAGATCTCTGACTGTGTCACAGAGATCTAGAGGAGGAGCTATTATAGTTTGCTAGTGTGTGTGTGTGTGTGTGTGTGTGTGTGTGGGTGGGTGGGTGGGTGGGTGGGTGGGTGGGTGTGTACGTGTGTGTGTGTATGGTGTGTGTGTGTGTGTGTGTGTGTGTGTGTGTGTGTGTGTGTGTGTGTGTGTGTGTGTACATGTGTATCTGTGTGTGTGAATACATGCGTGTTTGTGTGTGTGTGCATGTGTGTGCATGTGTGTGCGTGTGTGTGTGTGTGTGCGCGCGTGCGCATGTGTGTGTGTGTGTGCGTGTGTGCGTGCGTGCTGGCACGTGTGTGTGTGTGTGTGTGTGTGTGTGTGTGTGTGTGTGTGTGTGTGTGTGTGTGTGTGTGTGCAACTGTGAACATCATGCACTTATATATATATATAAGTTGAGTTGTCTGGAGAAATTTGGCTGGCAGGATCTAGGGGCAGAAAGTTTGCGGGGTGTGTCGGAGGCAGAGTTGAAAGGGATGTTAGAGAGTATTGCATGGAGGAGAGTGAAGGAGGAATGGAGGGATGAATTGGAAAAGAAGCCCAAGTTGATGATGCTAAAGAAAATTATGGAATTAGAAGAGGATCTGATATCAAGTTGTGCTGGATGGAAGGTGAAGATTGAGAGGAAGATGTTGTTGAAACTCAGAGGTGGTACTGCTGCTTTTCAGGTGGAGTTAGGTAGGTGGCATGGAGTAAGGAGAGAAGACAGAATGTGCAAAGAGTGTAACAGCAGTGAGGTGGAGGATGTGGTACACTGGCTAGTGAGATGCCCAGTGTGGAGCAGATTACGAGAATCATTGAGGAGCCATTGTACAATCAGGCATGGGCAAAATGAAGAGGAAGAAGCAGCTAACATTTTGTGTCAGGCTTGTGTTAACCATAACATCACTCGAGGGGTCAGGGCCATGTATGAGGCAAGGTTTGGACCCTTGTAGAGCAACCTGATTTTGGTCTCCAATCAACGAGCAGATTATAGACCTGTTTAATTGTGTGCATTATTCAATGGTTTCTTTTTATTTTTTATCTTATGTTCATTGTATAGTATGTATAGTGCTGCATGGGACTACACTAGGTCCTAGTGCCTTAGATGGCATGATGCACTGAAATAATCATTGATTGATTGATTGATTGATATATAATAGAATATAATGCTTATTATGCCTCTTCTGTGTGCCAGCTATATTAGATGCCCCTCATGTGTATCCATGATTGCATGTCCTGGATGCATGTATGTGTATATTATACTTTAAAAGATTTAAAGCTTTGAGCTATAATATTGCAGCAGTTGTATGTACGATTACACGCGACGCTGGTATAATATATTATGATAAATCGTATACTCACTCCGAGTCAATTTTGGTTGCATTGATTCCTGATCCAAGGGAATAGGATCAACGTTGTCACAAATGTGCATGTCCGGTTCACGTTCGGTCTGAGCTGAGGAAGTGCAGCTGGAGCCCTCGCGGTGTCGGTAGTACGTTCTCTTAGAAACCGTTTGATTACAGTGACTACAAAACTTTCGATCACAAGATGTTTTCAAGCGTTTGGTCTCGGACATACTTGCAATTGATTCGCTATCCTTCGACATAATATTCTAGACACACAAAAGCCTATTGTCTAAAAGACTACGTTGATGTTGCGGGTTGCACACGAGAACACACGGGAAGAAAACAGTTACCGCGGCTACGGGTATTCCGTCAAATACCGTATACCACTAATATGACGGAATCCGTATTATATCGTCATGTCATACGCTTCTTCCTGTGCAACTTAGAGACAAAAGGTGAATGAAATGGCATGCATGTGTCAGTCTGCTATGCACACTAATACTATAATAATTATTATGACATGATTCAGAATCTATACCCTATATACACCATATAGGGTCAGAAACCTTAGTGCCACATGATCTTTTGGTGGAAGGATTTGATAAAGAAGTTCTTAAGGTAGCTTTTCAGAATGCACAAAAAGGATTGCCAGTGTTGGCCTTCACAAAAAAGCCAACTCTGACATTTTATAAGCATCTGCATGGCTTTCTTAAGAAATGGAACTTCACTCAAGATGCCACGAAAACAGCCATTGGCAAATTTTACCTGGCAATAGATCCTTATCTTCACAGAGACATGAGGCCTGATAATGTATACCAGTACATTGAAAGACATGTTGTCAAGGACTTACCAATACATTGCAATCCCAAATATGATCCTACTCAACCATGTGAAGTTAAAAGGCTTAGCACTAGTGGGCATAGTGATGATGAAACCAGTACTGTAACAGATAGAAGTATGGATATTGCTGAAACAACCATAGCATCTAAAGAAGAACATAGATTTGAAGACGAAATACATACATTATCACTTCTAGTGAGTAAATACGAGAAGAAAATCACAGCACTTCTGCAACAAAACAATGCACTGCTGGCAGAACTGCACAAGTATGAAAAGGAACTGCAGGCAATAGATGAAAAACAACATATGGATTATACACAATCACCACTTGACCGGTCTTTTCAAATCAAGGCATCTCCAGGCTCTGAAGTAGACACTCACAATGTGCAGTTACAAACAAAGTTAGGGAAATCATACAGTACAATGGTGCGGAAACTCTATTACAAACTGTTAACATCTGGGATACCTCCAGGAAGGGTAGGTCCGACAATAAAAGATGTATTAGTACACTTGGCACCATCAACAGATCCAGCAAAATTGGACCTTCCTAAGGCATCAGCAGCAAACTACATGCGAAGGGAGGAAATGAAGACAATATGTGACATTCATAAAGCATCAAATTTATGCAGCAGTGAGATGCTACACATGAACACAGATGGAACAACACTCAACCAGCGCAAAATAGCAGCAGCATCGGCAAATGGGCTCGTCATTTCCGTTGATGAAGTGAGGAGTGGTTCTGCTGAAGATATTGCACAAAATATCTCACGAGAGCTGACACGGCTTCGAAAATTGGCAACAGATATGGGCATAGACAATGCACAATCCATTAACTGGTCTGTAGTGGGTGCTTTGACATCAGACTCGGCTGCTACACAGAAGAAATTTAATCGGATAGCAGAACAGCTGAGGTATGAAGATGCTAAAGAATTTGGAGCCACATCAATTCAAGAAGGCATAGGGATAATCAGCACATTCTGTGCAATGCATCTGGGGATAAACCTGCGCACAGCTTTTCTGAAGGGTAGTGATGAGGTCTGCATGAAGTCAAGATTTCAAACTGATATGACTGTGCATGAGTTTTGCAAACTTTTTGGACATAAAGGCATAAAAGAAACTGGAATCGGTGTAAAGACATTCCCAGATTTTCTGAAGGTCCAGCACCAGACTGAAACAGATCCAAATAGGAAAGATTACTATAAAGAATGTCAGAAAATTCGACTTGCAAGACAAGTGGGCAGTAGGTACTTTGTCACAGCACATAATGCAACCAAAATTTTGTATTTAAAGGAGGCTGCACTAGCCTATTTGGAGTATTTCAAAAAGAATAGGCTAGAAAATGAAGTATATGCCAAACTAAAAAACCCAGCAGTAATGGCAGGTCTAAAAGCAGATGGCTTGATGTTCATTCATATATACGCAGACTTGACATGCTTGGCAAAGTCAAAAGAACTGAAAAAAAATGTGAGGGCCATGGGTATACATTATCTGGAATTGGATGGATTTCTGGAAAATCTTGATGATTGTCCTAGAATGGTTTATGATAAGAGTTTAAAGGTTTTCGGATCTGAG
The DNA here is from genome assembly GCA_963170055.1 of Halisarca cf. caerulea. Classification (NCBI taxonomy): domain Eukaryota; kingdom Metazoa; phylum Porifera; class Demospongiae; order Chondrillida; family Halisarcidae; genus Halisarca; species Halisarca cf. caerulea. The sequence continues at coordinate 2,277,984 of CAUJGJ010000397.1, forward strand.
CCTATGTTATACTGTTCTGGAAAATTGAATCATCGTTGTCATGCAGAGAACATTTCAATATATTCACACCTACTGCAACCAGACACAGATAATCCGTCCATGGATGAAATGGTATTAGAAAAGATAAAGCACGGTGCATCACAAATGCGTGCAAAGTTGAAAAGTTATGCTAAAGATCAGCTACCAGGAGGCAGATATTGGGACCCACCATCACACATCAGTAAAATATTGGAACAAATTGAACCAAGTAATGACATCTGTGAGTCCATACTTGGACTCAATGACTGGCTGCAAACTGCCATGCCGAGTGCTTCGCAACTGACAAAAAGTAACATGATTGAAGCCAAGAAAAACAAAACAATGGAATGGCTAAATACCCTTTCTACACAGAGGCAAGAAATGACAGTTGCAAAGGCAGAATCACTAAGAAATTCAGTGAGAGAAACAGAGAGGGAGAAACAATCAAAAATAAAGGAAGCGCAGCTGACAGCAATGAAGCAAGAATTGGATAAAAAGAAGTTAAATGCTATGGTTGTAGATGAAATGAAGCACACATTGGTCATAGAAAGTAGCAATCAGTTCCAGCTGATGACACAAGCAATTCAAAGTGACAACACATTGAATCAAAAGCAAAGGGATGAGAAGCTAAAGCAGCTAATAAAAGTACAGTTAAGGTTGAGAAAAAGTATGTTCCAACAGAATTGCAAACTTTTCTTTACTAGAAAAGGGAAATCAATTCCAATGGCAGAACTGCTGCAAACCTTTGGTGAGATTGTGGAAAAGAACCCCCTAGCCACTTCTGTCACCCACCAAATGGGTGAACTTGTAGGCAAGACAATCAACCACAAGTTCTTCCTGAAAGAAAAACAAGACTATGCCTGGTTCAAAGGAACGGTCTTGGATTACAATCCCGTCAATTGGAAGTATGAAGTTCAATACGAAAATGAAGAAGACACCTGCCTCTTTACATTGGATGTTGACTGGGCCCTAGGTGACTTGGAAGTGATGTGATTCAGACGGTCACAGTGACACAAGATTGATTTGTCAGTTTAAATTTAGACCTACTGTCCGCACTAAGAGTGATTGTGCTAGCACAACATACAATTCAGATTTGATTAAAAATTGGATCTTTGTAGCAGCTGACGAAAACGACTGTTCATAACTCATTTAGTCACTAACCTTTACGTACTTATGTACTTGCTGCTGAGATTATCTTCAACGGCCATTTTGTAATTATTGCACAACGCATTGAAATGACCCTGGGTTATGGCTCAATCATAGATACTCAAATCGAGAATCATAGACTAAATCACCCTTCGATATTTGAACGTGATATCTGACCATAGATTTCATCTTTAGTAGCGCTTTAGCGACGACATTCATTAATGGCAGCATTGTATTAGGTTAACAAAAACTTGCAATCAGGCAGGTTGGTGGTTCAGAATTGGTAATCCTCTTGATCTTCCATCACTACAAAGGTTAGTTCAAGGAGGTTCTACAGCCACGTCAGGGCCTGCTTTGTCTTTGAATTGAGCGTGTAACGCCGTGCAATACTTGTCCCGTTGGTTACGCCGCCAAACGTTTCTTCGTCTATCTCACTGTAATTACCGGCAATTGTCTTTCTGTGTGTGTTGGTAAATGGTTAGCATGTCTGGTCATCAACACATAAGAGTTGAGTGAAATTCGTTTCTTTTTAAATAGTTCTATAGCAATCTGTAGTCGCGCAAGTCACAAAAATGGCGAATTTTGTATTCTAGCACAGCCCCAGAACGACAGATCGAGAAATGGACAACGACCTAATATTCATCTAACCAAGCCTCAACTATGATAAAGTTATCAGAGGATTGTAACGACGGCGACATATTTCATTGCGACCCCTACTTAATGCTAAGAATTTTAAATTTATGCTGACCAATGTTTGAATTAGAACACATCGGAAGAATGTATGTGTGCATGTGGTTATGCGCATATCAGTTAGTATTCCAATAATTTTATTACTTATAACACACATCACAGTGTAAGACTATAATCATGAGCGTATGTGTATACACATGTACATGTCTCAGTGTGTGTGCGTGTGTATGCGTGTACATACATGTCTCAGTGTGTGTGTATGCATGTACATGTTTCTGTGTGTGTGTGTGTGTGTGTGTGTGTACGTATGTACATGTCTGTCTGTGTGTACGTATGTACATGTCTTAATGTTTGTGTATATGCCTTAACATAGCCACTATTCCTTGTACTCTGTGAGTGCCATGCCTTCCATTTTTTACAAGTTTCTGTAATTATCTCTCTCTATGTGTGTACAAGTCTCAGTGTGTGTGTGTGTGTGTGTGTGTGTGTGTGTGTGTGTGTGTGTGTGTGTGTATGTCACGTCCACATGTCTCCGTGTGTGTGTATGCGTGTACATGTCTTAGTGTTTGTGTTTATGCCTTAACATAGCCACTTTTCTTTACACTGTGAGTGCTATGCCTTCCATGTTTATAAATTTTCTGTAATTTCTCAGTGAGTGTACATGCGCACATGTACATGTCTCAGTTAGTATGTGTGTAAATGTTTCAGTTTGTGTGTGTACATATGTGCACAGTTTAAGATACATTTACTCATACAAATACACACATTCAACAAACAATTGACCAACATACTTTACATAGTGAACAGTATATAATGTACTAGTGGCACAAATATACACATGTACACATATACATGCACAGACAGAGAGAGACACAGAAAAACACGCATGTACACACACAAACAGTTTTCATACTATATGTGACCATATATAAAAACAAATGTACTTATATTATCTTACATTCACACATACACATGCACATGCACACACATACAACTATGTACAATTGCACAGACAGACATCTGAACTAATTCCCAATGACAAAGTCTACACACAGGCACATGTGCACACACACACATACGTACACTCATAAACACACACACACACACACATACACACACACACACACACACACACACAACTATGCACAATTGCACAGACAGACATCTGAACTAATTTCCAATGACAAAGTCAACACACAGACAGGCACATGTGCACACACACACACACACACACATACACACTCAATTTCCCCTACAAAATATACAAACATATTCCACACATTCTTACATGAATGTATAAACAAACCTACCTCACACACAAGCACATACCCAATACGTATACTACAACAACAGAAGTAATCACACAACACACTCTCACATAGCTTATGGCACAGATGACTGAAAACCGAGGACCAAGGATTATAACTTATAGTACTAGTATTTACGTGGTCACACACACACACACACACACACACACACACACACACACACACAGAGTGAAAAACACACACACAGTGAAAAACACACAAAGACACGCACACATACACACAAACACACGCACACATACACACACACACATGTACACACACACACACACACACACACACACACACACACACACACACACAAACTCTTCGGCGGCCCAAAAAGTCCGATAACGACACAAACACGCCATATATGCAGGGTAAGACGGGGTAACTTGGAACGAACGGGTAAAAGTAGGGTCAATAGTAAATTACAAATACATTTTAGGTTTTATTTATTGCCTCTACGAACTGGGCGTTCAGCAGTGGCAAGTATGGCTGGGCACCTCAATCAGTATATATAGACCCTGTTCCAATTTCCCCCACTTTTCATCCTACATACGTACATAAACACGCAAACCCACACACACCCTTTCCCCATTGCAAACACGTATATATATATACATATTACTCACATGTACATAAATACATGTAATAACACACATGGATCGCACACGAATACACTGACACACACGCACACCATCTTACACTGTAACAACAAAGGCAATCACACTGAACACACTCCCACAAAGCCATATATACAAAGAGACACACACCGACTCGAAACAGAAACGTAGAAAGCTTACGAGGGCACAGACGACAGAAAAACGCAACCAAACGATAATAATTTGTAGTACTAGGCGAAGTAGTATTCAGGTAGTCAACGTGCTCCGACGCAACTATCAACCTTTGACCCTCGCTTTGACCCCGGTGCACGGTTACGCAATAATTTCGCTTCTTTTAGCAAATAAAAGCAACAAATACTTGCTTACCATGCTCCGCAGTATGGAGAGACTTTATCAAACCCGAAAAATGCGTTGAGAAACACAGAGGAAGACAACAACAATGGAACGACCACTTGAGAACGGCTTTCCGATGAAGAACAGCTGCAAACTTTCTAAAATTCCATTCCGCGAATTTGCCGCGGCATTTCATGGCACTAACGGCTGCAATTTCCTATTCAGCTACAAAATGGCAATGGAACTACACATCTCTCTCGTTTTTGTGGTACGTTCAAAGCCTACTACAACGTTAAAAGTGTATATGTTTTTATTTCAAATTTCGCTGTATACATTATTCTACTTTTCACACAAATAGATGTTGGTTGCAGCAGCAATACACTTGTTGCTGCAACTATTGATCCCAAGTTTTTTCTCGGGGTTAATGGTAAGAGTTTTACACTCTGTACGTTTGCATAGTGATTAATTTACTTTATTCTCTGTTGTAGGGAATATTTTCAACATGTGTGTGGATATATGTAAGTTTACGACTTATATTCAAAGCCATGCATCTCCTTGTTCTTGCAGGCTCACAAAATTATTAAAAATGAACTTCTCACCTTGCATGGCAATACTTTGTTTTTGTGTTATAAATCAGTGGTTTCAACTTGAAAAAAAAAAATTATTCTTATATTATATTCTTGTATTTCCTATATTGTTTGTAGATGAAAGTCAAGAAAGACTACAATGTAAGAGAACCTGCATGACTTGCATAAGATTAGAATGTATATTATTATTCGATATATGTTTTTACATGCCTGTTTTTTTTCTACATGCATGTGAGTATTAGTGTATTCCTGTAATGTCCTCTGTTATAAATTATGTTATATCTTCATGTTCACAGGAGATGAAGGCATCAGTGGAGAAGGAACTACTAGTGAGTTCAATATTGGTGAACAATGTACCTATTGACAATAATAGACTTGTTTAACTTTTGTGTACATATGCATGTGTTTGAACATTTATAGTGTGCATATGTGTGTGTGCACATGTATATATGTGTACGTGTGTACGTGCATGTGTGTGCATGTGCATGTGTGCGCACATGTATGTGTGTGTACGTGTGTATATGTGTGTGTGTGTGCGTGTGTACATATGTGTGTGTATATATGAATATCAAATTGGCTCTCTTTTTCTCTATACATGCATAATAGACAAAAGAAAAGGTTGATGAAATTGAAAAAGTTGTAAGTAAAATTTGTTGTATGTGTGTGTGTTTGTATGTGTGTGCATATATAAATATCAAATTTCCTCTCTTCTTCACTATACATAATAGAAACAGGAGAAAGATGATGAAATTGAAAAAGTTGTAAGTAAAATTCGTGTGTGTGTGTGTGTGTGTGTGTGTGTGTATGTGTGTGTATGTATGTGTGTGCATATATAAATATCAAATTTGCTCTCTTCTTCTCTATACATAATAGAAAAAGGAGAAAGATGATGAAATTGAAAAAGTTGTAAGTAAAATTCGTTGTGTGTGTATGTGTGTGTGTGTGTGTGTGTGTGTGTGTGTGTGCACGTGTGTGTGTGTATGGTGTGTGTGTGTGTGTGTGTGTGTGTGTGTGTGTGTGTGTGTGTGTGTCCTTATTAGCGTGTGTTTTATGCACACCCACTGTCCCCCTCTAGAAAAATGAAAACGATCAGGAAATTTCTCGCATTGTAAGTACAATTTTAAATCTCTGTAGTTTTGTTCAACAGATACATCTTTTTCTCACATACAGCGTAACCAACTTCAAAAGGAACGGCGCTGCAGGAGGCGCGAAAGGAGGATGCTGTCACCAACGCGGCCTCTTCCTCCTCCACCTCTTCCTCCTCCGCCTCCTCAGCGCCAGGGTCAATGTGTGACCCATAGTAAGTTAGCACAATATATGTACACAGAGTCTACATGTTTAAATATACATATATATATAATTTTATGTTTTATATATTCTCACACCCTTTCTTTACAGATATACGAGCAATAAACTATTAATGTTTTAACACTTATACTTATATATAACACATGTACATGTATACACATTTCTGTATCTTTATTATGAATACTATTACTATATGATTATTAACAATTATTGCTAGTATATACTATTATAATTGATTTTCGTTATATCATAGTAATAATTTTATTTAATATTAATAATAATTACAATTAATTCATTATTTAACCCTCACACCCTTCGCCTATACAAATATGGACTTTCAAGTCCAAATATTTCTGAATATTTATCTGAATCTGCGGAAATCGCATGGCTACACTAAATGCACCAAAATGAAGAAGAAATATAGCAGAATACATGCATAGAATACTTTGGTATCAAAACAAGTGAAAATCTCTTGTACGACAGCTTCAAGACTTAGCGTTTGCTGTACAATTTTCCCCATGTTCTCCGTTTATTTTTGCATAACTCGCCGGAAATTGGTTCAAAATGGCGTCTGAGCAAGAACAATCAAAAAAGTTTTACTCGACGGAGGAGGTTTTACACTTTCTTCATCTAGATGATAGCCTTTCTAGTTATAGTACGTCTTCAGAGGAAGACGATTCTAAAGATTGCAGCGATTTTGAACCATTCTTATGCGAAAGCGTCAGCGACGAGTCCAGCGGTTCAGATGAAGAAGCAGTCGCTGCTTCGAGAAGCTCGATCCCTATTGATAATGAGCCAAGTAGCACTGAAACTGAATTGGAGACACTTAATCATTCGTCTAGCTCAGACCATCGGGAATATCTTGAAGATTCGACCAGCAGCGAGTCCAATTCAGAGACCATGGTCACAGATGTTGCAAATGAAAAGGGCAGGGCTAGAAGTAGAGGGAGGGGTAGAGGAAGAGGTGGAGGAAGAGGTAGAGGTCGAGGTAGAGGTAGAGGCAGAGGAAGAAGCAGTGATGGAGTAGGCCAGGAAGGACAAGTAGGTGTGACACAGCAAGGTCTTCCTCTGGAAGCCATCTCCATCAATGTTGAAGATTCATCAGCAAGTGAACCCCCTCCATTTTGCCCACTCCGCATACCTGGGCCATATTTGGGAGAGCTGGAAGAAAAAGATGTGAAAGAGCTGGATTTGTTGTCTCTTTTTTTTACTGAAGAGCTGATTGACCGGATGGTGCATTGCACCAACCTCTATGCAGAATCTAAAAAGGACAGCAAGCCACAGCTCTACATGAAGTTCAAGAGGCATGCTGTGACACGAGGAGAAATGATGCAATACATTGGTTGCCTTCTGATTCTCAGCATCAGCCATGTCAGAAACTACAGACATGTCTGGGATCCCAAGAGCACCCAATACCTTCTGAGTATCAACCAACTGATGTCACGCAATCGGTTTGAGGAAATTTCCGCATTTCTGCATGTTGTAACACCAGATGAGGAGCAAGCTAATAGCACCCATCCACTAAAGAAGATCCTGCAGTTCCAAGATTACATCAAGCAGAAATGCTTTGATTGTTATCAACCCCTGCAAGAGCTATCAGTTGATGAAAGGATGGTGAGTAGCAAGGCACGCTCACGCTTCAAGCAGTACATGAAGGACAAGCCCACCAAATGGGGATTCAAGTACTGGGTGATTGCAGATATCCTAGGTTATACTATTGATTTCAATGTTTACTATGGAGCAGCACAAGAAGAAGAAGTAAATCCTAATGGATTAGCCTATGCCATCATCACGAAGCTTGTGGAGCCTTTTAGGTATCAAGGATATCAGGTGTATTGTGATAACTTTTACACCAGCCCCACACTTTTCGCCGACCTATTCAGTGATGGTATTCCAGCAACAGGCACATTGAGGACAAACCGCCGAGGTGTTCCTGCCATTGTCAAGGATATGAAAGCAGCACTAGACAGCAAAAGGATTCAGAGGGGAACAGGATATTATTACCGTGAGCTTGACACACCCATGGTGTATGTAACCTGGCGAGATACTAAATGTGTTAGCGTGCTTACAACTGCTTTTCCTGGTCATACTACAAGTACTGTACGAAGAAGAGTTAAGGAGTTGGGCATTACTCAACTGAAAGATGTTCCTATCCCAACAGCAATCTCTAATTACAATAAGTACATGGGCGGTGTCGATAAGTCAGATCAATATATTTCATACCATCGAATTCTCCGCAAGACACCAAGATACTGGAAAACAATGTTTTATCACCTCCTTGAGATAGTTGTAACCAATGCCACTATAATTTACAACTGGGTTTTGATGACAAAAGACCAGAAGAGAATCACCAACAACAACTTTCGAGACAATCTCATCCAGCAAATCATCAAGACGTATACATTAACCGAAAGGAACCCAACCCCACTACCAGTCAGTGAGCCTAGGCTTCAAGCATCTATCACCATCAGCCATGGTAGTTGTTTCTCTGAGGAAAGGAAACAATGCAGCCTGTGTCAGGTCAATAAAACCTTAAGAATTTGCCCTGACTGTCCTAACCAGCCTCACTTGTGCCAAGTTGTGGGTAGAGATTGCCACAGATCTTGGCATGGCCCCGCTTCTTCTCAGAAGAGACGCAGATGGACCAGCAACAAGGGGAGAGTGCTCAAGCTTGCAGTAAGAGCTATGAAACAAGCAGGTAGACCAAAGGGTAGTAAAAATCGTAAAAAGAGAAGAGGAAACTATCGTTCAAGCTAGGCCACATGACTTCTAGAAACAGACTTCGTTACTAAAATCTCGCACGCACTATAGAATACTAATAATGGTTGTAAAACCGTTAAAAATGATGATATGAATCCAAGTTACCTATCAATCTCTTCCTTGATACATGGTGTACCTTCGTATCAAAGAATAAAAGTTACAAATACAGCCGTTCGTTCGGAAAATATTCTCGAAGAAGGGGCGCCATGTTTTTTTATGACATAATCGATCGTACTCATCAAATATTTTGTACTAGCCCAACGTGTGAGGCATAGCTGAATGCAAAATTTTACACTGAAGCCAATGGTACAAATTTCAGAATTGTACGGTGAAGCATCCAAAAGTTATGACCAAAAAGGTAACTTCCGGTGGAAATTACGGATCGTATACGCGAAGGGTGTTAGGGTTAACAATAATCAATATTTACAATTATAAATATGAAATGTTTTTCAATAAAAGTTCCATACCTGTTAAGTCAAGTTTAACTTAAAATAATTTGTGGTACTATGTAGACACAGTTCGTCTCTTCTGTGTTTGTAATTCCTAAAACGAAGAAAATTAAATTAAAAAAGCATCAATAAATAATCTGAACTACAGTATCTTTACACACATCAGGGCTTCTGATTCTGAACTATGTACCTTTACACACACACAAACACACACACACACACATACACACATACACACACATAAAAACAGTGACATACACACACACACACACACACACAAAACACACATACAAACACACACACACACACAGTGACACACACACACACACTCACACACACACACACACACACACACACACAGGCACACCAAACAACATAGATACGGGTACATAGTATATAACATCTACGCTAACATACACAAACGCGAGCATATCCAAAAACTACTTGATGAAATTCCTTTTTAACACACACACACACACACACAGTGACACACACACATACACCACACACACATACACGTACACCACACACACACACACACACACACACACACACACACCATAAACACACACACACACACACACACACACACACACACACACACACACATACACACACACACACACATCCAATATACACTTACAATTTCACCAAAAAGCCCTTTAGAATCATTACTTCAGTCTTTATTCTGAACATGAAAAGAAAGAACAATAAACAATGAAACCACAAAAGGGCACATACATACACACACAGTCAAACCTCCACTACACCACTGGTTCTACCACACCATGCTGCTATAACCAATGTGGTGTATCAAGTGATTGTAAATAGGTGACACACACACTAACACACACACACACACACACACACACACACACACACACACACACACACAGTGATACACACACACACACACACACACACACACACACACACACACACAGTGATACACACACACACACACACACACACACACACACACACACACACAGACACACACACACACACACACACACACACACACACACACACACACACACACACACACACACCAAACAACATAGCTAGATACTGGTACATAGTATACAACATCCACGCTAACATACACTAATGCGAACATATCCAAAAACTACTTGAAGAAATTCCTTTTTAACGGAAGGCGTGCTCTCACTAAACCGCACCGAAACACTTGTCATACAAGTTCAACCGTCCGAAAACGGTTTGCTAATTCCAAACAGAGCTTTTATCTATCATCTTCCCTGCCTGTTCCCCAAACGTCTTTGGATCTTCCCGTCGTTTCCATACTTTCGCGGTTCGAAGGTTTTCTTTTCATCCTAACATCTGCGTTCAATTCTCTGACGTGCTGGACCATAGTATCTATGGTTAGAGGACCTAAGCAAACACACATACACAAGATTACACACACGTACGCGAACATATCCACGAAAACACATGGAGAAACTATTTTATTAAAGACCTGCTCATACTAAACGTCGTTAAAACACTTTTACATGCGCTTTCAAACACTCCATAATGGTTAACTAAAGACAAAAGGCTTTCCACACTCATCTTACCTGTTTCCGAAGCTTTCTTTAGCCTTTTCTTCATTTCCATGGGCTTCCGCGCTAGCGTAAGGTAAAATGTCTCAGTAAAACCATCCAACCAAGAACTTTTCCGTCCTAAATACTTTGTCAAAGTTCTCTTCCTTGTTAGATGAGGCGGCTTAACAGCTTTTGTCAGTTTTCGAGTCCTTTCACAACTTCTAAAACGAAGACAACAACTTTAAACCAGTCACTCTACCTCTAAAACTTGAAGGCCCACGGAATTTCTTGGAGCGAGTTGAATCTTCGTGAGTAACTCTCAATCCAAATCTTTAGGTCTTAAAGATTCTTCGTTGACGAAAACAGAAGCAAATACACAAAATTCACTGAATAATACCAACGACTTCGACTACCGCCTAAAAGACCGCCATGTTGTTGACATATATATATATATATATATATCTAGACATCGTTCCGGACGTTCCGGACACTTCCGGTGAAAGTAAAAACAATATAGGGGCCGCCTTCGGCGGCCCAAAAACTCGTGGGCCGCCTACGGCCCTGGAAACTCGAATCGCTTGGAAATCGGCGTTATTGACTAAAATAATATTTCGAAGAACTCTTCTGGTCTAAAAGACCCTTCGCTGATAAAATCAGGAGCAAACGAATGAATTTCAGCGAAATATAGCCGAAAGATTGTGTACCGACTTCACATCCGCCATGTTGTTGACATATATATAATATATATATATATATATATATTGACATCGTTCTGGACGTTCCGGACACTTCCGGTGAAAGTAAAAAAAATATAGGGCCGCCTTCTGGCGGCCCAAAAAATGGTAAAAGGATGTAGGATTGACACATGCAGCACATTATACAGTACATATGTGCTGCGGGATGTAGGAATTTGCACAGTGTGCACTCAATCCAGCTAAACTCTGTCTAGCCCTATACCCTTCTAGCCTCATGTATGTGTAGCCCTATGCTCATCTAGCCCTATGTCTGTCTTGCCCTTTGCCCACCTAACCCTCTACCGGTTTTGCAACTTACCCTTGTTCCAAGTGTTTTTGGAGAATCTTTTTTGATAATGCCTTTTGCAAGATCCTGTGTCAATCCTACATCCTTTTAATGGTTGTCAACCATGTTGGCAGATGTTAACGGACGCCCCCCCCGTGTGTGTGTGGGTGCATGCAAGTTAGTATCCCTTGTGTGTGCATGTGCGCATGCATGCATCTTGTGTGTGCATGGGTCTGGGTATGCTCATGCAGTGGTGTGCATGATAGTGACTGCATAGGGCTTTTCAATCAAGGTACAATGAGCTGGATTCAGGCGTGGGAATTGGCGCCTTTAGGGAGTGGGGTCAAGGTGCAACAACAGCCTTGTCAGCACAGAAATCAGAAGGTGCACAAGATCGTGAGATTGAACGAATAGAAGTTTAATTACTCGTTGTATTATAATGCCTGGGAAAAAGAGGCCACCTACGAACCAGAGAAAAGGGAAGGCCAAGAAACCATCGCACGACACCGGCCAACCACCAACGGCGAACCTATACGGAATGTCGATCGCACAGTTAAGAAGCCTGCCAACGGAAGTCCTCGACCTCCACCTACAACAGAGGAACGCAGTACTAACAGGTTCGGCAATGGATAAGGCAGCCAGGCTTTACGAGCACTTTTACCCGATAGGTCAGTCTACCACTTTGACAACTACGGGATCAGGAGCCGAGAAGCAAGTAGATGCCACGTCATCACTGTCCCCTACGACAAAGAAGATTACCGAGGCAGTAAAGTGATCAGTTGAGACCATGAGAGAAGACATCGTGGGTTCTTTGCTGGGAAACTTGTCGGGAACAAAATCATCGGTCGTACGGAAGCTAGCGGGAACAGCTACACCACCAGAGGTCAGCTTGGACGACCCTGTCCCTCTGACGTCGTTAGTTGAAGATGGTAAAGCAAGCACAGACACATCAACACTACCTCCCATCCCAGGTAAGCTTCTGTCCTCCATAAAAAAAAGGCGAATACGTTGACCTACTGCTACTGTTACCCGACAATTTAGAGGTAGGGCACGAGGGGGCAGGGCAGAATACGGCAGGGGCATCCAACCAGCCTAGCAAACAGCTGGCTGTACAAAGCTTTACAAATGTGTCTCAGTGGGCAATAGCATTCCTTAATTTTGCGATAGCATTTGCACATTACTCCCCAGAAAAGGCGGTAGAAATGTTGAGCTACGCCCGTAGCATGTTGCTAGCTGCCAAACGGCACAGATGGGAAGACTGTTATAGCTATGATGTAGCCTTCAGGAGGAGAGCCTCACAGAAAAAGGATACAAAATGGGACAAGAAGGACATGGAGGCTTTAGACCAAAGTCAGGATGCACCCTGTGTGGTGCATTTGGCCACATAGCGGCAAGCTGTAGGAAAGCAGACACCTTTTTTCGTCGACCTCAGCAAGATACTAGTCCAACAGCCATACCTGGACGAAGAGATTATATTGCACCAAGAGCGAGCCCCATTCCACCCCCTGGCCCCTGCTACGAGTTCAACCACAGTGTCTGCAGGAGGAAGGCCTGCCGATTCCTTCATAGATGCCTGCGATGTGGGGGTGACCACCAGGTCACCAGATGTCCCATATCCATTGCTTGAAATAGTTACACCCCTCAAACACTTACGATTCCAATTACTTTTGAGAGATCATCCTGATTCTAATTTTGTTTCTTATGTGTTAAATGGCATACAGTTAGGTTTTAGGATAGGTTATATGTACCAACAGAACACAGGTATTGTAATAGCAAATCACTTGTCGACAGCGCTTGAAAAACCACAGGTAATTCATAATCACCTAGATAAAGAAATATCATTAGGTAGAATGGCTGGCCCTTTCATCACCCCACCGTACGAACACATGCAAGCATCAGGCTTAGGAGTTGTACCAAAGAAGGATGGCGGATCGCGGATAATCTACCATCTGTCTGCACCAGCAAGCATAAGTGTAAACGATGGCATCGATCCCGCGTGCTGGTCTCTGCAATACTGCTCAGTGGACAATGCACTAGCTGAGGTAAGACGCCTGGGAAAAGACAGCTGGATGGGAAAGATAGACCTGAAAGACGCATTTTGTATGTGTCCAGTGAATCCGGCAGATCGCCACCTTCTCTCCATATATTGGCAAGGCAAGTTCTATGTGGATAAATGTCTACCTTTTGGACTCAGATCAGCCCCAGGGATATTCAACAGTATTGCGGAGGCGATCCAATGGATTGCAAAAGAGAAATTCAAGGTATCATACCTAATTCACTACTTGGACGACTTCTTTACAGCAAGTAGCACTGCTACTGCATGTAGGGAAAACCTAGAACAAACAATAGGAGTGTGTAATGACCTCGGGGCTCCAGTAAAACCAGAAAAGGTAGAAGGACCAGTAAAAGAGATAGCATTTCTGGGCATTCACATCAATTCTAACAACATGACTGTATCACTACCACCCGAAAAGAAGGAGGAGTTACGTGGCAAGATTGAAGAATTTGTTAAAAAGAAGAAGGCTACAAAAAGAGAAGTACTATCGTTGATAGGGAAGCTCAGTTTTGCATGTAAGGTGCTGCCCGCAGGTAGGATATTTCTACGAAGGATGATAGATCTTTCGACTACAGTAAAGGAGCTCCATCACCACATATATTTATCCCAAGATTTTGTAAAAGATCTGCAGTGGTGGAGGCAAATATTACCAGGATGGTCAGGCTCAGCCATTATTCTGGAGCCGGAATGGAGGACCCCAAAAGCCTTTCAATTCTATACAGATGCCTCTGGGGGGATCGGTTATGGAGCATACTGGAATGGCCACTGGTTCAATGCCACATGGAACGAGGTCCAAGAGCAAAAGGATATACAGTGGAAAGAACTCCTGGTAATCGTGATGGCAGCAGCCACTTGGGGGCATTGCTGGGCCGGCAAAAGGATTATGGCTCATTGTGATAACCAAGCTGTATGTGATATATGGAAAAAAGGGTCTTCTAGGAATAGGGATCTCATGGACCTCGTATGGTCATTATACCACATAGCTGCTAGTTATAATTTCAATGTTATAGCTGTGCATATACCAGGTGTTGATAATAGCATCGCTGACTCTTTATCCCGCTTACAGATGAAGAGATTCAGGTCTCTAGTACCAGAAGCGGATGCCATCGGAACACCTCACAGGACCGAAGTAATAGCAGAATGTACACAGATATGATACGATTCCAGCAATTAGGGGTATCACCAGCAACCAGAAAGCTGTACGGAGTTGCAGTGAGGCAATTCTTGGCCTTCTGCGAAGCCCACCAACTCCAACCACTTCCTGCATCTTCCCTCACACTCCGACTGTTCTGTACCCACTTGTCAAAGAGGGCACAACACAAATCGATCAGGGCTTACCTTGTGGGTATCAGGCTATGGCACATCGAGAACGAAGTGGAACACAAGTGCGGCGATCCTCTTCTTCAGCTTCTCTGTTCAGGTATCAAAAGAGATCAGGGTGCTTCAACAAGTGATACCCGACGCCCTATTACAGCAGATATACTGGCAAGACTGTTTGAAGGCATAGAGAACTCCAGCTGGAGTGACTGGGACAAAAGTATGTTTCAAGCCACCATGTCACTGGCATTTCATGGTTTTCTAAGATCCAATGAGTTTGTTAGCCCAACTCAAACAACATAGAATCCTGAAACCAATTTATCTCCAAAGGACATCAAGGTGTCAGATAGCCAACTGCTTGTGACTATCAAATCCTCAAAAACCGACCCATTTCGCAAAAGACAGCAAATAGCCCTTGGAGCTAGCCACACAAAGGTATGCCCAATAAGATTTATGCGTCAATACTGGCAGAACAGTCGAAAGATACCTCACAATCTGCCTCTCTTTGTTCTTGATAACGGAGGATTTCTGAGAAGGGAAAAGCTAGCATATACCCTGAAGGAACTGTTGCAGAACTTTGGCATGGAAGCATCCCATTTCTCCACGCACAGCTTTCGGATAGGAGCAACTACGACAGCAGCAAGGATTGGAATGCCAGACAGTATGATCCAACAACTGGGAAGATGGTCAAGTGACGCATACAGAAGGTACATCCGCCCATCAGAGGAAGAGGTTGGCAGGATGAGAGCTGATATATCGAGAGAGCCTGCAACCAATCTTGAATAGGCTCGTGGGCAGCAACTGTTTATCATAAACATGAAGCTGACATGTATACTAGGCACTAGTGGTTATGTACCTGCAGTTACTGATTGTGTTGATTAATCCAGTGTAATCAAATGTATGCAATGTTGAGTCAAAATGAATTACCGTCTAGGGTGAATAGTGGAGGGATTAATACCCTAACAAAAATGGAGGAAATTGGGCGCAGAGCTAGATGAAGGAGTATAAAATATAATATTACGGAAAGAAGGTAAAACTACCACAGGGTGGATGATAGGGTTAATGTGCGTAGGGGGTATGTAAGCCGGATAGC
Source organism: Halisarca cf. caerulea (assembly GCA_963170055.1). NCBI lineage: Eukaryota > Metazoa > Porifera > Demospongiae > Chondrillida > Halisarcidae > Halisarca > Halisarca cf. caerulea. The sequence goes on from CAUJGJ010000397.1 coordinate 2,294,232, forward strand.
GGTCTAGCTTGCCAAATTTATTCCACAACTGGGCAGGCGTGCCAAAGGGTAGATGATAGGATTAAGGTGCAGAGGGGTATATGTAAGCCAGGCAGCGGTCTGGCTTGCCAAATTTATTCCACAATTGGGCAAGCATGCCCCCCTCAATGATGACATGCAGCTGCAGGTGTTATGGTCCCATGCTTTGGGACAGGTGCAGTCTGAGCCACCGTGAGTAAGAGTCCCAGTGTGATCTGGATTGAAGTCTGAGAGGGGGGGCGTCCGTTAACCATTGTTAAATGTTTTTTACACACCCTTGTTCATGCGGTTTTCCTTTTATAGCGACATGGTTGCTTGAATAGTTTTCCACTGCAGTTGAGAAGGAACACGATCAAATCTTGTAAGATAAAGAACCTAGAATCTATTCAGTTACCTGACTAAAATCAATTGATGTACCCATCTGGAAACAAATGCTCGAACACAAAGAGCGCTGAAGTCGACAGTTATCAAAGTACAGGCCTTGTGTACATATGCGTACGTCTAGTCTCGCGTAGCCATTTCACTAGTCCGACAAGTAATTCGAGTTAAAAACTCGTGGGGGCTGCCGCCCCACGCACTCGAATCACTTGCAAAGCATTGGAGGGTAAGTGCACAGCTGAACATTCATTAAACATACTGTTTATTGTAACTGGACGATTGTTTTGAAAACAATTGCCATATTTGGCAATTGTTTTCAAAACAATTCCTATAACTCATTTCTGTATAAATTCATACTTCTCTATTACTATTA